>JAGPOW010000261.1:37539230-37551897 GCA_030014935.1 Caiman crocodilus | reverse complement strand
GGGGCTCTTTAGCCTGGAAAAGCGCAGGCTCAGGGGTGATCTGATGGCCACCTATAAGTTTATCAGGGGTGACCACCAGTATCTGGGGGAATGTTTGTTTGCCAGAGTGCCCCAAGGGATGATGACTAGGTCGAATGGTCATAAACTATTACAAGACCATTTCAGGCTGAACATAAGGAAGAATTTCTTTACTGTCCGAGTCCCCAAGGTCTGGAACAGCCTGCCACCAGAGGTGGTTCAAGCGCCTTCACTGAACACCTTCAAGAGCAAACTGATGCTTATCTTGCTGGGATCCTATGACCCCAGCTGACTTCCTACCCTTTGGGCAGGATGCTGGACTCGATGATCTTCTGAGGTCCCTTCCAGCCCTAATGTCTATGAAATCTATGAAATCTATTTCCCCATTGACAGTACTTATAATTTTAATTAAGGGTGGTTAACCCTTTGATATTTTTTAATTGAAGTCCCATGGTATTATTATTAATATCAATTACATCTTCATAATTATTATTAATAACCTACCATGTCACTTCTAAGACATGCTCCCTCACTGTCTTAATCTTGACTAGCAACGAGCTGCAGGTTGCCTTATAATGAAGCTGTTTTGAAAGATATTTAATTACAACAGTGGGAAGTATTAAAAGAAATGTGATAAAATGCATTGTAGAACTCCTGGCAGACAGAGTTCTTTGGATAGATGTGATATCTTTTATTAGACCAATTAAATATCTGGAAAAATTGTTTTTTGCAAGCTTTTCAGCAAAAGCACCCTTCTTCAGGCTTAAAGAGAGTATGCTGGTTGGAGAGAGTTGTGTGCTCTTCTGGGTAGAATAGAACTCCTTTTACTCCTAACATTAATTTGGGCTAAATTCTGCTTCTGTATATGTTTCATTGGGCTTTTTCCTTATTGTATGATATGAGTACCTCTTGATATATTGCTGTTCAGATGCTTCCAGTCAACAAATACAGTAGAACCTGTGCAAAAAGCTGCTCTTAATGAACCACACTGTATCTTTGAATCACTTGAAAATATTCCAAAATGTAATAAGCACAATTTTATATTTTTTGAGAAACCCACTGTTGTTAAACAACCATTTCTGTTTGTGCCCTGAAGGAATTGGTTTAAACAGGGTTGATTGCAGAAGCAAAAAATGTAAGTTAAAATCTGGCTCTTAAGCCACTGTTTGCAATATGAAGTCTCCAGGTTATGGTGAAGGCTCCCCTACTCAATTTCCTTCCTCCTTCTGGGTTGGCTAGCTCTGCTGTTGGCCCTCTCCCCAGTAGGACCTTGTTCTCAGGGATTGCAACTGCCCTTGTTCCTCCCATCTCCATGAATAGTCTTAGCCAATCTTCTGTGAATGCGTATGTGTTAGTGTGACGAATCAATTCTTAGCTTCCAAAAAAGTCACTGGCATCTGGAACTGATTGGCTTGCCACTATTGCTAGGCTCGTCTGCTGTTCCCTGAGTGATTCACAGCTAGCGCTAGAAAAAGGGAATCGCTTCTTGACAAATCATGTGTCATTGTAGCACTTGCCCTTCAAGTATATATCCACATACTTAGCAAGGACTTATGCCTAAAATGGAGTCTCTGTTCAAAGAGTGGCCTTGACTTGCATTGTATAAATACCAAATTGGATACTTTAACAAACAAAGCGTCTATTCTGCTCTCTTTGGCTTGATATAAAATTGGAGTGACTCAGTTGAAGTCAGCAGTGTTACTGTTATTTAATCCATTTTTAAATTAGAGTAAAATCTGGCCCAAGATCTTTATTTGGTGATTTCATCTGCTCTGATCCTCATTGCTTGTAATCAATCACTTGTGGTCTGCCCAAGCCTAGAAGACCTATCAGTATGGTAAGGGTAAGGCATACCTGCTTTCATAGGCACTGGTAAACAAAGGAGTGATGTGTCTAGGAAGAAGTCCAGCTACCTCTGATTCCCCAGCTTGAAAGACCGACCACATACCCATTCACAGCTGGATTGACTGGAGGTGGCTGTTGGCATGAGGCTAAGAAAAGGCTCAAAGTCACCCTCTGAAGTCTAGCAAACCATCCACCAGTGGGATTACATGATCACAATCAGAAGCATGACATTTCAGAATTATAACTTGAGATGCATGGCTCTTCCATGGTGGGACTATTTTAAGTAAAACCTGGTTTCTTCCTCATGCAAGATTTCAGCAATTTCTTTCACATTCAAAATAAAAACCACCAAACCACCATAAAGACATGCCCAACCCACCTGTACCCACTCTGGGGATTCCACATGCTGACAAAAGGGCATGTAGCCTCTATGAAAGCAGAGTTGGGCATATCAAGGGTGAATTTCAGAAGGCAACTACAACTTATATTTTTTGGTGTATAGCAAGTATGGAATGGGAGCAAGCCAGCAGAACATATTTTCATAGTGCTGCTTCCTAGCTGCATCCAACTTGAATGTCATCTTTGAGTCCCAAACAAATGGAGGACTTGCATAGCAGAAACAATCCTCTAATAGAGGCCTTTCAGGTAAATGTAGGCAAAATATTCCGTCCAAGTCTTTTATTTTTTCTGTCTGGCACCAAAGAAAGATTTAATGACACTGACTGAAGCACTTTGAGAATTTATGTAGTACTTTTCTTAATTATGTATTATCCAGGATCTTGGTTTTCTGTGTTTAAAATCTCAAATTATCTGATTAAAAAAACCCCAAATCCATGTTTCTGCACTTAAAATGAAACCTATATATAGGTATCAGATTAACATAATGTTTTATTGATATATTTACACTCTTACAGCAGTTTGGAAGCCTACCAGTGCCTCAATCATTATAATAAAATACATTCTTAATCCCTATATATTTTGGCATTTGATGTTGGATTTGTTATCACAGAAAATCAGAGCTCCCCCTGCCCCCTTCACTCACCAGGACATGGGGTCAGATGCAGCTGTTCCCCCCCCCCCCACCCACCAACTGCTTTGTGCCATTGAGCAGCCCTGATAGCCCAGTGCCCTGCCCTGATATCTCAGTGCTCTGCCCATACCGTTGCCTCTCACTCCCAACCCACAGCCCTGCTGGTGCCCCTTATTCCTCAACTATACCCCCCACCCCTTCTTGTGCCCCTCACTCCCCAATCACAGCACCCTGGACCCTGCTGGTGCCCTTCACTCCTTAACTACAGTCCCACCCCCCCTTGCTTGTGGGCCTCACTCCCCACCCAGAGCACTGCAGCCCTGCTGGTGCCCCTCACTCCCCAACCACAGCCCCCTAGCCCTGCCAAATGAGGTCCCCTAGCTGCCAGAGCTACAGGGCTAGAGACCTGGGTCCACAGCCCCCTGCCACCTGCAGGACTCCGCGAGCCCTGGCTGCCACCCATAGGAAATGGCAACTGCTGTGGCGGAGCAGAACAGAGCCCAGCTCTCCCTCCCCCATGAGTGGAGCCCATGGGGCAGGGTAGATGCAGGCTGCCTGCTGCAGGCTTGGGGCTCCCCACCCTGTTACTCTCTCCTCGGAGCCTCTTCAGTCCAGCAGACGGGACCCAGTATGGCAGGCCAGAGCAGGACCAGGTGGGAAAGCTTGCTGCTGCTGCTGGGAGCTTCGCGCCATCATGGCAAGATGTTTCCTGCCCACGTGGCAGCAGCAAGGAGCACAACTTAGAGCTTCCATCCCCACTGCTGCCCAGTAGGCAGATGGCATATTACCATGGTAGCACGGGGCTTGCAGCAGTGGCACTGAGCTTCTCCACTCCACTCCGCCTTGCCATACTGATTCCCATCCGCTGAGTGGGAGGGCAGCAGGGCGGGGAGCCTGAGCCTGCAGTGGGCAGCCAACCCCCACTACCAGCTCAAATCTGGGGGGGACATGCCCCCAATGCCCCCCCCCACAGGAGTGCACACAGTGGCTGGAAGCCAGCTCCCCCACCCGTCCCTTCCCCGGACATGCTGCCTGCAGCTCCAGTCTGCTTCCTGCCCGTGCTCTACGGCTACACATTCTGGCCCTGGGCCCCAAACCCTATGCACTGCCCCAGCCCTGCTCAGCTCCCTCCCTCCCTTCCTCCTCCCTCACTATGGGGGATCTCAACTTCCCCCACCCCCCACGCATCGCCAGACTTACCTGCAGGACCTGCTCCTCAGGCTGCCTGGCATCCATGTGTTTGTGTATGCATACATGCACATGGTACCCCCTGCCTGACTGCCCTCCTCCCGCTTCCCCCAGCCCCTTGCATGCTGGAACTCTGCCAGCCTGCCAAGAGAAACCCGCTGTTTCCCATGTTTTTCTCTCTTAACAGAGAAAAATCCAGGCTTTTCTCCTTAAAATGAGAAAATCTGAGTTTTACTGCGTTTTTCTTTGGTGAACAGAAAACCCAGATCTTTGTTCATTACTGGAGGGGAGCGGGGGCGGGGAGAGAATTTTAAAAATATTAAACATGAGCTTATTCAAATGACTTTTCATTCCAAAAAATGTCCTTAAATATTATTTAGAAATATATATTTAAGTTGATTTTTTAAAATTCAAATGAAATGATTTATTCAACCCCAATTTTTTTTTTCAATTTTGCAGCTTATTAATGTGCATCAACAATTTTTTTTTCTAAATTTTCAAACTTGACAAAATCACTGGAAAAAAAATCAGTGGTTTACAGTCTGACTCAGAGATGACAATAGATGTAGATGCTTTTCTTATCCTTAACAACAAATAAATTACACTATTAAAATTGTATTTCATGTAGTGTTCTATTTTAATATTTATTTTTCTGGTTGTTTTAAGGGGCTAGAATCCAAAACCATCTTTCAGTTATACCTGTGCAATCCCACTGAAAATCACAAATGTGACTAGGAGAAAAATCTGACCCTTTTTATTGTCATTTTAAAACATCTGGGACTACGTAAGTGAAAAATTCCCATCTGGAATATACTAGTTTAACACTATTAACATAATTATAATGAAACTTTGTAACATCCTACAGTATTTGGCTCAGGCATCAAAATCATCAACTTCACATGTCTGTTTTTGCAGCTTTTTCACAAGTGCAACTTTGACTGCCAGGACTTCCCAAGAATGCAGGAGATGTGGACGATTTCAGAATTAGGCCTGATATCAGCAACATGTATTGTGTACACATGCACTCACTGTAATTCAGCTACACAAGTTGTGCAGATTTGAATATAGCTTACATAGAAATATTGCAAAAACTGTATCCCAATAATTCATTTTTTCATAAAAGGAAAAGTCTCTTTGATTTATTCTTATTGAAGATGCAATCTGACATTTTATTCATAATCTTAACCCACTCACTTTTAGATATTTCTAGTCACTTCTTTCTGCAAAGATCCATATTATCTTTCTTTTCTGAGTCTCCATTGGTATGGCTTTATATGAATTCTTCTTCCTTGACAACAGAAGCTAAAACTTGCTTCTCCATACATCTGAAAGTGAAATGCAGTATCTTTTTGTCAGACTGTTTATCATTTCTAGCAAATACTCAAATCCATTTCCTTTGGAAAAGGTTTGTCTTTGTATGACAGGCATATAAATAGATTTTATTATAGTATTCTATTCATTGGTGCAGCTTAGCCTGGAGATAAAAAGGAATTCATTTTCTAGATTTTCCCTGAATGTCAGCTCTATATTATCAGAGTTCTTAACCTAAGAAGAATAGGAAGGAAAAAAATGCAAAGCAACATACTGTATCAGCCTGCATGTTGGTGACTAAGGGCCCAATTCTACCCCAAGTGAATTCAATCAAAGCATGATCAGGCCTAGAAAATTAAAGTGAACCTGTGAATTAAAATAAAGGTAACTTAGAGTAAGACTGCTAAATCTTTATAAATATTAATAGCAAACTCCACTGATTCAGTTGCATATACGTTTATGCATGTCTAAATGTTAAGGGAAAAAACACATCAGTAACTACTTTCTTCTTGAATATAACAAGTTTCTTCTTTCTTTTTCTTTTTGCAGTCTTGGAAATATATATTCTCCTTCCTTTGAAAAATAAACTCAAAGAAATCGCTGTACCTGGAAAACACAACAACTTGTTAATCAAATTTTAAAAATATGAAGTACCAGCGACTCCTCTTTTTTATTTATCTTTTTTTTTTTTTAATCTAGGGAAGTGATAAAAATGATTAAGAGATTTGTTTACATACATTTAGTAAAAATGCTGTTGCTTCCTTGGTAGTTAGCTGTCAAAGTGGGGTTTGCAGGTAAAGAATTATAAACCAGCAGTTCAATACTCATTGACCTAGACTGTCAAAAGTGTTTTTACACCCACCTTCCATTGAAATACCTACCCCACGGGATGCAGAGTTCAGCAGCTAGTCCTTACTGTCTTATATAGCAGCCTAAGGGCAATAACCATGCAGCAACACATGCTTTTAGAACAGGCCCTCTCTTCCACGTAATCATGCCACCAGTGTGGCTCACTCTTTGCAAATTAGAAAAAGAGCTCAGAGAAATTTAGAAACTTGTCACTGAAAATTATATTTTCTATTTCACAATGCCTCTGTGAAACATTTTTTAAAACTTTTCTGACAAAATGGTAAACAATTTTATTTCAAATAAAAGTGTGCCAAATTTTCCACTGGGCTGATAGACTGTGATTGTCAAAAAAATCACCTGGTTTTTGAACGTCTGCTTACTGACAGAAGTTATAATTTAAAGATGCTCCCTAACAAAGGAGACTCAAGAAGTTGGGACCTGGGAGATGGTCCCTATGTTAGGAAGTATTTTGAGAGACTAAAGGACTGCAGAAGCTTGTTTACTACACCACAATAAAACTTATTGTTTAGTTTTTCTCATTCATGCCTGACTGTCTTCACTGAACCTGGTGATTATCACACTCTGACTGGCTGAATTGTTAACATGTTGTCAACTGCAAAAGCTGTTTTGACTCTTGCATGAAAGACATATTTTATGTGCTCTCAGAGCCAATCAGAAAAAGATAAAACTGATAGGTTATGTCTACACTGCAGCAGCAACCATTTCTGGGGTGAGTTCATGAGTATGCCCCATCTTCACCCTTGCTGTAATGGAAGAACCCTAACCCCATTACTAGAGAGACAAAGAGTGAATGTGAGTGGGAAGAGGGTACTGCATTTTTAAAGTTGGACTGCTGTCAGCTGGAAGGACCTATATAAGCTTGGCAACAGAAAGCAACATAGTTGAGTCTGGGTAGTTTTGAGGAAATGATGTTTGCAGATACTGGACCTGAAACTGCCTGCAAATAGGCACAGGAGGACTGCAGTTGGTGGAAGCCGGAACAGGAATGAAGGAAGCCAGAAAGGCTTGGAAAGACAGCATTGAAGAGAAAATTAAGTTTGCTCTGTTTTGGTAAAGTGGACTTCTGGCTGCCAGAGCCTTGGCTATGAGGCATGGGGTGGCTGAGTGGCAAACTAGAAGACTACTAAGGGTGCTTTGAGTGAGCACATAGTCTATTTATTATTTGTAGGTTGCTTTGAGCTAGCAGCCTGGGAGAACCAATTATGGTCCAGCAAGCCTTGTGGACTGCTGACTGGGGGGCAAAAGCCCGAGGAATGGCTGGTTAGACACTGATAAGAATGAGGAGCAGAAAGGGATGGAGAAGCCTGTGGAGCAGATGAGTGGATGTGGCAGTCTCCTAATACCAAATACTGTACAAGCCTGAGCTGGGATGGCCTTATACTGTGAACATAAAGAAAGAGGTACCTAAGGTTGCCCCTTCCAATTGTACACAGAGCCAAAAGTGTAGCAGATGAGAGACAGTTAGGTCAGGGGGTGTCTAACTGGTGTGTTGTATGTGGCCCCCAAAGGATTAGCATGCAGGCCAAGGGGCATGCGCCCAGCTACTTCTTCCTCCCCCATCCCCTATTATTGTTCCTACTGCAGCAGCCAGGGTCTGCTTCCCCATCCTCCTCAACCTTCAGGCTCCTCCAACTTCTTAAGGCTTCTACTTCATGTCTCTGCTGCTGAGGGCAGGGCTTTGATTGGGGGCAGGGAGGAGCAGGCAGGGTGCCCATGATGCATATGGCAAACGAGGGCAGAGTGCCCATGCTGCACATAGTGGAGATGGGGCCAGGATGCTCCCACCCCATACAACAAAGGAAGGACCCAGGCTGCTCACACTGTGTGTGGTGCATAAAGTGGAAGGGGAAGGGGGTGGGGGGTGTGTGTGTGTGTGTGTGTGTGGTGTGAATCAGATTGCCTGTCCTGTGGGAGGGAGGTTGCCCATGTGGCACATGCGATGAGGGAAAGGGGCAGCCAGGCTGCCTGTGCTGTGTGTGCAGGGAGACACACTGGACTGCCGATGTAGCAGGGAGAGCCTTGGAGAGTGGTGGAAGGACGGGAGGGGCTGCCCACACAGCATGAGGCCCCAGACTGCAGCTCTTGCAGAGTGTGGACTCCAGCTGCTCAGAAGTTAGACAGCCCTGAACTAGACCACTGGGATGTCAGAAGGGCAAACACATGAGACATGATCTCCAGGGGGGCAGCAGACCACTCTAGGATCTGCTATGCATGCATATTCCAAAAGCCGTAAATATGCTGGCAAGGCTGTTCTAGAATATCCCTTCCTTGTAGCTCTTAAACTCTGGTATGTTTAAGTGTGGACACTAGGGATGACCCAGGAACATCTTCACCAGAGTATCTCTAGCTTTGGAGCATGTATGTGGGACCAAGTGGTATGCTGGGGGCCATCTTGGCTGAAGCATACTGCTCCAGTAAAGTATATGTGTTTGTGGCGAACTTACCGATACAGCCTGGCACGCCCAGGCTCAGAGAATCTTCATTGTAATTGGTGGAGCCCATCCACCAATCAGATAATGCTGGGAAGGGGCTTGCCCCACCTCTGACCAGGGTGTGGGGACAGAACCCTGGACCTGGTTGTAGCCTGCTCTTTGCAAGTCGAACAACACCCTGGGGTAGAGCCTCCAGAGTGAATAAAAGGAGCTGCATGCCCAGCATGTGGCAGACACACTGAGGGATGGAGAAAAGGACATGCAAAAAAGAGCTGGTGTGAGCTGGCCAGCAGGCAGAACCAGCGCCCTGAAGAACTTGAAGATGCCTCTTTGCGAGTGAGAGCCACGAGTGGTTGCGTCCCCAGCTCTAGTGCACAGCTTGGTGCACAGAGCCCAGACCCTGGGAACCATTCAAGGCAGGTCGGGTCTGCATGAGGCCAGGGACCTAGGGCATGCAGTGGTGCATGGAGCCCAGACCCTGGGAGCTGCATGCATCCTGGCATGTGGCCAGGACCTTGGTGCACGCAGCAGTACACAAAGCTTGAGACCCCTGGGAGCAACTTGAGGTAGCCCAGGTCTGCGACCACCAGCACAAGGACAGTGACTCAGTGCAGGTGATGCTGCACAGAGAGTCCAGGAGCAGACTGAGCCCCGGCGCTGCACAAGGAGGCCTGGGCCTCCAACTCCCAGCAGAAGGCAGAGCCTTCAATCCCCACAACAGTGTGCAGGGCCACCTGTGGGTAGCAGCCCAAGGGGAGCCAGTGGCCCGAGAGGCCCCGCACATGAGGAGCAACTCAACCAAGGGGACAAGGACCACCCATCCATGTCCTGGAGTCGTAAGTTGTTGGGGAAGTGATTCCCACAGGGAAAGGGAGCTACCACAGCTGTGAGGCAGTTTATCCTTGGGGAAGCGTGAGCTACCCCGTTGTCGAGGCACCTTATATTTTGTAGGAGAGTGACTCCTAGTCTGTAACATTGTGCTCTATATTTTGTGGACATGTTAGCTTTGTATATTAGTCATTTAATTGAGTGTTAAGTATAAACTTCTTAAGGGACACTGTTGGGCCCCCTTCTCTGATTGTTATATATACTTACCTGTGTATATTTGTGTTTTGACTGTTGTTTAATTGTATGTATATGTGCTCACCTGTGATTAACTGTTGGTTGTCTATTTTAGTCCCACTGGCTATCAACACATTGCTTGGGGCTTCCAGGAGGGGTGTAATTTTTCAGCCTTTATTTGTAGGGCGTAGTATTATATGGTAATTGTATATTTGTGTGTATGTTTATTAATAACTATTTAAAAAATTTTGTGATATATTAATAAATCTGTATATAGTTAAGTATCTCTTGTCCTGGCCTGACTCTATAGGGAGTAGAGGGATCTGGCCTGCGTAATGCAGATCCCTCTCACATCACCCTTACCTGCCACCCATCCCTTCTGTCTGGAGAGCGGACAGTACTTGGGTGCACCTGGGTTACATGTCCTTAGTGCAGCACCAGAGAAAGCCTCTGTGTACTCACCATCTTCTTCTCTAAGGACTTCCCAGATTTTAAGAAGCTGTAGCCTGCCTGAAAAATTCCCCCTGAGGTTCATAGAGAGGAAGTGAATTCAGACAGCTAAGATGTAGAGGGACATAGTAGGCCATTTGTCTTTCTTTAAGAAAAAAAAAAAGTATTTTTGTAGGGAGTAACGGCTTCTCCATGTGTTCTGACAGACCAGGTAAGTACCCAGGCTGAATTTTGCAGTCCTTCCAACCTGATCCAAAACTCACAGAAATCAGCAGCAGTCTTACAGTGATCTTTAATTGTCTTGGGTCACTCCCTAGATCTGTAAACACTTTGTCTGTTGGACCTGGTCTATGGCACGCTGTTAACAACTGGGATAGATTAATGTTTGGTGAATTTATTCATCTTTAGACACTATGTTTGAGTGCAGTGGATCAGTGCATAATGCTTTGGGTACCTTGTGTTCTGTTGGATGTTTGTTCATGTGCAGGTATTTTCATGCGTTGGGGGAGAAGGAACTCTTCACATGTTACTCTGGCATCTCAAAATATCTGCTTCTCAAAAATATCTACTTCTCAAAATATCTGCTTGACTTTGAAGACACCTGATCTTCCCTAGCACCTACATTCCTGTCAGTGGGAATGTACCTACATTTCTAAGACGAGAAAGTGGGGATACATAGACCTGCCTAAAGCTTGACAGTATCAGGCTGCTTGGTGTCTGTTTTGCCTCTAAGTTGCAGCAAGGTTCACAAACTAAGCTTTTCCATCCATTGTGTCTGCAGGGCTCAATTGCTTTGAGGTAAGCTTTGAGTGCAACTATCCCTACACAAAACAGCTAAAAGGAGTTAGTGCCTGTAACAGGTCCGTTCCCCAGGGGCAGCCATGATGCTTCTTGATGGTCATACAGTTCCTGTCCAGCTTTCTCTAAGGCACCTGCCCTCAGCTCTGAGTCTTACTGTCTCGGGCTACACTGCAGCTTGTACCCTGCTCCTGCAATCAACAGCTTCTAGTGCCTCCCTGGTGCTCTGTGACCTCCTGACCTCCACTGCAATCCCAAACCTGGTCCATCAGTAGAAACTCAAACAAAACACATAAGCACTCTGGCTCTAATAAAATTCCAAGCTAACTGGCTGTCTAACAAGCTTCTTGCCTGCCATGGGTCCTGTCCCCATTGCAGCAAGCATTCAATGTCTTACTGGTATTGTCCAGGCCAAGGTTCAAATTACACTCAGACTCCTGAGGGGGTTTGCGGTGGTGGCAGACAAAGGAGCTGCCACCACCACCACCTGAGCTGCTTAAAAAGGCATGGGGTGGGACAGGAGCTCTTGTCTCTTATGGAGGGGCTCTCATCTCTTATGGAGGGGCTTTTGGGGGAGCTCTCATCTCTTATGGAGAGCTCAGCCCTGCAAGCCCCCTGGCCCAGGCATTCCAAGAGTCAGCAAAGTGTTCCAGGGCAACATAGCAAGTTAGGAGCTCTTCATTCTGTAGCTAATAAATTCAGATTGCCAACCTGGCCTTGGGCACTGGCTTTAAGAGTCTCCTAAGCCCTGCCCCATTCAGTCATGTGACTCTGCAAACACTTACAGGAGTTTCCCCTCTGTGCCTAATGACCTGTTCTTTCTGCTAAGCCTTAGCTTCTTGATTTCAGTCTGTTGTTTCTAAGCTGCCTCACTGACTGCCCTTGGTGCATTTTACTGCTCTGCCTCCATCCCCAGGCTGAGTTACCTTCCTATAATTGGCTTCTGCCTATGCCTTCCTGTCTGGTCTGTTTGGTGGCAGCCATTTCATTAGCAGCTAGCCTGTTTCCTAGCTGTCAGACCTGCCTGATTCAGCTTAGCCGGCTACACTTTCCTCTTAAAGTAACAGAAACCTTCTGGCTCCTTATTACTGTGCCCTAAAATCCTCTGCCCCAGTAGTTTGAGAATTCACTTGGGAGATGAACCTACATTCAAATCTTTCCTATTCCAGAATGAATCTAAAAACAAGCCTCTCATTTTCCAGGAGAATGTCCTAGTCACTGGGCATGGGATGACTGTTTCACAATCTCACCTGTGGAAGATGTTCAGTTTTGTGTAGATAATTAAATGTTCACTGAGCCAAAGAGAGAGGCTAGGGACAGACATTCAAAAAGCCTGAGCCTGAATTGATTCAATCTTTGCAGATTAGTCCAACCTGGCTAGGCTGAACTGGTTTGTAATCGGAGAGACATTCTTTCTGGACTGAGGAAATTCAGGCACATACCTGCAGTGGCTCGGGTTAGAAGCCGAGGAGCACTAGAGCAGCCCTCCCTTCCCTTGCACAATACTGAGCTGAGGGGTGGGGAAGGGCATAGCCAGGCTCCAGAAGGATCTCTGATTAGAGGGACTTCAAGAGGGACATGGACAGCCTCGAGAGGGTCCAGAGGAGGGCCACTAAAATGATATGTGGGCAGCAAGATAGGCCTTATGAGGAGCGTCTGAGGG
>JAGPOW010000261.1:37522105-37539130 GCA_030014935.1 Caiman crocodilus | reverse complement strand
TTGGATAGGTACTTGGCTGGGGTCCTGTGACCCCAGCACTCGTTCCTGCCACTGGCGGGGGGGTCAGACTAGATGGCCTGCTCTAGGCCCCTTCTGACCGTAGTTACTATGAAACTATAGGTTTGCCTGCACCATCCCAGGCTTTTTCCTGCTGGCTGCTCAAGGGGCGGGAGTGTTGTCAGACCCCAGACCCCTGCTAGCACTCTGAGGCAAGGGGATGTGTGTAGTGCATGCACCTGCTGATGATACAGAGCTTTTCAATCTCCCTCCCTGCTTCTTTATACTGTCTGCAGCAAACTGACAGGCAAGGAAGCCAGCAGGGAGCTGACAACAGCATTTTTCTCCTCATCAGCAAAAAAGTAGCCTCACTCCATTAGCTAAAATCTTCTTAAACAGCTTACCAGATAACATGTTGTCCAAAATGCCCTAAGCAGTCACTGTTTTGTCTGCCTGTCCCTAACCCTAGTGAAATTGGAGACTGTCTGTACTCAGTGATTAAAAGTGCCTTGGCACAGTGAAATTTCTAGGCACAACGCGATTCCTCGGTGCAAAAAATCCCTCGGTACAGCGGGAAATCCTTGGTGCAGTGAACAGTCCCCACCAAACTTAGGAATCGCATTGTTTGAGTGCATGCTACCTATTGGCTTGTTGGAAATTTTTCCTACCTGACGAATAGCAATTGGCTCGCTAGCCGTATAAAAGCTAGGGCAGTTTCCGCCCAAGTCGGAGAACTCCGTGTGTACTTCAGAAGAGAGTTCCGCGTACATCTCGGAGCAAACTTGCAAACTTGCAGGCCTGATCACCCACCAACGACTCCTTGTCACCAATTGTCCCGATGTACCCCGTACCCTGCATTCTCAGAAAATGTTGGCGTATTGTTTAGAGCTCCACCCTGTTTGCAACTTTTACAGAAGGTGCCTACACTGTGTACATCAACAGTTTGTGTACTTCAGCTATGTAAGTAAAATTATTTCAATTCAACCAGTATGCATCTATGCCTAATTCTACTCCAACAGCCCCACCAGCTATACTCGGCCCCCACAGAGACATGCGCACACAGATACCTCTCAGCATTAGCTAGCATACCACATGGTGGGGGTCCATGCTGTGGGAGATGGGAGGAAGGGAGGGGATTCCTGCTTCAGCAGCAAGCAGAGGGTAGGACAGTCAGGCAGCCCCTGCTGTGCCTATAGTCTCTGCTGGAGCTTCAGCCAGAGAGCTGAGGGGAGGAGCCAGCCCTGCTGTGAAACAGAGAGCCCCACCCTGCCCAGAGAGCATGCCGGGATGCTGGGAGAGTCTGAAACCAGCAAGGGGTCTGGGACAGACATTGAATAAACCAGCTTGACCCAAATCAGTCTGATAAGTCTGATACTACATTCACCCAGGCTTATCTCAAACCAGTTTCAGGCATTTTCAAACTGGTTTATGTGTACTGAACATCTATTTTGTTACAGGTTTAAACCAGTTTCTGATCACTTAAACTGGTTTATGTGTAATGTCTGTCCCTCGCCAGAGTGAGTGATTCTATAGCCCAGTGATGAGGGTATCCATCTTGGAAAGTCACATTCCAGCCTCTGATGTTAATGTATGTTTAAATATTTCATGCAAAGTAGAATGACTTCAACAGACAGAAGCAAGACACTCACTTGTAATATTTTGTTGCTCAGTGATTAGGACATCAACCTTGTAGGAAACATTAGTTTAAAAGCAGTAGGATGGGGCTGGGAGTTTAACTTCAGTCTTTTCTCTCTAAAGTAAGTATATCAACCACTGGTCTGTTTGGATTTGGATGGGAAAGTGCAATTCCCCCAATAAGAAAGAAATAATTGGGTGTCCAATTCAAGTTGAAGATTCCTGGATGTGAAGTCTGGGCAAATATAAGAACCTTCCTCCAGCTTGGAGTTAGGTATCCAACTTTCTTTGAAGTGCAGGGCTTTAAACACATCTCCTAGTCCCCAGCATTTCCTGCTGATGAGCTTATTTGGCTTCCCACTCAGTGTCTGACTTTTTGTTAATACCATTCTTAGTCACTCACTATCTCAGTGCATTGCATAGAGAATCTAAACACTATAAATTCCACTAGGTACAAGGGTCCTTAAAACTTAGATCTGCAACACTGAGCCAAATTCTCCCTTGTGAATTTAGCTGCCTTAGAATAAAAGAGACTTTTAAATGGTTCTTCATTGTACATGACAGAGTATTTGTCTCATTACTGTAGTGATGGTTCAATAAAGGTACCCCCAGCAGTTAGTAAAATTGCATCTAGAAAACTCATTACATTATACAAATTGGATTCTTAATTAGAAATGCAGATATAACAGCAATAAATGAGTTGCTAAGCTATGACTAGGAAGGAAGTTTTACTCAATTCCATTTTGGATTAATCTGCCTTTTGTATGCTGCCGAAGAATACAAGATATGAAAATGGAGAAAATTTGATTGATGTTTTATCTGCCAACAAAGCTGCGTTACTGACTCCAGACTGAAGGTCACAAGATGCAAGAAGATAAGATTCATCTCAGAAGACTATTCCAAGAAACAGAAGTTCTATCAAGAACTCTCCTGAAACAGTTATTTAGGAAGTTTAGAAAAGAAGAATGAGTCAATAAACATACAAATTTAAAAAAAAAAGATGATAAAGAGGCTAGAGGAGGATACTCCATAGAGTTATTAATACCACTGATTCCTTGGATTTTGAACAGTTAATATAAAGGAATTCACCCAAGCTTATCTTTAAAATACTTTACATCTGTAACTAATTATTTACCTAACAAATTACAACTTGCATTTATGTCTACATTTCATTAATCTTTCAAAAGAAATTACATAAAAGGACAATCCATTGAAAATGTCTTATCAACCCTGATTCCCCTTTCAATTAGTGGTATTACACAGTCATTTATCAGAGATTTTTAAAGAGAGAAGCTTATGTCCCGCATTTTATAGAATTGGACAGCTGGTGGAATGCCAAAGCAAGTGAACTGTATGCTGAGATACATGACATATACATGATACACTGATGCATACTGAAAGGTAGAAATTATCAAGTGCTGAGCGATTACTGACCTTGTCAGTAGCCAACTGTAATGGCAGCAGCATTTTGAAGATTATTTTTCTAATACTTGGGCTAATGTTGCTGTCGATGCATTGCTCAAAATAACCTGGGCAAGATGTATTGATGCCTTAGCTCACAAGCCTACTATTGAAGAAGTCCTGGGCCCTGTGTTGGGGTTGAAAAATGGAAACGCTCCAGATCCTGAGGATATTCCAGCAAAAATCTACAAATTAGGGAGCATAACCCAGACTCAGGGTCTACACACACTCTCCTGACAAATTTGCAGCAGTCACAGACATGTTTGAATTGACTTAGTTGCTATAAAACCTAAGGTTAAGCATCAACCAGGATCCTTCAAAAGCTGTGTTTTGCCTGTGCTGTACATTGGTGGACGGTCACTTCCTCCAACACATACATTATACTACTTGGGCAATGTACTGGCAGACTGAGTTAATATCAATGAATGAAATTGTTTCCCTCACTCTAAAATCAAATGCAGCCTTTAGCAAATTAGGCCTTGAGGCAATGAGGAAATAAAAAGATTAGCAATAAAAACCATATCCCAGCATTCACAAACAGTTGAAAATTAAAACAACCAAGCCCCAAACTACATATCATTCCTCATTATCCAGGTTTATTTAGTCTATTGCCTCCATGAATCTGCTTTATAATGAGACACTTGAGCCCTGTGGTATTATGAGGCATAAACCCAGCATAAAACTCCACACTAAATTGTGAATTACTTTGAAATCTTGCTACATTCCAAACTGCATTTTTCTAGTGCTTCACATGGTATGGTGATTCTTTCTAAAGTGAATACATGTACCTCTCTTTTTAAAGTGAACACATGTACCTCACTGGAACTGTTGGCTACAAATGTCCAACTCAGGATCCTTAAAATTCTGGTTTATTAGGCAGGTTGAAACACTGTAATGAGTTAAATCATAAACCTTGGGGCTGGTCCTTACACACACACACACACACAGTAGCAAGCTACAAGAGTCAGGCATAGGCACTGGAGTCTGTTGTTGAGGCTTCTTTCAGCGTGATGTTATCTTCCAGAAGGGGGTCGCTGGCTGGTCCTTCTAGCTGGACAGGTCGGATGCTGGTCAAGTTGGAGATCAAGACGGCACCACTGAGCGTCACTTTTCACTGCTTTTTATCTGTCCTTGGCAGACTTTGGTGACTCCCTAGTCTTCAGATTTGCCCAATCCAGGGCTTGTTGACCTTCGTGGGACTTCCCCTCCTTGGTGGCTACTGGATGGCATCTGTTAGCCCCAGGGGTCATCCACACATACGTGCAGGTTTGGGAGTCCATTGATGAATTTTGAATAGGGCTCTGGGAATGGTCGATCTGGAGATATTCAGCCCAAAAGTTGGTCCCCAGTGTTGATTAACTTAGGCCAGGGCTTCTAGCCCTTGATCAGTGACATTTAGAGATTTCCCAGTTGTTACATTGTTGGTTGATCTGCAGTTTCCCAGGTGTTAATTGCTCCCTGCTGCCATGTTACACATTCAATCACTGATTTACTCTCAGGGGCCAGCCTGATACAGGGAAGAGCAGTTTGATTCCTGCCCTTGTTAACATTGTTATAATATATAACTTACTTATGAAACTAAACACATTTAGTCGAAAGTTGAAAGGTGAGGAGTATAAAGATATAAACTACAAAAGTAATGCCATGGCACACAAATAGATAAAAATACCAAAATACAAGGGGAGATACAAAATGCACACGTACACATTTCAAAACACAATTCCTTATCTTAAAGTGAAAGAAAGAAGAAGGAAGAAAAGATAGAAGAGGAAAAACATATCCAAGGAGAAGAGAGCAACTGCAGGCAAGAGGAAAAGGGGCTTT
This sequence comes from Caiman crocodilus, assembly GCA_030014935.1. Classification (NCBI taxonomy): domain Eukaryota; kingdom Metazoa; phylum Chordata; order Crocodylia; family Alligatoridae; genus Caiman; species Caiman crocodilus. Next base: position 37,534,213 of record JAGPOW010000261.1, on the reverse strand, counting down.
CTGCTACAGAACCAGTACCAATAAATTACCATGCATCTAAAACAATGTGACTTAAAATAATCAAAATACTTGAGGAATGTGCAAATGGGAAAGAATCAGCCTTATGTCTCTCTTGAATCTGTAGGTTGCAGTAGCAATTTTGCAAGGATCTTGCTTAATTCTTTCTTTTCAACTAAAATGGGTGATATCTTTTGTCTTTACTGTTTTATAATACCTATTTCCTTGATTTCCCTAGAGAATCTCAGAATTTGCAAGTATCACTCTTGCAGAATATTTTACTTCTGACTAGTCAGCAATTTAAGGCTAAGAACTGTCCTGTATAATTCTCTGATTGCCACAAGAACAATACTGTGGGCACTCCATTTATTGTCTTCAGTAACCAGAACAAAGCAAATGGATATTTTTTCTTGCATAACTGCTTTTACACATAGAATGCTGATAGGCATTTGTACAGGTCCTGTTCTCTCCAGATTTCAGCAGCAGAATAGGGATAGTATTTTTAACTTTGTAAAGAAAGAATTACCATGGTAACAAAATGAACTATGAGAGCAATCTGACTGATTGATGATGTTACAGCAAAGAAAGAATGACATGAAAGGCAGAGATAAAATTCATGCTATTCTAAAGCTTAGTTTATACAGGAGCTGAATCATTGGGTCTAGCCCAATGGACACTAATATTATATGAGAGAGATATTTATCTGTATGCAAAAAGAAAGATGCCCTCTTTGATTCTTTAAACAAAGCTAATAAAGAAGTGTACTTTACCTGTCAGTGCAATGGCAGGAGCTGGAAGAACTTTTAATGCATTGAAGCAGAATAAATGTTGAAACAAAAAAAAATTATGTTCCAAAAAAATGGCATTATCACCAATGCTTTCAAAAAGTTAGCATTTCTAAACACTAGAGCTGGATAATACTTTTCATCTACACTATTTCTTTCTGTCTTTGCAGGGGGAGGTAGGGAGAGAGGAGGTGGTAAAACATGTAGGTTCTACAGCATACAAACATTCCATAGCTTTGTTTTAGTTAACACACCTGCGGGGGATACCCGGGAGGGTGGAGACCTGAAAATGAAAACAATGTCATGTTGATTGTAACAGGAGGGCAGTCAGGGTTGCCATGCTCTCCTCTGCTGCCTCCTTTACCGTGCCAAGTTGCCAACAAGCACCTTCAAATCCTCGCTCACCATGATTTTGATGTCGTATGTATTTTATAGGGAGGCTGCCCTTCAGCCTCTTGGCCAGGGTTCTCCTGTTTCACTTGTCCAGTTCCTGTACTGGGTGTTCTATGCACCCCAGCCTTATGGGCTATGCATGGCTCCAACCACCCCTATACCATGCCCCAAGCCTCACAGATGTAACTGACGTTGTTCAGTCCCTCTCTGCACCCTCTCTGGTGCTCAGGCTCTCCACAGCCCCAGATGGCGCCCTCTCTGGTGCTCAGCAATTGCTCCCTCCCCTCTCTGCAGCTAGGATTCCCATATTGCTGTAGGTCCTCTATGAGGCCTCCTCCATCCCCTCTTAGCCTCACCCAAACCTCCAGGTGCAAACAACAAACAAAACACAAGCCCCTGGACTACAATACAAACTCTAGCCATCTGGCTATAACATTAATCCAGCCACCCCTAGGGTGCTCCATCCTTTACCCATCTCAAACAACTGATGCATTCAGGGCTCTTCCCTCTGCTCACTCAAGCAGATCTCCTTTCCCTTGTCTGCCAGCAGGGAACTGCCTCCTGGCCTCCCACCTCTGATTTATATAGGAGCCAGGCCCTGCCCCTTCTTGTCAGCTGACTAGGCAGGTGTGGGTCACTAGTTCCCTCTAGTTGCCTCAGCAACCAGCACCTAAGGAGTCATCCTGGCTCTCCAAGTAGCAGGCACCTTAGTGTCCTGCCCTGCTACATTGATATTTTCAAATAAAAACATTTTCAACATTTTGATTCAAAATTACTTTTTGTTCAAAACTTTCTTTGACTTCTCTTTTTTCAATATTTACAAAAAACACTTGAATAAAAAAAAATGGTTCAGATTAAACAGGACAGTTTATACCACTGGAATTACTTATTTTCAGCTTCTGAGTTTGCCCAAAAGCAAAAAAACCCAAAAAGAAACCTATTTATTTTGATTAACCTGCGATAATATATTTTTAATCTTTTCACAACAGCTAAAACCCCAAAATATCAGTTAACTGCACAACTATACTCAGTAGTTCACTTGTAAACGCTTATTTTCATGTAATCACACTATTCTTCTTTAGAAGTGCTTCAGAACTTGGCAAGGTCTTGCTTGGGAATATCATTCTTTGTCTACTTCAAAACATCACTTTGTTGCTTCAAAGCAAGCTGTTTCTCTTCAAGAGTCACTACTTAGAGAATTAATATCACCGACTTAATACCTGAACTGATGTATTTTTGTATAAATTCCTTTTTTCTTGTTCATCCTAGGGTACCTACAGACATATGGGGAGGGTAGACTGTATTAAAAATGGCCACCTGATCTAGCTTATCTAGGTGTGAACACTACAATTAGATCCTCATTTAGGTCAATCTAACTGCAAACTGTACAGAAGTTCAGGAAGGTTAGACCATCTAGAAATGGCCCACCCTATTAAGTTAACTGTACCTCCAGGGTAGTCTAACTTAGATGGAGTCAGGTGAGACTGATCTAAATGAACTTCTGTACAGGTCTAAGCATAGTCCTGGGGCTGCAGGCCCCAGCTGCAGGCCCCAGCAACAGGGCTGCTCTTCTCCTACCACCCCCCTCCCTGGCACAAGACTATTGTTAGTCCCTTGAGACCACCCTTCCCCTAGATGGACAACCATTCCCTTACAGATCAGCTAGCCCCTCCCCCTGAGCCCACCAAACCCCCTGATTCCACAAGCTGTTCCTGGTGCTGGTTTTACCAGCATTCACTGGTGCCAGGAGCAAAGTAAGTCAGGGTGGGAAGAAGCAGGCAGGATCAGGGGGCTGGTTTGCCAGGAGAGTTTATATGGGGTGGGGGAGGGGTTGGTGGGCTAAAAATAGCCCTTGGTCTGAGGGGGGAGAAAGCCCCGCCTTTCCCCCACAATACCCCTGAGGGCCCTGCTAGCACCCTCTAATCCTGCCAAACCCTTCTGGACTCCACCATATCCCCACTGATCCCACTAGACCCCCTCCCACAATGTCCCTGATTCTCCCCACAGACCCCACTTGCCCCTAAACCCTCACATCTCAATTTATGTTGGATCAGGTGGCTATTTTTAATTCAAAATAATCTCTTCCTAACCTCCCCAAATGTCTGTACATAGCCCTGGTGCCTGCACATATACCGACTCATCTCATGCCCTCTTGTTCCTCTGGGTCCTGACCTGCTGCATGACCGTTGGCTTCTTTTATCATTTACTGTCACATGACACCAGGAAGTTAACTGAACATATTCATTAATTCTTTTCTTTTTTTTACATTTTCACTTCTTGAGTATTTTTCATCTGCTGATCTCCAACTTTCCACAGCTAATTACATCAACATGTCCAGAGCCCATGGTGGACAAATGAAATAGCAGCGTGCAGGACCCCAAATCCCAGAACCTATATCTAAACAGCAATATTTCCAGTGTAAAGTTGTCAGATGAATAAAACTGAAAGGTGACCAACCTAACCACTTTTTAAAGAGTTCAAGTATGGCAGCACCCCCACCCCCAGTCTTAAAATAAGACCTGACCACAGCGACCTTGTTTGATCATTTCAGCCTCACTCCTGTTTCTCATTTCAGCATAAGACAAACAGTAAACTCAGATTACCTCACTGGAAATCCCAAAGGGAGCCAAAGCTAACCCCAGAGCACCTCTGGCTATAGAATGGTTTATTGTTATGGTAGCAAAACCTCGAGGATGGTGTGCATTTTTTGTGTAACTTCATCACCCAATGTTCTTGATTCTGACTCCAAAATCATGTGGTAGAAGTATTTTGCCTTGTAGGGAAAATGCCTGATGTAGTTCTGTGTATAAACTTCACAAACTTAACTACAGGGCAGTTATATCCTTTGAACTATGGCCTCCTGGAAGCCAACCAGCTTTTCCGATGTATTAGTAGCAGCAGTGTAACAAAATTGGAATAGGGGCCACCAATGAAGTGACCATATTCATGGTTTCAATGCAAGTACAAGGAGAGAGCACACACTGAAGCAAAAAAACCCTATTACTAGGAGATGGGGGAAAGAACAACAGACAGGAAAGAAAGAAGAGGTGAAAGCAGGAAGGAGAAAGAACAGTAGGAAGATGATTATATCATGTACATCTGATCTATTTCAATAATTTGCATATTAGGTTGGGGGAAGATTTCTGATGTAAGTCTCTGGTAATATTTATTCCTTCTGTGTCCATCTTTCTTCTGCTCTCATGGCACTTCAGTTAGTTTATCTAAATTACAGTATCTCTGGCCTGCCTACAATAGAAAAATTAATGGCTATTGTGGCTTCCACATTTAGGGTAAGTACAAGTTTACTCAGTGTACTAGTGTTCTGAAATAACCAGTGTACTCAGGGCTCGTGTATTCTAACTGCTGTGACATAAAAACCTGCACAAACCTCTGACCATTGTTGTAATACAGGCCAGATGTTTCTAGTGCACTCACCCCATTGCCCAGGCTGGATCTGGCCTGGGGGCAAGGAGTGGTGGTGGTGGTGACAGATCAAGTACAGAGTGTGGGGTGGTGGTGATGGGTTCAACAAACTTGAACATGAAATGGCAGAACAAAAAAATCATTCACAGACTGGATTACATTAAGCATGGTCTCAAACAGGCTCTGGATTCTTATCCCATTACCTGGATTAGCTTTCATAACCCCTGTGTCCCACAGTGGGTTAGCTTTGCTTACCCCTTTTGATTTCTTTGACCCACTTTTGCCTCTCTTAGCAATGCCCCCTCTTTTCCTCCCCTTTTGTCTAACCTTTTTATTAAAAGGTTCCTTTCCTTTTATTAAAAAATTCCTTTCTGTTTATTATCCCTGGTGTCTGCAAGTTCATTCATAGCATCTGATGATAAACCAGACTGTAGCCTACACAAACTTTCACCCCTCTGAATGAGTTATAAGGTATCACCCTACTTTCTGTCACTAATAGGCATTTCCATGGACCAGTTATAGGGGGGGCTTATTATAACGGCATTTTTCTGCTGTGGTCCTATAGGGAAAGGTCATGGGGACTCCCATCTGCAGTTACACGCAGACCAATGGCATAGGGTTTTGCAATTAACTTTTCCTCAGGCAATCCTACGGGTCAGCAAACCAGCCTGTAACTAAAGGTGTTTTTCAGATAGCGTACACCCAGTTTATGAACTGAAATTTAACACAAAATGTTTTCTGGTGACCATTCTGTCATGTAATAGTATACAGCCTTGAAAGAGAAATACTCTTTCAATGAAGCTGATTAGCAAGCAATATGGTTGGAGACCTAGCAATTTAAACAGATGATTTGAGAACTTACGCAGCTTGCCAAGTATAAAAATGAAAGAGGAAATATGTATTAAAGCCAATAACATTCATTAATAACCCAAAATCTACAAGACAAGCAAGCCTCTGTATCTTTAAAACATATCTCTTATCCCAAGGGACAAAACTGTTCCTGTAAACTCTAGTTCAGAGAGAACTTACAGCCTGTAAACAGAAAAAGTACAGAATGTACCCAAGTTAGTGCTGCACTTATTCATCAGGTAGAATGCTGCAATTCAATTAAACTATTGAACTAGAGTTATAAATGTATTAATTATGTGTCCCCAGAATTTATTTTATGGTTGTGATGCTGGGGAAGTGTGGCATTAATTATACAACCTTGCTCTGTGTGTTTATGAAATTCTAAGTACTTGTTTTATTCTTCTATGTATAGGAATCTGTACCTTTTTATAGGAAGCACTAATAACTTCTCCAGGGATGATATTTCATATTTAATGTAAATAAAAATGAAGAGAAATAATAATCTTGCTAAAACAGTGCACTGTGTTATAACACTTACCCAAGGAATGGATTATTTGAAAGCTGGGAAAGTAATCTCCCAGTGTTGGATATTTGATATAAGATGACACTAACTCTATATTAAATATTATTTATATAAGAGAAAAAATCTAACTTAAGGACAGTGAAAAAGAGATGTGTAAATGTGAGACTATATTTTACCTGGATTTGAAACAGACAGTAGGAATGGCTCTTGATTGTCTGGGTTTTTTTCATGATAACTTTATTGGACCAACGACATGGTTGGGAGAGATGTCAGACAAGCTTATGGGCAATAAAATGCCCTTCACTGTATGCCTGAAAATTATCTGAGAGGCAAGGATTTCTTAGGGTGAAATCTTTTATTGGACCATAGTTGATCTACCCTTAGATATCCTTACCTTTTGCCTAAATTCTGGACCATCAAGGCTAAGACCTCACTTCTACACTACTGCAAGCTTATCCGACGTCAATCCTAACTAAATAGATTGTCCAATAAAAGAGATCACCAACTCCTCCCCAAAACAAACAAACAACAAACCAAAAACCCTTGCTCTCATATGTATTCTGGATCATCCTGATTGTAACAAAACTCTAATCTTGTTGATTATCTGGCAGTTTAATCCTTTGTACCTGATCATGCACAGGTACTACTACCGTATTATAAGCAATATTCCTGTTAGTACTTGATAAGAGACTTTTTCCTGAAATTTGAAACTAAGCAGTGAAGGATATGCTGATGTAAAACATGCCATAAACTCTCAAGGACACCTAAGGTTGTTCCACAAGTTTCTTTGTATTAAGAAAATACAGTAATGAAAAGGTTAATATCCAGTTTGCCTCCCACAACTCTATCACCATAGAAAATTCAATACATAAGGCTAACTCAACAAATTAACAGGAATGGACTCAACAGTTAATGTGCTCAGCTGGACAAATGAAGAGCATATTAACAAGAGAAATCATAGCATTGGAAAGTTGGATAAGATGATGAAACTTCACATATATGGAATGTCAATCACCTCTTCTTGTTACAAGTGCAATTGCTCTTGATGGATTACTGCCCAAAAATCACACAAAAAGGTAGCAAATTAGCTGTAAGTGCTACATCTGTACCAACAAAACTAGTGTTTCTATGGTTCAGAGCAGTATGTTCTTGGTAAAGTTACACAATTTCCAAACAAAAAACATTATTAAGAAAGGCAATAAAGTTATAAGTGCAGCAATCTAACCAACACCTCAATACCATCTTTTAGTTTCTTAAAAATCCTGTACATTTGATCAAGAGTAAAGCTATCCAGTTATGGGGACTAGCAGGTCATGTATGAGAAGTTTAGCCCACCTCAGTCATCTCTGATGGAGAAGAGTAAAGGGGGGTCATGTGGAAGGGGAGATGAAGGAGAAAAAAGAAAGAAAATACATTGTGTTAGGAAATGAGGAAGCTGTTTGAAAGGTCTGTAAAGGCTGCTCTATTTCCCTTGGAGCTTAGCTACAAATACCTTTCTTTATGTCAACTACCTACAACCAGGAGGAAGAAAGCATTCCTTTTTTCAGCATCTGGAGAAAAATTAAGAACAACAAAGGATGCATTCTTATCTGTTAAGACTGTCTTCATCAACTCTCCTTTTAAAAGAACAAAACATAAAAATAAACAGGACAGAAAAAAACAACATATCCGAATCCAAAAGAAACAACTGCTGCTTAAGAAGGATTTCCACTGTTAAAACTTTTTCTCCAAAGACAGTGGAGGAGTTACTTGATTTTGGCTGAGGGGGAGCAGCCAACAGACAGAATAAATTGAGAAGACAAGTGTGTCCCTTCCAGAAAGCTGGCAGAGGATGTTGTTTATGAGTTGGAATCCATAAATAATAAAATCAGGAAGCAATTAAAGATCTTAAAAATCTAGTAGAAGAACTAACAGACTGAAGGTTCATTCTTGCACCATTTAAGTTGATAGGAGCTTTGGTATTGGTGTGGGGGCAGGATCAGACTTTTTGTCACTGAAATAGAAGCAGATTTGAAGAAACATGCACACAAATGTGTAAGGAGCTAGCAGAGAATGAACTGGAGCTCAAATTAAACAACCAAAACACTGAGACAAATGAACTTTAAAACAAAAGGTGCCCTATGAGTGAATGTCAGAAAAAGGGACAGGTGTGATACTGTGGATATGCTAGTTAAAGAAAGTTTTTGCAAGTAGAAATCATTCTCCCTGTTAAGATTGATACCAGAATTTTTGAGATTTTGAAAAATATCTTCTATCCTGAATTAGGACAAAATACCCAAAATCTTGAAAAGTCCCAAGAACCAAAAAGCAGAAAAAATATTGAATCCAGGTCAAAATTGTTTTGAAATAAGAGATTTGTCAAAACTGGTACATTGCTATGAACAAGAAACCACTCACTACGCTACCCCCAAAAAAAGTTTTGTTAAAAAATGCCCAATCAGCTATAATTAATATGACTCATCATACTCTTCCCTCCCAGGCACATGGAAGGAGCCCATCATAGTTAATCAGCCCTCTTTGTTTCAATATTCACAAGGATCAAGTCATGAGCATACATAGAAAAGATGAGGCTTCTCTAAAGGACAAATTTGGGAGCAGTGAAATTAACAAGGATTTATTAAATCTAAATGAAAAACAAGAGTAATCTCAAAAATCTACCAATAGTCTACCTCAGGCCAGCATCAGATATCAATATGGAAGTCTTTCTCAAATTATGATGCCTCCATTAAGCGTAAAACATTACTATTGTTTATTGTGAAAGAAGGCAAAAAGATTCTCAAAGGTTTGAGCACTGAATTTGATTCAAAACCCAGGAAGGGTAGTATGGATGAAAATGTGAAAATAAAAGCCAGTTGGCAACTATTAAAAAGCACATGGTGGTAATTTATGAAGAACCCTCTGATCAAAAAAGACCTCAACAGGAGGAAAATGAAGATGGTGATGGAAGCTATGAAAGGAAAGATAATTGAACTTTTATTTTTGCCAACATCTTTATAGTTAAGATAAACCAACTGAAAATTTCTCATTAATATTTGAAAACACTGGTGTACATATTGCCAATATTGGAATTCTGCTATTTAATTGCCCCAAAAGGAGATGGGTTTATTCCATACATTGCTAGCTGGGTGAGTTACAGCTGCCAGGGTATATGAATACATATGGCAATGTGCATCCATCTTATTTTAAACAGATTTTTTTTAACATTTTTCTTTTGTTAATGAGGTGCAAAGGATGCTCTTAATCAGGGTCTCTGTTTCCCTTCATGGAGGAATCCTGAAATAAAACTTGAAATTTTGGTCACTTAGAACCTGAACTGTTGTTTCCTGATGCATGGTGCCAGAGATGTTGAGCCTCAGATATTGAGATGCCTTGTTCATATTGGATGTTAGAAGATAAGTAGATGAGAGCTAAGCAACTTCCAGGAAACCCCCATGGTCCAGAGACAATGCCTATTTTTTTTCACCCACAATATGTGTACACTAGCTACCTTTTGCTCCCCAGCTTAGATGACCAGCTGCCTGTATACAGCTGAGTCACCTGGGAACAGACTTTGGAATTAATCTAGAAAGAGGCGTAGACACACCTACTTTTGTATAGGGGTACTATTACATATCTAGAACCACGGCTGATATCTACAACAGAATAGAAATGCTTGCTGGAGAGGTTGCTTTTCGTTTTTGTGGGGTTTTTTTAAAATCTTTAGCAAATTCTATAGAATCTATGTGATCAGGTGCTAAAATAGGTGACCTTTGCACTGAATGTTTTAGCACTGACTATCACATGCTAGAATAGGTGACCTTCAAATATAAGAACTTCAAGATTAGTGAAAACTAGATTTATGCAGGAATTTCCTTATAATGGGGATGTATCTTTCTAGTACTATACTAGGCACATCTTTAACAGGGTAATGTCTAAAGTGGAACCTGGGAACTCCAAAGACACACTTGTTAATTAACAGTGGGACTGGTACCTAAAACTTCCAGACCCTGCTGAGCCAGAATTGATCCAAAAGCAGGAGACTCTTTTATTATAAGTATTTTCTTTGTGTTCCCATAAAATAAATGTGAACAATATTAACATGAGAAAGGTAACAAACTAGAAAGCAGGTGTTTTAATTAAATCAGCCCCGGGAAGAATCATTCACAGCATCCTCTCAACTGTAGCAATTAACTGATCTCAGTGCCTCACCATAACTGGAGCTCATTTATAAGGAACAACCAGAAAACATCAAAAACAAATCAGAACACTTTTAAAGTGTGATGAGTCAATTTCTTTTTAGTTTTTTGCTCCTAGTGATGCCATAAAATATTCATTCCATTTTGATCCTTGTTTAACTAAGCAGTAGTAAATACCCTGCACTGAAGCCACAGAGCCACAATATTATAGCCACATCCTTTAGTTACTTCTTGTAAGAAAATATTAGAATCATTCAGCTGGGTAAAATCCATTATTTCATTAAAGCAACACATAGGCCCTCTGTAGTGGAATGAATGTCAGCTTGAAGTAGCAGGGCCAAGCAAAGATTTCCACTTCATTTAAGATCCACGTTAGCAATGCTGTCTATGAAGGACAATGAAAGGCTTCTTCATTCTTTGGACAATTTAGAGGGAGACTCCATACTAGTCCTGCATTACTTTGTTCAGAGATTGGCAAAGTGGTGAGAATGTTAGAGATCTTGTAACTCCTTCATAAGACAAGCAAGGTTGACAGCTTGGTAATGCGTGCATCTCTTAGGGCCTGGACTGAGACCAATCCCTTCCAAATATGCCACCAAACTTCAGCTTGAGACAGATGCAACCCAGTGATTGAGAGGATAAGGTATTGGTATCCTTACACTTAGGGTGTACAGGTGCCTCTTGCCCCTCTCAAACCCCTTTGAGGTGGGGCAAGAGGCATGTGCAGGAATGAAAAAAATGCAGTGTGGAGAGAAAACTAGACAAGGGGTCAAACAAAAACCTGGGGGGAAAAAATAGGTCAGGGCATGGTCCCAGACTGTGCCCTGAGGCAACCAGAGGCTCAGTCCCCCAGAGACACTCTGGAAGAGTGTCAGAGCATCTCTATGATTGGCCTTTTCCCCCTCCTGAAGCACGCTGCCTGCCCAGCCTGCCCATGCTGGGCAGGCAGTGGTGCAAGCTGCAGGAACCCAGACCCAGCTTTTGGCAGGTAAGCAGGGGGTTGGGGGTCTAGGGGGAGATCTCTGGAGGCTGAAGACAGCAAGGGAAGGAGCAGGGGCTTGGAGACAGCCCTGGAGACATTTCTCTTCTGTCTCCAGTCTCCTGCTTCTTTCCCTGCTTGTCTCCAACCTCCCAAGGCTGAAGACAAGCAGGGGAAGGAGCACGGGAGCTGGAGATAGCATGGTAATGTCTTCATGGGCAGTCTCACCCTCCTGCTCCCTCTTGAGGCTGGAGACAAGCAGGGGAAGGAGCAGGAGACTAGAGACAAGCAGGAGACTGGAGACAATCCCCTGGAGATAAGCTGGAGAATTCCCCTGATATCTCCAGCCTCCTGCTCATTCTCTGCTACTGCTGGTGAGTGTGGTGGGGCTGGGAGAGCAAGTGGGGAGCTCAGGGAATGAACAGGAAGGGGTGAATGAACAGGGAAAAGGGGGAATGAGTGGGGAACAAGGAAATAAATGGGGAGCTATGGGAATGAACAGAGGTTGGGGAGTGAACAGTGAATGGGGGAATGAATGGGGAGCGGGAGAACAAATAGGGAGCTGGGGGAACCAACAGGGGTGGAGGGCATGAGCCTCCTGTTCATTCCCCTATTTTCTCCAGCCTCCTGCTTGTTCTCTATCTCCTGCTTGTTCTCTATCTCCAGATGCTCCAGCTTCCAGATGCTGGAGAAGAGCAGGGGAATGAGCAGGGGGCTGGAGACCAGCGGTGGGGGTGAGCTGTCCCCCTGTGGGGGGCCTGATACCCTGCAGGCAGGGTAGTCCATGTGCTGTGGTGTTATGCTTCAGCCCAAGTCTGAATTCGTTGCCCGGCATGCATGAGCCAATATACGAATACCAGTTGGAAGTTTGAAAGAAAAAAAAGTTTTTATTGGTAGCAATAAAGGTGCAAGGTAGCAAGCACACTAAACAAGATTTCTAAGCATCCTTTATACTAAAATCTACAAGCATAATATTCAGTGATT
>JAGPOW010000261.1:37506060-37522005 GCA_030014935.1 Caiman crocodilus | reverse complement strand
AAAACAACCTTCCAGTCTCGCTGTGTATTCTGTCTCGGGAGGATGGCTCAAGGCCATTTATTAGGCCTTTAGACAAAAATGGCTCGGTTATTCACAACAGTGGGAGGGACTCTGCCCTGTGCCACCCCCCACCACCAGTGGTGTCTATGGGCAGTCAGCGATCGCTGCTGGCCACTGCTGTTGCTGCCGGTGGTGTCTGTGGGTGCTTGCCGCTCACTACCCGTCCCCCTGCTGCCAACAGTGCCAGCAACATCTTTGGGAGCTCTCCGCTTACCACTGCCACCATGATCCCACTGCTGCCAGTGCCTCCATGCCCCATGAACTGCTGGGACCAAGCGGTACTCATGCAGGGGACCCCCCCCATCCTAAGCTTCCCCCACACCTACCCACACAGTGACTCACATGCCCCCACATCCCTCCACACCTACCCACATCCCCCTACCCTCCCTTCCTACCCCCTCTTGCAAGCCCCACATCCCCCCATCACACACCCACCATGTGATAAGGAAACCCAAAGCAAACATTAAAATATATAGATATTTAGGACTGATTTTATTATGATGCTAGAGACACTGATAGGCTTCCAAATTTCTTTAATATTGTAAATATTACAATAAACCATTGCCCATTCGATCAATTCCCCCTTTCTCTCTCTCTTTTGTTCTAATTGTGGAAGAATGTGGATTTGGGAGTATTTTAAAAAGTGAATTTGGGATGCTGCCTCAGCAGTCTAGCTGACACAAAGGGTTAGTGTCCCCAGATACCAATTGCCTGGGACCCAGAAGCTCCTGAGGTCAAGTAACCCTGAACTGCTGGCCAGCGCAGGTTTTTATACTGCTGGGGACAGCACAGGTGCTGGCCCCAGGCTCTAGCTCCCCCTGGCTGCAGATCCGGGAGAAGCCAGGCTGGGTTATTTTGCCCCAAGTGGCACAATTTTCTCCACAACAAAGCGCATGTCCAAGCCCATGCACTGAGGCTAAAAGCCCCAGCTCAAATTTGCACTGCTTCTACTTGAGCTGCTGCAAGCACACGTGCTTGCATGTGTGGATGCACCCTTAGTGTCAGAGATAGAATCCTCCTAACCATATTTCCCTCAGGTATTCATTACATTGGTAAACATAGTTCATAGGTACCCATGTTACAAAACTACCATTACAAATACTGCTCTTAGTAGAAGTCTCAGCAAGACCAATGTTTGAATACTTTCACAATGCTTAAAACATTGACCAACTATATGTAGACAAGTATTACAGATAAAGGAAATAAGATACAGAAAGGTTGTATAGTTTGTTCAAGAGCATACACAGCCATACTCCAAGAAAACCAAGACTCTCAGTCAAGGCTTCTTCTGGATGTGTTAACTGCCTTATGAGGTACTTTTCATGAAAGAATCCACATTTGTATGCAGTCTGAAAAAGCACTCATTTTTCCTCTACCATTTCTTTGCCTTGGCTTTTTTTTAAATTGTTCCTAGAATCAGACACTCATAGAATCCTGAAAACAAGACTCATCAAGTCAAACCCCTTCCACAGATGCAAGATCTAAACCCATCCAAGATGGACATTTATCCAGCCTCTTCTTGAAAATTTCCTACAACTTCCATAGGCATTTTGTTCCTTTGATTTTATAGCTAGGAAGTTTTTCCCGAGATTTAATCTAAATATATTTCACTGCAATTTAAATCCATTGCAATTCTACAGCCCAGTGATTACAGCATAAGTTTGAGTCTCTCAGGCTAAAGAGGTGCTAAAGCCAGTTCTCCTTCTTCTTTGCTTGAACAACTAGGTTATTGTGCAGAAGATGGACTCCTCCCTCCCCACTCTTAGTCAATAAAGGGGTTAACCTCAGGAAAGGGGTTAAGCTTTCTAGAGCTCAGGTGAATAGAAACACATATTAATCTGCACTGTAATAAGATGTTCAAGCACTATAGACTTGCAGAGCTGTGCTGTGTGTACTACTCTACTTAGTGTTTCTTATTGGCTGTCTTTTACATGCCTGTCAGCAACTGGAGATGCTTTCCCGTCCTTGCTCCCTATATAGAGATCTTAGGCACCTAACCATGTCCATCTAGACCACTCTTTAAAGGTCCCAAGTATTTCCATTGACTACATAGGGATCCTGGATATCTAAGCACATTATTTGAGTTGCCTTTTGGAAATAGGTACCTAGAATTTTAGGTGTTGCAATACTGAAGTGGCAGTGCTTAGGGGACCTCCATCTGGATCAGGCTCCTTTCCTCTTTGTGTGCTCCTCTAAAGTAGAAAGAACAGTTCTGAATCCAGTAAAATCATTGATAAAATAATTACAGCAAAGCAGAAACAGTACACTCTGAACATGCTAACTATATACTGGCAAATCAAATGTATATAACCTGAATGGTACAGAAACAGAGGAAACACATTCTCTTAACAACCAAATGTAAGTAATTCATTTCTAACCTGTCTGTCTCTCTAATTGTCTAGATCTCTATCTGATTTTCCTTCCACATACAGCTCAATAATGTTCTACTTTAAAATATTATCCTTCTGTTTAACCTCTCTTTCCAATTATTGGGTTATTCATTAAAAGCAGATATAGCACTGAGCTTGAGGTACCCTGCAGAATATTATTCTCCAGGTTAATATATAACTTGATTCTAAATAAACTTGGTTAGCCTTAACTTGTTTAATTAGCTTATTGCATGAAACTGATTGTGTTAGAAAATATTTGGCTAGTTATAATAAAGATGCCAAACTTGCATAAGTGTTTAAATATTTTTTTCTGTAAATATTTAAAAATAATACTAAAAAGCAGCTTTCTAATAAAGTATATTACCAATATCTTCCAAGAGGTAAGCAAGGAAATTCAGGAAAGTATGTGGAGGGAAAATAATTATCTTCTTTAATGTGTGTGTGTGTGTGTGTGTGTGTGTGTGTGTGTTTATCACTAGTACTTCTGACTTGGAGTTCAAAATCAATTATTCAATATTAAATGACATATTATTAGAAAAATGTCCCATTTTTCCAAAGTACAATATTGACAAAGCCCAGCCCCCAGTGAGAGTATAGGATTTCTTCACATGGTTACCTTAAATTAGGTGCCTAATATTTTGACTATATGTGATAAAATGTTCTTTAAGCATCCTTGAAACAACAGCCCCTAGCTTTAATGTTTCTACTCAGAACTTCCCTGTATGTAAAGCAAAACATCTGCTGATGGGTGTTTCATCACTGATGACAACAAATAACTCCTGTCTATTTTTCTTTTTCTACCTCATAACTGCTTGTCATTTATTTTAAAGGTGGCAACCTTAGAAAAGATAAAATGACTGATCTTTTGAGCAGGCTCCAAATGTCAAGTTGTGAAAGATGTTGTTTTATCACCAGCATGTGGCATCTGTCTGGGCTCCTTAAGGAAGATACTAGTTGGATCAGAAATGTTATCTAAGCAAGATCTCTAGGTCGCTCACTGTAAAGCTGCCTTGACTGAAATGCCATTTTGAACATTATTTAACTTTAACTTAATTTGATCCTCAGGAATTTACACTTAGTTTAAAGTTTTAAAATAAATTCTTCCACTAACTCCTCATTAAAATTACTTGAAGGGTTCTTTTATTATAAAAACATACTAGTTCTCAGAAGACTGCATCTGCATAAATGTACACATTAATCTTTAAGACTACCCACATCCTGGTGCTGTGGTCGCCTGCTCTTTTTAATGAAGAGTGAACTCCAATGTATACTTGCTGTGCCAGGAATCAGGCTGGTTTCTGAATGGTGCCAAATAAGGAATTTCTCTGAGCTCCTATTAGGTCCTTAAAGTATTCGACGCTGTACATTTCAAGTGATACAAAACTGCTAGAAAATTATATGTTGATGAGGCTCAGTAACAGAACAAAAGCAGACGTGCAGAAGGATGGTGGACAGAGAGGTAATGGATGCTATGGCAACCTGAGCTGGCCTGTGAAATGTTTGTGTACACAGTATGTAAGCTGGAAAGATTTTCAGCAGAAACAGCAGTTCTGGCAAACTACAGCAACTAACTACTGTTCCAGAAGTGAAGAAACTATAGCTTACAAACAAGTTGCATCATTCTACAACATGGTTCAAGGTCTTTTTAATTTATTGTAAATTTTTACTATTCTAAATACAGCCAAGATCAATGCCAGCTCCTGCCAAAGTAAACTTCTGAAGCACAAAGTCTCCAGGAAGGGAGTTTGCAGCAGTTGCCACAGATTCAAACCAGAAAGGGGTGGCTTCTCTTAGCAAGGGGCCATGACCAAAAAAGTTAGGAAAATATTGATCCAGTATATCCTCTTGACAACAGCACTTAAATGGTTTCTGAACCTAAAATGTCTCTGTAACAGGGAAATCTGGCCCTTTAATGGAGGCAGACAGTCATAGCTTGTAGGAGCTCAGCTATGGGTGATTAGTAGGGAGTTAAAAGCCTAAGAGGAGAAAGAGCAAGAACCTTGAGCTGGGAAGGAGCTGTCTGCTGGCTGGAAGCAAACTGAAACCTAGAGTAGTTGTCCTCTAGGAAGTGTCAGAGCTGAAGGGGGCATATCCTGTTGCCTGGGAAAAGGCTAAAAGTTTTGCTTACTCATTTATTTGGACCATGGATTATTGTTTTGTGTTATAAGGACTGGCTGATGGGCTCCCAAGGGAGTAACGATAGATAGTGAGGCTGCAGGCACTCAAGCCTACTCAGATTATTGTTTGGGTTATCAGAAGGACTCTTAGGCCAAGTCCAGATGAGCGTGAACCTTTGGTTCCCTGGGGACAAGTAGCAGCAGTGCACCTTGCACCACACCTACTTGTCCCTAGGGAATGATTGTGCCATGTGCACTTTTACACATGGCAAGGTACTCCAGGGGAGGTAGGGGAGGCTGGGGCTAGCACTGTGCTGGCCTCAACAGCCTTACTTGGGGTCCTGGGTTGAAAAAACCCCAGAGCAGCACATGAATAGGCAACATGCCTGTGCAGTGCAGAGAACACCCAACTGTGCGGTATGTGGTGCTACATATGTGTTTGCGGCACCACATACCGCATGGCTGGGTTGGGTTGGATGTGCCTTTATGAAGCAAACCCTGCCTGCAGAGCAATAGACACACTGACCTGTTTAGTTTTCCTGTATCCTAAGTGCAATAAAAGCAACACCTCTTGTTCTTCCTTAGCATAGATCTGCCCCAGACTGCATGGAGGACAGGGTAATTCAGAAACCCTTCCAACACAATCTCCACAAATCTGGGCTGACATGCTTTTCTTAAAGCCCATGCTTGGAGAACATTGAGCTCTCTTTCTCTCTCTACTGTGGACATTAAAATAATCTGCATTAGTGTATTAGGGGCTTGATTTTTTTCCACCCCCCTTCCTTCCCACACTTTCCCTGGAATTGGTACCAATGGGAGCTGCTATTACACAGCCCTTTGACCGATCAAGTTGTGGTTCCATGATACTGTTTTGGAAAATAAAGTGTGAAGGTATTATCCTGATGTGGGTTTTTATATGAGGGAAAAAATAGGGGAGTCATTATTCAGCCCTTTTAAGATGAAAATACTGGTGTTTTCCAGTGATGCATGGCAATGAAAGCCTAACCTGCGTCCAAAGGGACAGTTGGAGAGAGATAGAAGAAACAGAGAGCAAAAGCTGCATTCTGTTGTAAGCAGTCAACATTTGTACTGTGCCAACATTTGTACAGACCGATTCCTAAAATCCTGTAGGCTAAGGATACAGTGCACGTTTACTAGGAGACTCTAAATCTGCTTCATAGTACTCTAGATTATTGTGCTTTGCTCTCAGTGGTGATGTAGTTCATAATAATCACACTCCATAGTATACAGCAATACAACATGGATCAGATCAGTCTTATGCAGAGAGTTTGCTGTACTAGCTAAATGTTCATTCCAATTTGCAATAAAGTGTTTTATATAAATGACCTCAATGACAACAAATTACCAGATTGTTTCTGCAGATGCTATGTAACTACATTGAGCCAGGCCCAATATAAACAACTAGGAACACAGAGAGGTTTCTATATGGATAATCTATATGGAAACCTGACGGTGTTCCTAGCTCCTGTAAATTAGAGGTTGACCTTTCTGCAACTTCACAATCTTCTCTGTAGAATATTTTCTTTAAGGTAGCTACAAGGGGGCTGGATCGTATGAAAATAAATGTGGCTTAGTTCCATTTCCAGTGACTGCATGCCATGTATATGGTAACAGTTAGTTCAGGTGTCACTAGAGGAAGCTGAAAAATTAAAATGTACCCTTTTTAATGAGAAGATGGTAGTGATAAATGATATCAGGCTTTTTGTTCACATACTATAGAGAAAATTTGAGGGGTGGATTGGGAAAATATGAATGAGATTTATAGATTTATGAGATACTTTATGTAGAATCAAAGGTTTTAAAATAGCTTTTCATTATATGTGCTAAATTGCAGGCACCGTGTTACATTACCGTGTTAGAGGTTAAGTGAATGCCCTTTGCTTTTCTTCTGTCACGATTCTGTTGTTTTAGTATTGCAGCCATTGGAGGAAGCGCCTCTTTGTACCTCTCACAAAGAAGGGGTTGGGTTGGGTTGGGTTGGGCTGACTGTTGTTGGAGTTGGGTTGACATTCTCCTGTGACTCAGTCCTGGAAGATATATTGCAGCCTGGGGCTGTAGCGGGGTTTTAACATCATGCAGGACTACTCAACAATTCATGAATCAGCATCAGGCTTCTAAAAGATTTATGAGGTCAAAAGTCAATAACAGCCCATTTAAGCTGCCTGCTGGTTGCTGGCTTGGAGGCCATGAAGGATGTGAGAAGGATGCACATCAGATAAGTTATAATAGTTATAAGCAGTGGTAGTCATGGTGGACATCAGGCATAAGTAAGTCACTAGCTTGTTAAGGATTGCATAGAGCCCTCCTGACTATCCCTCATACCACCATCCCTTTGAGATGACCTCTCACCTCTACTGTCTTCTTTCCACTAGCAGTTAGTGGTCATCTGTGATCAGAAGTTGCCTCCCAGGAGTTTATGTGGACTGGCTGTCTTGTCCCAGAACGGATTTTGGAGGGATGTGAGGTCTTATTTTTAAGGATATTTCCCCCTTTCTCCAGTAGCACCTGATGTTAGGAGTCTCTTCAAAAGAGCACGTTGGCCCAAACCAACACCCTTCTTCTGAAGTGTAGCATAATCTGTAACATCAGTCTTAAAGACAGTTAAACCTCTAGTTGCCTCAAAGCTTGGCTTCTTGATTAATAGTCACTATTATTAAATCCATCTGTGATACCATAATGTTACTTTCAGCATGGTAAATATCCAAGGAGCTTTTACAGAGCTGTAACACAAGACATTTGTTGTGTTCCAGTAAGAACTTCTGAATCCTCATCTAACTGGCTTATAAAAGCAAACAAAATAAAAGAAAAAGAAAATATAAATCTAAAATAAAATGAATGTCAGCTTCTGCAGGCTGTTTTATACGAATATGCTACTCAAATTTATTTCAACAATTCATGGGTATTCATGTGGGGAGGCAAAGTTGCACAATAAAACCATATGCCTCAGCTGTTCTTGCCTATGAACGCAATACAAGAAGTTTGCAAAGGACCCCAAAACCCACATGAAGCTAAGATGCTCTGACCATGTAATTAGAATAATCCTTTCTGGAGAACTGTACTTTGACGGACATTCATGTGGTGGACAACAGACAAGATGCAAGGCTAGGTTTGAAAGAAGAACCCTGAATCAATACAGTGTTGATACTGAGGCCATGTCCACATGGGGCAAACATTTGGTTCCTTGGGGACAACTACCAGCAGGACACCTTGTACTGCCAGTAGTTGTCTCCGGAGAACACCTGTGTCACATGCCCTCTGGTGCACAGCAGGTTACCCAGGGTGGGGTAGGGGAGGCTGCAGCCAGCACTAGGCTGGCCTGTGGAGGCCTCCTGAGGCTGCAGTGGTGGCAATCCTGCTGCTCAGAGCCTGGCTGGCAGCAGGAGTGTGGCTTTAGCTGGCCAGGCTCCAGTTTAGTTTTGAGAGGTACATGCTCTATTTTTATTTGTTTATTTTTTTGCATGGGTTTTTTGACCTGTTGTATCTAGGGGTCAAAAAAACCACCATGGTGCTTCCTTACAGTGCAGAGAACAGCTAAATGTGCAGTATGTACCACATACTGCATGGCTGTGTTTGTCTGGACTCATCTGAAAGTTGAGGGGAGAAAAAGGGGACCAAGAATGTATGGCATGGCATGGTCTGGTCTGTGATGATATAATTCACTTTAATAACCAATGCATGAGGGATGCATAACACAGGTGCCTACAACAAAAGTTCCTGCATCAGGATCATCCCTCCCAGCCATCCACAACACAATACCATCACTTGTTCAGTCTTTAACCATGTGTTCTAACAGTCTGATTGGCCACCAGAGAAATCATCACAGAATACCTTAGCCAGAAGATAAAATGTAGTCTTCTTTGACAGTGATGAACAAAGACAAACTGCTGCTACCTGATGCTGCACAGGCCACACACAGAAAATAAAAAACCTGGGAAGAGCTCATTCCTGATGTATCATAGTATCTAGGGTCAGAAGGGGCCTAAAGCAGACCATCTAGTCTGACCCCCCCGCATGTAAACTCAAGGCAGTTCTCAAGGACTATAAAGTTGATTCATGATATCTTGGAAGATCTATAGAAAAGGTGACTGTTACCTTCTTTAAAACTAGCTCCATAATGGATTTACATTTCAATAGTTAATTGCTGCTACATCGCCACCTGGGTGGGCATAAACATTTCAGTTTTGTCAGGTCTTTAAAATCAGTGATTACTGATTTTTAACAAAATCTTCCCATTGCTGTAATCTGACTGTCTAGTGCTGTGATTCTTGACCAGCGTGCCGCAGCACCCTGGGGCATCATGAGATCCTTTAAAGGGTGCCATGGGGTGCTACAGACTATTAACCCAAGGGAAGTGGTGCTGGCCCTACCCTGGGGGGTCTTTAAGAAGCGGCTCAATGCCTCCCTGACTGGGGTCACTAGAGCCCAGTTTTCCTCTTGCCCAGGCAGGGGGTCGGACTTGAAGATCTGCAAGGTCCCTTCCAACCCTACTTCTATGATTCTATGAACCCCTTCAACCTAAAGAAGAGAAGGTTGAGAGGGGACTTGATAGCAGCTTACCTCTATATCAGAGGAGTGCATCAGGAGCTCAGTGAACAACTATTCACTAGAGCATCCCTGGGGAAGACCAGGACCAATGGATAAAAACTCCTGGAAGGCCACTTCAGGCTTCATACCAGGAAAAACTCCTTCACAATTAGGGTGTCCAGACTGTGGAATCAACTCCCTCCAGAGATGGTGCATTCACCTACTCTGGAGGTTTTCAAGAGGAGACCAGACAGTCACCTCGCTAGGGTTGCCTAACCCCAGTTGTCTTCCTGTCTAGAGTGGGGAGGCTGGACCTGATGTTTTGTGAGGTCTCTTCCAGCCCCTTACACTCTATGAATCTATGTGCAAACACCTAGCCTAGGTACAGACAGTCAAAAAGCCTGAGGTTGAATTGATTCAGTCTTTGGTGGGTTAGTTTAAACTGTATAGATTAAATTGAAACAGAAGTGAACAGACATTTAACTTTGATTCAGGAAATGCAGCTACATGCCTGCAGTGACTCAGGCCAGACACTGGGGGTCACTAGAGCACAGCTGTCTGGCTGTGTGTTCACTTCCTCTTCCAGCTGCCTCTGAGGTCTCTGGAATTTGCAATCCAGAATTACAGCAGCAGGACTGTGCAGGGTTGCTCATTACTTCTTCTTCCTGCTTCCAGGTGTCTCTGGGATTTGTAGTCTACAGGTGTAACCAGCAATAAGTTTGAGCATGTGAAGGGGTATTTAACCCCCTTGCCTGGCCCCAGACCCCAGCCAGGGTTTGCCTGGGAGGGGGGGCAGTTATTTCCACCCTTCCCCCTTCAGACTGAACTGTACCCACAGCCAGGCTTGCCCCCCCCCACCTTTTCAGCCCACCCTCACTCCTCCAACTAGGGATCAGAGGAGCAGGGCCAACCCTGCTCTCTGGGCTGGAAAGCATGCTGGGTTGCTGGGGACTGTGATTTAACCTGGACCAGGAAGGGGTCTGGGACAGAAGTTTCATAAACTGGTTTGACCCAAATTAGTTAAGTCTGATACTACAGTCAACCAAGTTTATCTTAAATAAGTTTCAGCCATTTTGAAACTGGTTTGTGTGCACTGAGCTTCTGTTCTGTTACAAATTTAAACCAGCTTCTGATCACTTAAATGAGTTTGTGTGTAACTTCTGTCCCTAGTCCTACACAGGACTCATAAGATGAACCCATAGGAGTGTATGGTGTCAAAACCATCCTGACCTGTTGTGGCCTTTCTGAGTTCTATGTAACAGAATTTTCAATGGGTGCCTTAAGTCTAAAAAGGTTGAAAACCATTGATCTAGTGCATGGTAAAGTCTGTAGGTCAAAATTTAGGCTCAGTAATCTTTATACTGTCCTTTTAAAAGCAGACAAACATAGGCTGAAGTTGTTCTATTGGTTGGGAACTTAGTGTCAACTCCACTGCATTGCTGGCCTCTCTTGTTCTTTTCTATCAGTCCCTTACACCCAAGCTTCCTTGAAACAGGTGAGTTCAGGTCAGGAGTGCAGGAGTTCAGGTCTTGGAGAGAACTTTCACCAAGAATTCACATTTATTGAATATTAATAGTAGGAAATTCAGAGGAGACAAATTTCTGGTGCAAAAAAATAAATAAATTGCAGTGTTTCTGTTCAGCCCCTAGAGCCAGAAACTATATCAGCAGCCCTTTCTGTAGTCATTCTATCAAAAATGTCTTTATAGAGTTCTTCTAGGCATGATAAAGCTTCTTGAATAAAAATATTTTTCATAAGAATCTTTACCTTGATCTTATTCACATTTTTGGAGGGGGGTGGGAAGGTAACTGTGAAGACCTATTACCATGTGCTGCATAATATAGCAGTTTCCAAGAGTCCAATAAACTCACTTAGAATTTTTTCCACTTTATCAAGAGATCACCGTGATTATGATACTTAGGAACATCATTAATTCAGTTTGTGGCTCTCCGTACTGTAAGGAACCTGTCAAACTGGATAATGTTCTCGTCTATCATGCTTTGGAAATTATAGTATATTGTAACACTAGAGTATAAAACAACAAAGCTGCAATACAAATACAACATAAAGCCAGATAAATTGCAGCTTGACAGTACACCATATATCCTTCAATTAATATTTTTCATTTTTAATTTTTTTCCAAACAGTACATTACAGTGGAGTATTAATACAGATGTATCACTTCAGTTATTAGTCAGTATTACAGTACTGGCTGCTTTAATGGGTATTATTTGTTAGTAAAATAAGAAACATTATTCTTAAGAATTCAAGCTAGTGTGCTCTCCCCCCCCCCGTATATATTAACTAACTGAAATGAAAGGATCTCTAGAAAGAAGACAGCAGATGATTTGTCAGGGCTTATCTACATTAGAGTGCAGATGCTGCCATAGCTCTATGGGCCTTGCTATAGTAGCAGAGACTCCTGGTGGAGACATACTGTATGGCAGCGGAATGGATCTTTCTGTCCATGTAGCCACACCACTTCACTGGACAATCTGTGCCATAGAAGTCCCTTTCTGTCACCAAAGCTGTATCTAGATGGAAGGCAGTGCTTTGGTAGCATCCCTTCATTGGGAAGCAGGATGTGATCTTTTCATACTCCTAACCAACATAACCAAGCTGGTAAAACCTTAGACTGTAGACTCAGACTAAGTGAAGGTCACTCCTTTGTTGAGATCTCAGCTAGAGGCCAATGCATCTTATATGTTTTCCTGAAGCCTTCAAATAAGTCTTCATATCACTCTGAAGCAGTACATAGGACATGTGCTGGTCCATAGGCATAAACTTCAGCCAGGATGTGTAAGACAATCCTTGGCAGGTTTTAGTTTTTTCACTATATGGCACCATATGGGGTGCTTCAAATACTATTGTTGCTGATCAGACAGTCCCTGCATATTTTCCCCACTTAATTTCTAGATATGATTCTTCTTTTGTCAATTAAATATTTGCCATGATTGATATTTTTATATCCAATTTGTTTAGCCTATGGGCTTTTTAAAAATACAGCTGTTGGTTTTAAATTCAGACTTATGTACTATTAAATAGAAGACTGGAACTCTTGCATAAAAGAATATGGGTTATATACACAATAAAGAAATACAATCTCTAGAAAACTGAAATTAGATCAATATTGCAACAAGTATTTGAAAAGATCAATCTTGTTCACTGTCAGGAGCCCCAGTTCTCTAATCTGTTTATGAAAACCACCCCATATTAGTGTGTGTGCATGTGTGTGTGTGTGTGTGTGTGCGCGCGCGCGCGTGTGTGTGTGTGTGTGTGTGTGTGTGTTATAATAATAGTATATATATATTTTTACAATATATCCCACACAACTTTGTGGCCATAGACAGCTAGGAAGAATCAGGAAAATCATAGCTCCTTTTCCCTGAGGAGGGGCTGCAAGGCAGGAAGAGGACTCTACAGTAACCTAAGTATTCTAGAGCCATATTTCACAGGGCCGTTCTCAATAGGAATGAGCTGCTCATGTCAGCAGGTGTTCCTCAAGTTAGAATGGAAGACGATTTTTCTAGGTTGTTTTCCCCACAAAAGCTGATTACTCTTACTCAGGGTGGGGAAAGAAAGAGGTCATGAATTTCCTCCTAAACTGACCATGCACTTGTTATTTATTCACTCTCTGCCATTTGATAATCCATACTGTTTAGCACTACCAGCTGAGTGGATTTTCACTGCTTTTCATTTAAGCACTTAGGAATTAATTCTGTCCTCTGTTTATGGTACAGTGTACTCAACAATTAGTTGCAGCTAGGGAAAAAGGAATTCTTTCCTAGCAGTCTGTAAGTTCATGGTTGGAAGACCTGTGCAGTCAGCATTCATCCTCTGATAGGAACAATAGTCAATGGATTTGCATAGTTTTGGTACATTGAGCTATTTCTCTTGCTCTTAAATTACTACCTAGCTATACAGATTCCTCATGAGGATGTGTTTCATGGAATACAGGGGATTTGCATTGAACCAGAAAGAAACATTTTTTTTTTGGTTTGGCTAGTGAACTAAAAATTCAATTATTTGCCCAATTCTGTCTATACTTTCTCCTTACAGGCAGTTAAAATCACTGTTTGACATCAATTGTGTTCTGATCCAGAATGTCAGACTGCTTGCCATTTGCTGTCAAATGTTTGCAAGTTCCAAATACCTTTGGAAAAAAGCAGTAGGGAAAGTTAGGCTGAGGCTGGGGCCTTTCTTCTGAGGAGACTTTGGATTTCTGGAGAGTTACCAGAATGTATGGAGAAATGGCTCAAAGGACTTTGGGCACAGAAAACTAAGTACTGTAAAACACCTGTTTTAATGAAGTGTTACATTTTGTCTGGCTTCCTTCTTCCTCTTCCTCTGAGTCATCCTGGCTCATTAGGCAATAGCTTAATGACGTGGTATCAGGAGGTAGTGGGTTGTCCCTGAACAGGGGGCATGAGCCAGAATAATAATAAGAGGGAGGCTGGATCTCATTCTAGAAGAACCCTTTCCACTCCAGGACAGAGAAGGGGGCAGAAGAAAGAGAGAGTGGAGAAGAGGACTTGTAGCAGGCTTGCCTTTTGGAGCTTGAGTTGAGTCCTACCCTTGAAGTCTTGCTGTTTTGATTGGTGGAGCCCAATCAGGAGGCACCAAGAGGAGTTAAGTCACACCCCTTTCCTGAGGGGTGGGGGAGAGTAGTCCGTCCCCCACCCCCCCCCGACCACCACCCGGGGCCTGACTGAAGACTGCAACAGTCAGGTCTGGAAGACTTCAGGGGCAAAGCCCTGGAGAGTATAAGAGGAGCTGCATGCACAGCATGAGGGGAGCACGAGGCAGCCCAGGCCTCTGACACATAGCAAAAGGTTGAGTCCAGGAAGCCAGACAGTGCTCAAGCTACTGAGCCAGCAGACAGGGCCGAGCAAGAGGCCCCAGAAACCCTGCATACAGGAGCCCTGTTCCTGGCGATAGCGACCCTCCCCAAAGCCCACCGCAGGTGAGAGAGCAGCTTGGTGCAGAGGACAAGAGCCACCCTCCAGGCCTGCGAGTCCGAGTTGCAGGGAAAAGAGGATTTCCACAGGGAAGAGGGAGTCCCTCCTGGTTAGTTAAGGGCTCCTGAAAGGGGAGGTCCTACTGAAAGTGTCCTCCTAAAGTTACCAGCTTCCTTGCAGGGCTTGGGAAAAGCCCAAGGGTATTGGGGTTTCCCCTTGGGATTAAGTTTATCTTTGGGATTCATGCACCATAAGTGCGTGATGTCATGCCTTACATTTTGTGAACTCTCATATTTATAAATTAGTAGATGAGTAGAGTCGTAGGGCTCTTCTGGGACCCCCTTTTGCTATTATTTCACCTGTTGTCTATTTGTATTTATTTGTGGCTTATTTATTGTTCAACCATACTTATCTATACTTTATCTGTTGGCTATCATTTATTTTGGGGGTTATCTGTTTCAGATCAGATACTTACCTATGACTTACCTGTATCTGGAGCACTGGTATAAGGTTTTATAGCAGTTACCCAGAGGGTATTGTTTATGTTATTTGTTTAGCTATAGATATGTGTGTGTGTATAGATAGCTAGATAGATATTGTACATATGTTTATATCCATGGTTCTTTTCCTTGTGATAAGTTAAAGTAAATAAATCTATATTTAGTTAAGTCCCCTGACTGTCCTGGCCCGGTTCTATAGGGACGGAGGAAAACTGGTCTGTAGTTCCCCCACAGCACACCTGCCAGCTAGCAATCCCCTTCAAATGGAGAAGGGGAGTATATACCCTAATTACCTGGGCCACAGACTCAAGAGAAGAAAATTCTATACCTGAAACAAATTTTGGTAAGAAAGCAAAATCATTGATGGCTTAGGAGGCTACTCATGACTTCAGCATCCTTTCACAACAATTTTGGAGTCATCAGGAAAAAAGAGTAGAGGTATGAAGACTAAACTTGGAATGCTACACTTCCAGTTTAGAGAGACAGAGAAATTCTGTGGCTCAGTGCAGTTGTCTAGAGACCAAAGAGAAGGACCTACTCTGAGCACCTGGTATAGCAGTATCAGCCTCTGCACCAAGACCCTTCATGGTACAGAGTTACTTTGCAGGACTGATAGGACCTGCAAGAGGATAGTTTGTACAGAGCCTAAATTACTGTTATGTTGTTGGGAAAGGCACAAAGTATTTTAATCAACAGGTATGAATGAATGGCAACAACATATGCGTGGCCATAGCAGAAACAGTCATTTATTTGTTCCCTCCATTAACAGGAAAGGATCTGAATAAGTATAAGGCCATGAGTGAGGAGTTACTAAATGACTGCAGAGAAGTACAGAGATGCTGGATTAGTCAGGACATATAATGAAAGAAGTTCCAGGGATTGGGCATATTTCCAAGCAAAACTTCCGTTGAGACACAGTATTCCGCTGCTTTACATGTGGCAGGCTAAGGTGTTTTGTCTTGGTTTGTGTCAGGTTTGATGGTAGTTTTACAAAGAGTTTAGATTACGTATTTATAGAGGATGGTTTAGATGGGAAAGATCCTGCCTCAGGCAGAGGGTTGGCCTAAATTACTTCCAGAGGTCCCTTCCAGCCCTACTTCTCTATGATTCTAGGACTTCACTATTTGTTTAATTAACTTGGGGAGGCACTGGTTGTAGCCAGAGCAAAGGGCAAAAGAAGAACGCTTTGACAAACTGACTAGGCTTGCCGGGGGAGGGGGAAGATGAGGGCGGAGGAGACGTTGAACTGCCAGGCCTAGCGACAGCCAACGAGCCCTGACCATCGGTCAAAAGGGAGAACCAGGTAAGTGATGGGGGCCGGGGCATTGTAGAGGCTAGGGGGTCAGTGGGCACAACCGTTGGAGGTCTCAATTGC
>JAGPOW010000261.1:37484955-37500389 GCA_030014935.1 Caiman crocodilus | reverse complement strand
CGCCTACATTGAACACCTTCAAGAGCAAACTGGATGCTTATCTTGCTGGGATCCTATGACCCCAGCTGACTTCTTGCCCTTTGGGCAGGGGGCTGGACTTAATGATCTTCCGAGGTCCCTTCCACCCCTAATGTCTATGAAATCTATGAAAGATAGAGAGGGGATTTAACAGCAGCCTTCAACTACCTGAAGGGTTGTGCCAAAGAGGATGGACTTGAACTTAGGATGCAATTTAATAAAGATAGATGTAAGGTACTCCACTTGGGAATCCCCAGCACACCTATAGGCTGGGGAGTGTCCTTCTCAGCAGCTCGGAGGCAGAGGGATCTTGGAGTCATAATTGACTCTAAAATGAACATAAGCCAGCAGCGTAAGGAGGCCATCAACAAGGCCAGTTGCACCTTATTGTGCATTAGCAGGTGCATGACTAATAGATCAAAGGAGGTGATGCTCCCCCTCTATGCGGCACTGGTCAGGCCACAGTTGGACTACTGTGTACAGTTTTGGGCACCACACTTCAAGAAGGATGTGGAGAACCTGGAGATGGTCCAGAGGAGGGCCACTCACATGATTAGTGGCCTTTGTAGACTCTACGGAAGGAGGTTGAGGGAGCTGAATCTCTTCAGCCTTCACAAGAGATGGCTGAGGGGAGATCTAGTGGCTGCCTATAAATTTATTAGGGAAGGTGAATGAGGAATAAGGGATGCGCTGTTTACTAAGGTACCCCAGGGAATGACTAGGAATAATGGGTGTAAACTAGTTGAGAATGGATTTAGCTTAGATATTAGGAAAAAAATTTTCACAGTAATGGGCTTCCAAGAGAGGTGGTGCTATCACCTAGCTTGGAGGTCTTCAAGAAGAGGCTAGATAGTCACCTGGCTGAGGTCATCTGACCCCGGTCCTCTTTCCTGCCAGGGGCAGGGGTCAGACACGATGATCCATTGTGGTCCCTTCCGACTCTACTATCTATGAATTTATGAACTGTTCCCAGTGGTGGCAGCTGACAGAACAAGGAACAATGGTCTTAAGTGGCAGCGAGAGAAGTGTAGATTGGATATTAGGAAAAACTCTCTCACAAGGGGAGTAGTAAAGTACTGAAACATGTTACCCAAAGAGGTTGTGGAACCTCCATCCTTGCAGGCTTTTAAGACGTGGCTAGACAAAGCCTTGGGTGAAATTATATAGTTGGTGATAGTCCTGTTTTGAACAGGGGGTTGGACTAGGTGACCACCTGAGATCCTGTCCAACCCTAATTTTGTATGATTCTGTAAGCATCTTGGTATTTCCCCCACCCCACTTAACTGGGAACAATAGCAGTGGCAAGGGGGTGTCCCCTTCCTCCCTTGCTCCCTGCTTGATCCCACCCAGGTATCCCTCTCATATCTTCAAGATCCAGCCATGCCTTGGAGTCCACAGAAGACCCAGGCTATAAGGAACTGAAGTAATGACCATATGAGCTACAGCACTGATGAGGAATGAGATTATGCCACTGGACACCCCTGGTGCAAATCTGCTCCTGGCGAGGATCAGGGTCACATCATTTTTATACAATGCGACATCGTTTTACAAATACTCTTTAAATACTTAACATGTAAGGCTATGATCCTGAAAAAGTTTACACACATGCTTCACTTGAGGTATTAGGAGTAGTCTGTTGTAGTCAACAGACTTAAAATTAAGCACCTATATCAGTCTTTATAAGATGGGCAGGCTAAGCTTCCTTACAGAGTGAGAAGTCTGTTGCATTTAAGATCACAACATTCAGTGGAATTATTCCATGGGTAAAGTTACCCAGAAGCATAACTATTTCCAGGTTCTGGACCTAAGTTTCGAAATAATATAGAGTATAACCACAAAGCTGGGATTCTAGAACATGGCAATGTCATTATTTGGAGTTGAATTTTATGTGCAAGAATCCAAATGCTTTCATCACATGATGCATATGCTTTAAGTATAGAACAGTGGTCTCCAACCTTTTTAAGTAGGAGATCACCTTTGGCATTTAAAAGCAACCCAAGATCTACTGTGTGCCACAGACACCCCTTCCCCCTCCATACAGCAAGTAAGTCTGTGGGGAGGGAAGGACAGGGGGCACAGATTAAGGCAGAGGGAGAAAAAATTATTTGGGGGTGTGCCTCCACAGCAGGTAAGTCTCATCTGGCCAGGGCCCCACTCAACTTGCCCCTGCTTCTGCAACTGCAGCACTGTCCTTCACCACGGAGGCCTCAATCTGGCCCCTACCCCTTCCCTCCCCCACGGACTGACCTGCTGGGCCAGATCATGCGTGTGCATGAACATGGACATTCAGCCCCCACCCCACCCTCAGATCAAATCCATGAGGCTCTGAGATCTGCAAGAGGCTCTGAGATCTACCAGTGGATCAAGATCCATTGGTTGGTGACTGTTGGCTTAGAAGGAAGTGCACTCAATAGCAGGTATTTAACAATATTTCAAAGTCCAACAGCTTCTAATATTTATACTGTAAACTTTAGTTTGCATTGAATCCAATAGCCTTTTTCTTCATAGAGACAGTTAGTTTATACAGAGCATCAGGCCTATAGTTTTATATAAAAACACCTGTACTCAGATTTATTTTTCGTTTTTGCGTGAACAGAACTTAGAGGAGACAGGATGGTAGCAACAGACAGATGGTGAAGGGGCAATAAAAAGTGGTCAGTTATTAAAGGGGCAAGTTTGGAGACCTGGATGCTACGATGATGTCAGTAGCCTAGTTAATGAGATGGGTTAATCAGTAAATCAGATGACAACATTAGACAACATTAGGGTGGACATATGGCTGAATTTCCTCAGACTTGGACCCCCCGCCCTCCTCACTTGATGCAAAGAAAACTGAAAATGTCAGAAAGGCAGAGTGCTCCAAAGATGGCAGTCAGGTTGAGGCTAGAAAGAATGAACATCCCTGCTGATGTCAGCGGGCAGCTAGGGTATCTTCTGGATAGATCCTGCAAGGCTCCTTCAGCTGTTGTCTTGTAGAAATGGAGAGGCCACTGCATGCTTTGAGGAGCTCCCTCCATGCCACAGAGAAGTCTGGAAAAAGAACTGGAAGATGTAAAGTTTTTAATAGTTTCTGGATTCTCTCAGGTCTCTCTGTGTCCCCCTGTGCTCCCAGCCTCTCCCACTATCTTCATCTCACCCTTTCAGTTCAGGAATGAACAGCTGATTCCCCTCTATGCAAGAAAAGTTAGCATTTCTCCTGGGAGAAAGCCTTTTGTCCTGGGATCCTATAGAGGTCCATTGTCCTACTTTAGTACCTGGCAAACATGAGAGAAAATATGCTAGCACTTTTCCCCCACAGACAGTGCTGTATAGTCTGTACATTCATCACAGCTCACAGGGGCCTAGCACTGCAACCCCACACCTCAGGCAGCCACAGTATACCCAGGGGAACCCAGGCTCCTGGCATGTTGGTTTCAGTGGTGCATTTAGCCACTGGTGTGACAATAGATGCTTTTGCATTCCCTCCACAAAGCCATCGCCTGGGGTTGCTGCTCTGTTTGCCCTACTCAATAATGCTACTGGCAGCTCATTCAAGTTAATTGCCAATCATGTTAGAGGCAGACCTGTTAGGCTTTACAATGTTGTTCCTCACCACCTACTCGCAGAGAAGCAGAAATGCAGTTTGGAAGGAGTATTTATGTAAAGAGCTGTTCTGCTTCCCTTCAGCCCCAGCCCAGGTTTTGAGTCTGATCAATCAGGGCCACCTCGAATGAGAAGTCTATTTACAGCCTTAGAGTTTTCAGGATGCTTTTCTATATTATCATATATTTATTTATTTATTTTTTTAAGTGAAAGCAGATTCTGCGATAAACATTAATCATTCCTTCATCCAGAATATGCCACTAGTCCTCCCAAAACAGCCATGGGCTGTCTTCATCACTGCAATACAAGATGTAACATTTCTGTTCTCTCAGGAGCAGAGTTCCAACCCTCACATTTATATTATTCCTTTCCTATGCTTGATAGGATTAGATCACTTTGTGATTGTACTACAATTGTGGCAGCTGCACTAGATGCTTAAATCAGCTCTAAATATAAACATAGTGGGTGAAAAGAGAATGAAGCTGGATTTTATTAATACTATTCTCGTCAAGGCTCATTGTTTTGAATAAAAAATTATTCGGGTTGACTGCATTATGTATATTCTGGCATATCCAACTTTAAAATGGAGATGATTCATTTAAAAGCTCAGTCAGGTTATAGCTTTTTATTGTATAGTCTTATATATTACATTTGTCATTGGGGTGGTGTTTGCTAAGAGATGCCCAAACTTATGTTTGGGCAAAGGCTTAAAATAACTGTTGTACTACTTCATACATTAAAATTGTTGTGGTGATTGGTGCACCTTGTTGTGATGGATCATGTACCCACGTGTAGGGAGGCCCCATTAATCCCTTACAATGTAATTTTGAGACAAAATGAAATGCCGAGAGCAATAAACAGTGAAAGGGATGACAGGAAAAAAGGGCTCTGCCTTAACAGAAAGCACTTATTTAATTCAACTCTACACACAATTTGGTAATTCCAAAGTCATTAATAGGTACCATACTTATGCACATCCCACATGCATTTTCTCACCAAAAATAAACACTCCCCCTCCTCTATCCTCTTCTCCCCCCACAGTTGGAGTGCATGTCTTAAGGTGGGAAAGCTGCTGGTTTCTGCCAGGAATAGAAGCACCCTGTAAGGAGATGCATGACTCAGGGACTGAAGCCCAGCTGCAGGAGATTAGAGTGAGGAGCCCTGGTCACCTAACATGTATCATTGACTGACCCAATAGGAAGTTAAAAGCTACCAGGGAAGGTGGCTAGGGGAGGGAGGAGGCTGGTAGGGTGAGGGATAAGTACTGAGCCTGGGTTTCTTTTCTCTTGAAGTCTGAAGAAAGACCAGAGGTTTTGCTTTTGTTTGTGATTTGCATGTCATTTATGTTGTTGTTTGCCTTGTTTGTTGTGGTGATGAACATTTCCCCTGTAAAATAAAAGCACTGAAACTAAGAGCTGACTGAACTTTGAGGACACTGGCTCATGAGCTATGCTAAAGAAGGGGAAACCCATTACACACCCATACTACTTCTACCTACAAGACCATCCTTGCCTTTTATTGCTAACAATGCAATTTGAATCCTGATTTGTACTATGTTGTGTCAATAGAATGCCTAATTCTTAAGTCTTTACTCTATCCTTTGCAACATCAGTTCCTAAGGAAGCCTGGATGTTGACAGCTCAACACATAGCAGAATCCAATAGGACAGGGTCAGCATTACCAGGTAGGTCATTGCCATGGGATATAACAACACTTTGGTACAATTGGTTTTCAGATTCAGGGGAGAATACAAGTAAAACAAAATAATATGTACATGGGTGTTGGTTTAAATCAAACAGAGAGGAAGTAGAGCTGTAACTTATTGAACCAGCTGAAAACTTTCCTATTTTAGCCTACAGCCCTCATACTCCATCCTGGTATGTAAACTGTTTCAATTAACCAACCTATTCATGTGCTACCATTTCTATCACTTCTGAATCTGGTATATCATGTCTTGACAGAGAAAAGGAAGAAACTTATCTTCTCTAAGGCTGACGCTTTAGAAATTAAACTTCTGTTTTCATTCTTCATATCCATTTGCTGGAGAAACACTCAAATACTCACTTCGCAATAAGTGAAATGTTGATTGCAATGAGAGGGAGAGGTGGTAAGATAAGCAGAAGTGCCAAGAAAGGCAGATTCATCTTTCATCTGCACAGTTCTGCCAACCGGTCTGTCTGGTCACAGCCATGCTGACAAAGAAGGGCTTCTGCAGGTAGAGCTTCTGTCAGTTAGGGAAGTGGATTCTCCTCTGGGGACTTTATAATGGCACAGTTCTAGTGGCAGGAGTTTCATAACATAAATCATCAGTCTTTACTCTGTCTCCCCTCTCCTTCCCAAATAAGTAAGCCTTAAAAAAACCCCAAAAACACGATGAGGTCTTAGTAGACATGCAGTATTTTGACTCAGTCAAACTCAAATAAATTCTAGCTCTCTAATCAGTATGAGATTAATAACAAAGGAGTGCAATATTTTTAAAAGAATTACCATATTTGGTAAGCAAATGTAGAGATAATACCATGTGATATGAATTCACTGACACTGAGCGAGTCCTTGTCACCACAAATAATTGAATATGTGGTTTGGAAATGCCAATCCCATTATTATTATTTAGGTTTGAAGTCTGACAATATGATGTGGTATTCAGTAACACTTCCATCAGTATATAACAAGTCATATTTCACATTGGAATGAAAACTGGCCTTTGCTAAATGCTAACTTTCTGTTAAAAGTATTTTACCTGTGTTACTCAAAGCAGAAGATTGGTTTGACTTTCTAACAAACTATGTAAAAATCTTATTCTGTGCTTTTGCACATAACTAATAGGAAGCTTCCCTCATGAACAGTTAAATCCTGTAGCTTTTATACAGGTTAACTTTAAAGTTCAAAGAAGTCATCAATGGTTTGTCATTCAGGCTTATGGTAGAACACAGCTGAAATGTGATTCCCACAGAAAACCTGGGTTTATGACCTCTTTTTGACATTGAGGTGACTTGAATTGCATATCTATTGTGTATAGATAAATTTCTGCTTTTTTAACTTTAAAAAAAAAACCCAGGAAAATTTAATCTGGTTTTACCAGATTTAGTTGGATAAATTCCCAGACAGTGTGCTTTCACATATTAACTGAAAAGGCAGCAGTAATGGATCATTACTCCAAAGATATTTTTTCGGTTTGTTTAAAGAGCATTTTGTATAACAGCCTTACTATTTCAGTTAATCTGGTGACGTTTCCTGTGATGCCATGTTCTCCAAAGAATGTTTCAGGATAGGTAAGAACTGAGGTACCAAGCAAGAAGAACATCCTTCTTTTCAACTAAATTCCTAATGTAACCCAGGTGGTACAAAGAGTGTACTCCCTCTCTAATTGAAGGGATGCCAACTGGTGTGTATATGCTGTGGGAGCATAGCTGCCTAGCTGCAGGCCAGGTCACCTCCTTTCCCTACAGAGCAAAGCAGAAATCAATGACACTTAGTGTTATTTAACTATTTACAGCTTTAACAATGCGACATAATATTGAAATTATAACCATAAACTTGCATATGCACATACATATACATACATAAAAGCTGTAGTCTGTTTGTCTATCCATAACACTATTTGCACTCTGATTGGCTGACAAACAACCAATCAGGGTGCAAATACAGCATTTGAACAGCATTTAGTAGGGTGGTGGAGCACCACCATGATTGTGGGGACACAGGGGATAGAATGGGGGGGCAAGGCTAGTGCAGCTGGCCATGCCCCCCTGGAAGGGGGGGGGGCAAGACCAGCAGAGCTCCTCCCCTTGCTCCTTGGTGGTTGTAGCAGCAGCACAGGGGGGAGCATAGTCAGGACACTGTGGTGGGGGGCAAGGCCAGCAGCATATTCACTCCCTACAGGTGGCAAATATAGAAAAGGGGGGCAGGGCTAGCGCTACTGGCATCACCCCTTCTCTCTCCCATACTGCTCCCTCCCAATGCAGAGGGGAGCAGCTGACCTAGGCCAACACAGTGATGGTTGTGGGGAGGGGAGAAGTGGACCTGATGAGGGCGAGAAGCTGACTCACCACCATGGCAGGGGGTGAGGAGCAGCAGACCCTGGGCTGATGTGGTGCGGTGGGGGGGATGGGAGGAGCAGGCCTAGTCCCAAAATGGCAGCAGGGAGGGTAGTGGAGGCACACCAGGCCCAGCCTGGCCCCAACACAGAGGTGGGGGAAGCTGCCCAACCTGGCCCTGAAACAGAGGGTCAGGGAACAAGCCCAGTGCTAGTCCCACAACAGTGGCAGGGAGGGCTTGGGAGGCATAGCAGACCTGGCCTGGCCCCAAAATAGAAAGTGTGGGGGGGGTGCACTGAGCCCCACAATGGCATCTTGGATGGTGGTGGGGCCAAGCCCAGTCCTGCAGCTGTGTGGGAGAAAGGAGGAGCGCCCCACACTCTATGAAGGGGGTGGCAGCATAAAAGAGGGGGAACAGGATTGGGGCTGCCACGGTGAGGGGGGGGGGACAGGGGAAGCGGCCCTGAACTTGAACTGCCAGGGGGGAACAGTGTTAGAAGCAGTGGGAAAGAGCAGGAGAACAGGGTTAGACCCACATGGGGGTGGGGAGACAGGGCCAGACACTGAGCTCTGTCCCCGCTAGCTCACCAGGTTGGGATGGGGGGGAGTGGCCCTGGCCCCAAAGTGGTGGAGGCAAAGGTGGGGGAGCAAGCCTGGCCCTGGGCCTCCATCCCCATCCCCCCAGCAGGCAATGGATCGGACCAGCCAGCGGCACTGGCTACACCCCCCCATGGCAAGGCCAGTGCCGCTGGCCCCGGCCCCCCAACCCTGCAGGCAGCAGTGACGGAGCAAACAGAAGGGGGCTCAGCCAGCACTGCTGCCCCATCCCCCCTGCAGGCCATGAAAACAGAGAAGACGGGGGGCAAGGCCAGTGCCACTGGCCACGCCCGTTAGCCCTTCAGGCGGTGGCGATGGACCGGATGGGGGCGAGGCCAGGAGACAAAGCAGGGGAGTTGGCCCCACCCTGGCCTCAGCCCCTAAGTGGCAGAGAGGGAGGGGGGAGTGGGCGCAGCCCTGATGGTGGGGTGGGGAGCAGGGTTGAACGTAGGCCACTCCCCACCATCATTCTTGACATGCAATTGGCTAGTACAACTATGAAGGTACAGGGTTACAACCCAAATCCCATTAACATAAGTAATCAGACTCCAACCAATGGCACAACAGCTGTGCCCAAAGAAGAGATGGCACCCAGAGAAGGGTCCCATTACCTAAAAGAACAGCTTTACCCTCTCCTAGGTCAGACTTGGAATGGCCAGTAAATGTATGGCCTCTCCTTGGCAATCAGGAGGCCTAGTTTCCTTTCAGTGTGCAAGGGCAAATCATCCCCTCCCATTAGGAGCTTCCCCTTAGTCACCTACAGTGGGGAGGGCCCCACCACCCCTGTGGGAATCCCCTTCTCAAGTAACTCATGATTCCTGCAGCTTTTGAAGAGTTAGCATCTACAATGGTGGGTTGGGTGAGGCATCCTCCCTCACTGGGGTGGTCGAACCATGTCACTCACTGAGGGAAGGCTCAAGCTGCCTTCCAGCCTGGCAGCCCATGCCCCATGCACAGAAGGGAGTCCCTCTGGCAGGGAAAGGACCCCCACTCCATTGTGCAACCACAGCATCCCATCAGCTACCACTCTGCTCTCTGTCCCCCATGCCCATGCACCACAGGGGTGTCTGCCTCATGCAGGACTGAGACCCATGCCACTGTGTGCAGTCACCAAGGTCCCTTCAGCTTCACCAGCCCTGTGCATTGATCCATGCATCAAGAGCTCCTGCCTTGTGCAGGGTTGGGGACCCACGCTTCCTCGTGTGACCATGTGGTCCCTTCTGCCCTCCAGACCCTCCATGCACCATCACTGCATCACCATCTCTATGTGGCAGCTGGGATGCAGCCACCCACCACTTCTCCCTCACCAGAGGTATCTTCAGGGCACTTCTGGGGCAATGGCTCTGCCTCGCTGGTCAGCTCTACTAACTCTTCTGCAGCCCTCATCTTTGTCATCCCATGTCAAAACCACCCATGTGCTCAGCACACAGATTTTTATTCCTTCTGGAGGCTCTGCCCCAGATTGGGAATGGACCATTCAGGAACCTTAAAAAGTTATTTCCCTCTCAGGTCCTCTCTCTTGCCTCACCCCTGGGTCAGGGTGGGGCTGCCTTCTTTCTGTCATCCCCTAATTGGTGGAGGAGGGAAAACTGCCTCCATCAATGGGAGCCCAAGCTCTTCAGGCTCAAGTTTACGATCTGGGCTGCTTGTGATCCCACGGGCCAGTCTTCCACATTAATGAATAAAATCTACACATCAGTTGGGCACTCTTACTCATGCTCTGTTGTGCTTTGATTAGAACGCATCCCAGCAGATTCGATTAATCAAATTGGAATGCTCCAGCATGCTGCAATGCTTCATGTATTCAGCATCCCCATGTTTCAAAATGGTGGCAGGGTGCTTTAACTAAAGCTTGTCCAACAAGTTGCTCTAATTAAACCCCCACCATCCCCCACCCTGGAGCATGTGTATAGGTGTCCCACATTTCACCCCATAAAATCTAGCCAGCTATGGCTCAGAAAAATGCCAAACAAAAATTATGAAAAGTGAAGTTGATATAACTCCTACAAAACAGTCTTTTCAAATCTCAGATGAGAAATGAGAATTGTGTATAGTGGGAAAGGACTTTTAGACAGCAATCCATGATACTTTCTTTGCCTTCACTTTTCATAACTAGATAACTTTCATTTTTATCTAAATCTGTTATCCTAACAATAGAGTCAAGCCTATAAGAGTGAAATCAAATCTATATTCCAGTTATTACATTTTATACTTCCCTCTATCATAACAGCATAGACTCTAGTGAAGTGATGTTAGAGATGAATTTAACACAATGAGTCCTATGCAGGACACTTGACAATAGAAATAGAGTCTAGAGTATAAAATTTACTGTAAACTATATCAGGATTTTAAATCTGTGTCTATATTGGCTAGACTTGTATTAGCTGTTCTCCTTGATAAAATGTTCAGTTGACTTCTGGTCTGGAATAATTTAGACTCATAAATTCATATTATCAGCAGTGATTCATGTGATTCAATAACAGGAAATGATACTCCTCAGATGCCCTTGAATACATTCCCAAATGAGAAAATAACTCCTTGCTTTTAATCAGTTCAATCACTTATCATTACTTCACATCATTTATAAGCATTTCTTCAGAAAGGCCTTTAGAAGCGCATTAAAACAGAAGATTTGACAGGAAAACGTACATCTAAGACTTTGTCAAGTACAGTATTATGTATTGATATAAGTTATCTTTAATCATGCTAATTATGATTCATACCAAACATATATTGTTTACATATTTTATTTAGCTGGTTAGTTCCTATTTATATTGAGGTCCTGCAGTTGAATTATAAATTGAGTAACGGGACTTTATTGGATAAGCAATAACTGCCATCTTCTGGTAATATATATGCTAGCACCAATGCCAGACAATGTGGTGTTTTCATCAGCTAACAAGCCAGCTTGTAAACACAATCTCAACCAAGTCTGAACTAAGAAGGTTCAGGGAGAATTTCCTAAAAGGTTATGGTTAGATAACAACCTAAATGCTAAAGTGGCTTTTAACAATAAAAAAATTAATC
Source organism: Caiman crocodilus (assembly GCA_030014935.1). Lineage (NCBI taxonomy): Eukaryota > Metazoa > Chordata > Crocodylia > Alligatoridae > Caiman > Caiman crocodilus. The sequence continues at coordinate 37,489,128 of JAGPOW010000261.1, read as the reverse complement.
TCTGAGGTAACAGAGCAAAGGCATAGCTAGGAATTTTGCTGTCCTAGGCAGAGATATTGGATAGTGAAGAGGGGAAAGCGGTCTGTCAAGTGTTGGACTTTTTGCACCTTCTATATGACCTGGATACTCAAAGACTGGCTACAGTGACCACAGTGCACTCTCCATGCTTGAGCCACTACTTTCACAGCACAAGCTCCCTAAGGCTGCCATTCTAACACTTTTAAATCAGCACCCAGAGCTGGTGCCCCACTCAGCCATCCCTAGTTGTGCTACTGTAAGTCTTATATAGTAACCTAGGCATTTTACAAAGAATTCCCTATTTTACAGATGGGGAAACTGAGGTACAGATGTGAAATGATTTCCCCAAGATCATAAGCAACCCAATGGCAGAAGGAGGAATAGAACCCAGGTCTAAGTCCCAATCCTATACTCTTATGAGTAGGCCACCCTATAAAAATATATCTTTACTCTTCAATCCAAATTGCTTACGACTGCATAGCATTTTAATAAGACAATCTACCTGTACCCACAATGCATTTATTTGCTAGAAAAAAATGCAAATAGCACTGCTCAACCATTGTTTAACCAAAAAAACCCCCCAGATGATTCTAAAATGAAAGGGCCTGATTCTCTTCTTTTTTCTATTGCTACTATAGTATATTGAGGAGTAGAGTCTGGGAAGCCACATCATGATAAATCTGAGGGGAACCAAACCAAGGTTATGTCTGTATCTGTGATTTTTGTGGCTCTCTACAGCTCCATTCAGTAGCAGTGTCACCGGAGTATCAAGTGAATCCTGGGAAGCCACTAGCTACTGCAGGGGCTGTGGAAGCTGGCAAATGGTATGAGAGAGTCTACTCCACCATGAACTTTCTGCAGGTTTCTAGGCTGTGACAGAAGCTTTGCTCCACTTAGAAGAGGTGATTTAATTCTGCTATCAGTAAGGAAAGTGCTGCTGCTGCTACACAGAAACTGTGGGTGTTGACATACTTAGAGTTCCCAGAAAAATGTTGCTATATAACCTAGACCCAAGTAGATTCATGGACTTATAGATGCAAGGGTTGGAAGGAACCTTAACAGATCATCAAGTCCGACCCCCTGCCTAGGCAGGAATGAGTGGTGCGGTCAGACGCCTATCCAGCCTTCTCTTAAGACCCCCAGGGTAGGGGACAGCACCACCTCCCCTGGAAGCCCATTCCAAATTTTGGCCACCTTTACTGTGAAGAAGTTTTATCCTGATGTCTAGCCTAAATCTGTTCTCTGTCAGTTTGTGACCATTGCTCCTTGTTACCCCACGGGTCACACTGGTGAACAAAGCATCTCCGGTTCCTTGCTGTGCCCTCCTAATGAATTTGCAGGCAGCCACAAGACCACCTCTCAGCCTTCTCTTGCAGAGGCTAAAGAGGTCCAGGTCCCTTCCCTTAGTCTCTCCTTATAGGGCTCAGCCTGCAAACCCTAAACCACATGAGTGGCCCTCCTCTGGACCCTCCTGAGGTTATCCACATCTTTCTTAAAGTACAGCGCCCAGAACTGAATGCAGTACTCCAACTGCGGTCTGACCAATGCCACACAGAGAGGAAGTATCACCTCCTTGTTTCTATTTGTCATGCATGTGCTGATGCATGATAAAGTGCGGTTAGTTTTGCTGATGATTTTGTCATATTGATGACACATGTTTATCTTGGAGTCCACTATGACTTCAAGATCACTTTCCACTTCTGTGCTGCTGAGAGTGTCATTCCCCAGCCAGTAGGTGTGCTGGTTATTTTTATGCCCTAGTTGCAGCACTCTGCACTTGTCTTTGTTGTACTGCATCCTATTGTGTTCTTCCCACTTTTCTAACCTGTCCAGGTCTGCCTGCAATCATTCCCTACCATCTAGAGTGTTCACTTCCTCCCACAATTTGGTATCATCCACAAATTTGGACAGAATACACTTTGCACCCACATTCAAGTCGCTGATGAAGACATTGAAGAATACAGGTCCAAGGACAAAGCCCTGTGGGACCCCACTACCCACATCCTTCCAGGTCGATACTGACCTGTCCACTACCACTTTGAGTGCTACCCCCAAGCCAATTTGCCACCTACTGGACCATGTAAGCATCTAAGTCACAGCCTCTTTATTTATGAGAATGGGATGAGACATGGTATCGAAGGCCTTCCTAAAATCTAAGTAAATGACATCCACCTCTACTCTTGCATCTAAGCATTGTGTGACCTGGTGTCACGGCTGGGGTCCTCCAGGAGGGCCGTGATCTCCTGAAGGCCCTCTGTCCACACCAAATCTGGCCAAAGGCACCCTCGATTCTCACCCACCATGACTTTGATGACAATAGATATAGGATGGGAGGCTGCCTTTATACCGCCTTGGGTGTGGCATACCGGGACCTTTGTCCCTGCGATCTCCCAGACCCACCGGGATGTTCCCCTGTATGGTGGGTGTGTTCCAGGCACCCTGGCCTTAGGGCCAAACATGTGTAGCAGACATTGGTGTGTCTAACTACATGCCTTCTATGACAATGCCCTCCTGGGCTCTCTCCAGGCCCTGTCCTGGGGCTTCTCACTCAATAGTGTCCCTTCTCTAGGGACTTCTCATCAGTGCCCCCTTCTCTCTGGGGCTTCTCCTAGCGAGCCACCGGTCTTGTTGGCCCACCACACGGCTACCCTCTTCTAAGGCTGGGCGTACTGTGCTGCTATCCCCTTTCAGATCGGGGACCACCGCAGCACTTGCCCTTATCAAGAAGGCGCTATGCTGCTAACCTCTGTCTCTCCCAGGGTCCACCACAGCATCCAGCCTCTGGCTGGGGCCTAATGCCGCACTAGCCTCCAACCGGTCTCATGCCCATCCTGGGCTTCCCACAATGGTGCCCCTTGTGGGCTCTTTAAAATGCTGCCCCCTCCTGTCTAGGGCTTCTCTACATGTCACCCCTCATAGGCTTCTCCACATGTCTCCAATAATACTGCCCCTGTTCTGGGCTTCTCAATAATACTGCCCCTTCTTGGGCCTGGAGTCTCCTCACCCTGTATTGCTGCACCCTCTCTGGTGCTGAATTGCGCCCTCCTGGGTGCCAGGGCTCCCCCCACTGCTAGGGTCCCTGCTGAGGTTACTGCACCCCACTGGCACTGAATCGCACCCTTCCAGGCACCAGGGCTCCCCACACTGCTGTGGGTCCCTATGAGGCCTTCTTCAACCCCTACAGCCTCGCCCAAAACACCAGTGTAAACCACAACCAAAACACAAGCCTCTGGCTATAACTTAAACATCGGGCACCTGACAATAACTACAGAAGCCTCCTGGCTCCTACGTAGCATCATTGCCCCAGCCTCTGGAGCGCTCGTGAGCTGTACTCACATCCCCAGTCTCCCAGAGCTCCTGCCCCTTTGGCTGCTAGCAGAGAACTGCCAGTCTGACTCTGGCTCTGGGCTTTATAGGGCCAAGCCCTGCCCCCTAGGTCAGCTGACTCTCATCAGTTGCCTTAGCAACCCACAACTGTGCTGCCTGACCAAACTGCTAGGGCTCTCCCCAGCAGTTTCCATACACAAGGAGGGGTGCAGCAAGGTGCACCACGTCACCTGGTCATAAAACAAAACCAGATTAGTCGGGCATGACATGCCTGCTATGAATCCATGCTGGTTGCCCTGCAGCATTATTTTTCCCTCTGGACATGCCAAAATATGATCTTTAATAATCTTTTCAAAGACTTTTCCAAGGATGGAGGTGAGACTGACTGGCCTATACTTACTCAATGCTCCTTCCTCCCATTCTTGAAAATAGGGACCACGTTGGCCATTTTCCAGTCCTCCAGAATTTCCATCATATGTCTTGCTCTCAGTATAGATACCAAGACATGGGTCCCAGGAGAGCATTAGCAAAAGCTGAGAGCTCTAACTGCAGGGAAGTCCTACTCAGACCCAGGCTTGAGCATGTCCAGTGCACATGGAATACCTGGAGAACTTAGCTGCTAAAATATCAGATCATCTCTACCGAGCATCTACAAACTGTTACTTACAACCTGTAGTCAGAAGCGGACTGGCCAAGTCTGCCGATGACACCAAACTTTGGGGCAAAGCGTCCACACCAGAAGACAGGCGGGTGATCCAGGCTGACCTGGACAGGCTCAGCAAGTGGACGGATGAGAATCTGATGGTGTTCAACGCTGATAAATGCAAG
>JAGPOW010000261.1:37469997-37484855 GCA_030014935.1 Caiman crocodilus | reverse complement strand
AGGCTCAGCAAGTGGACGGATGAGAATCTGATGGTGTTCAACGCTGATAAATGCAAGGTTCTCCACCTTGGGAAGAAAAACCCGCAGCATCCTTATAGGTTCGGCAGTACTATGCTGGCTAGTACTATGGAAGAAAGAGACTTGGGGGTCATCATTGACCACAAGATGAACATGAGCCTTCAGTGCGATGCTGCGGCTAGTAAAGTGACCAAAACCCTGGCTTGCATCCATAGATGCGTCTCAAGCAAATCCCAGGATGTCATTCTCCCCTTGTACTCGGACTTAGTAAGGCCGCACCTGGAGTACTGCGTCTAGTTTTGGGCTCCACAATTCAAAAAGGATATGGAGAAGCTTGAGATAGTCCAGAGAAGAGCCACGCGCATGATCAGAGATCAGGGAAGCAGACCTTACAATGACAGGCTGAGAGCTCTGGGGCTCTTTAGCCTGGAAAAGCACCCAAGGGTGATCTGATGGCCACCTATAAGTTTATCAGGGGGACCACTAGTATCTGGAGGAACGTTTGTTCACCAGAGCACCCCAAGGGATGATGACTAGGTTGAATGGTCATAAACTACTACAAGACCATTTCAGGCTGAACATAAGGAAGACTTTCTTCCCTGAGGTCTGGAACAGCCTGCCACCGGAGGTGGTTCAAGCGCCTACATTGAACACCTTCAAGACCAAACTGGATGCTTATCTTGCTGGAATCCTATGACCCCAGCTGACTTCCTGCCCTTTGGGCAAGGGGCTGGACTCAATTATCTTCCGAGGTCCCTTCCAGCCCTAATGTCTATGAAATCTTATGAGTTTACCCCGCTTACCTGCTTCTTCCCAGTTTCCCTGCATCTGGAAACTATTAAAGTTTGGCTAAATTATAAGCAGTGAACATCAGGATCTTAGCACTGGAAGTACCGGGCAGCTTCAAAAAGCCAGTGTGATAACCTGCTTATAATAAAGGTTCTGCTGCTGCTCTATTAACCAAGCCTTATGGGAAACAGCCCAAAGCCAAACAGTAGCAACAATAGGAACTCATCTTGCTCCCTTCATTTATCCCAGTGAGGGCTTCAGTTTTTGCTGCCTGGGCCCCCTTTTTCCCTCTGCTTTCCACCTTGGTCCACTGATTAAGACATCAGCTCCTGGGTTTCAGGCCTGCCTTGACAGCAGTCCCTCCAGGGGTTCAGTCCCAGTGTGCTAGTCCCTGTCCCTCAGCCTGGGCTGACTTCTGGTACCCATAGAGCACCTGTATTCATGGACTTCTCCTCCCCTAAAGCTGCAATCAGTCCTCCAACAGCAAGTTCAAAGAAAAAAAAAAATCAAGCCAGCTGCTTCATAAAATGAATAGTCTTCTTCCTCAGGATAACTGTTGCCCACAGGCCCTGCCTTCATAGGAGCCTTTTTCCCCAGTTCTCCTGGGTGGCTTGGGTGCCTGTCTGTCCATCTCCAGCAGCCCTTAACTCCTGAGAACCCCTCTCCCTGCTGCAGGTAAGGCCCACCTTGCACAGCCAGAGGCTGAAATTAAATATCCCAAATCCGGTGTCCTTCTAGTCATGTGACCAGGTCTGCTGCACTCAGTGATCAAGTAAAACTTGTTGCTCCATTAGACACCTGGTCTGATTAGTTCTGGGCTCTGCCCACCAGGGCTGCTACTCCTAACTGCCTTTCCTGGCCCAGGCTTCCTGCCCTCTCAGGCCAGTAGGAGTTTCCTGTTACATACAGTAAAAAAAAGAAAAGAAAAAGATTGAGCCCTCAAAATTAGAAAATATCAGAACTAAGTTTGTTGGTGCAATCTTAATTGGAGCCCCTTGTGCCTATGCATGATGGTATTTAACTTCCATAATTATATATTTTTTTCACAGTTTTCTGCTTCATTCAATAACCAAGGTGAACCTGGGGATGAATCAAGGTTTGTAGTAAAGGAGGCTGCTTATAACAGGGGTGTCAAATACCTGGTTATCAGAGCTGTTTCATCCTGGCCAACAGGCTACTGGAAGTTGGGGAAGTGACCAGGGGAAGTGGCCTGGCACAGAATTCAGGGCTCCCAGATGGCCCGCTTCAGGTCATGGCAATCAGTGGCAGGAAGATGAGCAAGGGCTATGCAGATACAGCTCTCCTTATCCTACAGCCCTTGGTGTGCCATTGCTTGCCACCACCCCTGCTTGTCTCATCGTGATACATACTATCATTCTCACTGCCAGCCCTGCCATCCATGCCAATCCCACTACTATCTATACGAGTCCTGCTGCTGCTTCTGCCACATGCCCCAGGCTGAATCCAGGCCACAGTGAGCCCCACAATATAGATCCAGTTTAATATTTCTGGTTTATAAGATCACTGCTTTGTTTCCTGCCAAAGCTGGAAGGTGCAAAAGGAACACACTTGAAAGGCAACAGTGAAATCTGTATCAGCTGTAGTGAGAGTTAAAACAAAGATTTCCTTTCATCAAAATGGCCTGCATTGGCTAAGCTGAAATACTTTATTTGGAGCAACATTGCTTCCCATAACAGGAATGTTTGCACGTGTGATTCATATCTGCTTTTCTCTCATCTACAGACATCCTTTCTACCTGTCATTATATCTTAGGTCTCTCCTGAGGTTTCCAAACTGTGGTCTGTTCCACAGAGCTGACTCTCAGCTTCTATAGCCCACGTTCTTGCTGAATCCTCTGTGTTCCCCCTATATCTTTTCTTCTCCACCCATCCCTCAAAACACCTGATTGTTCCCTCATCTCCCAGAGAAGCTTCTTTTTTTGTCACTTTTAGAAATGTTGTAGTTATTCTCTCATCACTTGCACAATGACCTCCAAATATCTTCTTCATTAAGGTTCTACTGGTCTGACTTTTGGGTCCCTGGCACACATTACAGTTATGGTGTGATTAATGTGTTTAACCACACTATGAATGGTAAATGCTACATGTTCAGCCAGTTCATAGCACCATAAAGTGAACATCTTTGGTGTACCATGAATTAAATGTGTAACACCACCATCCCAGTGCTGACAGTTGGCCAATTGCCGGCATCAGTAGGGGGACCAGGACAGCCTAGGTCCTGAGGCTGAAATTTGGCTGCTAGGAGAGTGGGTTCCAAAGCTTCCTGGTTGAGGGAAGTGGGACAGTGCCCAGGTGGGTGGGGGTGGGGGGGGCAGAAAGCTACCTTGTCTCAGCACTGCTCAGCTCCCAGCTCCTGGGGAGAGCTGGGAGCTGAGCAGGACCAGGGCCAGGGGAAATACCACATCTGTGTTGGGGCTGACCAGGAGCAAATTTGCTCTCAGTCAGCATCTACACATGTGATACTGCACAGTTTTTACTATCCAGTTAGTCTACTACCTGTATTTACAGGTAGTAGCTAACTGCACAGTTGACTGATTTACTCTGCAGTAAATGGTGTGCACTTATAGATGGTGATGCTTTACTGCACAGTAGGTCAGTCTACTGCACAGTAAAGCATCTCATGTAGACATGCCCCCTGAAAAATTGTACTGATGATTTCTCTAAGATACCTTATATGGGTAATTTGACTAATGCTTGCACAAGTGATAACATAAAAATAGATTCATGTTTTTAAAAGTTTCTTGTATATTTGGGGTATAAATTGTAATAGTTTTTCTTATTAATCTTGTCATAATAAATCGTCAGTCTTAGAGGTTGGATTGAAAGACCATTCAGCGTGCTCCTTTAAACTAACATGTTGATGTATAGGTATGAAGGTTTGCATTGCCCTGGTGGCAGAGGCTGTCAGGTACCAAACCTTTTCCAAGTGATTGAAAACAAATGTTTTAAACTTCTTCTATAATTAGAGTAATTTTCTTTAACCTTTTCAGTCTACCATGGTCTGTTCCTCTGTTGGGTTCATGTGAGTGTGTTCAAAGCTTTGTCCTATTGCTGCCCACTGCTGAGAAATCATTGCGCTAAGTGCTGTTGCTGTTACTATTTGGTGTCAGCAAAAACAAATATAAATACTTGAGATGCTTAAAATTTAAAGAGCATTTTAGTGTCACAAAGTGATTTCAGTCTCCCTAATTGGTATTAGACATAGTCCAAGTAATAGAAACATGCTTAAATGTGTTGGCAAATTTGTATTTATTCCCCATGAACAAAGTCCCACCCACCCACCCTTCCTGTCTACCAAGATGGCTATGTAATTAAAATGAATTAAAGAAAGTCTTTTGGGACTGACTTGGAGCTTTCTCTTACCTCTCTGCATCTAAGATCACATGCACATGCCAGTAAGAAGTCCCATGCTGTGATAGGTAATTTTAGGAAGATGTGCCACAATCTGACCACATGGGTTTGACTTCTCAGTTAGGATGTGTGTAAATTCCCCAGTCCTTCAATGGTCCTCTGTGTTTGACACCCCCATTTGTCAGGAGCTAAAAAAAGAACGCCACATTTTCAGAGCTACGTAGGTATAAAAGTAGGAAGGGGTGTGCCCCTCTGGAGTCAAAGGTGTGAGTAAGAGGTCCATGTGTACTTTTGCATATGACTCTATATTTGTGCTTTGTGAATGTGGCCAAAGGTTTAGGCATCAAAAAGGGACTTTCAAACCTAGCAAAGATAAATCATCTAACAGGATAATTAACAGAAATTGTAAACTCTTCAAGGTGGGGGCCCATGATTTAGTTTGTTGTTTGTATAGCACCTAACGCAGCAGCACCTGGTCCCTGACTGGGGCTCCTGGGCACTACCTCAACATACAGGATAAATGTACTGAGAAATTAGAACATCCTAGGACATGCATAACTGCTTACGTACTCTTCTTTAGGAACCTGCTCAGTGTTGCAGAAACCGACTCCGAGGAACATTCAGGGAGAGTTACTATTTGAGGAAATAGGGCCAGAAAAAGATGTATAGGCTAAAGTAAGACTGAGATGAAGAGAAGAGATCATATGCATTTCCTAATTTTTTGCATGGCTTAAACCAGCACAATTGCACACATTCTATGATGGCAGTATGAAGTTCCCCCATTCTTTCAATATAGTCTGGAGCACAGGTCTTCTCCTGGGAGAAAAACGTTTATCCATCCCTCTGCACTGAGCTCCCTTCTCCAAACCCTGCCTGTTTGATGACTGCTTGTTGTCACTTCATCTTTATGCCCTGCAGACCACTCCCAACACCTCTTCAACATGCATCAGTGCTAGAAGCCAACATTGACATCCTGATAACATCCCGCACTCATCAACTGAAAAACCATGTGATATTCTTATCTGCCAATACTTCTTTAAAATATGCTAATCAACAAGGAGCTGAGATCTGCCCAAAAAATGAGGTAGGAAGTTGTTGTGAAAATGTCCCTACTGCTGCTCTCAAGTACGTCAGAGATAGAGATCAGAATGGTAGCACAAAAGCCACACTATCTCATTTCAGGGCTTAGTACATACAGAGTGAGAGCTGGCGGTTGAGATGAGCCATTTTGGCAGCACTTTCAAAAGAGCTTTATGGAAACAGTATAGACATTCCTCTAATCTCTCCAAATCTGCATTTCTCTGATATTGTAACTCTTTTCTCCTTTTTTTCCCTGAGAATTAACTGCTCCTGCTCCAACTCCTGTAGGAGAAAGCACTTGCAAAAGCTGCTTTTATGTCTCCTATAATTATGTATAAACTGGTAACTTGCCAAACTTTACAGGATGTTTCACCAAGCTGGAAATATGCCAGTGCTCCTTAGCTGCTAGTCAGGATGTCATTCTGTCTACAGCAGCCAAAACAGAGTAGCAAACAAGGGAAAGTTTTCTTTCCTTATCTCAAGACTTTTGTCTTTCATCCCTCTAGGCACCAATCAACTTGCAAGGCAAATGGTATATGAAGTAATCTTACATGTTTATTTTAACTTAAATGGCAGAAGAATGCTTCAACCAGATTTGTAAGCCCTCATAAATATTAGTAGTAGTAGCAAAATAAAAGACTTGTCCAAAGCCCCAAATACAATCAGGGTTTCATTGTTCTAGACACTGTGTGACAGGCTAGCTAGCAGTGACTTAGCCCAGAGGTTTTGAAAGGGCAAAAGATGACTGGAGGACTTGGGATTCCCTTTCCACACCAATCTGGTAATGATTTGGCCCAGGGGTTTTGAAGGGGTAAAAGGTGATTGGAGGACTTGTGTGACAGGGCACCTCAGGGCTGCCCTCAATATGGCCCCCGCACCCATCTCTGGGCAACCGCCCACCTACTGGCCTGCCACGTCTTTGATGTTAATTGGCGGGAGGCTGCCTATCTATTGCCACCTCCACTAGGGGTGCTATCTGCAGCTTCTTCCTCCCCAATACCGCAGCCCAAGCCTCGCGGATGGAATCGCTGTTGTCTCTATGCTAGTGCGCCCCTCCCGGGGTTCTCTGGGTCTAACTTGGACTTCCAAATCAATATGGCCCCATCAGGGGCCCCCAGTGCCCAAACTTGGGCTTCCCAAAGCTCCAACGCTGCCCGCTCTCAGGCCTCTCAACGCTGCCCCTTGTTGGGGCTCTACAATGTGGACCCTCCCCTTTGGGGCTTGCTGTGCCCCACCTGGGCTTCCCAAAATACCCCTCTCTGGGCTGGGGTCTATGCACCCTGCAAGCTACGCCCTTGCTGGTGCTGAATCACGCCCTCCTGGGCACCGGGATCCCCATACTGCTGGGGTCCCTTTATGAGGCCTCCTCCAACCCCTACAGCCTTGCCCAAACCACCAGTCATTCATAATGACAACAAAACACAAACTCCAGCTCCTTGGCTATAACTAAGATATAAGGCACCTGGCCATAACAACAGAAACCCATCAGCCCAAACAACATTCAGTGTTACTACAGCCCTTCAACTCACAGCTGCAGCCCCAGCCTCAGGCTTCCTCTCTTTCCCTGGGCAGAGAGCTCCTTTTTCTGTGGTAGCTAGCAAAGAACTGCCAGCCTAGCCTCAGCTCTGGGCCTTATAAGAGCCAGGCCCTGCCCCTTTGTCAGCTGACCTTCTTTGGTTGCCCCGGCAACCCGCAGCTGTGCTGCCTAATCACTGCAAGGGCTCCCCCTCTGGCAGTTCTACTTCCATGCAGGCACAGGGCAACTGGAGTGCCCTGTGACAACTTGGGATTCCCTTTTCTCACCAATCAGGCCCCAGAGACTCACTCTCCCTGTTCCCTGATTGGCCCCTTGGGTCACCAGGAGAAGGGGCAGCACGGCTGACTTGGGGAAAACCAGTGAGGGACCACAAGGAAGGAGGTTCAAAGAGTTGGCAAAGAGTTGAGCCAGCAGGGTAGGAGCAGTTGCCCCAGAAGAGCCTGAAGGAGGGGGACCTGCAGGCAGTAGTTGGACCCTCAGCAGTGCTGTGTGTGGCCAGCAGGAGAGGCTCCCACTGGGCTCTAGGATTGCCTATGAGAGGCTGCAGCCAGTAGGAAAGGCTCCCCAGATCCAGTAAGGATCTGAGCAGCAACCTGAGAGGTTCTCAGCTCTGCTTCCAGCTCCTCCAATACGAGGCTAAGCAGCTCAATATGAGGCCGAGCCTCCTGGAAGGTCAAGGCCCCTAGCAGTTTGATACAGTACTAACACTGGTGGCTGTGTAGTTGAGTTTCTGTCTACTACAGGGGAGATCTGAGTTTATGTCCCAGTTGGGGTGACTTGGGGTAAGTGAGCTAACAGGGGGAAATTCTTCTTGCAGTGGAAAGGAGCCATTGTGTTTTCCCCCTTTTTCCCCCTCCTGGTACCTAGGCCCTATATTCCTTGCCTTTTGACATCTTGTATTTTGTGCCTTTTATATTTCACCAACCAGTATTGTTCGTTCTGCTGTTTGTGTTTTACATCTTGTTTAACTGTGTCTCTTGTCAACTGGATGAATGTCTGTGATTGTAAGTGTCCAACCTTTGTTGAATCCTGCCCCTTCGGGGCATTGTAGTGTCCCCTATACCCCCTGGCTTATACTGGTTATGTTCCCAGTATTGTTCTCTCATTAAAAAAGTATGTAGTTTAGTTCCCACTGGTGGTCTGGCTCTGCTCTATAGGAGTACAAGAGTCCCTACACCTCCCACAGCACTTTTGCACCTGCTTTGATCCCTTCAATTGGAGAGGGGGTACCTCTTGGAGTACCGCCTGGATTACATAAGCAAACAAGTGATACAAGGCATGAAGAGAAAAGACAGAAGAAAGGAGACAATAAGACAACATAGAAATAGAGTAATCAAGGTGAACGCTCAGAAATATTGTAATAATTCTGTTTTATCCTTTTGGTTTTATTGTTTTCATGTATATTATGTAGGATGGCTTTATTGAAAAAATGGAAGGGGGGAGTTGGTAAGAGAACAGTAGTAGGAAAAAACAAGAATAGAAGGATGATACTAAAATGGATGAACTGGAGGTTGTGAGGAGAGGGGAAAAGATGAACAAATGGGATTTTGTAAGGAAGAATAATGAGATGTCAACTGACGCCTTGTGAAGTAGGGACAATCAAGGGAGAAGAAAAATATCCTGCTTCCAATGTGAAGCAAACAGTCCGGGTTCTTTGGGTAAATCCAATATCTTTTATTAGACCAACTCAGATAGTTGGAAAAATTCTTCTTTGTAAGCTTTTGGGTACAATTACCCTTCGTCAGGCAGAGGAAGCATCTGCAGATGGCCTGTGCTCTTGCTGGATGGATTGGTAAAGCAGCCAGAGGTGAGTACATATGCAAGAAAGCTAGTCAGTTAAAATGTAAATTGGGCTGGTCAATAGGTGAGAGACAGGGGTGAGGGAGGGGGGAAGGAATAGAGGAATGAATGTAGTTATACTCAAAGAGACAGGAGGTGGAATGGGAGAAAGGAAATTAATTTAGCTGGCAAAAAGTGGAGGGTTTACCTGGGGAGTCAGATGTTGGGTAGGCTATAGTGTGTCATAAATCCATTTCTATATTTAGTCCATGATTTTTTGTATCCAGTAGATTGATGAAGTGGAGTTCACAGGCTTGTCTGTGAAAGGTGTTTTGTACATTCCCTAAAAGGATTAAAACTGAGAGATTGGAGAGAGAGTGGTTTTCTTGTGAGAATTGAGGTTGGTTTTCTTGTGAGAGGTCAAGTAACTGGGTATTTTTTTTCTTTTATAGATTTCCGGTGTGCATTCATTCTGGTATGCTGTTGTTGTTTGGTTTCGCCTACATATTTTCCATCAGGGCATTTGGTGCACTCGCTAAGATATATTACATTTCTGGAGGTGCAAACATAAGATCCAGGAATGTTGACAGTTTCTACTGTGGGGGTGGTGGAGATATTTTGACAATTCTTACATTTCTTGTCACGACATGATTGATTCAGTGTACTGTGGGCTGCAGGAAGTTTGCTTCTGGTGATGAGGTTAGCAAGGTTCTGGGAAGATCTCTTCAAGAATGGGGTCTCCTTTTAGTATGGGTTGTGATTGTTTGAGGATTTTCCATATAGGTTCCAGGAAGGTATATGTCATAACCAGTGGTGTGCAATTTCATGTGGGTTTTTCTTCTATACTGCAACAATTCTTCATGTGGTACTTGAGTGGCTCTTTGAAAAGTGTGGTGTATCTCTCTGGAGGAGTGTGCTTGTTGAGTGAAGGCCCTTTTGAGATTGGTGAGGTGACAATCACAGGGGTTCTCCTCAATGCACTACCAAGTTTTATATGCATCTAAGGTATTTTCTCTCATCTAAGGTATTTTCTCTCATCTAATGTATTTTCTCCCTAGTCAGAAGGGTGAGGGGGTGGAAATCCTTGTGTTTTATTTGCATACAAAGTGGAGGGGAGCCAGTTGGCTGCTGTGGCTCTGACTGGCCCTGAGCCCAGGATGGAGCCAGTCAGACCCACAGCAGCCTCTTACCCCCTCTCCACTTGCCTTCTGTAGCAAGGGGAAAAGTGGGGGGCTGCTCCCCCCACCACTGCTTTCCCTGATGTAGCAAAGGGGGTTGGGGATAAATTTAAGACTTTAACCCTCCAATAATTAGATTCAATACCTGGAAAATTATAACAATTAGATTCCATATATGGAAAATGTATACATTTATTAGGGGGTCATCTTAAATTCAGGATTGACTTAGATTCATATAAATACAGTGGTTCTTGAGGAGCTTCAGAAGAAAACATTTTACATAAATAAAAACAAGTTAAATGATTACTCAGATTTCAGAGCCAAAGAGTATGCCTTGCTGCCAGTAGAACTTTGGCATATCAGATCATTGTAATCTTTATTTTCCACGGTCTTATAAGGAACTTCTAATTGTCTGTTGCATCCCAGCCTTCATACCCACAGCACCTACCCTATAATAGTGTGTATATATTGTGGCAGAAAGCCATAATTTTTGTTTCTCCCCAAAAACTCTGCTCTGTGACAGTTTTGTTAAGACGGGCCCTACAGAGGGTACACGCCTTACCCTATCTCTTTGGGTAACCTGAGCTGGATACATTCCTGAGGGAGGGGGGAAACCTGCTCCCTCTGCCTGTGTGACTGGCATCACATGCCTGGGTGAGGGGTTTGGACTCCTTGAGGAGCTAGGAACTGCCAGTCTGCCCAGCAACTAGTGATACATTTGAAATTGGTTGGCTGACAGCCAACAGGTTCTGGCCTCCATTGAACCAGGTAAATCAGGCCATAAAGGCTATATAAGTTAAGGACTGCCCAGGAGAAGGAGGCAGTAGCCATGAGGAAGACTCAGAGAGAGGGAGAAGAGCTGAACCATCTGAAACTTGCTCTCTTTCTCAAAACTCATAATCAAGGAACTGCTTGCCTCCAGAGGGAATCTCTACCTGCCTCTGGATGATACTTGTGAGTAAGCTATCTGAAATCTCACTAGATATATAGTTTGCAGTAACTCAGATGCATAATCAAAGTCTACCCAGCCATGCTGGTTTGCTCTATGGGATTTCTCTGATATTGCTTTACCCTGTACCCTATTGCAACCCTACCCCTTGTAACCAATATGTTCTCCTTTGTACCTAGCATGGGAGATTTATTGGGTGTAGGTCTAGATCATGCCTTGGGGTCCTCTTGGTTCAGCTGACTAAGGGAGACCACTACTTGTGCCTCCCACTGAGAGAAGCACCCCCAAGTGCTTGAAGTGAGTCAAGTACCCTTGAGGGCTACTAGGCCTGTGTTTCCCAGGGCGCACAGAGCCAGAATAAAGCCCAGCTCTGGGCGGTGGCAATTTTTACTCCAGGCTAGCAGGTGTGCTCCAGGAAGGGGTTCGGATAGACGTGAGGTGCCCCCAGGGAGGCACTCGGAGCCTGGAAGGGTGCAGTGAGGTGGGTGGCTCAATGCAGGAGCACTCCCTACTGCCTGCCACATATATTATTACAGGATAACAGCCATAATATATTTATATACTATTATATGGTTCTTACAATCTGGTCATGATTCCCCAAATGCTGTCTCCATCCATTTTGATGGAATTTAGAAAGGAAAATTTTAAACAGAAAACAGTGTGTGCATCTTTTAGATTTAGGTTGAGTATTTTGTTCAGAAATGCCAAAATACTGCCAAACAAAAAATAAAAATAACAGTTTGTATTTAAAGAGTAAGTAAAATTTTAAAAGGAAAAAAAAAGTCAAATAAAAGAGTTGACCCCCAAAATTAAACACAATATTTTGGACTGACCTGAAATGAAACTTCTTGGTTTTTCTGATCCACCAAAATAGCACATGATTACATAAAATGAAAAGCTCCATCATTCTACAATATACACAAAGGAATAGGACCTAGAAATGAATAACTGTAGATCATCTGACTCTACAGTTTTAACCTAGATTTTTGTTATTAAATATATCCAAATAAATGGTGTTAAAATGACATTAAGGTAGGAAGTCAATGAAGAAAATTTATTTCTAGTGTTACAATCTTAATTCAGCTCCCTTTTTATATGCATTTATAGTATAACTTCAATTATGTGAATACATATTATGTTTTTCTACAGGACTCCTGCCTCATTAGAGCATAGAATGAATAGTGCTTACTGAATGGGTGGCCAGCCATTATTTATTATGATCCTCATCAACCATTATGTGGTTCTACATTTTATTTGCTGCACACTTCAAACACTGCAATGAATGCAAGAGTACTAATTTCCTTCTGGACTTTTATGGTTCTCCAACTGAAGTGCCTCACTGCTTTACACAAATAAATGAACTTATCTTCAAAACAACCATGTGAAAAGAAGTGGTGTTATTGTTTCCAATGTTGCAGACTGGGACCAGAGGCACAGAGACTGAGGCCAAATTTTCAAGTGTCGGATAACTTTTGGTGTCAAATTCCATATGTGCCAAGGTCCTGGTCTTTTTCAGAATATTTAGAACTTTATACCATTTGTCTAGTCAGAAAGTGGCCCTCCTCCATCCAGGCTCTTAGATACCCCTCTTCCTCTGTATAAACCCACAAATCCTAGCAGTATGGCAACCTTTCTGAGCTAATGGGCTAATTCTTTCTTTACATTCCAGCTTCTGCTTCTGCCACAGAACTTAAGATCCCTCCTTTCCTTCTTCTCACTATTAGGATTGTGTAGCCTATATCTGGCCCAGTTGGTCAGAAGCTGTGAAACAGTTTCACTGAAATGTCCCAAATTGGTGATATCAGAATCTTGCCTAGAGTTGCTTCTTTTACCGAAGTTCTGGCTGAACAAAGGTAGGTTTTGGTCAGAAGTCTATACAATTTCTGTGAAGTTGCTTATCCAGCTTTTCAGCCTCTCATCTTCGAAGGGCCACAACAAGCTGCCTTGAAGCCAAGATTCTTATTTTTGAGCAGATTTTCAAAACTTATGTTCCTAATCAAAACAAAACCAGTTCTGAATTATCTAAATTGCGGAAAGGAATGATCTTTCTCTTCCCAGCTCTACCTTTGAGGACTTTCCTCCCCTCAATCATTTATGGATCCTCAAGTTAAGAAGGTCCTTCATGCTCCCTCCTCCGTGCAAGTTTTTGGAGTTTTGGGGGGGTTTTTTAATCTTCATTGGTCTCTGGGGCCTTGTATCACAGCTAGAAGACCTGGGTCCTACAGCTGGTTCCTGAAACCCAAAGGGCTGCCAAAGGAAGAGGAGGCAGTGGCAATTTCCAGAATGACAGCAGTTGGAGAAGAGGCCAATACACCAAAGGGTGCTACCATTGGTGACGCATACAGGGTGCATGCAGGTGCACCCCCTGCAAAAACACTCTGCCAGCGGTACCTGCTCACCATTGCTGCTCGCCACCGTTACACCTTCCTCCCCTGCCTGCCAACACCACTGGTGATGTCTGTGGGCACTCCCCAGTCACTGTTGGCTGCTGCCAGTGCTGCCAGTGGCATCTGTGAATGGTTGCTGACTGCTCACCACACCCTTCCCCCCCTGCCAACAGCACTACGGGATCTCACTGCCACGCTTCTGCCACCAACAGCGCTGCCATCACCTGCAGGGAAGTGGGCATGCTAGAAGACAGGAATAGGCTGCAATTGGACCTATACAGGTTACAAAGGTGGGCAGATGGGAATAGAATGGGTTTCAACAATGACAATTGCAAGGTACTACACTTGGGGAGGAAGAACCAGCAGCATACTTCCAGGCTGGGGAACTCCCTTCTCATCAGTGGAGAGGCAGAAAAGGATCTTGGAGTCATTATTGACGCCAAAATGAACATGGGCCGACAGTGTGGGGATGCAGTCAGGAAGGCCAACCACACCTTGTCATGCATTCACAGATGCATCTCACACAGGTCCAGGGAGGTGATCCTCCACCTCTACGCAGCACTGGTCAGGCTGCAGGTGGAGTACTGCATCCAGTTCTGGGCGCCGCACTTCAGGAGGGATGTGGACAGCATTGAGCGGACCCAGAGGAGGGCCACCCGCATGATCAGGGGGCAGCAGGGCAGCCCCTACGAGGAGAGGCTACGGGACCTGAACCTGTTCAGCCTCCACAAGAGAAGGCTGAGGGGGGATCTAGTGGCCTGCTACAAACTAGTCAGAGGGGACCAGCAGACATTGGGGGAGTTCCTGTTCCCCTGAGCACTACCAGGAGTGACTAGAAATAACGTCCACAAGCTGGCACAGGGTAGATTCAGGCTAGACATCAGGAGGCACTACTTCACTGTCAGGGAGGTTAGGATCTGGAACTAACTTCCAAGAGAAGTGGTGCTGGCTCCTACCCTCGGGGTCTTAAAGAGGAGGCTAGATGAACAATTTGCTGGGGTCGTTTGACCCCAGTGCTGTTTCCTGCCATGGCAGAGGGTCGGACTTGATTATCTGTCACGATCCCTTCCAACCCTACAAACTATGAAACTATGTCACCCCAGGCTCTGAGAGCACATGGCACTCATGGGTACCAGAGCACCGAATGAAGCCCCAGAGAAGCCTGAACAGTAGGGCTATGCAAATTTTTGGCAACATTCTGTTTTGGAGGTGTTTTGGCCCATTTTGGCACCTGAAACACCAAATTCAAAACAAAACTATCTGAAATGTTTTGGAGGCACCCCCAGAAAAAGTCCAGCACAGCCCTCCAGCCCTCCTTTTAAAGTGCCGGGAGGCTAGGGGTGGGTGGGGGATGGGGCTGAGTAGGGTAGCCACAAAAAAAAAAGCCCTCCGTTCACCAGCTGCAGCAGCAGTGATTGGGGCCTCTGAGGGCTAATGGCAGAGGCCTCCTACACAGCACAGGGCAGCAGGGACCATCCCCCCTGCCTGACACCCACATAGTAGCTGCTGCGTCACATAGGTGCAGCATGACTCAGCAGGGCGCTGTGTGCTGTTTGGGAACTAGGGCAGCTCCCAGACAGTGCACAACATTCTGCCAAGCCATGCTCTATGCGCACCATGAGGCAGCTGCCCCATGGATGCCAGGCGGAGGGGTGGCTATCTGTGTTGCCCCCCACTGCCCCGCGCTATATGTGGGGGCTCTGCCACAAGCCCTCAGAGGCCCTGATCACTGCTGCTACATTCAGTTAGTGCAGGGCTTTTTTTTTTTTT
>JAGPOW010000261.1:37443408-37469897 GCA_030014935.1 Caiman crocodilus | reverse complement strand
TTTTTTTTTTTTTAAGTGTCAGGAGGCTGAGTCTAGGCAAGGGATGGAACCAGGCAGGGCAGCCATGGTGGTTTCTCCTGCAGCTTCCCCCAACCCAGGGAGAGGCAGGCACAGCCAGAAGAGCTGTGGGAAAGCTTGCAGCTGCCTGGCTGTGCCTGTCTCTCCCTGGCTGATCTGAATCTCCGAATCAGCGCTGAAACAGCATCAAAACTCTGAAACAGATTCAGCCAAATTGAAATGGAACAGTGATCCAAAACACTGAAATGAATAACTGTCCTCTGAAATGGCCGAATTTGAAACTAAAACAAAATGTAGCTATCTTGCACAGCCCTAGGCTAGGGAAACAGGCCCAGAGTGAGTCTGAACCAGCTTTGGAAAACCAGGACTCTGGCCAAAGGAAAAATAGATCCTGCCAGAGGGTGAAGCACGCAGTCCCAGGAACTCCAGGTAGGCCCCTTAGAAATTTGTGGTGTGAGGACTTCTACAGTGGGGTTTGAGGGCAGTGGGCATGTTGCTCTGCTTGTACCAGATATCATATATGGCCATGCTGCAGACACACCCTTTAAGGGGGAGAAGAAAACTTTCTTCTCAATAGAGAGAGGCTATTGCAGAGAAAAATACCCTGGGGTACAAGAGAACCTGGGAAACAGCTGTATCTGGGTAAGCAGGGGAGCAGAAGACTTGCAGAATATATCAGAGGTCCTGCTATCTATAAGAGGAACATGGCAACCCAGGCAAGAGCCATTGATGCAGACTGCAGAGATTACCTACCATACCTGGGAATGAACCAAGAGCTGGTACAGTCCAGGATAAGAGAAGTGAACCCTACACTAGCTCAGGAGGTAAGAGATGGTGAACTGAGATTGGAACAATTCTGAGCAGCAGGAAGGTGCTTATGAATAACCTCCTTGAGTGGGTTACTTGGTGGACTATTAAGGACCAACTGAAAAAGGAAACAGAGTGTATTACATTTGTTGAACTGTACAAAGACTCTGCGGGAGGAGACCCAGTGGCCGAGGAGTGGTCAAGTGTAGAAATGAAGAGACTGCCCAGGAAATAGTAGAAGTCATAGACTACTTGGACCTCATAGGGAGGACTTCCAATAGGGGGAGAAGGTAGAATGATCAGGAAGTTCTCAGGGGCAGTAGAAATAGAGATTGGAGGTCCCTGAAGCCTTAGAATTGCCAGAACACACCTGGGCGGCAAGGCGGGTAGACTGGGATCCTAGATTAGGAGAACCCCTCAATAAGAGATGGGGAAATCTGTGCCCGTTGACCTAAGATGAAAATTAAGATAACTTGGCAAAGACTGAGCACCCGACACCCTCCCTTGCCTAATGGACCATAGGTAAGTGGGGGAGGTATGAAACAGAGATCCTGAGTCTCTCTGTTCCTTTAAGGCAGAAACAGCTGAGCGAGAGGGCACTGCAGGCTAGGTTGGGTGCAGCAGCTGAAGGTAGCCATGGCAAATTAAACCAATTTTTAGGCACCTGACAGCAGCTCAGGCAATCTGCTGACTGGAAGGGGGCAGGGCCCTGGGAGGATATAAGCTTAGGGCCTGGGCTGGCAAGCAAGTTAGGAGCTCCTGCCCAGTGTCACTAGACTGACTGCATTGCTGGCTAGAAGAACAGGCTCAGAGAGCATACAAGCAGCCCAGGCTGGGAGGCATGCCAATACAAGGGGTGAAGGAAGGTTTTCCCTCTTAAGGGGCAGAGGGCTTCTTTCTCTTTTGGTGTTTATGTTCAAGCCCAGGGGCTTATGGTTTGAGTTAGTTTTACACCAGTGATTTGGGTTGGGATTGTAGGGGCAGTATATGGAGCTCCCATTAATCTCTGAGGGGCACACGATCACCTTGAGGCCTGCCAAGGGCAGGCTCAAGACTTGAACAGCTATTGAGCCCTGAGTGGGCAGAGAGCATAGCCACAGAGCCAGACAGGGGCCAGGGGTCCATCAGACAGGGCCAAGGGCCTAGTCCCTGAGCGGGGAGCAACTAGAGCTAGTGTCTCAAAGCTAGGTCTGGCGCAGTGGGCCTACGCTAGAAGGCCTAGCTGAAAGGGAAGGGGTGGAGGCCAAGGAAGCCAAAGCCCAACAGGAGATCAGCATTACAATAACACCCATGAGGGTTGGGGTGTGGTCAGGGGTGGATTAATGGCTAGACAAACTAGGCACATGCCTAGGGCTCCCAGTCCTTCCCTCTGCATTGGCATGAATGGCCCCATCCACCTCTGTTTCCCTTCTCTTCCCCTCCTCTCTGCAGGCCTCACTGCCATGGCAGCTGCTTCCCAGCAGCAGCTCCAAGCCCTGCTCCCCATGGGTAGCAGTGCTGGAGTGAAGAGATAGGTCTTGACCAGCCCAGGGCCCATGAATTTGTTTGTCTAAGGTCCTAGGCAAAGGGTTAATCTTGCCCTGTGTGTGGTGTAAGGAAGGACTGGAGTCATACAATTATTAAGGCTTCAGGTGCCCTGCGGGTCATGGTCAGCCACAGGGGCCTAGCAAGAAGCTTGGGGAACCTCACTAAAACTGATTCCTTATGTATGACTATGTAAGGAAACGGCAAAGGAAAATAACATAAGTTTTGAAATGTTTTCTTAACATTGAGTAAGAGCTCAAGTCAAAGGTCTTCCAGAGCCATCAGGTTAGTGTGGATAAGGGAACCATTTCCTGTAGTCAACAGCACACCAGACAGCAATGTAGCAGGCTGTATCATGTCAGGCTGCTTTTGACCCTCCAGCCCAAATAACCCAGCTGGAGTTTACTGGGGGTCGTTTTTGGCATGAATCCAGAGTACAGCTTGAAATCCCATCTCTGATGCAAGACACCCTAACCATCTTGTTATCACATTGTCTCCTGAATATTGACAGCAGCCATTAAGTAGAGAAGAACCAAAAGATTTGTGGCAAGTGTTGGATTAATTCACACATATGCTTAATACAAAATTAGTCTGGCTAACTTCAGTGAGATGACTATCACTTTAAAGTGGTCCATTTCCATGTCAGAAGGATCAGGAATTTAGGACTAAATCTAATAAAGGAATAGGACATCTAAAAGCAGGGCCAGCCCATCCTATATTGTGAAACCTGCATCCTCAGGGAGCCCTGAAGCTAAGGGGCCCCTAGCACATGGGCAGTGGAAGTGGGGAGGCCAATGGGGCTCATTTCCCCCCCGCAAACACAGAGTAGCAGCAGGCATTGCCTTAGGGCAGCCTGGCTGCAGGATCATATAGTGGTGGGGGAAGGGCAGGCACACTGAGCTACCCTGTACACTTGCAGCCAGCCCAGCCACAGACCGGTAACTTTCTTTTAACCTGTTTTTTTATTTCCATGGACTTGGGGAGAGGGCAGATCAAGACCCCCACAGTGTAGGAGAGAGTGGGGTAGAGGAAGGGTGAATCATTCACCCCTGCCCCTGGCCCACTCCCTCCTGCACTGTAGGGATTGTCCCATGACCTGGCCCAGCCCCCATTCATTGTGACTGGAGCCCCTGGTCCTTGACCAGGTCATGGGACAATCAGAGCCCAGAAGCTCCTCCAGAGGTGCAGTGCTATGCAGCCAAGCAGGGAGAAGGCACATGGCCCCCTGATCTTTGCATGGGTAAGGGCAGGCTGCAGCTGCAAGCTGGGCTCAGCCTCTGCTCTGTGTCTCTGAACCTGGCACTTCAGAAACAGTGCCCATTGCCATGTGCCTCACTGCCCAGCCCTCCCAGTGGCAGGATGCACATAATGGCACCTGCCACTTTCAAAGCAGTGGCGATGAGGCACGGAGAAATGGAGCAGAGGCAGAGCCCAGCCTGCAACTGCAACCCACCCTTTCCCATGCAAAGATCAGGGGGCCACATGCCCTCCCTGCCCTTGGCTGCCTGGCACCACATCTCCAGAGGATCCACTGGGCTCTTCCTGGGGATGATGCGGGGCAGGGCAGGGCAGACACAGGGGTCCCAGAGGTTCCGTCCCCTCCAGTCCTGCAGTGCAGCCAAGGCTGACCCCACTCCAGGCTCTGGCTCTGAGCCCTCGCAGCCAGGGCTGGGGCCAGGAGGTGGCTGGGGCAGTGCAGCACCGAGCAATGCCACTCCCCCACCCTCGGCCCTTTCCTCTTTCCCCTCAGACTTTTCAGTGTTGGGGGGCAGGGGGCGGAGGAGAGTGCATCCGGCTGCTTGCCACCTCTGGCTTCTTCAGGGCAGGGGGCCCCAAAACCATTTATTGCAGGGAGCTCAAAAAAATGGTGGGTCAGCCCTGTCTAAAAGTTAGGCACAGTAGCACCTAACTTACAGGCAGCTGGCTCTTACAGTAGAATCCAGAATCTGGTGTGAGGTACCTACACTCCCTACACAGTGCAGCAGGAAAACGAGGTGCCATAGAATGGCATCCTAAACATCCTGTGTGCAGAGCTGAGGGGAGGGAGGGGAGACAATGTCAAGTGGATACAGCTCTGCCCCAAACAAGTCAATAGGAGAATGCTGAGGACAAGGTGCATCTGAAATCCCACCCTTCCCTTGGTCTTAAGCATCTTCCTCATGTCTGCAGGAAGATGCCTTGGGATCTACAGTCCAAAATCCTGTCATGAGAATTCCTTAAGAGAACTCACAGAGGATCAAGCTTTTCTTTTAAAAAATGTGGTAACTGTGGGCCAACCTTTTAAGTAAAAGCCATGTAATTAGATCATTTTTTTGGGAAGAGCTGTTCCTGTCAGTGTGTATAAGGTCTGTTCTGAGAATGCTTACTGGATCAGGCCTCTGCGGAGACTTAGACAGAAGACTGTTTAGCGTCTAGATCCTAATTAAACTTAATTAGAAGATTGAGCAATTTAGCACCTGACTGGGGTCATGCTGAAATACAATTCTAGCTGCTTAGGAAATTTTATGGTCAAAATGTGAGATGCCTATATAGTTTAGGTGCATCCAGAATTAGGAGCTCTGTGGGTTGGGGTTCATGCCTTCACTTTGTAAAACACAAATGCAGATGTGACACTACCATTAATTAACAATGAATACGTTATAAGTCTTGTTTCTATTCTACAGCTAGAATCATTTATGTACTTTCAAACCAGAAGAATTAGGTTCAAGTCTCAAATTAGAGGTAATATTTTTGTGATGCAGTGGATCTTATCAGATCTTCACATGGATGAGTACATGGGTTACGAGGTAACATGTATCCTTGCAGCCCTCAAACTGGTT
Organism: Caiman crocodilus; assembly: GCA_030014935.1. Taxonomy (NCBI): domain Eukaryota; kingdom Metazoa; phylum Chordata; order Crocodylia; family Alligatoridae; genus Caiman; species Caiman crocodilus. Next base: position 37,464,729 of record JAGPOW010000261.1, on the reverse strand, counting down.
CTGTCTCTATACAAAACCAATCCTCTCTTGTCAAGTTAGAGCAACTAGCTGACTGGTGTCATTTATGTTGGTTACAAAAAGCATCAAGGAGCCAAATTACAACAAAGGGTATGTGTAGATGTTCAGAAAGCAAGGAGAAGACCCAATCTACATCATGTGGTTTACTTTGAGTAACCTAAATTTAGGTTGGGAGCACACAATACACATAGTTACCCTTGCATGTAACCTGAGCTTAGTGGAGGTCCACAGGCAATGAGTGCTAATGTACACATCCCAGCATGCTCTGTGGGTTCCCAGACTGCCAAAAACTTCCGAGTGCCTGTGCCACCTATGATTGGTAGCCCAGCATGAGGATCCATGCTCCCAATCTGTACTCCCTCCCTGCAGCTTCTCCCACTCTCCCCACACGGAAGCTTCCAGAAGAGACCCAGAGTGAGTACCCTACCTTGTTAATTTCACATTTGTCAGTTTCCCAGCCTGCCTGCACCCTGCCATGGCACCCTACCACACATGCCCCAGTCCTGCTTGTCCCCCTGTGTGACTTGTGGTGGAGGCTGTGGGACATTACATGGGCCTGACTAGAGATATCCAGGCAGATGGTTGTAATGGTATATACCTTCATGTCTGTGAGCTAGAAGCCATGTGTTCCACATGTGGCTACTTACTGCACCCTGCAGCTGCCAAGAATCCTGAACGGGTCCAGTGGTCCAGTGCCTTCACTATGGCAGGTCAGAATGCCAGGATGCCACAGACTCCCAGGTGCTCTGGCACTACCTCCAGACCATCAAGTAGCAGATTTGGGCCCAGCCACAGCTGGTGGAAGTGGATCACCCTGGCTACTTGGGATGGTGAACAGTGTGTCCAGAACTTCTAGATGTGCTGGGGCATTTTCATGGACATAATTTCTCAGCTGACCTGCAGGCAGCAGCAAGCAACCCCTTCCCTCTAAGGAAGCAGGTGGCCATTGTCATCTGGCTACCCCAACACCCACTGCTCTGCCACTGACCATTTTGACATGGGCAAATCCATGGCTGGAACAGCTGCTGGGGGTAGCCAACGTTTCATCTCCTTCATCAAGCTACAGGAGATGGCTGCTGGCTTTTGCCATATGGGCTTCATTAAACTGCATTAGGGCCATGGACGGTATATACATCCTCTTCCTCTGCCCACTCCAAGACACCAAGGAATTCATCAACTGGAAGAGCTTCTTCTATATCATCCTGCAGAATGCCGTTGACCACTAGGACCACTTCACCCCCAACTTTGCCAGCTGGGTGAGTAGCACCCACATGCAACTCCCCTTCTGTAACTCCCCACCGTCCTCGCAAAAGAGAACAGATGCTACAGTCCCAGGATCTCCAGTATTGATGTCAGTGAAGTCCTCATCCCACCCCTCATTATCACAGACCTGGTGTAATCACTACTGCCCTGGCTTTTGAAGCCCTACACAGGGCAGTTGGACCTTGGGAAGAAGCAATCAACTAATGCTTGAGCAAATGTGTCCTTTTGCCATCTCAAGGCATGTTAGTGGGCTCTGAGTAGGCGTCTCAAGGTGAACAAAGAGTACCTGCTGCAACTCATTGCAGTTGCCTGTGTCTTCCATAACATCTGTGAGAACAAGCAGGAGGACTGGGTTCCTCTGGTCTGTGTTCAAGGAGGGGAAAAGGAAGTCTCCTGCCCAGTGATGAATGAAAAATTTTGCCCAAATAGTAGCCTGGGTCCTGTGCTTTGAGCAGTTGGGGTGGTGGTGTTTCATCATCCCCTACCTCTTTCTGTCCATACACCGGGACTCCCCTTCTGGGGTGTTCCACCATGATGGCTTAGTAGCAGTCCCCAAGCAGTCCCCAAGTGGGAGGGAACGGTGTTAGGTCCGATTGGATACCGTCTGGAGACAGGCTTACATACAGGGCTTAGGGCCAGCAGGGCATCATCAGCCTGTTATCTCCCCACCCTGCTGGCCATGGCCCACTCATGTTCATCACCGCTTCCCTCCAGGGGCTTTGCACTTCACCTAGTGGCTGGGTCATGTTCACAGCCATGAGGTGTTGAGTAGAGCTGTTCCTGCCAGGCAGTGGGCTCTGGCCACAATCATTGCCAGAACCATAAGAGAACTGGATGTAGGTGCTGTGGGGCCTACTGTGCTGGAACCAGAGGAACTGACAGGCGCTCTGGACATATGTGAGGGGGCCACTGAAGAGATGTCTGAGGAGCAGGTGTGAAATACCGCTGGCATGTGGCACATGGCATCAATGCAGGAAACATTGTCCCTGGTGCCATGTGTTCACCTGCAGCTAGTGAGGTTGAGTACCCAGTGGAGAATGATACTTATGGTTAGCGTGCCCACAAGGTGGAGGACATGGTGTCAGGGTCCTGGATTGTGATGAACATGCTGTCAGAGCTGGCCCTGGGGCCCTCTACAGTAGAGTCCATGGATTCAATGACACCTGGGAAAAGGTTGAGGGACCTGAAGTTCAGTTCCAAACGCATCTCCAGCTCTGGTTCCTCCAATGTGTTGGAGATTAGCACCAGTACACCTGTTGTCCCAGGGTCCCTGGTCCTGGGTACCCAGCCCTCCATCTTTCCAGGGCCCTCCTGTACCACCACCTGTGGTGGGGCCCTGCCAGAGACTGCTCCTGCACCTCCCCAGTGGTGCCATAAGTGTGCATGGTGGTGATAGCCCTATCGATGATGAAGAAGCAAGACAGCTCCTCAAAGAAGAGCATGGTGTGGTTTTTGGCATTAGATGTTGTTCTGAAACATATTTTTACTGCATCATTCACTTGGTCTTCACCCAGCACTGCGCCTAGTCCCTGTTGTGTCCTGCACTTGCATCTGTTCAGCAAGCCACTGAAACGCTTCCCTGTTGAGGAGGTGCCCACTGCAGAGCTGCTCCTGGATCTCCTGCTTGACCTAGGTGGAAAGGAAATCCTGCATCTTTGTGTTGGCCCAGTTGTGTGCCATGGGCTGGGTGTTGGAGGAGGACAGACCAGGCTTTGCCATGGTATATAGCAGTGCTCATGGGGTCTAGGTGTCTGCCAATGTGTGAGGGTTAGGCTGCAAAGAGATAGATGTGTGCATGTGCATGGCTCTCCATATCATTCCAATTTGCAATGGCCCCTGCTTCAGAGTGGCCAATGGCCATGGCCCCTGCTTCACTGGGCCAGAATGGCCTGCTTCACAGTGGCCCATGACCTCGAATTTTCCAAGTTGTGGAAATGCACAGGGGTTTCTGCTTGTTAAACCTGAGGTGGATTGGCATGTCCTCCCTGCTGCTGAAGTTTCTAGAGACATTCACTTATCTATCTTGGCTTGTATACTTGCAGCTCCCCCCACAGGCATGAGCGCTCTAGGAACATGCAGCTGCAGCCAAATCCACTGCCAGCACCCCAGTTCAACACAGTCCAGGTACCTTCTGGCAGTGTCTGAGCCACAGATGACAGGGTTGCCTCCATGCCAAGCCAGGCCCAAGGTTCTGCCCCTACCACCCTAACCACATATACCAGCTCCTGCTTAGGTAGGTGAGTCTTTGCTGTGGTCTGGGTCCTGGTGTGCTTGGGTCCATAAGGCTGTGCCCAAGTCCAGGGATGCAGGGGTCCCTGGCTCAGTGTGCACGTACCAGGGGTCTAGGGCTGTGCCAGAGTTTTGGGGTTCTCCTAGCCTCAGTGTTCTCTTGGCCTCACCAGACAGAATATGGTGATTACAGTAGGAAAACTGTTGTAAATAAGGATTCAGACTGAAACAGCAGTATCCCAAACTAATATCTGTCACAATGCCATTGATTTTAGGTATTGGTTATAGCCGTGTTGGTCACAGAAATAGGCAGACAAGGTTCTTTGGGTAAATGTGATATCTTTTATTAGACCAATTAAATAGTTGGAAAAACTATTCCAAGCTTTCAGGTGCAAACACCCTTCTTCAGGCATAGGGAGAGTCTGCTGGTGTTTGTGTATTCTCCTGGGTAGAATACTAGAAATACCACCCAAGAGAGCACTCAAACACCAGCAGATTCTCCCTATGTCAGAAGGCAGGTGTTTGTGCCCAAAAGTTTGCAAATAACAATTTTTCCAACTATTTAGTTGGTCTAATAAAAGGTATCACATCTACCCAAAGAACCACGAAAATGGCTAAAACTTTGTAATTTCTTGCCTGAATCAGATGAAAATTACAGGAAAAGTAGTTTCTTCTGAGGGCATGAAGCCACCAAGTTCCAAGCAGATAGGTGCGGAGGTTTCTGGGAAACCACACCTCAAACTGTTTAAAGCAAAACTCATGACAGTTGTCAGCAGCAACAGCCTCCTGTTATCCAGCACACAGATCCAGGGGGCCACACCCCAGGAGGAGTCCAGCAGTGCTGGGTGGGCAGGTTGAGTTCTGTGGGGCTGGTGGAGCTGGTCACAGTGCAGCCCTGGCCTTCCCCACCACCAGGCTGCACTATGACCAGCTCCACATCCCCATGGAGCTCAGCCCTCTGGTAGGTGACAGAGCGCAGCCCTGGCTCTCCCTGCCTCCTTGCCGCTGGGCTGCGCTCCGAGCAGCTCCCCAGCCCCATGGAACACCGCCCAGTGGTGGGAGGTGTGGAGAGCCAGGGATCTGCTCTTCCTCCCACCGCCAGGCTGAGTTTAATGGGGCTGCAGAGCTGCTTGGAGCGCAGCCCTGGCTTTCCCCTGCCTCCTGCCACCGGGCTGCTTTGAAACTCAAAAAGTTCCAAAACTTTTGAAACTTTCTGAGTGACCTCGTTTTGTTTCAAAACTGTTTCAAAGCTTTTTGTTTCATTTTGATTTTGCTGTTTTGAGCTCAAAACACGTCGAAACAGCTTTGAAACGAAACACTCGACAAAATTTCGCACAGCCCTATTAGTTACCCAAGGCAGCTAACATGATTTTAAACCCCCTTTTTTTTCCTACACAAGACCTATATCCTTGAATTGTGCTGAAATTATTGATGCTACCACTTGGTGGTGCCACTGAGCTGCTTTTACAGTGTTTAAGCTGATCTTAAATGTAATAGATTGTATATTGGAATTCAGTCTTCACTAGGATTCTTGCAGCAGTGACTTCAATATGCTAGTTTATAATGCATAATAACAACTAGCTTGTAAATATCTTATGCTTTTAAAAACATTCCTAGTTGTTGCCAGAATGATATCCTCTGACGCAAGCAAAACATTTTGCTCTGATAATATATTTTAATTAAAAATGTTATTGGTTTTGTTGGTTAATATTTGCTGATAAATTCCACCATTATTGACTACTATAAAAAGCCCAATTCTGCCACTGCTATAGAAGAAAACAGGATTTAAGCAATAGAATTACACACAGAGCAATGTGTTATTCACCATGTAAGGATAGCTGAATTAGATCCACAACTAACATTGTGGTAAACAGTAAATTACACAATAAGTTTTCCCAAGCATCAAAGGTTTATAGAACATTAAGAATTGTCACTTTTTCAGCAAAACCAATATTACTCTTTAAAGCCACTGAAATTTTAAAAAATTATTCTTCCTGAGATACTTATCTCTGCAAGCTGCATTGTTTCAGTGGAAATCAATTATAGATGATGAAGCAGCATTTGGCTGCTAGTCGAGAGTTAGTAGCATGAAAAATTAAGGTTTGGAAGTATGTTGCCAAAAATTACTGCTAGAACTTTTACAGCAAATAAATACTTGGAAATGAAAGAGCTATTGTGTTTACAATATAAAAGCAAATACATTGGTATTTGATAGTGGCTGAGATTATAATTATGTTGTTAAAACAAATGAAAAGTTGATTAGTATTACAATATACCCTAAATTCATGACAAAAATATCCAATGCATTTTTACCAAAAACACTGAAAATAGATATTTTGTTAATAAATTAAGGAAAAGGACTGCAGAATATGGTGATTGCAGTAGGAAAACTGTTGATGAATAAGGATTCAAACTGAAATAATAATATACTAAATTAATATCTGGCACAATGCCACTGACTTTAGAAGAATTTCACTAAAATATGTCCCTTAAAAGCACTGGAAAGTAGGTGGCTTTGGATAGAAAGCAAAATCAGTGTTTAGGAATCCAAAGATTAAAATTCTGAAAGGACTCATAATGCTTTGGTAACCAGATATTTTAAGAGACTAGCTCCACCAAATCTGGGACCAAGTTAGAGTCAATTTTTGCTAAAGCACACAAATAAGGGAAACACTTCCCAAAGTGTTCAGTAACATGAAACTCCCACTGTGATACTTAACGGCTATATTTTCAATAAACCTCATCAGCTTCAACACAAAACCCAGCATACTGAGGTCATTTAAAAATGTGGTCCTGACTCTGAATGTTAAGCTCGCAGCTAAATTTAGCCTTTACTTCAGTGGGTCTCAACATTTTTAGAATTAAGGCACCCCATCCACATTAGATTCAAAACACCCTTGGAAAATGCAGGTCTTAACTTTCCCTCTGGTTTTTTACTACAGAAAAATAAAATGACAATTTTTGCAAAGAACTTAGACAACAAAATGTCAGAATGGCTTTGACACTATGGATTCCTATTTGAAATCTCTGGGTTTATTTTGTGAATCATACATAGGTGTCTACACACAATATTTGCAACTCTAACAGTGCTAAGTCTAAATGGTACCCTGTACCAGCCTTAAAAGAATCTTGCAGCACCCCAGCATACCTTGGCATCCTGGTTAAAAATCACTGCTTTACTAACTGGCTTACCCAGTCAACTAATTTTTTTAGAAGATACTTACTGAAAGTACCTAGTGTTGCTACACTTACACCATGAAATAACAAATTCCGCATGGGCCATATGCAGCAGAGAGAGTCCCCAGGCAATGCTGGTGGCAGCAGCATGTTGCCCTCTGGAATCCTGCCCCCTACGCTATGCAGAAAGCACTGGCAGTGCACAACTCCTTCCTGGGTCCTCTCCAGCCATGGCTGCAGGTGCCTGCGGGCACATACCCTTCCCCCCCCACCCCCCGATTAATACATGATGGTGGGTGCAGGGTTGCAGCCCAGCCAGAGCCTGATCCCAGCTAGTAGGTATTCTTACAGCACACCTAATAGATCAGGCTTAGCACAAAGTCTGCCAGAGATGATGACAATGACACCTATGCCACTGTTTTTACTTAATGGCTCAATGATTAGATTTCCCAACCAAAAAAATTAGATTAGAGTTCCTGTGTTCAGTTTCTTCCTCTGTTTGAAGGGATACTAGCCTGCATCTCCAATCTTTTAGAAATGCACCATATTCTTACTCCCTCCTTCCCTTCACATGGAATAATCAAAGTTGTATCAGGCAAGGATGACTTTGATTCTCTAGCTTACTAAACAGCTAACAAACAAAATAACTGGAGCAGGGACTGGAACTGGGGTTATGACTCTCCCAGATGAGAGCCCTAATCTCTGCTTTCTCTCTCCAGCTCAGTGAAATAGATTGGAACAGGCTCAATAGGAGCGAGAGGCAGGTACCACCAACCCACAGAAGGCTTGATGACTGAATAAGGAGCCATGTTGCACATGAGCCCAACGTGGTGCCCAGGGCCAAGCCTCCATCCCTAGGAGGTGGAAGTATCCCTTCTATGTCTTGCAGTTGATCAGAATCTTCTCAGGCCAATGAGAGGTTTGAACAGGCTGAATCCACATCTTGGATGAGTGAATTGGTGGTGTAACTATTAGACAAAGGGCAGAAGCACTGCTACTGGTGGTGTTTCAGAAGAAAGGACGCGCACCTACTTTTCTGGGGGCAGAAAGGCATTATGGACCCATACTCAGAAGACAAGCCAGTACTGCAAATCTGAAGAGAAGGGAATTGTATCCCTGCAACCCAGAGTAAGCCAGGATGCCAGAAGCATTCATCTCAGTAGCTTTCCATTGGGGCTGGGGGCGGGATGCTTCCTGCTTATCAGGATATTGTGAATCCCCCATTTCAAAATGGCCTCGTTCTTCCTATATGTTGTGTAGCAAGCTGGGCATTTGCAGCATCCGCCTCTTCCATGGCTCAGTCCCACAGTTACTTTACACAGGAGCAAACTATGGCAGAAGAGGCAGGAAAACATCAAGCCCTAAGTACAGAGCTTGGTTGGCCTGAGCTACAGTCTCGTGCGTGAAGCAGGACTTGGCCGACTCGTCTGTGAGCTTCAGACACGGGCAGAGGATGCAAATCAGAGGCAGCCACAGAGCGCTGCCACCCCAATGCAGCGCTGCCTCCACCTGCAGGGCAAGAGCCCTGCTGCCCCCACCCCCAGCATTGCCTGCTCTGAAATATGAAATAATCATATACACTGAAAAAGTATGCAAGCAGGTATGCAAGAAAGTCTTATTTACTATATATTGTTGGCTGTGACTGAGAACTGGGTCAAAGTTGTAGCATTTATCTGAAGGCAAGCAGTCATCATCCTCAGAAAGTGCTGACAGCAAACCCAGCCCTGGGTTAAGACTCCCTGAGAGGGACTTGGCTTTTACACGTGCCTGCATCCATGAGCTGTCTCAAAAATGATCCTACATTTTGTCAGGTTATCCAGGTTATAGCCGTACTGGTCTAGAGGAAAAAGCAATCAAAACTCGTATGGTAGAGATGATCTCTTATTAGATTAGCACGATTTTTGCAAAAAAAAAAAAAATTCCGAGAAAAAAATTAAAAAAAAATTTTTTTTCAAAAACCGTTTTGGCCTAATAAGAGAGATCATCTCTACTACGAATCCTACATTTTGAACACTTTTACTATTATTGATTGTACAGTGTGAAACGTTGACATTACAACCAAGCTCATTATTGCACACCTGGCAGTCCTCTCACCTCCGCCAGCCCCCTGCGCAGGCGCAGGGACTGAAAAAACAGCAACGTCACACGCTACCCTGGCCCGCCCCCAACGGCCCCGCCCCCCGAGCCGGGGTTCGCAGTGCCACGTCGAGGTTACTCGCCCCGCCCCCGGGTGGCTCTCAGGGGCTCGCTCCCCACGCTGTCACGTGACGGGGATGGGGGAGGAGAGTGGCTGCTCACGCATCCTTCCCCCAGTCTCGCCGCGACGCCCCCACGTCACTCTCCGCCCCGCGTGCGCCGCGACGTTGTTGTGCGGGAGTGGTGACGTTGCGCTCGGCCCGGAGAAGGGGACGGGCGGCGAAGCGGGCAGCGGCCCAGCGAGTCCTCCCAGCGGCGGCTGGTGGCGGCGGGGCCCGGCCCGGCCCGGCGGCAGCGGCAGCGGCAGCGGCGCGCGAGGGAGATGCGCTCGGTCTGAGCTCCTGTCCCGCCCCGCCCCGCGCGGTCTAGGTCCCGGTGCCGGCGAGGTAGCGCGGCCATGGCGGCGAGCGCCTGGCAGGAAGCGCTAGCTCAGCAGGCCGAGGCGGCGTCGGCCCGGGTGCGGGACGCGCTGTCGCTGGGCCTGGGCCTGTTGCGCACCGAGCTGGGTCTGGAGCTGGGCCTGGAGCCGCAGCGCCTGCCCACCTGGCTCGCGCTGCTCGTGCCGGCCGCGCTGGGGCTGCTGCTGCTGACCGCGCTGCTCCGGGCCGCGGCCTCCCGCCGAAAGCAGCCGCGGGGTCCGGCCGACAGGGACGAGGCGGCGGCACTGGACCTGGCGGGCGGCGGCCCCGGCAAGGAGGCGGGGGGCGCGGCGGCTGGGCTGGCGCTGCTCAAGGGCGACGAGCAGAAGAAGCGCAGCAAGAAGCGACCGGCGGAGAAGGTGGCGCGGGTGAGCGGGGCCGGGGCGGGGGGATGAGCTGACAGGGCCGGGCACGGGCTTCACGTGGCGCCGAGAGAGGAGCTGCCAACGCCCCCGGCGGAGCTGCCTCCCTGGCCTGTCGGGGATGCAGCAGCCCGTGTTGGCTTGGGGCAGTTGCGAGGTCTCCAGGCTGAGGGGCTGTGGAGCAAAACCCCAGGTGGGGCTGAGATGGATGTGTTTGGGATCCACTGGGCCGGCAGTAGCGCTTTGGGTGGGGGGATGGGGGCTAATGCAGCCAGTGTCTGCCAGGCACTGCAACAGGGTCCCAGTTGCAGCTCCTTTGGAAGTGCTTCCTGTCATTGAAAAGATGCAGTGAAGTCCTTAATCATTAGAGGGACACTTCTGAGGGGCTGCAGCCATCTGATAGGCATGGTGTCCAGTGAGGAGCCTTTGTCTGAAGTAACCGTTTATTATAAAGGTTTCTTTGCTTTTTTTCCTCACAAGAAAAACCTTTATAAATCCCTTGTAGGGATCAGTCTGTGTTGATAGTACTTTGCCTGCTGTATGTGGGGCTAGAGAGCAAACTTTTTAGCAGTCAGAGTACTGAAAAACTAGAGCTGGTGAAACACTGCATTGTAAAGAACTAAGAGCATGAAAGCTGAGCACCTGGGAGGAAGGGGAATGGGTTTTAGTTTGACTTTCAAATTTTGGTTCATAACCATTTTTAGAGAGAAGATACTTAGATTTTAAACATGCAGCATCTTGTTCTTCTATAAAGCAGCACACAGTACACATCTGGGTCCCTGGCAGTCCAAAAAAGAGACTGAAGATTATTATTCAGAGGAAAAATAAAAACAGCATCAAAATAATAATAAAACTTTTTAAAGCTTTTTCCATGAAGAATCAAAAAGGGTGTATGTGGGAGAGCAGTGCATACACAGAGAAAGCACAACGTTTGCAGGTCACCTTTGAGGCATTCTTAAAACTACTTCAAGGAGAGAGTAAAAATGATACTTTCAGGTTGACGTGGCCCCAAAACTGTGGAAAAACCCAAAAAGTTTACCAATGATTTCCTTCTAAGTGTGTACTAAATGGTAACATGCAGTGAAATTTCTTGATTCATTAAATACTATACAACATTGTAAAATATGCTAGAAAAAATTAAATGTACTGTACAAAATGTTTGTTAGCTAAGATGAGTAAAATTCAAAGCCATGAACACTGAGCCTCTTTAGTGAATGTTGTGTAAAAATAATATATTTTTTAACTGTTAAGAACAAACATTCTTGAAATCAAAAAAGTAGTGTATCCATATGTACATTTATTGACTTCAGTCCAGTGGGCGTTTTTCTTTAGTCCAGTTAAGTGCCAGGGGACTGGTTTCATTAAGAAAACGTCCTGGTAGATTGTTCAGCTGTCCTTGTAATTTGGTTAAACAACTTTGTATTTCAGTGTTAGTTTTCAAATAGATCAAAGTGGTGATACAAGATGATACGGTGTAGTCAAGGTGATATATTTTAATAAGGAATGAATTGACAGTGTGCATTTGAAAAATTAATATTAGAATTTTATTTAATTACTGAGCCTGTTGTGTAATGAAATTTCAGCTCCGACTAGCTTGAAAAGTTTCAGTGGTGTTTTTGCTGCTGCTTCTATGCCCCTCGCATTTAATGGAATTAAACAACTGTGTGTTACTTAATCTAATGATTTAATATATTTCCATGTTGGGTTTAGTCAAATAGTCATAAGTATTTACTGGACATATTGAACACACTTACGGCATTATTCTCTATAGTACTTCTACCAAAAGCTGGAGGATTAAATTTACTAGCTCTAGCCGGATTTGTAAATTGTGGTACCAAGGTGTCTTACTGCCCAGAAATGCCCAGCTGAAGAGTGAATTCCTGCATTCACTAGCTCCTTGGAAAGTAGTATATAGTGGGATCTTGTATCTAGACCTTGACTGAGAGCTGGATATTTCTTATTTTCCTTTAGCTAGTTAGATGTGTAATGAACTTTCTGGCTGCTGACAGGAAGCACAAGTATTCTTTCTCCTTTTCTCTCCCGTCTCAGCCTGAATTCAGAATAATATGGCTAAAAGCTTTTTCTCTACAGAGACGGAGCTTTTTTCTCTGCAACACCTCTCAGCTTTATTGGTGCTATAAAGGGAATGTTTGTATTGGTTTGCTGCAGTATTCATTTTCTTAATCCTTTCCCCTGTGTCTGCCTCTGTTGCAGATCAGAGACTTTCTAAACTTGCAGCAGAACAAAATTGAAGATTCTTGCCAGTTTCCTAGGGAATGAGGGGGGGGAAAAAAGTACAAACATGCTTTGGTCAGTTTTTTGGCCTACAGAAGGTTTGGAAGGCTCAGAGCAGCAGTGGCTCTAGAACCATCTGTTTGTGGACTTAAGATGATAACAGAACATTGGTTTAATCTCAGTCTTCCAAATACAGTTTTTTTCAACCATGGGAACTAGAGAGAAACTTTTATATAAAAAATAAGTTTACATTTTGTGCCAGCATTTAGACCACATAGGAAACTTTCCCAAATATGTAGTAAGCAAGTGGGTTTTTCAAGCTAAAACTTCACATATGCAGTGTGCTTGCTGAACTTTATGCTGTATATTTTTTTCTAACTTTGAAACTGGTGTCTACATACTTATGAACTGTTAAGTGAACATTGTATCACAATAGAGATAAAAAAGTGTGTTCTACAGATTAAAGTTCATCTCATTCTTAGAGCAGATCCTGCATAAGATAAGTTGGTTCTGCCTTACTTGTACCTTGTATATATTATCCTCCCTCTGTTCCTCAAAAAAATACAAATAAAATGGAGATTATTCTGGCAGCATTATTTCTGAGAAATAATGAAATGAAATGAAAATAAAAATGAAATGTATCATATTTGTGCCATTTATTAAGTTAACATTTTCAGAGAAAATTGGATATGTTCACAGTGAGTTTCAAACTGTAGCCGTTTTAGCTTTAGTTGCATATTAAATTTAGAAGATTTTTTTAAAATAACATAATTTTTGTGCGTCTCTTACATGAGGGAATTTTGATTGAATTTTTATAATTTCTTTGGGCAAAAATCAAAAATAACATTTACAACCTGAGCTGAGATTTGTGCGGTCACATGACCGAACTGCAACACATGCTGTGCTTCTTACTGTAATTGCACGTTTTGACCTGCATAGCTGTTTCTTATTTTGTCTTGTATTCACATTCCTACGTCTATATAATTTAGTCACTGTATATGCTGGCATTTTTACATCTGGTAAAATAAGAAATAACTATGTAGATATGTATTGGCAGTTCTACAGCTCTGAATTTAGATTTAACCTTCTTTGGTGCACTGGGTTTTACAACACACTAGGTAGGTGTGATTATTTGCACTATCATTTTTATATTTACATAGCTAGGCTCCCTTACTCCTTTTTAAACCATATATGTGAATGCATGTCAAGGTGGATAAAAAAAAATCCATTTAATTTTTTTTTTTTTAATTTTAAATCAGATTTTTAACTGTATTTGATTCATATTTGATTTTTTTAAGATAGTTTTAATTTAAGATATGTTGGAGCTCAAAGATACCATCATAAACTAGGGATTAAAACTTCTAACTATACTATTTGAAACAATATATTCATGTAACTTCTTTTTAGAAAAGTTTTATAAGTAGGTCACAACAGCTGATATGGGGGTCATAGAGGCTCCTCTATAGATTGGTAAAGATTTAAAGAAAATCATTCTACCCACTGGGACTGTACTCAATCTAGAACAGGGGTGGGCAAAATATGGCCCATGGGCCAGATCTGGCTCACCAGGCACTTTCATCCAGCCTGTGGAGACCCCCAGCAAATTGTGCCCTGCCCAGTCCTCCTAACCATGAGGTTGGGAGGCACCTCCACCTACCCCCAACGTACCCTATTGTGCCTTGCTCCCACTCTCATGGGCGGAAGAGCTGGTGTGGCTAGCATGGGAAGGGGCTGCTGCTGCAGACTTCCCTAGCTTTTTGTTCTCTCTAGGCAGCAGTTGGGAAAGTGAGGGGTGGGGTTGGGGCTGGCTACAGCACAGAGCTCTTGCCCAGGGGGGTGGCAGCAGTGCAGAGCTTGGTGGGGGGGGCATGGGGACTCCCCCACACTTCTGCCTCCCCCACCCCCCATTGCATGCAGCCCTGGCAGGCAGCAGCAGTGGCACGTACTCTATTGTGTTTGGTGCTGGTGTCTGGTTTTGGCCAGTGTGGTAAAGAGCATACCCCTCACTGGGCCATTTGTTTCCTCAATACTCCCACACACAAGGGGCACAGGAGCCAAGTACTAGTGCCCCCACTTACTGCTGTACCATGGGGTGAGTGTGGGGGGGGCACACCCCTCCCATCCTTCCTCACACTGCACAAACCACATGCAGAGACATGCACACACCACTCCCCCAGTGTTGCCTCCATTGACTGCAGGAGAGTCCAATGCATTTCACAGACATGCATGTTCCAGAGCCACATACCCACACACCACAAATGCCACAACCCCCTAACATACCTGAAGCCCTCCCACATACACAGAGCCACATCCCCCTGCAATACAGAAGATAATTTATTTTTTCGTTATGTGCTTACCTCTATAGACAGTACACCAGCACAAATCATAACAATAATTCAAGTATGTTAGTAGATGTTTGACTTTTAGAAGGATTTGTGTTTTTCTGGTTCGAAGATGGCAACCCGCCTGCAGGAGTATTTCCAGGGAGCAAGGAGAAGAACTTCTGGTGGCAAAGGTTAGGGCTTGGGTGTGGGACTTCTGGTTCCAAGTTGGCAGCCAGGGGGCAGGGCATCTGTTAAGGGGCAGGGCTACCCATGTGGCCCTCAACAGCTTGCCAACCCTCATTAAGCAGCCTGCTGCCCAAAATAATTGCCTGCCCCTGGTCTAGAAGATCCTATTAAGAGTCTCTGTGATGCTTAGTTTCAGTTTTCAAACTGGACTTGTGTTTTCAAACATAACATCTTTGTTAATAACAGTATATGGAGATGAGAAATAACAGACCTGATCACCTACCCAGCAGCCCTCTTGTGTCTCTGCAAGTTTGTGTACACGGTCAAGCTCTTACGTAGGGGTGCACCAATTGAGACTTTTAAGGCCAAAGCAGATAGCTGATTCTTAAGGAGGCATATTGGCCAATACCAATCCGATTTCCAATATGCAGCTTGGTGGTGCATCTGTTGTGGGAGAGGGAAGGAAGAGGTATGGGGGTGGGGAGCAGATTGAGGCCCCTGTGGTGAAGGGGGGCTGGGAAGGCAGGGTGTGGGATGGAGCCATGGCTCGTGTGGGGGGTGGGCAGCTCTCACCCTGCACATACCTTGTGGGGGGTACCCCCAGATCTGTGCAAGGTGGGGTAGGCTGCCCCTGCAGGGTAGGGCAGGGGCTGGGCCAGGCTGCAGTTGGGGTGGGAGCGGAGTGGGGGAGGATGCAGGTACCCCAAAATCCTCAGCTTCCTGCTTCCAGTGCTGCTGCCTGCCCTGCCCCAAACACAGCCTGAAGCAGCACACCCCCACCCCCATGTCCTTGCAGGATGAGAGCCACCCCCACCTCTCTGTGACTGGGCAGCATCTGCCTCATGACCTCCCTCACCACTGGGGCCTTGATCTGCCCCCCACTTTTTCTCCCCCTCCCCTTCCACCACAACAGACTTACCAGCTGGATGCAGTTCTCCACCCTGCTTGTCTGTGTTCCTCCTTGCCTATGTGCTGCACTGCAACTGTGTGCATGCATGGGGCATTTATTGGCCTCATCAGGCAAAAAAAGCCAATTTCTGAAAGTCAATTTTCTTTCTATCCATGCTGATCTGATATCAGACTGGTGTATCAGTGCAGCTGTAGCCCTTAACTCTCTAAAAATACAAAGTTTCTGGAAGTTACATTTAATAGAGGATTGTTGGGTGTGGAATATATCTGGGCAAGGAGGAGGATTCTGGACATAAATGCAAGGAGGAAGGGGCAATAGAAACAGAAAAGAAACATTTTCTCCATTCCAGAAGTCTTGAGGAATAAGATTCTGCGTATAGCCTGTCCATTGATTTGAGATCCAGTGAAGAAATAGTATGGTAGAAGGGAAAACCTGTCATGGCAGCAGGCTTGCCAGCCTGTAAAAGAGACCCTGTTTAGAAATATTTCAATGAAGGTTATATCAAACAACAAGAATGCACTTTTTGTAGAAAACAATGATTAAATTGAGGCTTTCTGACCAGTGATTTAAATCATGACTTGGATCATGATTTGAATTGATTTAAATCAAATCCACCCTGACATTGCATGTTGCTTCTGTTTGGTGATTTTAAATTGGTCTGACATGCATTGTCTGATTTCCCTGTCTCCCCACCCCCTTAACTTTTTAAGATGAATCAGATTTCAATTTGAAATGATTTTTAATTAGTATTTTGAAGGACTTATGGGAGGGAACTGGATGGCTAAGTTTAAATGAGGCAAAGTCAGCTTGTATTATAATCAAGGCTCTATCTACAAATGTACAATTGGGCTACAGTAACATTTAAAAGGATGAAAGTGAGGATTTGAAGTAAAGTGAGTGTGTCAGAATAGTTTTTTCCAAAACCTTAAATTAAGAAATTACCCCCTATTGTTAAACATTTTAAATTAAGAATGTCACAAATAGGGCCAATTCTTTTCTACAACCTGATATCTTAAACTCTGTAGATATTCACCTGAGTTAGATGCTGGTTGATGTTCCCTCTAAGTGTGGGGGACTTTTATTAAGAGAGAGCTCAAAGAATATTATGGGAAATATTATTTACAAGAAATTTAACTTAACATCTTTAATGCAGCAGTGGGATTGTGGTTCTGACAGATATCTGTGAGCAGGTTTTAAAGGGATGTAAAATGCTAATAGAATTATAAGACGGAAGAAAAATAATCTTTCAGTCTGGTTTTGGCAAGGAGAGTAGGGAAGTGGTACTTTACATCCAAGATGTATTGTTAATTTAGGTCTTATTGTTTAAATCTTTTGGAAAGATATTCTGACTTTATCATTTTCTGACAGAAAATTTAGTTGCTTCAATACTAAGCTCTCATTTTAAGCTGCATGTTGACTGCCACAGAGGATAGACTAGTTGTTCTAATAGATGATGATTCCATTTCTATTAATAGTTTTAGAAATTGCTGTGGTAGCTAAGGTAGCTAAGGTAACACAAAGTAATGCCGAGTGTTCTGCAGTTAGGGAAATCGTATCAGTGGTATACAACATCAAAATAAGCATAATGTAACATAGCAAGGTTTGCTTCTTGCACTATTTAAATGAAGGATGAAGTGTAGGAGTTTATGGAAATCTGTAATAATTGAGCTCTGACAGTCTTGTTTTAAGGTAAATGACTAATGAGGCTTGGAAAAAGTACAAATTGAATTATTTTTGTGACCTAGAGCTTAGTTCAGAAGTTTGCTAAATAGGCTGTAACCAAAAAGAACATAAAAAAACTACTTGATTTATTCAAATGTCATGCAGAACCTTAATTCTTTTAAGGTGACTTGAAGCTAAAATTGTACCTTTCAATTTGCTGTTAAGGTTCTAATCTCTAATAGAACTTTTTAATAAAGCTTTCTTAATCCTGTTTTTTCCTAAAATTGTTTTCTCATTTTTCATCCATCTCCTGAAGGTGAGGTAGCATAGAACCTAATCCAAGTGACAGTGGTGCAGCTTAACCGCCTTCCCTTAATTCACTTCAGGGCCCACCTACAAGATGCACTTAGTCTTCACCACATCCTTTGTATGGAATGTAGGTTGTACACACTGTAAAGTTTAAAGTAATTGTAAGAGAGAATACTTGTATATTTTTAGCTTTGAAAAGCGTAAAAACATCCAGAGGTTACACAGTGTTCAGATTTTATCCATTGTCAAGTAATTTGGAATAGTTACAGAGGCACAAACTAAGCTCCATTCCCTCCCCATGTGCCATTCTTATCCGCTTCTCCTCCTCCCTGATCTGCTGTACTTTCTGCCCCCTTCCCAGTTTGTTGCTGTGCTAAACATAACAGCTGTCTATGCCACTCTCTGGCATGCATGTTGCAGGTTGGCCACCCTGATATAGGTTATTGACTGTAATATGTCTATAGGTTTAAAAGACGTAAGAGAACAAGAATGGCCTGTTGCTGCTCTGTATTAGTACAGTATTTAGGAGCTGAACGATCAAACCTGAACACTTAAGAGTGGAGCAAAGTGTTTGAAGTAGAAGTGTAGGGACTTTTCTTGAGGGGTTGCTTTTAAAAATCCAGCATTGTTCTTTGAATAGCTTAGATTTAAGTATATTTGTTTGAAATCAGTAATCCACAACATCTACAGCTGATAGTTTTAAAGACTTAGTATCTGATGGGGTGATCTGAAAAGTCATTCCTAAATTTGGTGGGGGATGTTCAGTTTTTAATCCCTCATTCCGTATGGTTGGCAAAAAAATGTGGCTTGTCTTCCAGGACTTCAACAGAGATGGAGTTTATACTTGTACAATCAATAATACTGTTAGAATTCTATACGAAATGGTTTTGTTACAATAATATATTGTAGAGCAGGGACTTTCCATTCTTTCAATCCTATAGCCCACCTCCCCCAAGCCCATGTATGTCACCACAGCTTGCATCCCTTGTGGTCCTCTAACTAGCATGCAAGAGGGATGCCCACATGGTGCTGCATCCCCTTAGCCTGGATCTGTTTTGTAACACCTGCTGAGAAATGTTGCTATAAAACAGTGGCTCTCAACCTTTTTTGTACCAGAACCCATTTGTAAACATTGATGGCCAGTTCTGATCCAATGCCCCTCACTCCTGACCCATTGCCTCCAGACCCCAGCCCCTCCCCCACCCCCAGTGTGTGGGGCAGGAGGTATGTGTGGAGTATGGAAGTCCCCAAACACCCCCTTGCAGGCTGGAGCTCTACCAGCCTGCCAGAGAAAAGCCGTGGTTCCTCACCTTTCTCTTCTTTAAAGGAGAATCCATTTTTAAAATTTGTTCATGACTTTCATATTCCAGTGACCCAGTTTTGGATTGTGACCCACGGGATGAGAAAAAGTGCTATAGAAGGCTGGGTGCTAAAGTTCTTTCATGTTTGTACAGTTTTTAATGTAGGTTATATAATATGTGCTTGCTTTCATGTGCATGCCTGTAAAGAAATAACATGCATAATCTATTTATTTTTATATGCACGTTCAGTGGCTAGACAGTTTCATATGTGCATTTGTAAAATCCAACTAGCAAAGTTTTTAAATATTGTTACATTTAGCAAAACCTAGCTGGAATCCAAGATGCATGTAATTAGATTACAGCACACTAAGGTTCCTGAAAGTTTGGCAGGTTCAAATTTTGTTAGTAAGAAACTAAACTTATAATACTTTTAGACAGAAGATTGTTCAAATGCTACCAGTACACTTCATCTTCTGTAAAAATAGTCAAGTTGTATAGAATGCCATGGGGTACTTGGTTGTTACAAGGCAGGGAAAAGATTGCCCTCAATCTTGGTTTTCCTTCCTTTGGATGCCTTTCTTGATATGCTTGTGTATGGCATGCAAGACAGTGGCTATTCAGGGTATTGCCTATATAGACTGCTAGTCTGATGTTATCAAATTGCTCTTAGAATGATATTTATTCCTTGGTATACTTGTTTCTAGACAACATACAGTAAACGAAGCCAACTGATTCTCTCCTGAAAGCACGCATTTAAATTTTGCAAATGTTTTATGTCAATTATTTAATTTGTTTTTATGTTAGAAGATGATTAATCAGCTGGCACTTGGGTTTTTTTTCCCCACATAATATACATGGCCAGTGGCTGGCAGCCTTTTAAGGCTGTGGGCTGGATCTCATTCAGGTCAGGGTGGGCACTTGGACCCAGCTTCAACCACTGCTTTTCCTTGTGATGGCATGGGAAAATTTCCTGCCACTGAATCTCTTTGTCCACAGTCTAGATCAAATGGCTCCATGGGTTGTAGGTTGCCAACCCCTTTCTAGAGAACAGCTGGCCTTCAACTTGCTTGTTGTACTTATAATCATAACTTAAGCTTTTCTTCACCTGACTTTTTCCAGATTTAATCTGATTCTAATTTTTGTTACATATGCAGCCTAATGGACGGTCTCTTCTTGAAGTATCTGAGGATGAAATAATTCAGGCTGCTCGTAAAGAGAACCTGAAGCAGCCACTAGATGCAGAAAAGAAGAATGAGAAGGTCAGTTCCTGATTTGAAACTGCAGTAAACTTTTATTTTTTCATATTTTTATGTTTGTAATACCTGAAGACCCTAATCAGGATTGTATATAAGCAGACAGAAGGTTCTCCGTGCTATAGAGAGCTCTGATTCAATTTACTTTAAAAAAAAAAAATTCAGCTGTTGGTTAGAGATATCTAAATACTCAAAACCCATGTGATTTATGGAATGTTTGCACTTTTTATGAAATAATTTTAAAATGGTGAACAATTACTTCTCTACATAAAAATTTAATATATCCACAGCAATTTTCATTTTTTTCCATGGCTTCCACATGTCCTGGGGCAGTTATGTTTAAGATAAGGCCCACAGGCCTGAATGGCCCATGGAGCTACATAATTTGGCCCCCTTGGTGTTGTTTGTCGGTCTTGATGTGACCCACAGGCAACATGTCAGGTATACCAGTTGGCTGTGCCTGCAGTGCCTGTTTCAGCTTGCATCCCAGAGTGGCTGCCATGTGTAGAGCAGCTGCATGAGGCTCTGGGCTATGCATTGGCCAGATGAGTTTGGCACCCCTATCCTGCAGCTTGAAAGGGAGTCATGGGCTTAAGGCTTACAAGATCTGGCCTTGAAATGATCTTGATCGTCTTAATTACTGAAGACATGTACATAGTTTTGAAGTCTAATTTTGTCAAACAAAGAATATATAACTTTCAACTTTTTGCTATGTAATTAATTACATGAATATTTTACTACTGACTTAACCAAATATAAATTTGGTTCTTTAAAAGAATTGATGTGTATTTTTAAATGTAATGCTTTGTTGCATTTAAAATTGTTGTTCCTACAATAGAATAGGTAGTACGATTTTATTTCTTCCAGTTTTAAAGAATCTTGTACAGTCAGCAAACAAATGGTCAGTTCACCAACACACACACACACACACACACACACACACACACACACACACACACAATCTTGTTGGTGAACTGACCATTTGTTTGCTAACTGTACAAGATTCTTTAAAACTGGAAGAAAGAAAATAGCACTACCTATTCCATTGTAGGAACAACCATTTGAAATGCGCGCACATATATATAAAATAGGCATATGGTTAAAACAGGTTTCTGTCTTGGCTCTTTTTGGTCCAAACTGTATCAAACTTCCCATAGGGTTGTACAACTGAATAGACATGTAAATATCTTCTGGCTTCACTTCTCATGTCAAATAGACTGGCATAATGCTCTGATTTAGAGAAGATTGAAAAATATTGGTTCTGGCTACAAGTATATTGTTGCTTTTTAAGGGTTTGGTTTTTTTTTCTTTGCTATCAGTCTAATTAAACTGAAACCATTTGGAATGCAAGTTAACGGTATATACTAAAAATATTTTGTCTGTGCAAGCCACATTGCAAGCAGTGACCCATGACACCACCTAACAAGCCAAACCCCTCGTAGTGTCCCAAGCCAGCTCTATGCCAAAAAAGGAATGG
>JAGPOW010000261.1:37427457-37443308 GCA_030014935.1 Caiman crocodilus | reverse complement strand
TTCGGTGACTAACTGTCTGCTGTAACGCGATCTCAGTAAAAACAACCACTATCAGCAACAACTCGTAAGTACCTTCGTTCAAGAGATCTCGCGAAATCTGATTGATCTAGCAGCCAGATAAGAGGAAACCCGAAGCTAGCACGGGATAAGCTAGTGTCCAACCCGATTCGCGTACAGGGCCTGCCGGAACAAGGCTTCTGGCGCAGCAGTCAATAGGATAAAAGACCATTGTATATCTTTGCCAATTCCAAGCGGTTCGTGTTTTACTGGTTTGAGTCTTTAAGTTAGTGAAAATTCCTGCAGCAATAAATTCTGTAGTATATTATGTTGCATAATAAGAAACGTTATATTAAGGATTCTAAAAGAAGCCAAAGATCTTTGTGTTAAAGACATTTGGTGTTAAATAGTAATTTTTTTTCTCTCTCTCATTCCTTTTTTTTTTCCCCCACACATCAGTCTGACTTTGCCCTGCCATGAACAGAGCACAATGGAGCACTTACTTCTCAATTCTGGGTTACATGATAAATGATTTAAGAAGGATTAGTTTACTTTGTTTTATATATAAATCTCTAAGTAGGAGGTTTCTTATGTACCAACCTGAAGCTTTGCTTTAAAACTACACAATGTCCCAACCTAAACTATAATATGCTCAGGCTCTGTTGTCTGTGGTGGTATCTACTCATCAGAGTAATCATAGTTTCATAGAAAAACAGAGCTGAAAGGAACCTCCAGAGGTCATCCAGTCAGAGGCAGGATCTTCCCCATCCAAACCAATCAATACAAATCCATCATGTAACCTGGGGTAGGCAACCCCTGGCCTGGTGTGGCATGCAGAGTCATTTTGCTTGGCATTCAGGACTGAGGCTGCACTGCCACAACAAGTATCAGGCCCTTCGTGGCTCCCCTAGTACACCAACATCTTACGTAAGTTGAGGTTGCAGGTGTTTTTGGCATTCTGAAAAAACGTTGCCAACCTCTGATCTAACCAGTTAGCAAAATTACAGTCAGCCCTGATGCAACCATAGCCATAAGGCATAGCATCCTAACCTGCCAATGTGGTGCTGCTGCAAACGTTAAAGAGTCTTGTACAGGTTGTTAAAATAACACTTGAGATCCAAGTAAGAGGGCCATGCCCCTTGCTACAAAAGCAGCGCCTCCCACTGTCGCACCCCACCCCAATTTTACCAGTCTGACCATGGTGTAAAATTTCTTCTTGACCCCAAATAGGGTAATTGGTCTGAACCTGAGCTGGAGGGTAGGGAAGCTAGGAACCTTTGGGCTTTACTCCTAGCAGGAGCATTGGGACACCACAGTCAAAATCCCCAGCCTTGGCTGCAGCCAACATCCAGTGATTCTGGGGAAGATTTTTGCGGGGGGGAACCCTAACATATGCAGAAGCAAGAGAGGAAAACATTCTTTCCTGGCCCCATGTGGCAACCAGAAAAGCTCACCCATGTGGGAAATACCCATAGTAGAACATAGGCACAGCTACTTCTAGATCATCCCTGACCAGTGCCTGTCCAACTTTCTTGAACACCTCCAGTGATAGAGATGCCACAACAGGCAGTCTGTTTCACTGTTCTCACAATAAAGAAGCTTTTTCTGATATCCACATTAAAACCTGCTTTGCAACTTCAGGCCATTGGTCTGCATCCTGCTCTCCACAGTAAGAGAAAAAAGGTGTTTTCCCTCATCTTTATAGCAGCCCTACAGATATTAGAAGATGGCTATCACATCGTAAGTGCCTTTCCTAGCAACTGAATTATACCTAGCTCTTTCAGTCTCTCCTTCTATGACTCAACTTCCAAGCCCTTTATCAGTTTTGTCACCTGCCTCTGGATCCTTTGCAGCTTTTCTCCATGTTCTTGTTAAATGTTGTGCCCAAAACTGCACACAGTACTGTAGATGAGGTCTAACCTACAACAAATGAAGAAGCACTGTCACTTCCCATGTCTTTCAAATACTGCATCCCAAAACTGTATTTGCCTTTTATGCCATTGCATCATGCACCACAA
Organism: Caiman crocodilus; assembly: GCA_030014935.1. Classification (NCBI taxonomy): domain Eukaryota; kingdom Metazoa; phylum Chordata; order Crocodylia; family Alligatoridae; genus Caiman; species Caiman crocodilus. The sequence goes on along the minus strand of JAGPOW010000261.1, from coordinate 37,441,293 downwards.
AAGACAAATACAATATTAAATATGTGATCTATGAAGATACCCAGATCCTTGTCCAGTGTGCTGCTATCCAGCCAGGTATTACACATTTTTGATTGGTTTTCCTGAAGTGTAGCACCTTGCATTTATCAACATTGAACTTCATCTAATTAGTTCCAGCCCAGCTTTCCAATCTATTGCAATCCTTCTGAATTGTGCTCCTGTCTTCCAACATGTTCACAATCCTTTCTGTTTTTTTGTCATTTTCATATTTACTCCAGAAGCTTTCTATGCCAGTGTCCAAATCATTAATGAACATGTTGAACAGCACTGGTTCCAGGATGGATCCCTGTGGGTCTGTGCACAACTCATTAAAAGAAAAGTATAGCTAGAGAGTGTAGAGTTCAGATATGTGCTGGTACTTTTCAGAGCCCTGGACTGTCTTTAAGCTTTTGTGTAGATAATTAGGTAGACAGCCATGTTTGTCACCTGGAGAAATTACCCTCTTTTCATACATAGCTTGTACCATTAATAGGTTGTATCTACTGAGTAAAATATTGAAAGCCTTGTCAAAATGATGTTTCTTTGTGGTTTAGGACAGTGAGTAGCTGTCTTGTAATCAAGTGGTTATTTCACATATAAAATACTATGGCAACTGAAAGCTGAGACTTCTGCACCTCAAATGTATTTTGAATGAACGTATAGCACTGTTTTTGCAAAATGTTTACATTTTGTGTGTGGAGAGGGAGTAGGAGAGAGTTTGGGGTTTTTTCACTTTTCTCTGCAGAGAGGCCAGTGCATATGACAGACTTTAGGCTTTTGGTATGTCTGCCAAGTTCTTGATGTTTTGTGCAGCTGGTGGCAGAGCCAAGATTGGCAGCCTTATGTGCTGCAGAAGGTGATCACTTAAAATGAATAGAGGGCCTTTTGTAAAAAAAGGCTGACTTCTGTTTTGTATATTCATCTTGTATGTCCTGACTTTTTTAGTTAGTGATGTCATTATGATAGTGACTATTGCAAACACAGACAGTTTGGCAGGTGGTAAAGAAGACCCACTGAATCTGGGTAAAGGGTGATAGTAAAGCAAATTTATAATTCTGAAGTATTGATTTTTCTTAATCCTTGTTTTTGGCAGCAGATAATCCCTTTTTTCAAGGCTTTATTGAATGATAAATATTAGTGTCCAGTACTCCTGCAGTAATGTTAAAAAAACAAAAAGGACGATCTCTATGCAAGTGTATATTTAGGCCTTATTTTGCTATTTATATTTGTCATTTGACAGATTTCATTCAGTAATTTGAAGATTACCTTTAGCATATTCCTTCTTTGCTTCTGATAATCTATAGCAACTGAAAGGTTTGGGCATGCAGAAGGATAACAGAGAAGTAAAATAGGTTTTGTTCTGAATTGGTTTTGGTTCTTGCCCTTCCTCTCTCCCCTCCCCACTTGTCCATTACATCTCCCAAGTTCTTTTTAGTCATTGCATTCGCAGATGCTGTCTCCCATTCTGTAGGCATGGCCTGTTTTTCATTCCAAGATGTGCACCATGCTGTGTTGGTTCTTTTCTTTAAGGGCTTAGTTTTACCAATCAGTTTAGGTAGCTGTGAGATCTGTCCTTATAACTAATTTCAAACGTAGATTAAACTGTCATTTCCCGTCTATAAATATATAATTCTTAAACTTTTGCTAACATACATTTTGTAAATCTCAGGTTAGAATTATTTGATTTCTTTGAAATAAAACTGAGTTCTTGTTTTATTTTTATTTTTTTCTAGTCAAAGAAAAAAAAGAAATCAAAGGGAGATTCTAAAACAGTTCAGGACCTGTCACGTGTAGATGGAAAGGAAGTTGATGAAGGTATCAAGAGCAAAAAAATGCAGTTGAACTATATGTTGGTCTGTGTGCTGTTTATGACTTACATATTTGGATGAAAATATAGCTACTTTCTTCCTAAATCCACTCTGTCTCAATGGGAATTTTATAGCAAATTAAATATTTAAAGATAAAGTTATTGCAAGTTGTATATGAAAATCAAGGATGTCCGAGAGAGAAATTTAAGATGAGAGCTTTACAACTGTGATACTGCAGTTTGATCTGTGAATGTTGAAATAGGGCATTTTTTGAATAATATAACTTGATATATTTTAGTAGTCTAGCATTTATCTTATCCTCCCTGAAGTGTTGTGACTTGTGTAGGGTGCAAGATTGTTTGAAAAAAAATTTAAAAATCCTGCTACAGTTATCATGTGCAGAAAAGGACTTGTTAAAATCCGAATTGCATCATTTACCTACTACTTGCAAAGTTTAGTTCTATGCTCCTCTTCTCACCTTTTTCTCGCCTGTTGGTTTTGAGTCTACCATATCTGTAGCCTATAAGCAAATTCAACTAGAAATCAAATTTATTTGGTTTAGGTCTAGACTTATGGGAGGGTGGCACATACATGATTAATTAATTTAGCACTTCTTTACCATATCTTACTAATCTAACAATGTTTTTACTTATTGCACTGTTTATAGGAGCCTGGGAAACTAAAATCAGTAACCGAGAGAAACGACAGCAGCGTAAACGCGATAAAGTATTGACTGACACTGGTTCAGTAGAATCAAATCTCCCTGGGTTGGATGCTGTTACCATATCCTCTGAACAACTAATACCTACACCATCTCTTCCAGTTGGTCTCAGAAAAAATAAAGGTACGAAAATGGGAAGAGGGAAGAAAGACTGAAAACCAAGCCATGCTTTAGAAATGTAAAATAATGTTAAGAACTACTTTTAGAAATAGGTGAAAAACAAGACTCATTGTGGGTGATATCTTTTATCATAATGGCATCAGGATCACTTCAGTTCTTGCAAGTGAAATATGAAGGCATTTGGAATTGATCCTGACCAATGGCAAACCTTGGCAAGAAATCGGAGCAGATGGTGTTACTGTCTTCACCAGGGCATTAAAGTCCACAACAGGAGTTGGCTTCAACAGTTTGAAGAGAAAAGTCTGCACGAAGCAAGCCGCTCCCAAACCACCCAATCATGATGCATACACTTCCAGCCATTGCCACAGATCATGTAAATCTTGATTTGGATTATTCAGTCACATGAGATGCTGCAAGTCATCTACACCATAGGCTGCAATATCCACAGTCTCTTGTGGACAAAAGGATACCAATCATATTTGAGAGCCAAAATCCTGAATGTTGTTAAACAATTGTTTCCCAAAAGATATGTGGCCTATTATAAGACCCCTGTTGTTGAGTCAGTGTATTTTAAGTAGAACAGATGAGAAGGTTTACAGTTCAGTACCTCTGGTACCAACTTGTGTGTGGTACCTAGCCTGAATGTCCTGCCCCCTTTGTTGTTTTCTGACTCCACAGGGGACGTTCCTTCACTTCTCTATGTAGTAATTTCACGTCTATATTAAAGTAAAAAACTTTTTTTGCTCCCAGTGCTACATCATTTCTTTCTTAGCTAGCCCTGGTAACTCAAGAAGGGGGAAAAACTCATTGCCTTATTCTCCGCTAGATGAATAACTTCTCTAAGTAGACACTGTGATACCTCAAGATGCCAGCTCACTTCTAAGCTACTCTGCCTTGGTTGGGAACCACTCATGTGGCTAATTAGACAAAAAAATGTGTTAAGTGATTTGATAAAGTAGCAAAAAGCTTCAGCTTAGCTTTTCTTAGGTGCTGTGCTGTAGCAAATTCACATTCAGACTTTGACACCTTGGTGCCTTGAATCACTGCTGCTTGTGACTGCTGGCTTCCATCCTGACTGACTATAGCATCATTGCCCTTGACTATTGAGTCATTCATTCTGTTTGTTTCTGTAGGGATGTGGGAAAGAAAGCAACCAAACATTTCAAGAAAAATCAAGCTGTTAGCTGGGTTATGTACTTAACTACCAATCATGACCACCTGCCCCATGTAGGTTCAGACCTGCACATCCTATATTGTGCCACACTATTTCAGATGTTGCCCTAATCCAGGTTAATTTCAAAGGTGTATGGGTGTATTGATATCTAAAATCTATGTAAAATAAAAAGAAAATACCCACAGTTTTAATTTTAATTTTGCTTCTACATCATAAGATATTTTTATGCTTTGCATATTGTTAAAAAGATAATCCTTTGAAATATCTTACAAAGATGTTTTTATATCAACAGTGAATAGTGACACATACAATAGTTTGTAAAGGATTTCTTTCCTTGAACTAGGTGATACACTTCTGAATGTTCAAGTTAGCAGCTCTAAACCTGCGAAAGGAGATTCAGCAATTCAACAAGGTAAGAGTTAGACTGCTTTGCATCCTAACGTATTAATTAATTCTGTAACGAAACAGAATTCTATTTTGTCAGAATGTAGGATTCTGAGCTGTACCTTTTGTTTTCAGCATGTGTTAGGGCTTGGCATCTTCTCAGAAGATATGCGCTCAAGAAAACTAGAAATTTTAGTTTGGCATTGCCAAACCTAGACAGTAACTTCTCATGCCTTGTGGTATAACTGACCTAAATTTATGAAAAGTAGTAATTTAGCTAATGCGTGTATGTTGAGTTATTAGAAGTGTCATGGCCAACAGAAGTTTCAATCATTGCTTCACATTGCTTAAAAGTAGTATTCCTGTACAACATTGCTTAAAAAAAAAAATGTATGAGAAGGATAATGGAATATGACGATAAATGTAAGATGATCATATTGTGCTTCAGGAGTCTAGCTTTTAGGGATCAAAAAGCATTTTTTCCCCATAACATATAATTTTGCTGCTTGGTTTTTTTGCTTTTTTCTGAATTATCATGTTGTCCAGCTGGCTATAAGATACTGAATAGGCATTATAGGGACCAGTGCTCTAAAGTGGTATAGTCCTTATCAGTGCCTGGTTGGTTCAGGCTCATACTGATTCTCAACTCCAAAGCTAATCAGAATTCTTTCACAAGTCATATTGGTGAGGACCTTGGGAGCCAGGGGAATAATGAGAAGAATATTAATCTCCCTCTGTGGCATGGGGCATGAATTGCATCCTGGAATCATCTGGACATATTTCACCTATTGGTTCCCTGCCACATGTGGAATTTGGCATGGGTGCTAGTTAACTAAAACAGCTTTAATTTGATGTCAGATAAGAGTGTTTAGTTGCTTCCAGTAGGAAGAAAGTGAAGAAAGCATACGGTAAAGATGAAAGTGGATAACAAAGCCCCTACAGCCCTGAGGAGAGCTGGTGAAAGAAAAAAAAATCTTGTTCTCTATCAGTGGTCACAGGAAGGAGAATTTGGGAATTTTTTGTTCCTTTTCCAAAAATGTAATAAAGAAGTGAGAGAGAAAGATCTAGACATGTACATTTTTACATAAGTGGTTCTGTAAATCTTACTCAAAACAATTCATCATTTTTCCACCAGTGGCTTAAAAAAACCTTTAAAAAGAGGTTATAGGAGCTAATGGAAATTGTCTTGCAACAGATGATTCTTGCATTAACAGCTCATCTAACAGGTGATACCTCTCATTTTCTTGCTACTAACTGAATAACAAACATATGCAAATTCTATTTAAACATTTCATCCAGTTATTTTATTTGTGATGTTTTAAGCTTCTTCAGGATTGAGTGAAAGCCCTACTGTAAATGGAGGAAGCTGGAATGAGAAGTCTGTAAAAATCTCCCAGATTAGTGCAGGTGATGAGAAATGGGCATCGGTTTCATCATCTGCAACTGGGAAGAGGAAGACTGAGACATCTGCGTGGGGTCAGGATTCTGGAGATGCTAATGGAAATGGAAAGGATTGGGGTGTGTCCCTAGTAGGCAGAACCTGGAGAGAGCGTCCTTTGTTCCACGGCATTAGTAAGTTGCTCTGTGAGAATGTTCTTGGGTCCCTTGAATTAAAAAATGTAACCACACTTGGCTGTGAGCCTTTTACATCTAGTTTCAGTGCGTTTAAACTATTAGTAATTCAAGGCATCTTCTGTTTGATAATAAAGACAACTATTTTTATTGCCTTAAATACTTCTTTCCAAAACTTTTTGTTATGTGTGGCTCTTCTGAGGTGTTTGAGGCTTGAGGTAAGAAGTTTTCTGTGAAGGAAATAACTTAAACTTTTGCTTCTAAAAAGCCTTTCCCTGTCAGTATTAACCTAGAAAATAGTTTTCTGCTGAATGTTTTTTCTCTTTATTTCAATTTTTTTATATGTACATGCATATTATAATGTGAATGTTAGTTTGGTTTTGCTTTAGTTTCTTGTTGGTGTTGAACAGCAGCCAGCCCATTATTCCCAAATCTACAACATTTGGGAGGTGTGAAAGCGGCCCTCACAAATCTGGCTCAACTCTGCCAACTGTAACTGAGGGGGGTACAGATTTTAGAGCCTCTCTGCATTGTCCATTCCTTTGAAACACTCAATGGGTGAAAGAATGCTCTAGGTCAGTGGTCACCAACTGGCTGATCTCAATCAACCAGTCGATCAGGGAGCCCCTGACAGTCTATCTCTGACATAAATCAACTGTCAGAGGCTCCGTGATTGGGAGAGGCAGGATGTATGAGCAGTCGGCTAGAGCCCCCCTCACCCCTGCCCCCACTCCCTCCCTCACCGTGGGGGCTTTGCTTTCCCCCTTCTCCCCCAGCTGACTGACCTGCAGAAGGTGGGGAGGGCAGTAGATCCTGGATTGCCCTTTTACTTCAAAAGGTGATCTTCACCTTAAAAAGACTGGAGACCACTCCTCTAGGTAATGATAAGCTGTATATAGTTGGAATTTCTTTACTGATCCTCTTTCTACATCTCTAGGTAACTAGCCAGTGGCCTGCAACATAACAAAATGGAAAAATGAAAGTTTTTATCACACTTTTTCTTCTAGCTGCCTGGAATGTGGATGGAAGGATCAATACTTCTGAACAAAATTCTGCTTCTTTCAGTTCCTTGGGACTAGCTCCTGCAGTTTCTGGTATGTTTAACTTTTTAAATTTAGGGGAAGAAAACTTTGAAAAAGGAATTTGAACTAGACACACTTCTGCAATGCAGTAGTGTTCTATATAAAAATTGTAGCTATCAAGACTAAGTTGTGGAAAATAATTTGTCAATCGTTTTGTCAACCTGCAATTAGTTTTGATATAGTAAACATTCTAGCCACACAAACATGGATGTTTCGTTCCCCGGGGACAAGTAGCGGCAGCGCACCTTGTGCCACTGCTATTTGTCCCAGGGGAAAGCCTGTGCCATACATGCTTTGGCATGCAGCAGGTTACGCCAGGTGGAGTAGGCGAGTGCGGAGCCAGCACTGAGATCCCAGGAGATTCCCGGGGCTGCAGCAGCAGCAGTTCTGCCGTGCAGAGCCTGGCCAGCACCCTCTGAGTCCAAGTTACCTTTTCAAACGGATACAAAGGATAAATTAAATAAGAGGTGGTAAATTTGTCTTTTCCAGTCCTCCTTTTCTTCGTGGTATTCAGGAAAAGTGACCTTTATTGGCAAGAGCATTCAGTCATTTCTTTCTCTCAGGCTGCACGTATGAAGCTTGCTGTCCAGGGAAGGATATTCACTCTTTAAACTTTTAGCACCTGACCAAGGAACATTAAAATACAATTGCCTAAAAATGCTATATATGAAAAATTTCAAATGCTGTGTCTTAGTTTCTTGAGTGAGCCTGGGAAAGTATTAAAACCACTGGAACTTTAACCCTAAATAAAATGAGGTTAAAATTGTAGTTGCTTTAGCTAACTTGTATGTAGGAACATGCAGACACAAGTTAGTGTTACAGCATAACAGCTAATGTGTGTTCCCAAGTGATAGAGACAGGATTCCTGTACCAACAAACCCCTTGGAAAAATGGATCTTGTTCTTCTTTCTTTTTACCCCACACTTCTATTTGTATTTTTAAACAAGGGAATTCAGCAACACAAGACCAAAGTTTAAAAAAAAGTTACATGCTTTTATGTATAAAACATGTGCAATTTCTTGCCCTTTAGGATCCAGCAGTGAACCAGTTTCTCAGCCTGGTACTTCTGACTTCCAGTGGGATTTAAGTCACAGCCAGTCCCCTATTGATGATGAATGGTCCGGGTTAAGTATGTTCCTAATTTTTTTTTTTGGAGGGTGGGGAGGAGCAACTTTTTTTTAGTTACTCAACATGATTAGCTTGTTTTCTGGTTTTACGTGATCATTTTTGCTTTAGATAGCTATTTTTTTTAACTTCTGGAACATTTGTATATCTAGAGGTGATGTTTGATACTAAGAAATAATGTCTACAACTCTTACTTTAAAGAAATATAATATTTTTTTAGGATTTTTAAAGATAACTAGTTAAGAGAATTTACCTAGTTCAGATATGGTATTTAAGGGGGGGAAAAATAAAGCCCCTGCCCATCTACAAATGTCCAGTTTCATCTGGCTTTTGGTAGAAAGTCTTGTTCACTCCCATAGTAAGCTGAATAGTTTTAATTTATGGAGTGTTTATATTCCAGTATATGAAATGTATGACAAGCCTTTGCACTCCAATTGTTTGTATTCATACCACACTGCAAACTTTAAGTATAGGAAGACATTTGTAGTCAGCCTAGATTGTTAAATGCCTAACATGTAGCGATTTGTGAGACATGTTTAAATGCTAGGAGTGCACTTGTAAAATTTTCTTGGCCACTGCCAGTAGCTGATGATTAACCAACCAGCTTGCTGCAAGGGCAACATTGGACCCCTGCTAAACCAAATGGGACAACTAACAACCGATGCCCAAGAAAAAGCCAACCTATTAAATGGGTACTTTGCATCAGTCTTTCATCAGTCCCACGGGACACTCATGCCTTTTACGAGACGGAGGCCTGGGTGAGGGAAATTTCATGCCTTCCATCAACGCTGACTTTGTGAAGGAACAACTTGAGAGACTGGACACCTTCAAGTCAGCCGGCCCTGACAGTCTACACCCAGGGTACTCAATGAGCTGGCTAGCATCATAGCTCAACCCCTGGCACAGATCTTCAAGAACTCCTGGCATTCTGGTGAAGTGTCCAAAGACTGGAAGAAGACCAGTGTGGTGCCTATCTTCAAGAAAGGGAAGAAAGTGGATCTGGCAAAGTACAGGCCCATCAGTCTGACCTCTATCCTGAGCAAGGTCTTGGAAAAGATTATCAGAGGCCATTCTTAACAAACTAGATGACAACAATATCCTGCGGGATAGCCAGCATGGGTTTGTTGTGGATAGGTCTTGCTTGACCAATCTCATTTTCTTCTACGACCAGGTGACCTATCACTTGGACAAGAGAGAGGAGATTGATGTCATATATCTTGACTTCAAAATAGCCTTCGATTTGGTATCCCATGATCACCTTTTGGCAAAACTGGCCAACTGTGGCCTCGGGTCCACCATGATCCGCTGGCTGGGGAATTGGCCCTGTGGTCAGACCCAGAGGGTGGTGGTTGATGGAAGTCAGTCATCATGGTGCCCTGTGACCAGTGGGATCCCCCAAGGCTCTGTCCTTGGACCTGTATTGTTCAACATCTTCATTAATGATGTGGAAGCGGAAGGTGTCAGAAGCGGACTGGCCAAGTTCGCTGACGATACCAAACTTTGGGGTAAAGCATTCACACCTGAGAGCAGGAGGGTGATCCAGGCTGACCTTGACAGGCTCAGGAAATGGGCAGATGAGAACCTGATGTTGTTTAACACCAAAAAATGCAAGGTTCTCCACCTTGGGAGGAAAAACCTGCAGCATCCTTATAGGCTCGACAGTGCTACACTGGCTAGCACTATGAATGAAAAGGACTTGGGGGTCATGAATGACCACAAGATGAACATGAGCCTTCAGTGTGATGCTGCGGTTAGTAAAGCGGCCAAAACGCTGGCTTGCATCCACAGATGCTTCTCAAGCAAATCCTGGGACGTCATTCTCCTGTTGTACTCAGCCTTGGTAAGGCCGCAGCTGAGATGTTGCATCCAGTTTTGGGCCCCACAATTCAAAAAGGATGTGGAGAAGCTTGAGAGAGTCCAGAGAAGCGCCACATGCATGACCAGAGGTCAGGAGAACAGACCTTATGGCAACAAGCTGAGAGCTATGGGTCTCTTAGCCTGGAAAAGCACAGGCTCAGGGGTGATCTGATGTCTACCTATGAGTTTATTGGGGTGTTCACCAGGACCTGGGGGAACAGTTGTTCACCAGAGTGCCCCAAGGGATGATATGGTCGATCGGTTATAAACTCCAGCAAAACTGTTTCAGGCTGGACACGAGGAAGGATTTCTTTACTATCTGAGCTCCCAAGGTGTGGAATATCCTGCCATCAGAGTTGGTTCAAGCACCCACATTGAACACCTTCAAGAGAAATTTGGATGCTTGTCTTGCTGGGATCCTATGACCTCAGCTGACTTTCTGCCCCTGGGGGAGGGGGCTGGACTCAATGATCTTCCGAGTTCCCTTCCAGCCCTAATGTCTATGAAAATCTATGAAGGCCAATCTGATAACCGATATTTAGTAATAGTGCAAGGCATTTTAAACTACTGGCATAAACATTTTTTATTTGCTTTTTTTGCATTTTTATCGCGCACGTGCATACACATTTCTCCTGCCTGCTCCAGCCTGTGCACATCGCCCCTTCAACCACAGCTCCTACCTGCTCCCTGTACAGCCCATGCTGCTGTTCCGGGAGGGTGGGGACAACCCTCACACGAACTGGATGCATGTGGAGCCCCAGAACACACCTTTGCCTCAAGCATCGGTGGGCCCTGCACAGCCAAACTCCTGCGGCTGCCAAGGAGAAACCACTTTTGCAAAGGCACTTGGTGCCCTGTGGCACAATGTCCCTCATGCTGCCTTACCCTGCCAGTACGCAGCCCAACATCTCTGCAGCAGCCCTGGTGCTCCGGCCCCTGCTGCGCATGTAGTGTTGCTGTGGTGGCAGCAGGAGCCAGTAATGGTCCCTGTGTTGCTGAACACAGCACCCTGCGTCAGCTCCCTGGCACCCTTCCTCCGCCCACTGCTTGCCAGGACCTGTAGTCTTCCCTGGGCTCTGGCCACCAGGGGGCATGGGAACTGGACTACACCTGCCAGGGTGCTCTGGGCACAGAGCTGTAATTATCAACTACAACGAACAAAAAAAGTCTGTAACTGATAATGCCATTTCTTCTTTTATTGGTGCCGATCCGATAGCCAACCAGTTATATCAGTGTACCCCTACTAAAGGCAAAGTACAGACCTTGAAATTTACTTTCAAGCTGATTGCCTTTTCTCTTGAGCTTTTCTTGTAGATCTAAAGCAGAGTTAGCACAGATCAGAATTAGTGTATTAATACAGATGCATTTTTGTTTTGGTTCTCTGCTATTGCACATATACTTGTGAAGCAAACTTATCAGGTACTTTAAATTTTTAAAAACATTTAGTATTCTAAAAGTTTCCTACTAGGTTTTTGTTTTTTTGTTTTGTTTTTTTTTTTACTCCTTATGATCAGCAGCCATTTCATTATCATGATCTCTTCTGAAACCTCACCTGTTGTCAGGTTGTGTTTCATGTACTGGTACTATGTTGCCTTGTGTCTTACCCCTCTTTCTCCTTCTCTAAATTCCTCATGGCCTGAACTTCCTTCCCACAAGTACATTTAGTCTAGGGTTCAGCAACTTTTTTGGGTAGACTGCCAAAAATACCTGCAGCCTTGACTTGTAAGAGGTTGGCACCCAAGAGCAGATGGCGGGGGGGGGCTGATCCTTGTTGTAGTGGTGCAGCCCTGGCCTCTTCCATGCCATCTGCCCCGAGGCATGCATGCCAAGCAAAATGGCTTCATGTGCCGCACACTGGCACCTGTGCCAGGGGTTGCCTACCCCTGCCTTAGGCCTTCTAGCTATGTGACCAAGCATCTATCTACTCTCACTGTTCATATCACCTTTACCTACTGTGGTATTTCTTTTCTGTGTGATCTTTCTTGCTGACTCCAGAAATCCACCCCAGTATCCTCACCTCTGTCACTTTCCATGGACAGCTGCTGCTCTTCCGTTGCCCAGCACTCTGATCTGTACAACACTGGCCTCGTTAGTGTTTTGTAGAGTTTTCTCTCTTACAAATTCACATATTCCTAGTTTGTTTTCTTAATAAATGCTTAAAATAATTTTTTTTACTGCCGTGATCAAATTGGAATAAATACCGTATTTATTAGAATATAAAATGACCCTGGATATTGTAAGACAACATCCCAATCAATTAGATTCTATATATGGAAAATGTATGGATTTGTTATAATTTTCCAGGTATAAGGTCTAATTAATGGAGGTTTACCTTGAATTTGTCTCCTTCCTAATGCTGCAGCAGGAAAAATCCAGGGGTTCAGGTAATGCCTCTGCCCCCTACCCCCTCAATTTCTTTCCCTTGCCGGCTCTCCCTGCCCCCTTACTGTCATATCCTGCTTTCTCTGAACACATGGAAGTGAAAGGGCAAATTTAAAATCACTTGAAGTAAACATTTTACCGTAATTTGCATATAGGCACTTTACTACAGGTACCCATTGATGTAGTTCATCCCGAATTGATGCATTTTACCTTTTTTGAGACTGCTGAAGGCTTTAGGAAAAGTATTCCTTGAACACACTTTTAAGCAGCACTTCTGTATCTGCTTATGTATAGTACAAACACCACGTGATATTAATCCAAAGCCAGAGGCTCGTGATTTACCGCATAGTTTATTGGGCCAGGCTCCACCAGTGTCACTAGAATTGCAAGGCATGGCTGAGAACTGCTCGGTAGATGTGCGCACTCCAGGTACTGCCCCCCTATACCCACAAAGAAACCATATATTAATTGGCCCCCCACTCAGGACTAGAACTGGGAGTTATTTGTACGTCCAAAAATGTATGTTTAGATGAGGCATGGGGCAGTCTGTTCTAGCTCTGTCTCATGGAGCCACGCTAATTGTATGTGACAGACTGTGAGAGGGAGTAATGGAGAAAGATTCTAGGTGAACTGTTTGGGGCCCCTGTTTGGTGATATTTTGTCAGACTTTTAAGGCTATTAAAGAAACAGGGATCATTGGATATAGGAAAGAGGTGCAACTCGGCTGTGGGAGTGAAGAGGAAGTCAAAATGTAGTTGATGTAGTAGCTGACAATAACTGGAAAAAACATTGGTGCTGAGGGGAGCTAAGGGCAGTACCACCTGTGATATTCATTTGGACTGCAGTAACCTATTCTTGTGGGTTCCCTTCAGTATTTTTGCCCATTATGGGCCACATGTTGTATAATCATACTTACTGTTGGTTGCATTTAATTAGCTTCATAGTTGGTTTCCATTGCTGAGCACATGCTGCTTTGGCAGCATTTTAGTGATGGACAGTGTATTTAATGAAGTTTCCTTATATGAATGTAAGATAAATATGGTAGCTCTCACTGTCAACATAGTGCATGTTATTAGCTCATTCGCCTAGAAAGTAATTACATTGTGCTGCTGCCCAGAAAATGTTATCCTGTTAACTGTTGCTATAAGCTTAACAAGGTCATAGTGTCACAAATGGCAAGCAACAGAAGCACAGTGGTGATGGAAGCCAGAGCTCAACCTATAGGTGTGGACACTTATGTTCTCTAATTCAGGTTAGATGAAAATAAGGGAGTTTGTTGCATATCCAAAACTGAGCTTTAATAATAGAAAAGAATGAGAATAAATAGATTTTTCTGGGGACCTACAAGTGAGAAGCCAGTATTTTTGGTAAAGATTTTTTTTTTTTTTTAATTTTTGTCAGTCAGTAATTGGACCACAGATCAGTTATAAGCCAACTTATTGCCTGCCCATGGTAGGAAAGAGATTAGTCTTGACGGTACATAATACTGGTACAGTTGGACATATAGAGGAAAAGATTGTATACTCTGTATACTCTCCTAATCATTGGTCTGTCACTTATCTGAGTTGAGTATATTCACCTTTTTTTTTTTTT
>JAGPOW010000261.1:37395114-37413533 GCA_030014935.1 Caiman crocodilus | reverse complement strand
TAAAAACAGTTCCACCCTTCCCCGTCCCATGGTTCACATACAAAAACCTATCAGAGTGCGTACTTGAGACGGCCGTCCTCCACGTGGCACAGCGCTCCCTCAAGGGCCCAGAGGTCTTCGAAGGCGGGCACCCCCTGCCAGAGCACAGCGTTCTCAAACTCCAGCGAGAGGTGCACCTGCACCAGGAGGCCGAAAAGCCGCAGGGCATCGTCCGAGCCGGTGCCGGTGAGCCGGTTGTGGCGGCTCTTGAGGACAGCCACTTTAGCCTGGCCCAGCAAGAAGTTGGCCAGGCAGATGGCGACCCGCTCAGCCGCCATGTAAGGGTAGGAGCACACGTAGGTGGTCTCTGAGAAGCTCCTGCCCAGCGCTCGCAGCAGCGGCTCGAAGGTGACAAAGAGCGGCCGCAGGTGGGGACAGTCCAGGAAGGCATGAAAAAGATCCTCCTGCACGCTGCCCAGGCAGAAGGGGCAGGCTGTCGAGGCGGCTGGGTAGAAAGGAAGGAAGGAAGATTCAGGAAACTACAGGCCAATCAGTTTGACCTCAATCCCTGAAAAAGATCTTGGAAAAATCATCAAACAAACAATCAACAACAGACTAATGGAAGGCACAATTTCTGAGAGACAGCCAACATGGCTTCGTTGCAATTAGGTCTTTGCTGACTAACCTCATTTCCTTCTAAGAACAGGTGAGGCATTGCTTGGACAAAGGAGAAGAGGTTGATGTCATAGATTTAAAAAAACTGGTCTCCCATGATGTCTTCATGGTAAAACTGGGAAACTGTGATACTTGGACCAGTAGTCCTTAATATATTCATAAATTATCTGGATTCAGGTGTCAGAAGCAGACTGGCTAAGTTCAGAGATGGCACCAAATTATGAGGAAGTGCAGTCATGCTAGAGGATAAGCTGGCAATTCAGGTTGACCTGGATAGGCTTGCAAGGTGGGCGAATCAAAAAACCTGATGACATTCAACACAGAGAAATGCAAAGTGTTCCACCTCAGGAGAAAAAAACCCACACCATACTTGTAGGCTTGGCAGAGCTATACTCACTAGCACCATGACTGAAAGAGACTTGGGGGTCATGATTAACCACAACATGACCATGAGCCACCACCGCAATGCTGCAGCCAGCAAAGCAAAACTCTGGTTTGCATCTACCGATGCATCTCAAACAAGACCCAAGAAGTCATCCACCCACTTTACTTGGCCTTGGTGAGGATGCAGCTGGAGTACTGCATCCAGTTCTAGGCTCCACACTTTAGAAAGGATGTGGAGAAGCTTGAGAGAGCTCAGAGGAGAGCCACGTGCATGATGAGGCCGTTAAGGCTACAGGCCTTAAGAGAACAGGCTGAGGAGCATGGGACACTTCAGCCTGAAGAAGCGAAGGTTCAGGGGGGGACTTGATGGCAACCTATAAGTATATAAGGAACATGCATCAGGTACTGTGAGAACCCATGGCACCCCAAGGGAAGACAAGGTCTAATGATCACAAAATGCTGGAAGGCCATTTTAGATTGGACATAAGGAAAAACTGTCTGATTCTCCAGAATCTGGAATAGACTGCACCCAGAAGTGGTGCAAGCACTTAGTCTGGGTGCCTTTAAGAAATGCTTGGATGCTTATCTTGCTGGGATGATCTGACCCCAGCTGACTTCCTTCCCCTTGAGCAAGGGGAGCTGAATCCCATGAGGTCCCTTCCAGGCCTAATGTCTATGGAATCTATTCAATCTATGTGCTGTGAAGGGGCTGGTTTGGGTACAAATGTACTACAGTGTGGGGCTGGCCAGCTCCAGTTGGAAGAAGCACTTCAAAAATGCAAAGGCTGTCAGCAAGCATTACTTAGTTTCATAGTTTCATAGTTGGTAGGGTTGGAAGGGACCTAAACAGTTCATCACTTACCAACATCTGCTCCACTACAGGAGTACTGAGAGACACTGAAGGACTCCTGGGTTCCTGTCCTGCTCTGTAGAGAATACACACATAATAAAACACGTCTAAATCATACCTCATTATCACACGTGCTCTTCTGAAGCTCTTTGAATATTCTTGAGGCACTTCAGAGGGTAAGTCATTCAGACATATACACAGACACACACTTGAAAATATGAATGTGACCTTTGTCTGCAGTCATTGTCTCCTGTTAATTCTGATCCATTCTTCACGGACTTCCTTTTGGGGTCATTTAATAAAGTGTGAGAATACTTCCAGCCATTGGGATAGGGTACTTTTCTGATAGGTGACGGGACCTAGGTTTACCTTACCTTAAAAAATTTCTTCCCAATGTCTAACCTAAATCTACTTTGCACCCATTATTCCTAGTTACTCCCTGGGGTGATCTGGTAAATAGCATATCAATTCCCTGCTGTCCTCCCTTGATAAACTTATAGGCAGCTACAAGGTCACAAGGGATGTGGGGGTCCAGCTGGGAGTCTGGGCACACACCAAGGCTTAAACTTGCAACTCTTTGGGTCTAGAAGTCAGGATACACATCCATAGAGTGCACAAGCAGTAGTTGATACCTATCCATCCACCACCACTCTCTGGGTACAACCTCTGAGCCAATTTGCCACCCACCTGACCATGCAATCATCTATGCCACAGCCGCTCAGCTTATCTGTGACAGTAGAATGAGCTATTATATCAAAGGCCTTCTTAAAATCCAAGTATATGACATTTACCTCAATTCCAGCATCTAAGCACTTTGTGACCTGGTCATAAAAAGGAACAAGGTTAGTCAGGCAGGATCTACCTGCTGTGAATGTGTGCTGGGTGCCCTTTAGCTTTGCTTTCCCTGCTGGACCCCCACAAATGTGATCTTTAATAATTTTTTCATAGGTTTTCCCAAGGATAGAGGAGTGACTAACTGGTCTATAGTTACCCAGATCCTCTTTCCTCCCCTTCTTGAAAATAGGGACCACACTGGCCCTTTTCCAGTCCTCTGGGACCTGATCTGAGCACCATGAGTACTTGAACAGCTGTGCCAGCAGCTGTGCTATGACACTGGCTGATTCCTTCAGCACCCTTGGATGAAGTTCATTCAGGCCTACTGATTTGAACACATCCAACCCCTCCAAGTGTCTCTTCACTAAGTCAGTGCTAACCGTTGGTGGGCTGATTTCCCTTTTGTGCCTATCTATAATCCAGTTGGGAGATTTGTCCAGATCCAAGTTCAGGAATACAGAAGCAAAAAAAACTCATTGAAGAGCTCAGCTTTGTCCCCTTTCTCTGTCACTAGCTGCCCTAGTTTGTCCTGTAGGGGGTCTGTGCTACCCTGTGCCTCTTTTTGCTCTCTCTATACCTAAAGAAGGACTTTCTGTAGTCTTTAATTTTTCTTGTCAGCCTAAATTTCATTTCTGCTTTGGCCTTTCTGACTGCCTCCCTGCAAGTGAGGGCCAAGTAGGTATACTTCGCCTTGGTAGCTCCCCCCTGCTTCCACAGCCTATATGCCTCTTTTTTTGCTCCAAGGCTTTCTTGGATTTCCCTGTTCAGCCAAAAGGGTGTCTTGGCCCCTTTGCCCCCTTTCTTGTGCAGTGGGATTGTCTCCCTCTGCACCCATAGAATTGCTCCCTATAGGAATGACCACCCTTCCTAGACTCCCATCTCACCAATTCTCCTGTTCTTCAGTGCCTCATGGAAAGAGCTATATGATTGCTCGGAGCTCCAGTATGAAACTGCAGATAGGCCTGTTGAAATCTCTGGGTTAGGGTCAATGGAGAGAGCAATGAAGGTGATGTCATGGTGTGGGTCTGCTATAGACCACCAGACGAGGAGGATGAGGTAGATGAGGCTTTCTTCAAACAGCTAACAGTAGTTTTCCAATCACAGGCCCTGGTTCTCATGGGGGACTTGAATCACCATAATATTTGCTAGGAGAGCAATACGTCATTGCATAGACAATCCAGAAAATATTTGAAGAGTTGGAAATGACTTCTTGGTGCAACTGTTGGAGAGGTCAACTAGAGATCATGTTCTTCTTGACCCACTGCTTATAACCAGGGAAGAATTGGTGGAGAATGTAGTAGTGGATGGCAACTTGGGCAGCAGTGACCATGAGATGACTGAGTTCATGTTCCTGAGGAAAGGAAGGAGGGAGAGCAAGCAGCAGAGTAAGGACCCTTGACTTCAGAAAAGCAGACCTTGACTCACTCAGGGAATTGATGGGCAGGATCCCCTGGGAGCCCAGTCTGAGGAGAAAAGGAGTCCAGGATTACTGGATGTATTTTAAAGAAACCTTACTGAGGTTGCAGGAATGAATCATCCTGAAGCTCAGGTAGACTAGCAAGTATGGCAGAAAACAAGCTTGTCTTAGCAGGGAAATCCTCAGTGAGCTAAAACACAAAAATGAAGCTTATAAAAAATGGAAGCTTGGACAAACAACTAGGAAGAAGTATAAGAGTATTGCTTGGGCATACAGGAATTAAATCTGGAAGGCCAAAGCGCAATTGGAGTTGCAGCTAGCAAGGAACAGGAAGGGTAACAATAAGAGTTTCTACAAGTATGTCAGCAACAATACCAAGGATAAAAACAATATCAGGGAAAGTGTGGGTCCTTCACTAAATGGAAGAGGCAACCTAGTGGCAGAGGATACAGAAAAGTCTGAAGTACTCAATGCCTGTTTCACTTCACTCTTCAAAGGCAAGATCAGCTCCCAGACTACAGCACCTGGCAGCAGAGTCTGGAGAGGAAGTGAGCAGACAAGAGTGACAAAAGAACAGGTTAGGGACTATTTAGAAAAGCTGGACATGTATAAGTCCATGGGGCTGGATTTGATGTATCCGAGGGTGCTGAGGGAGTTGGCTGATGTGATTATAGAGCTGCTGGCTATTAGGACTGTGCAAGGCTTTGGACAGAACTTCAGATGTGGAGAAGCTTTGGACGCTTCAGCATCTGAAGCAGCATGTCTGGATCAAAGCAATGGCTTCGTTAGGCTTTCTGAAGCAGTTCAGAGCTTCCAAAGCACTTCAGAAAAGTTTTGAAGCTGCTTTGGAGATCCGGCCATAGGGTATAATGGAGAAACAATGAAATATCTGTAACTTTGTTGTTTTTTGTCTGATTGGGATGAAATTTGCAGAGATTTCAGCCTTTGCTGAGAGCATGAAGTGTGCTATGTCTCAAGAAGTTCGGTTCAGGGGAAACTACACCCCAAATTCTTGAAAGCAAAACTGATGTTGTGTGTGTGTTACAACACAGGGGGGTGAAAACTTCATGGGTGATGGCCCTTGCTGAGGCCACAAATATTTCCAATTTTCAAGAAGGTTGGTGCAGGGACTTGGGGGGAACTGCACCCCAAATTCTTGAAAGCAAATTTCATGTCACGCCTACATTTTACATCACAGAGCAGGATGAAAACTTCAGGGGTCATAGCCCCTAGTGAGGCCACAAAGTCTACCAAATTTCAAGAAGATTAGTGCAGGGGTTGGGGGGAACTGTACCCCAAATTCTTGAAAGCAAAACTCATGTCACTTGTATGTGTTACACCCCGGGGCGGAGGGTGAAAACTGCAGGGGTGGTAGCTCCTAGTGAGGCCATAGGCCTGCCAAGTTTCAAAAAGATCGGTGCACGGGTCTGGGGGAACTGCACCTCACGTTGTGGACAAGCAAAACTCGTGACATGGGTGAATGTGTGTGTTAAGATGCAGCAGATGGAAAGCTGCAGGGATGGTAGACCCTGCTGCAGCCATGAAGTCTGCCAGCTGTCAAGGAGATAAGTGCAGGGAGGTTCTGAGACCCTGCACCCCAAGCTGCTGACAGACAAAACTCATGACATGGGTGCTTGTGTGACTGACTGTCTCTGTCCTGGGGGTGGGAGACACTACTGGAGGCCTGGCTGCTAAGCTACTATGTTACCAGTTACCAATCAATTTCGATTCACTAAGCAACCAGCTCAATACAGAGTAGCTAGCTAATGTAACTAGTTAATTACCATCAATTAACACCTGTAAAACAGAAATTACAGCAAGGAAATAATCAGTACAGACAATCAACTGCCCCAAGACAGAGATAGTCAGTTGCACAAGCACCCATGTCACAAATTTTGTCTGTCAGCAGCTAGAGGTGCAAGGCCTCAGAACCCCCCCGCACCCATCTCCTTGACAGCTGGCAGGCATTGTGGCCACAGCAGGGCCTACCATCCCTGCAGCTTTCACCCTGCTGCACCTTAACTCATACGGCATCACCCATATCATGAGTTTTGCTTGTCCTCAGCTTGGGGTGCAGTTCCCCCCAAACCCCTGCACCAATCTTCTTGAAACTTGGCAGGCTTTGTAGCTTCACCAGGGGCTACCATCCCTGTAGTTTTCACCCCCTTGTGGTATAACACACAGATGTGACTTAAGTTTTCCTTTCAAGAATTTGGGGTACAGTTTCCCCCAAAATGCTGCACTGATCTTCTTGAAACTTGACAGACTTCATGCTGTCAGCAGAGGCTACCATTCTTGCAAGTTTCATTCAAATCAGACAAAAAACAAAGGTATAAATATTTCATTGATTCCCCATTATACTCTATGGCCGGATCTCTGAGGCAGCTCCAAAACATCAGAGCCACTTTGGCCAGATGAAAGCAAAAACCCAGTCCAAAGCGCTGGATCAGATCTCTGGCATCTGAAGTGGCCAGATCTGAAGCCAGATCAGATCACTTCCAACTCACGCAGGCCTACTGGCAATTATCTTTGAAAAATCATTACCTTTGGGAGAGGTCCCAAATGATTGGAAAAGGGCAAATGTAGTGCCCATCTTTAAGAAAGGAAAGGTTCTGGGGAGCTACAGACTGGTCAGCTTCACCTCAGTCCCTGAAAAAATCATGGAGCAGGTCCTCAAGGAATTCATTTCTAACTTGGAGGAGAAGAAGGTGATTAGTAACAGTCAGCATGGACTCAGTGTGAGCATGTCATGACTGACCAAATTGATTGCTTTCTTTGATGTGATGACTGGCTCTGTGGATGCAGGAAGAGCAATGGACATGATATACCTTCACTGTAACAAAGTTTTTGATATAGTCTCCCACAACATTCTCTCAAGCAAGCTAAGGAAGTATGGGTTGGATGAATGGATAGAAAACTGACTGGATCATTGGACTTAGAGGGTATTAATCAATGGCTCAATGTCTAGCTGGCAACTGGTATCGAATACCCCAGGGGTCAGTCAGTCTTGGGGCCAGTATTGTTCCATATCCTCATTAATAATCTGAAAGATGGGATGGCTTCGGCATGGTTGCAGATGACACCAAGCTGGGGGCGGGGGGTAGCAGGGGAGATAGTAGATACGCAGGAGAGTAGAGCTAGGATCTAGAGAGAGCTTGAGAAATTGCAGAATTACACTAAAAAAAATCTCTTGAGGTTCAATATGGACAAGTGCGAAGTCCCGTACTCACTGAAATATCCCATGCACTGGTACAGACTAGGGACTGACTGACTAAGCAGCAGCTCTGCAGAGAAGGACCTGGGGGTTACAGTGGACAATAAGCTGAATATAAGCCCTTCTTGCAAAGAAGGCTAATGGCACACTGGGCTGCATTAGTAGGAACATTACCAGCAGATTGAGGGAAGTGATTCTTCCCTTCTATTCAGCACTGGTGAGGCCACATCTGGAGTACTGTGTCCAGTTTTGCATCATCCCTCCCCCCCAGCCTGCCTACAGGAGGGATGTGGACAAATTGGAGAGAGTTCAGTGGAAAGGAACAAAAAAGGTGAGGGGGCTGGGCTGGGGCATATGACTTCTAAGGAGAGGCTTAGGGAACTGGGCTTATTTAGTCTGCAAAAGAGAAGACAGAGCAAGGGATGTAACAGAAGCCTTCAGCTACCTGAGAGGTGGTTCCAAAGAGGATGAAGCTAGACTGTTCTCAGTGGTGAGAGATGACAGAACAAGGAGCAATGGTCTCAAGTTGCAGCAAGGGAGGTTTAGTTTAGATATTAGGAAAAACTCTCACAAGGAGGGTAGTAAAGCACTGTATCAGGCTACCCAGAGAGGTTGTGGTCAATCACTGGAACTAAAATAGGTCACATTTAAAAATGTTAGGCCTTAGCAAAAAATACAGAGATCATTTCTGTCACAGCTGCCAGAAGTATGTCCCATCTTTCAGATTTTTAATTTGAATTATCTGAAAAAGGGAGAAATTGGCTTTATGCACCTTTTGCTTTTTTTTGGTAAATCCATGAATATGGTTTTTAATTGTGTTTTTTTTAAAACCTTAGCAATATTTGGAAAATTGGATGATTTCTTCCTTTCTTGCTGAACTGCTTCCTGCAGGAGCCAGAAGTGTAGATTCCAGGTGTTCTCTTAGCTGAAGTGATAACAGTAATAGAGGGTAAGAAAATTAAATACCTTATACAATAGAACTCTTCCAACTGTTCTGTAGGTTTGTTTGAGTTTAAGCAACATTAATTATAAACTGCAGATCACCTCTAAGTAAATGTGCAGTTTCCAGAGTAACTGTACTGCAACTGGCAGCAAATGGCCCTGAAGTTTCACATCACCAGAGTTAGCTATTTCATTGGATTTGAGGCAAGTCTGTAGGTGGTATCAGGCCAGGGAGAAAAAATTAATCAGCTTCAACTGGTAGGAGATGGGTTAGTGGGGAAAGCCAGTCTTGGTGCACTCTCCCTTCTTGTCTTTGGGAGGTTTGCCTTGCTCAACTCTGTTGCTTCTTAGTGACGGAAGCTTCGTCCTGGTGCTGTGTGCCATGAAAAAGTGACAGGTGGAGAGAGGTGTCTGTGCTGTTGGGTGGGACTAGGCAAACAAGCAAAAATAGAATTACTTAACACTTGTTAAAGGAAAAGAGTATTCAGGAAATTAGGGAGCCAGATGGTTCATACTTGGAAGATAAGAAAGAAGAGGACAGGACAGGAACTGTACTGATAACAGGTGTAGAAGTGAATTGGAGGAGAAAGAAACTGGAGGCAAACTTGCTCTGCTCCCAGTGGTCAGTGCCTGATTTTGTGGATGCATACCAAATCCCAAGACTCCAAAGCACTAAGGTACTAAAGTACCATAACCAGAATGTTCTACTTATATTTAGCTTTTTTAAATTCTACCTTTAGCAAAACACTCAGTTGTGATTCCTCACCTATTTTCCCCAAGTGTACACAGAATTCTCCATTCTGCCCAATCCATGGAGAGGCCCTATTAATCACATCATAGCAGACAGGACTAGAACCAGAGGCATTTGAGGTGATGTGCACATGATTACAGGAACTTGTTGACGTTTCTTCTTTCTTCTTCCTTCTTTCTTCCAAAAGTCTTCACAGGAGGCTTTGACAACCATCTTAACCAACCATCATGTGTGCAGAATGGAGGAACTACTAATGATTCATGTGTATGTTCCCTCTCCCTTTTGTAACCACAGATAATTGCTGATTTAGAGACAGACCCTAGTTTCAAATTTCTATTCTCTAAAGGTCAGGTCTACTGAAATACATCTGGTAGCTACATAGATTGGCACTGTGCTACTAGATGTGAGATGTACTGCAGGCCAATACATACAGCAGAAAAGGAAGTGTGCTGTATAAAACCTCCCAAAACAGTGTACATGCTCAGCCCTGGTTGTCATTTGTAGGATGCTCAATCTCCTATCTGGATCACTGCCTCCTGCTCTTCCCTTTCCTGTTGGAACAGCATTCCCACGGTCTGAGTGAAATAGGATGAAATATAATAAGTATAAAGTACTATGCTTAGGAAGAAATGACAGGCTGTAAAATCACTTTCACTAGAAGTTTTAAGTGCAGGTTACACACAAGCATTCGGCTGAGCTGGTTTAAGCAGGGGTGATTCAGCCCTTTGTAGGAGGTTGACCATTGTGGCCCTTCTAGCCTTAAAATTCCATGAATTTAAAAAATTGTAATAATTGTTAATAAAATAGTATTTAATAACATAATTATCTGCTTTCAGTTCTGCAAAGCACTTAAGCACACACTTCAGTTATGTAAGCAGACCCACTCAGTGCTATTTTTGTAGCACATCATGGAACTTGAAGTCCAGGGGGAAGAAACAGCAAGACCTAGTCACCATCCTTTTCCTGAAATGTAGAAGCTCCTGACATAACTTAGACTTGCCCAAAGGACTTTCTGAATTATGGCATCTTCCTCTAATTGATTTATGAACTACAGCATTATCCAAAACTTCTATACTGTTAAGGTCCCATCCTCATCTGTCCTCTTATCAGCACTTGCAAGAGGGGCTTTGGGAATTAAGCTTACTACTGTCTTCCACAGTGATAATTGAGTATTCTCTCCAGAGAGAATACTTCCCAGGTAGAATTGAGGCATTTAAGGCCTCAAAGCTAAATGCAGTTCTAGTCCTCTTCTGTGGGCATGAGTGAGGATCTTGCCAACTGATTTTAATATACCCACTTGCTTGAAATTAAATGCATGCTTTCTTGAAATGAAATACATGCTTAAGTGCTTTTTTGGAATTGGGTCAGATGGCTTGGCATCTTGCAAAATTGAGCTAAAAATCAATTTTGTGGTATTTTACACTTTTGCTCTTAAGTGACCGTTAACTGGGTATCTTGGAAGATCCCTTCTACTTGATCATAACTGTTAATTTCCATACTTTAAAAAAAAATTCTACCAGTAGTAATTAAAAATCTAAGTTGTAAAGTTGTTGTTTTTATTAGTTTCTCAAAGAAATTCAGTTTGCACAAACTATAGTATCGTGAGCCATGAAAGAGATATGTCAATCAGAAGTTTCCAGAGTAATCAGGTAGGAAGCTTTATTTACAGAAAATGAATAAGAGAGAAAAAAGGGAATTGGTTGGAAGTGATCTGTGTTTCATGTCAGCAGTCTTCAGGAATTCAGGTGTTGTCTTTTGTGTAATGACTTCCAATGCTAAAAACTTGAGACTGTCGTGGCTATATCTTTCTATGCTTTTATGGTTCAATGTTGATGAGGAGTGATTTCATAGAGCAAGATTTGTTCCATTATGCACACTGCAACACAATGTAACACTGACTACTTTCTAACATTGTGAATTTTGACAATTTTCCTGCTACAAGACAGTGCTATAATGTTGATGTTTAAGCATTCATTTCCTCATTACCTTAAGTGTTATTCTCTTTCCCTACTGTAAGATTTCAGCAGATAGAATTCTTGTTTTAATCAGCATTGTACTGAGTTTTGACTGTTGCTAAGAAAATTTCTGGAGGATAAGAAGTATTTTGAAGGAAGAATGACAAAAGTAATAGATTCATAGATGATCCATAGATTCATAGAAGTAGGGTTGGAAGGGACCTTGCAGATCATCAAGTCCAACCCCCTGCCGTGGGCAGGAGAGAAAACCAGGCTCAAATGACCCCAGCCAGGTAGACATCAAACCTTCTCTTAAAGACCCCCAGGGTAGGAGCTAGCACCACTTCCCTTGGAAGTTGGTTCCAGATCCTAGCTGCCTTGACTGTGAAGTAGTCCCTTCTAATGTCTAGTCTAAATTTACTCTCTAACAATTTGTGGCCATTATTCCCTGTTACCCCCAGGGGCACTAGGGGGAACAGGGTCTCTCCCAAACCCTGCTGGTCCCCTCTAGTGAGTTTATAGGTGGCCACCAGATCCCCTCTCAGACTTCTCTTGTGAAGGCTGAACAGGTTAAGGTCCCATAGCCTCTCTTCATAGGGTCTGCCCTGCTGTCCCCAGATCATGCAGGTGGCCCTCCTCTGGACCCTCTCAATGCTGTCCACATCCCTCCTGAAGTGCAGCGCCCAGAATTGAACACAGTACTCCAGCTGAGGCCTGACCAGTGTTGCATAGAGGGGGAGGATCACCTCCTTGGCCCTGCTTAAGATGCATCTGTGGATGCATGACAAGGTACGGTTAGCCCTACTGACCATGACCTTGCATTGTCGTCCCATATTCATTTTGGAGTCAATAGTGACTCCAAGATCTCTTTCTGGCACCGGGCTCTCAAGAAGGGAGTTTTCCAGTTTATAAGTGTGCTGGTGGTTCCTACTGCCCAAATGCAGCACCCTGCACTTGTCAGTATTGAAACTCATCCTATTTTTGTTAGCCCATACCTATAACCAGTCCAGGTCCTAGGACATGGTCCTATTGTTCTCCTTTTGGGTTCCCTACCTCTGAACATTTTTTCTCTGATCTGCTAATAGTACAGACATTGACCTCTTTTCCCTAAAACAGTCTGTGATTTCTTTCATGTGCCTCTCTGTAATGCCCCTTCTGAAACCATCAGCAAAGTTCATTATTTGTCTGGTGATCCACTACTTTGGTCTTGTGTGAGTCAAATCTCAAAATGTCATGATTCCCAAGGTTATTTGACAATATTATCAAACTTCCTTCAGGATACCAAAAAGAAATATTATGTCCAGGACTAGGTGACCCTTGCTTCCAAAATGTTTAATATTGGAAATTTAATAATATGCTTTCTAAATGATATGACTTGAGAGGCACAACTCTGTTAATAAAGCAATGCATGGTTATAAATGTTACCTCCTTTATGTATAATGGATTTCAAGATCAGCTGCCAAATAAAATGTGATGTCAGTAGGTTTCTAACAGAATTTATAGTTTGCTATAGTGGAACAGTGCAATGGATGAAAAATTAGACACCCTATTTAAATCATCAATCTTTTTTTCTGGCAGAAAGGGATCCTAGAAGGCAGCCCTGGAGGTAATCAGGCTTTGGTAGAGAGAAGCCAAAACTTCCTTCTATTCCCATAAGCAGAAGAATAGCATTAGTGGCTTAATCAATCTCTTCTCAGAAGGGGAGAAAGAGTACAATGACACAAAATAATTGAAGATGTCAATCTCTTCTTTCAGAACAAGAAGCTCTAGCACTGGTACCTTTTAATCTTATATGCCTGTCTACATTTTCTGATGTGACACTGGAAATTTTAAGGATTAAGCAAACTTTGTCTAATTAAACTTTGTCTTCAGTCAGCATCAGTAATTAATACTTTGTTATCATTTTGAACTAAGTAAAGAATTCATGAGAGATACTCAGTAAGGGAGAAATCATGACCTGTAATGGTACACATTCGTATACCTGTTGAGTTAGTCCTGTATGAGCTAGGTATGCTGCAAGGTACGAGACAAAGAGAACAATTAGCTAGAAGTGTTGAGTCATTATCATCGGATCCACCAATCAGCTACCAAAGATCCTATCTCTGGAGAAAGGTCATAGAAAATTACAGGGGTCTACACAATACATACCTTGCAGTATGAAGAAAACAGGTACAAAAGGAGAGGTTATTCAGCCATCCTAACATAGTAAGTAATCAATGGCAATTCTGTATCAAGCAGTTCACAAAAAACAAATTCAGCAAAGAACACAAGGACTGTGTACTGCCTCTGTGGAGTGAAAACACAATATGTAGCTGCAGGTTAGGTAAGATTATCAAGAATTTGTGGCCACTCTCCATTGGTAATGACAGGGCATCATGCGATGATTACAAAAATTTCAGAAGATTCTGGGGATCTTGGAAGAGAGCTGAAAAGGAAAGTCCAAGTGATTGTTTCATACCTGCAAGGGAGATGTGGGGGCCAAGAAACACCGGCAGAATGGGGCCACCTATAGAGTGGAATTGGTTGGACAAGAGGCAGCAGTGGTTGAAACAAAAAAACTTTACTTACAAGCTTTATACACGAGGTAGACAGTGTAGGCACAATTCATAGACAGACAAACAGAACTGTAGACAGGCGCACCAATGCTCACACTCACGTGGGGATGGGATACGTTGTGGTGACCGTGATGGGGAGTTGATGGTGGGTGATCAGGCCTCCTCCGTGGCTCCAAAATACACGTGGGAATCTCTCTCCATGCACATCCGAGCACTCCTCCAATTTTGGCAAGTACCACCCAAGCCTTTTATACGGCCAGGAGGCAATTGCTGACAGCCACGTGTGCATAATTTACACCAAGCCAATCATGAGCATGCACTCCGCGGTGCAGCTGCAAACTTTTGGCAGGCTCCGATCTTGCACCAAGGACTTTTCCCACCTTGCAGGGAAAATCCCTGCACTCGGGACTCGCAATGTGCCTAACACAGCTGTGCTGAGGCAACTTTTTAACTGTTCAGCTCTGACAGGAGAGAAGACTGGAAATGCTAGAGGTTAGCATTAGCTTTATCAAAGTTACAAAGCTAAAGGTCTTGGTTTTCTGAAACTTTGGGCCAGATTCCAATCAGAGTGGGCTCAATAGAGATGGCCAACATTTCCAGGGAGACAATGTAACAGGGGACCCTAGTCCTGTCATCAGAAGGCACATCCACCCCTTTAAGGCCAGAGCTTTCTGGGCATGGAGGCATGGTAAAGAAGGAGTTAAATTCTGAGTCTGGCCACCTAGTCAACTGACCAGAAAGGGCAGGACTATAAAAACCCTGGGCAGAGCAGCAGTGAGAAGTGGGAGGACAGTTGAAAGGGGAGGAAGTACCTCAGAGAGCTCCATGGAGAAGCTGGGTGAGCATCCAAAGGTGGGAAGAGGGGAACCACAGAAGCCTGGAGAGACAGCAGCTGCATCATAGCAAGGACATGAGCTGAAGCATGGACCATGTGACTGTAAGCTGACATGCTGCTTTTCTTTATCACATTAGCCGGTGGCAGTTCTTACCCATGTATGGGACTGTTTTATTTTCTTTTTCTTTTTGATTAATGATCAAATCATTATGATTATTATGACTGGCAGTTTGGGTGAGGCTATTAGGGGAAGGAAGAGGCTTCATTTTAGGGAACCACTATGGAGTGGGGACCCTGGTGCCAGTGAGGTTGTGATCTTAAAAAGGCTAGGGAGGTCTGGTATACCTGGGGTGCAATTCCATTTTGGTTTTGCTTTTTCTGGACTGAGAGGGTAAAAGTTCAGGGTCATCCTTTGGTTTTGAACCTGTAACCCCCTGGTTGTGGGGCTGGCACCCAGGTTGCTGGGCCAGGGGGGCTGGGCTCCAGATAAGAGCAAAGAAAGGAGGCCATAAGCCTCAAGGTACTAGAAAAGGCTAGAGCCTTGGAGTCAAACCCTGTTTAGTGGACTTAGATGGGGAGGCCTAGCTAGAGAAAAACAGAGATCAGGCCCATGTAGGTGAAAGGCCCCAACATACAGAATACAATCGTCAGTCTCCTGCTCACAAGAACATCATCATCATAATAATTCCCATCAAGATATGGCAGACGAATATAGGGCGGGACATATGAACTCCAAAGAAGGCTCCAAGGGCGCCCCACTTAAGGCACAGATTACCAGGGAAGATGGCACAGGGGAGGGTGACCTGCATACACAAGCTTCTTGCTTTTGTATTAGGTTTGATTTAGCCAGGTGGATGCTTGACTAGCAATTCAGAAGGACCACATTAAGAAGGTCAGGACAGTACAAGCACTTATTCAGCATGTTATAAGCAAAATGAACCACTTTGGCAAATTATAGGAATATTTTTTTTCCTGTAACTTATTGATAATGCTAGAAGTCTGTGTACAAAGCAAAAATATATGGAAATTTCTTGAAATTCTAGTGGCTGGCTTATTAATACCTAGTGGGACAATCCAAAGGACTGGAACATTGGAAATATGCCTGTAACCTATTTAGGAAAGATAGAATTGGGGGGAAAGCAGGTGGAGGCCAGCACTCCTCAGAGCACAGTTAATCATTTTTTACTTACTTCTAACTCGGGTCTACTAGATCCTATATGCACATGAATCAATGTGCTAGCTAATATAGCCGAGGAGAGGATACAAGTGAAAGATTTAGGACACTATATGAAACTAGAGAGCAAGACAAATGACTCCTTCAATAGCTGATTGTAATACTTAGGGGAAAATTGTGTTGGAAAAACTTCATAGTGAGAGATGTATGCTGGAGGTCCCATGTGGCTAGTAATAAAACATCATTATTTTCTAAAAGTTGAATCACTAGACTTACTTACAGAAAAGGTTTTTTTTTCAGTTAGCACAAGTTAATTCTATTTTGTATATTATTATGATGGAGAAAGGTGAATTAAGCTTCCAATGCTGAGAAAAAGCATGCGCAAAACTGAATGACTATTAAGAGGTCTTACGGGGAAGCTTTTTACCCCCAAAGCTACAATTTTACAATTGAGAAAGAGGACAATGCTAGTTAAAAGTCCACCATGTTCCCCTTGTTAAATGAAGGCAACAATTAGAAATAAACTATATTTAATTGTAACACCCACGCACACTTGAGGCTGCGTATGGCAAAGTGCGTGCTTTTGGTTGTTGTATAGTGTGTGTGTGTGTGGGGTGGGGGCAAGATGACCCCTGTTGTTCTGGCCATGTGCTCTGCTCATGGAAAGTTGGTGCCTTTTATATGGGCAAAATATGTAAAACCCTCTGGCCTGATTGGCCAAGGGAGGGCAAAGACTTTTCAGGCAGACTGGTTAAGAGAGAAGCTGGAGTGTGGTACTCACTGATTTGGACAAGGCCAGGATGATGTCATACAGAGGGATGTAAAGTGAGTCAGGCTGGTTTAAGGTGGAGATCCTCAGGGCTGCTGAAGAGTAAAGCCTTCTCCAAGGGAGAAGAAATTTGCAGACAGCAAAAAGGGAACCTCAGGTAGAAGAGAGAGACAGAGGGAGAATTGTCCCAGTGCCTGGGAACTCCTCTTTTCCTTTTCTTCCCACTCTTCTGATTGTAAGTGATTACCAGGGAAGAAGGTATTGTTTCCTTGGGTTGACTGACCAGGAAATAAATCTGGCAATTTTAAACAGAGTTGAAACCCAGTAGTTTCTAACTCTGCCAGTTTTGGGCCTGGGTTGAAGTTTGCAACTTTCTGTTCCAAGTGGAGCAGTGTGAGCTAAACTACCTACAGCCCAGGCCTAGAAGGTAGGCCTGGTTTTTCCCCTTTATTTTCCCTTTTATTTCTTTTGATGGTCTGTTGCTGTAGTCAAGCTGTGTGGTTGGGCCAGCTTCAGCCAGTAATCAACCTGGCTCCCTTTTGAGTTTGTCCTGCAGTTTTTATTTTAGCAGGCCATATAATGCAGCTGAATTTGGGTTGCATGCATGTTGGCTGGAGCCACAGTCATCTCCCCACCCCCCACACACACAGATTCTCCCTGGGAGCAAAGATCTGCACTCTACCATTTCTCCAGGAGCAACAAAGCCCCTTGTAATAAAGAAGGACCACACTCTCAAGCATCTCCTCATGGCACAATGAACCCAAGGAGCAGGTTATAGGCCTCTCTGGTGTGGGACCCCCTCTCCAGCCCATTGCTGAAGGGTAGGTATACAGGACGCCCCAGCAAATTTTGTGTTCCCAGATTTCTCGGGCCAGTGGTATAATCTATGGTGTACCCCAAAATGTGAACCTGACCCTTCTTGCTGCCAACCAATGCCCAGCAGAAGAGTTGGATAATAAATGGGAGAAACAATTATATATAAAGAAGTTACAAAGTATAGAAAATGGATAGGGGGCTCTAAAGGCATTCCTGTCAAGGCTAAGGACAGCACGATGGAATTTTAAAAAAGTATTAGGAACAGAAATTCTAGCAAAACTATAGGGTCCTTACTAGAAGGGGAATGGTAAAATTGATGATGCAGAAAAGGCACTATGGACATACATACAGCAAATACTTTTCTGGTTTTGGTATTATCTAGATCTGCTTACATCACATGAGAATAAAGGAATACTTTTCAGTTCTTTACTGACCAAGAAGAATGTTAACATGCATCTAGATAGAGCCAGATAACTTTTTCCCAAAGCCTCTAGAGCTGGCAAAGGAAATCTTTAGCCTATTCTTGTTCATTCCTAATAAAATGGCAATACTTGAACACTCCAGAACATTGGAAAAGTGCTAATGTACTTGTGGCAGAAGGCCACCTCTGTTTCTCCCCAAAAACTCTGCTCTGTGGCAATTTGGTTAGTATAGGCCCTGTAGAGGGTACACGGCTTACCCTATCTCTTTAGGTAATCTGAGCTGGATACATTCCTGAGGGAAGGGGGAAACCTGCTCCCTCTCCCTATGTGACTGGCATCACATAGCTGGGTGAGAGGCTTGGCCTTCCTGGTGGGCTGGAGATTGCCAGTCTGCCCAACAACCAGTGATGCATTTCAAATTGGCTGGCTGACCACCAACAAGTGCTGGCCTCCATTGGGCCAGGTAAATGAGGTCATAAGGGCTATATAAGTTAAGGACTGCCCAGGAGCAAGGGGCAGTAACTATGATAAAAACTCAGAGAGAGAGAGAGAGAGGATCTGGACCATCTGGAACTTGCTCTCTCTCTCAAAACTCATGATCAAGGAGCTGCCTGCCTGCAGAGGCAATTTCCACCTGCCTCTGGTGAGTAAGTGACTTCATATCTCACTAGATATATAGCTTGCAGAAACTCAGATGCATGATCAAAGGCTACTCCAGCCAGCCTGTTTGCTCTATGGGATTTCTCTGAACAGATTGACTTTAATTAGTGAATGTTAAGGATTTTCAAAATCCCAAAAAGATGACAAAGCCATAAGGGAAATACAGAGCGCCCGGGTGAGGGACTAA
>JAGPOW010000261.1:37381101-37395014 GCA_030014935.1 Caiman crocodilus | reverse complement strand
GGGGGTGAGGTTGGGAACGCACCTAGGTTACATAAGATACAATGTTAGCCAACTAAGCCCAGGGGTAAGGGGAGTGGGAAGGGGGAAGGGAGGGGGGGGGTTCACGACGCTGAAAGAGAAAGAGGATAGAAACACACATACCCGTGACAATGGTCCGCGATGGAAAAGAAGTAGTCCGAATGGCAAGAGTCTCAGTTTATACTCAGTCTATCTCAGGGGTCCTCTTCAGGTGGCGTAGGGTCGTCGTCGTCGTCATTGTCCATGGTCGATGAATCCTCTTGAAGCGAAGGTCCATCTGGTGCAGAGGGGGGCGGGTTCAGGCGGTCCCCTCTGGATCCGGTCCAGAGGCTGGTCTCCTGATGGGGTCCGTGTACTGGCGGTGGCCCATGATGTGCTCGACGTAGATGTTGCGGGACCACCGGATGGTGTCGGACACCATAAGGCAGCGCATGAGCTTGGCGTAGCGGCAGGAGACGCGGCAGGTGCGCAGGACGCTCTCGTTGCTGGGGTCCCAGCCTCCTACTCAACTCTGTACCCTATTCCAACCCTACTCCTTGTAACCAATAATGTTCCCCTTTGTACCTAGCATGGGATACTTATTGGGAGTAGGTCTAGATTATGCCTTGGGATCCCCTTGGTTTAGCTGACTAAGGGAGACCACTACTTGTGCTTCTGACTGAGGGAAGCACCCCAGGTTCTTGAAGTAAGTCAAGTACCCTCAAGGGCTACTAGGCCTGTGGTACACAGGGTTCCCAGGGTACACAGAGTCAGAATCAAGCCCATCCCTGGGTGATGGCAGCTCTACCCCTAGGCTAGCGGGTGTGCTCCAGAAAGGTGGTCGGCTGGACATGAGGCACCCCCAGGGAGGCAGTCAGAGCCTGGAAGGTGGTCGGGTGCTGTGAGGTGGGTGGATCAGTGCAGGAGCACCCCCAACTGGCCCACTACAGTACTATCAATTTTCAAAAAAGGAATGCAGTGTCATCTGTATAGTTATGTACCAGTAAGTCTCACAGCAAGGCTGGACAAAAATAATGTGAAGACTGATATGAGATTCAATAAATAGTGATTAAAAGAATGCAGGTATAATTAATGCCAATCAACGTTTCATGAAAAGTAGGTTTTGTCCAACAAATCTGATTTCATTCCTTGAGGAGATCAGCAGTTTGGCTGATTAGTGATAACTGTGAGAGTAGAATAAAATGAGATATTTTGTAAGGCATTTCGCTGCGCTCCCTATGACAATACTGTTTACAAATGAGACTTGGGCAAGATCAGTAACGCATGCTGCATTGATTAAGAACTGGCTGAATGACACATCTCAAAATAATCGTCATCAATGGGAAGATTCTGAAAGGACTGGTACTGCACCTGATGATGTTTGACTTTCTCATCAATGATCTAAATGGCAATATAAGATAACTGCTGATTAAAACTCACCCATGATAAAAAAACAAAAAAACCCCAAAACCCGTTTTGAGACTGATAATAAATGCAGCATAGTTGGGCTTTTCTAAAATGTGCTGCTACTAGGGGTAGGAATGCAGGAAGAATGGTAAAGAAGCTGAAATACAGCATAGAGCTCAGTAGGCCTACTGTACAAGCTGTATCTTCAGGAAATAATTAAATGTCATCCCAGCCAGGGAACAAGGGAAGGCAACAGCAAGGTGAACTCCATGAAGTTCTGAGCATCACTTTCTCAGACAAACATTTCTATGGGGAAGAAAGCTTGTGTTTCAAAACCAATGGAGTAAAACATTTTAACAAGATGGATTTTCAAATCTGGAGTGTTTTAAAACCCATTACACAGTGGTGTTCCAAAACTAGCAAGCATCTTTAAAGCATGTAGACAGGTTTGTGAATCAATGGACTCCATTCTGCAACTCAGTCACACTAGTAACTTTACTCAGAAAAGCCATCCTACTGATTGCCATCAGGCCACCCATGAACGATGAACCCCAAGAGTAGGGACAGATAAAGAGGCCTGCACGCATCTCAACTACTTCTCAAAGAACACAAGACAATTAAAAACAGGTCAATCCTCTCCTATTTTTATCCTTCACTGTGAAATGCTGGAATTTGAGAATTTGCCTAATTACATGTGTATTCAACTGTAGCATTCAGAAGTCAGAGAAGGCTGCTTTGTCATGCCAAGTCTAGAAGTTTCTAACATCATCTCTGCATGATAAAAAAAATCTCAAAAATGCCTTGAAGTTTGCTCTATGATGGAAAATAATGATCTTTAAATCCATCTTGAATTCTGGCAGTCGTCAAATGTTATTGGATGATGTTTATTCACTGTGGCATAAATGATAGGAAAAAATAACTAGAGTCACAATTTTAAAAAAAAACAGCTTTTAAAAAAACCCTTCACTCTGTTAACCACATGCATGGTTGTGAGTTATAATGTAAGACCACTAGAAACTAACTTATTTTAAATACAGCTTAACCTGTTACAACCAAGGGTGGATCCAGGGGGTTGCACTGGTGTACTTGCACCCCGCTTTGATTCCTGCCTCCACTCAAAGTTTAAAACGAACTGCACAGCAGTGGCAGCACCATTTCTGTTTGGGCAGCAATGAGAGCATTACCTAAATTCATGACTTGTTAAAATCTACCTAGTGCCTTTTGAACTCTTCTAGTTTCTTTTTACCTGGAGAAAAACATGTGCTGTGTTACATAGGACAACGCACCAGACCATCTGTGCTCCCTTTTTCAAAATCCTGGTTCTGCCCCTGCTCACAAATACTTATAAGTAGAGTTCAGAAAGAGGATGCTATGTAGATGTCAACCCAGGTAAGAACACTGTTTTGTTTTTTTAATGTAAAGCTAAATCAGCCTGAATCAGTTTCTAATCATATTAGAAATGGATTCAGATGGGGCCATTTTTAAACGTATTTTGCCTGAATTTCCTAATTTTCTTTCTCCATTGTGAGTATGAACAAAATATAACACTTTTTTTATACTCACTTTGTGAACACTAATTTTACCCTGTTCTTTTCATTTGCCCTAATTTATAGTAATTTGCAAGTACTTTCTCATTCCAAAGTACATGGCTTGTTCTGAGAAAAGTGGTACTACACTAATGCTGCTTCTGAAAGCATTCTTATGGACCACTGGTTTGTATGTCGTAAGGTGCAGAGAGATGTCACCCTGCTAGTGCTGGAGCCAGGTAGACCCCTCTGTCCCCCAGACTGCCTCTGTCATCCACCCCTGAATGCCAGGAACAGCAGTGTCAGTACCGCCTACAGTGTTGGAGCTCCTGGTACTTGGGTAGTTCCTGGTGCCCCAGCCATTTCCAGTACTTAGGGTGTTCCTGGGGCCCTGCTATAGCCCCCAGTTCCCTGCCCTGCTGGGATGAGGCCCCTGTGCAGCAGTATGATCCTATGATCCCACCACAAGGCATTTGCCACTGGAACTGGAATTCCAGATCCTCAGCCTTTAGTCCAGTGCTTCCCAAACTCTTCCTCAGTGTGACGCCATTTATGACCCCATTTCCTCAGCATGGGCCCATAGCCCCCTGGCCCCACTAGCAACACCTGAGCCCTGGCTGCCACCCATGGAAAGCAGTAACTGCTGTGTCTAGAGCAGAGTGCAGATCCTGGCTTCTACCACCCCACCTGGTCCCCTCCCCTGTGGGCAGCACTGCTGGAGTGGAGCCCATGTTGGGGAGGAGGATGCAGGCTTTCCGCTGTAGGCTTGGGCTCCCTGCCCTGTTACCCTCCCCCCAGGGGCTCCACAGCCCAGTGGGCAGGACCTGACATGGGAGGGCAGGAGCACCATGCCATGTCACACCACCATAGCTGCTAAGCTGAGGCGTCCCCTGCTGGCAGCAGCGTGGACACAACTCTGCACTGCCACCGTTGCTATGCCTCACCTTGGTGGCCATGGTGGTGCGGCATTCCCTCCCACAATGGGTCCTACCTGCTGGGCCACAGAGGCAGCTCTTGCCTGGAGCTAGTCCACCCAGCTGCAGCCCTGCATCCTGCTGTGGGCACAGAAATCTCAGGAGGCACGTTTATCGTGACCTCATCTGCTGATGTGTGGCGCCATTTGGGGTCATAAGCGGCAGTTTGGGAACCACTGCTCTAATCGCTTCAGACCCCTCCAGTTCCAATGGGGAGGGGGATGCAAGGGAACCTATGGGACACCCAAGAAATGAGGATCATGAGTGGTCTTTCCTATGGAAAACACTATTTCAGATGAGGAGAAAGGCAGGAACCAAGTTAGGAACTCCAACCCAGATGTGTACATTTTTACAGCCAGTTGCTTCTTGGGAACTGAGACAGCCAAAGCCAGGTGCAGTCCCTACAAGTGAACAGTGGTAAGTGAACAGGAAACAAGCTCTAGTAAGTATAAATTGTCCCTTTCAGAGCCTGTCTGTTTGTCCCCAGAAAGACTCTTAGCTCCATGTGAATTTTCAGCCTTCTTTGCCCTTGGCCACAAGATTAAACAGGAAACAGGACATTAAGGGATGGGTTTATTAACCACCAGTTTCCTCGACACACCCAATAGCATGAACCAAAAGAAAGAGGTGCTTCTGGGGAAAAAAATGCCCTTTCCTGTAATAAATAGAGGTAATGACTGTTTTATGGCTTGTAACCATACAGCAGTGTAAAGAGAGCTGCTGTTGTAGAATACAGAGAGATGTCACTCTGCTGAGGCTGGAGCCAGATAGATCCCTGTGCTAGATCTGTGTGTGTAGGCATGTCTCTGGGTGAGATAGATGGAGAGGATGGTAGGTCTTGCCAAAGAAACATCCTGTCAGACATGGTAGGGCTGCAAGCAAGCATCTTGAATGCCAGAGCCCTCATCCCACCAGAAGAGGAATGGTTCTGAGCAGAGCAGCAACAATGAGGTCCTGGTCTCTATCCCTTAAAGATTCTGTCCTCTGAAGCACACAGAGCCAGAACAGAAGTGTGCCTCACATGCTCAAAGATGACCTCTAGAAAGTGCTCCAGCAGATACCCCCTCAGCTGCTTTTGGATAACAGCCATATTTTTTTCTTCAGGATAGGACACCTTTTTCAAAAGTGGGGGAACCTTGAACCTGGTAGAGTTCCTGATTCAACTTGGAACTTGATCCCCTGGCATCTGTATTTAATAGTTAATAAATGGGTCTGTAGCAGGACCACATCGTGAGGTGGCCGTGATGCCCTCTGATAACCTCGCAACTTGTTCTCTGAGCTTTTGCTCCCTTGCCTACCACAAGGTGCTGTTAATATTTTATTAGAAAAAAGAGAGGTTGCCCCCAGGGTCCCAGAGTGACTGCCTCCTCTTAGTCTATAGATTCCTCCCAAACCCCACTGGTCCCCATCCCACCCACAAGCATCAGGTAGGGCACTCCCAGCCTGTCTTCACTCTCACACTAATTCCTTTAATGGCTAGTTTAGTGGGCTCTGAACCCCACTACAACCATACCCATGTCTCTCAGATGTCACTAGTCATCACTTACATGGGGTACCTCACCCCCAAGGCAATACCTCATGCCTGCATTGTTAGCCCAGCCCCTGGCAGAGATCAAAACACTATGTGCCCTTCTGACATTATGTGACTTCCTTTCTCCCTCTCTAGACACTTTCAGTCCACCAGCATAAACCACAAACCAAAATATAATCCCCCTGGCTGTAACAAAACTCTAAGCCCACTGGTTACATAACAAAACCCCCTTCATCCTGGGTCCCTACTCCATACAAGGCCTCAGACCCTTAGTTTCAGTTCCCAAGTGGAGCAGGATCTCAGACATTAGCTCAGCCAAAACTGTCTTGCTACAGAACTCTTCCCCCTGTGGTATTTAGGACCAGGCTGCCTGCCCAGGCTCTGGCCCTGCCCCTTCTGCCTCCAAAGCCCTGCCCCTTCTGGTCAGGTGGTTCTCCAGTCACCCACAGAGGTTTACAATTAGAGCCAGGGCAGCTTGCTACTGCTGCTTTGACTGTTTTAGCAGTGCTCTTGCTGCCCAAGCAGGGCTCTGTCCTATTGTCTTACTGCAGAGAGACTAACATTGCAATAGGCCAGGGGTGGGCAAAATATGGCCCGTGGGCCAGATCTGGCCCATGAGGCCATTCTAACCAATCCGTGGGGCCCCTAAAAATTTTAGAAAATTAATACAGGAACCAAGGGCAGTAGGACCCAGGGGAAGCATGGTGGGATCCCACAACAGCAGGGCCTGCCTGGCCCTGCCCCCCAGCTCAAACCCCTAATAGGGGCTTCTGACCTGGGATCACGTGGCTGTCCCAATTGTGCCAGGACCTCAAGTAAAGTGGAAGTGGGGAAAAGGGCAGGGGAGGAGCCCAGGGAAAAGCTGAGCATGGGTGGGGGGAAAGCAGCCCCTTGCCTGCTCCATGGCTGGCACCCCACCCTGCAGCCACTCGCAGCCCACATGGGGCTGCTTGTGCCTGCTCCAGACAGCCCCATGGGCTGTGAGTGGCTGCAGCAGGAAGAACCAGCCATAGGGCGGGGTAGGGACCACTTTTCCCCAGGCTCAGCTTTTCCCCAGGCTCCTTCCCAATGCAGAGAAAAGTAGCCCCTCACCTGCCCCATGGCTGGTGCGTTGCACTTATTCGCAGCCCATGTGGGGTTGTCCAGAGCAGGCACAGGCAGCCCCAGGTGGGCTGCAAGTGGCTGCAGCATGGGGTGCTGGGCACAGGTTGGGCTTGGGGTCTCTTTCACCCCCCCACAGCCAGCCTGGGCCCCACAGCAGCTCCAGCCCTTGCCTGTCAGGGCTGCATATGGTTACAGCAGCTGCAGCCCCCCCACTTGCCTCACTGGGCAGTGTTTGCCACTGTTGCCTGTGCACTGCCCAGTGTGTGAGCTCCAGGTGGGCAGCAGCAGCCAACATTGCCTAGCACGGTAAGCAGGGGGGGGCTAGGGCTGCTATTGCTGAAGGGCAAGCCCAGAGCCAGCTTGAAGCCCAGGCTGGCAGCAGGGCAGGTTACAAGCTAGTGCTGAGCATGGGGAAAAGTGGCCCCTCACTCACCCCATGGCCAGCACCCTGTGCTGTACCTGCTTGCAGCCTGCATGGGGCTGCCTGTATCTGCTCAGGACAGCCCCACATGGGCTGTGAGTGCCTGCAGCAGGGACTGCTAGCCACAGGGCAGGAAGGGGCTGCTTTTCCCTGCACTCAGCACCAGCTTCTTCCTTGCCAACAAGCATGGGGCTGGGGCTGTGCACTGTCCCTTACCTGTGTTGCAGGGCTGGGGGGCACTGGGTATGAGAGGGCGCGGGAGCCAGTGGGAACACAGGGCCTGCACAAGTGTCCCGGGGCCAGTGCCAGTGGGGCCCAGGGCAGGGT
This sequence comes from Caiman crocodilus, assembly GCA_030014935.1. Classification (NCBI taxonomy): domain Eukaryota; kingdom Metazoa; phylum Chordata; order Crocodylia; family Alligatoridae; genus Caiman; species Caiman crocodilus. The sequence goes on along the minus strand of JAGPOW010000261.1, from coordinate 37,387,727 downwards.
GGCAGAAGCATGGGGTCCCAGCCAGCAGGGGCTCTATGGAGCAGGGCCAGCTCCCCCTCTCTCTGCTGGTGCTGCTCAGCCTGGCTCCACAGACCCCTGCCAGCCTGTGCCCTGCTTTGGGCCCCACCAGTGCTGGTCCTGGATCATTGATCCCAAAACATTGGGACATAGGTCCCAAGATGGTGATTGGGGGTGGGACACAAGTCAAGGGGCAGGGCACCAGTCAAGTGGTGGGGCTACCCATATGGCCCTCAACAGCCTGTCAAAACTGGGTAAGCGGCCCTCCGCCTGAAATAATTGCCTGCCCCTGCAATAGCTGCTTGTAGTCTTTGGCCTCTGGTTGCCTACTCCCCTGCAGCCAGTTCGTTAAGGGCAGTATTTCCCTCCACCTGAGGAACTCTCTGCTGCTGCTTTTCCCCTTAAAGTAAAGGTTCCTCTGGCTCCCTGTTATAGGATCTGTAAAGAAAATACCCTCCAGCAGAAAGAACACGTCAAAGGGAAATGGTGCACTTGCTTTTTTCCTTACTGCTGAATGCCAGTTAGGTGCAGTGAAGGGTGAAGTAGTATTGGTCAGAACAGGCTCTCTCAGTTTGGATGAGCAGTGTGCATGTTGTCAGGATATCACTCAAGATATTAGATTACAAATACTCATAACAACCTTGTTAGTTATAATAATGAAACCAAAGACTTTGGGTCTTAGCAACAGAGGGTTTATTGCTCATGAACAAACCTGGGCACTAACTGTCATGCCCCATTCACACATGGTGTTAAGCAGGTTATCTTCAAACACGGCTCCAGTACAAAACACAGCCCTTAGCTCGGTGCAAAGTATCTAGGGTTCCCAAGCCCTTTATTATGCATCGATCCAAACAATTTCATGTCTATAGCATATATACCCTACTTCTTACCAAATGCTAAAGCATCTTTAGGTGACATCATCCACATCCAGTTTTAACTAGACATTGTAGCTTTCCCATCAGAGGGGACGACCTGTTTACCAGCTCACTCTGTTCTCTGTTTTGGTGTCTTGTACACATCTTATCCATTGTTTTCCATACATTGCCCTTCTGAGATGCCCTAAAATGAATATTCCTAACTTTCCAAGCATTTCCACTTATATCATACATGGTCTGCTTTCTGTTCACCAATGTCTATTGCTCATCCTGTTATTGAAGCTGACTTTGGTTCATGCTATTTACAAGCCTCTGTATGATTTCTATATACACAGATCAGTGGTTGAATTAACATATGCTCCAACGAGGCCTACATCACTTCAATCTTGGCATTTCTACTTTGACAGTTTCTTTAAACCAGTTCCTAAAAATCAAGGTAATTTTTATTTACTCCTGTTTGACTAGGGAGTCTACAGGTACATGGTAGTTGTTGGGTGGGTATTATGGCTATTAGTTGTTCTAATGTTTTATTTCTATGACTATTACAATAAAAATCCCCTAGGATGTTTTAATTTGCCCTTTAGAGAAGCTTTTAATGGAGACCTACTATACTATGCTTTAATTGGTACCTACTATACTAGGCCATATAATTAAACTGTTCCAGTTCCTGGGTATTTCTGTGGGTTAGAGCACTCATTTAATGTTTTTTATTTCTATATAGGGCCACTATATCCTTACCACTGTAAGTGAAGAAACACATTTAGCTTCTGTACCACATTTCCACCTGCAAACTAATGGTAAGGGGGAATGAAGATTGCAAACATATATTTTGTTTGCATTTATAATAACCTTAAAATGTGCCATTTTGAGACTGAAAACTTGCTTCTACACTATGAAAAGCAATTTCTTCATAACAAGAACACATGGGAAGGAATCTCTAAAGAAACCTCACCAGGACTTTAACAATTTCCACTCCTCCCTTAGACTAACTCTGGAATATTTCACCCATCAAATTAATTTCTTGGACACTACAGTGAAGGTTTGCAATGAACATACTGCCATCGTGTTGTATCAGAAACCAACCAACCACCAAAGGTACCTTCACGTCCCTAGCTTTCAACCTAAGGACACCGTTAGATCCATCGTTTACAGTTAAGCTCTATGTTACAACCGGATCTGCTCTGAACCCTCTGATAAGGATGTACATTTCAAGGATCTGGAGCAGGGATTCCTACAATTACAATACAATTCCAGAACTGTATCTATTCAAATCAACAAAGACAAACTCAGACATCACTCTAACCTGCTACAAAAAAAATCTCTGGGACAACGACAACAGAATACCTTTGGTTATCATCTACAGCCCCAAGTTTGAACATCTTAATCACTAATGACATCCAACACTTCCTGGAAAAGGATGACTTTCTCAAGGTAGTCATGAGGTACAAACCTATCCTAGTTTACAGACAGTACACCCAACTTCAAACCATGTTGATCAAGCCAAAGACTAACTAACTCCCATCATCACCAAGGCACCAGGCCTTGCAATGGACCCAAATGCCAGCTATGCCTTCACATTAATACACGCTACATAATCACTGGATCAAATAACAAGGAATATAACATATGCTCCAGCAAGAACTAAATCACTTCAATCTTGACATTTCTACTTGGACAGTTTCTTTAAACCAGTTCCTAAAAAATCATGGTAGTTCACCTGCAACTCTACCAGTGTCATACATGCCATCACCTGCGTACAGTGTACTGCCGCTGTCTACATCAAACAAAAGGAGAAATCTCTACATGTAAAAATGAATGAACACTGATTTGACATTGGCTGCAGAAAGACATGAAGGCCTGTGGCAGAATAATCCATCACTGACCACAGTATCACTGTTTTCAGGCAGCAAAATTTTTTTAAACCAATTTGAATGGGAAATAGCATAAAAAATCATCCACAGATTGGATTATGTGTGGTCTAAACAGGGACTATGGATTTTTATCCCATTACCTGGATTAGCTTTTGTGGCCCCTCTACTTCTATGGATTCTTTGCTTGTGTGCCTTTCCTAGCACTGCCTTTTCCCCCACCCTTCCTCTCCATCCTCCTTTTTCACCTTTTGCATTCATAATGCTCGCTCTACTTTATACGTTGCTTTTTGCTTATGCTCTCACATCATCTGATGAATTGAGCTCAAATTAACAAAAGCTTATGCTCTAGTCTAGATATCTTATTTAATTGGTCTATAAGGTACATAACAACCCTGCCATCTGATTGACTTCAAGCTAACATGGCTAACTACCTCTCCGTGTGTAAGCAAACCAGTAACCAAACTTCATCTCACTGTCTCAGTGTTGTGACCCTCACTCTCTTTACCCTTTTGTATTCGTCCCTTTTCATGTAACAGTCATAGCTAATCTTTGGCTCTAGTCATTCAATTGACAGCAGGCAAGTGAGCTGCTCCACTTACACAGAGTCCTGTTGAACCCTGTGGAGGCATACAGATATAAGAGTCTGCCTGTACACTGCCAGTTGTGAGATCAGCTCCCAAGACTGCAAATACTTCAAGACAGGGACCATTTCTGTTTCTGTAGAGTGCCCAGTATTTCACATAAATAATAAGTAAATGAAGCAGACTGACTGACCAGCTCTACATGACATCTATAATGACATCTATGTTATTATTCTGGTTAGGCCTGATTTATACAGTGCAAACCTTAATGTTTCCTCAAACAAAGCTGACCTTTCTGAGCCAGTCTTTTGAATCAGAATACATTAATTTATGCAGGAACCCCTTTATCTTTATTCTGCTTGACATTCTATATATTTGCTTATGGTGTTCAAAACAAACCCACTGGTAGAGGATACTGAGCTTAGAGAAGAATTGTGTATTCTTCTCTAGAAACAGCCAAGAAAAATTTAAGATAGTTTAGCTACAGAACATAATGAAAAGCAAAGAAACTGAGTAATGGGATGAGTCACGGTTGTGTAAGGACACGGATTGATTTGTCTGTGTAGTCTAGGATTTCTGTTGAGTAGTATCTCAGTTTTCTGTACATTGTAATTTAGTTTAATAAGAGCATCTCATTACTGTGTTTTCACCTTTAATGTTTTTCTTAAAAATTGTATCTGCATATGTAAATAAACAAAATAGTCATAGTAAGACAAATGATAATGTCAAATAGTTTATTTTTTTCTTATGCCTAGTGAAAAAACAAATGTTGAAGTGGGATAGGCTAAAAATACAGAGATCATGTACAAGATCTTACCTACCAAAGGAATACCGTGCATAAATGAGCTTCTTCTTAGTAGCGACACAAATCTGGCCAGGCCAAGCCTCAATACTCTCTATAGCAGAACTGAGCACAGTTAGGGCTATACTCTATTCTACCTACTTCATGCCTCTCACACTGTTCAAGTCCCTAAAAATCCATTAATACATCTACTTTTATAACATAGTCATCTTAGTCTAAACATTGACAAAAAGGAGTCAAGAGGAAAAGTGTACCACTGCCCCACAAATCTTTTGCATAAATATTTTTTCAGGAACTCAAGTAGGGTAGGGTAGGATTGCACTTGGGCACATATATGGATTTAGGTGCCTAATAACTGGAATAGGATCTGGCCCTGATCTAGTTAGGGGTCAGATCTCTGTGATACAAGTCACCCACACCCAGCCACACCTGCTGTTTGGAGAATCCTCAAAATGCTATTTCAGTCTGTGGCAGTGGCCACTACAAAATTGGCTTTGGCCACTACAAAATTGGTTCAGAAGGGTCCTAAAGCAATATGGTAAGTCAAAATCAACTTGCCAGAAGTATGGGTTTTCAACAATAAAAGGACATGATGACTGTCAATAGGGCCTGTTCTCTTTGTGAATAATATGCAACTAAGTCACAGTGAACAAAGCTAGCCATGGGAAAGTCAGGATTTGAGGCGAGCTGGAGGACACTCAAGAATTCCAGGTACAGCAGAAGGTCAGGTGAGCTTTCAGCCTCTGTTACCATCTTGGCTTAAGCCTCTGCGCAGTGGATTTACATGTTTGGCTATAGATAGCAATGCTCCTCTGTGCCAGCTTTGTTTTTTATCTGAGAGCCACTGTTCTCTGCAGATATTTGTAGCAAAGAAAAAATTTGGGCACGTGCGTATGGAAATACTTAAGTACTTTTCAATTTTATATTTGGATTATAAATTGTGAAAGTTGGTTCTCTGCTAACATAGATACCAGTACGGGTGATATTTTTAGTATTAGGCTGACAATACACACTTAATGTACAACTTTCTACATCCTGATACAAATCTGAGTAAATACATTTTTTAATTTCTTTCACAAACATTTCTAAATGTGAACTGGGGTAGGAATACAAAGGAGGTAACTTTAGTTAATGTGTCATCTAATACAGTAAAAATGCTATTTCAGCTTTCTGTATGGCTCTGCAACTTTGGGAAGAATGGTGGTATGGGACAGGATAAATGTTCATAGCTTTAAAATTCAAAGTGGGGAATTGCTGTTTCATTAAACACCTTGATTTTATTCTATGGATTTTTATTATGAGACAAGCTCTTTTCATACTCTAGTAATCTGTTGGTAGTCTGTCTAGTAGTATGTATGGAATGGGAGGGCTATTGCCAAGAAAGAAGTGACACAGTTTCTTTTTAACTAATTTTCAGATCTGTTGTGTGAGAATTAAGAAATCACAGCTCATATGAAAACTCCAGAGACTTTTGTCAATGATGCTTCCTGAAATCTCTATTAAATAAAAGTGGCCGCTAAGCAGAGCTTTCTAGAAAACTTCCTTTACACACCTTAACTCACTCCAGGCCTCTGTTTTAAAAATAATTCATCCTGCACAACTGTGACTTGAGTACACTAGTAGTACTATTAGAATGAAGTATCTTTGATCATTTTAAATAGTGCCTCAGGCATGAAGAAAATTTGGTCACATGTATGATCTAGAGAGCTGGAATAAAAAATAATTTAATTTCTTGTTTGGCAGATGTGCTACATTAGACAAGTAATTTAATCTCTTTCTGCTTCCATTTCCCTCATCTAAGATGGAAATGAATAGTATTTCCCTTTTCCTGCTTTGTGTTATGTAAGTCCTTCAAAGCACAACTACACCTTATTTATGTGCATGTACTCCAGTCTTAGTTGAGGCCTTCTAAGCATTGCTTGTCTGCAAATATGTCATGTAATAATTAACTGACTGGTGTGAGAATCAGAAAGTCAGACTTAATTTCCAGATAAGCAACTGATTTTCTTCCATTACTGTTGCAGTTTCCCCCACCTATACAACTGGAATAATACTCAGTAGCATAAGTACGGGGGGCAAGTGGGACAAAAACTCCAGGTGATAACTATGAGGGGGCACCAGAATATCTCCCCCAGGAGTCTTTGTTGTGGCAGGGGCAGCTCTGTATATCTGGGTAGCGGGAGTGAGTGGGGTGAGTGTAATGGTGCTCCCTGACCCATAAGGAATCTGCCATAGCAAGCAGAGTCCTGTGTCATAGTATCATAGTATCATAGTATCTCGGGTCAGAAGGGGCCTAGAGCAGGCCATCTAGTCTGACCCCCCGCCAATGGCAGGAACAAGTGCTGGGGTCACAGGACCTCAGCCAAATACCTACCCAATCTACTCTTAAAGACGCCCAAGGTAGGAGCAAGAACAACTTCCCTAGGAAGCCGGTTCCACATCGTAGCCACCCTAACTGTGAAGTAGTGCCTCCTAATGT
>JAGPOW010000261.1:37364652-37381001 GCA_030014935.1 Caiman crocodilus | reverse complement strand
TCCACCACCACTCTCTGGGAGCGCCCCGTCAGCCAGTTTCTGACCCACTCAACCGTGTAGAGGTCAATGCCACAGCTCCCCATCTTTTTAATGAGGATGTGTTGTCCAATTGCATATCTGGTCTTGGGGGAAATAAGCGTGGCACCAGGTACAATTCCCAGGGAACCTGCACCACATAGCTACTGCCACCAGAGCTGACCCTGCTACAGCAGCAGTAGCTGCCTTCACTGTGCAGAGAACCTAAGCAGGTAAGACTTCCCCCTCCCTCTACAGTGGTCAACACCCCCCCCCAGTCCTGTCCCTGATGCTGAACAAGCTCACTGCACCTCTGATAATACAAGTAGAAATTTTTATCCACAGATCCCCAATATTGGTACAGAAATGCAAATTTAGAACATATAAGAAATCTACAATAAGAAATAAACTCATACTAAGCACAGTGCCATCACATATGGATCCTTATTTAGCTTTCGAAGACACCAAAGTTCACAGATACTTGTTTTGACCCATTTCTAATTATAACCAGACCTGACAACACCTGAATAATATGAAGATGCATTATTCAACTCCATTCACTGACCGTCCTGGGGTAAGGACTTCCGGAAGAACTGTGGATAAGGGGAATACCAAGTATTTTTCTAAAACCCAGATCTCCCTTTCCTAACTGAGGAGAGTTGACATATCTGCAGGCCTTGCTACATGTTCAAATTAAAGCTGGATAGAAACCAACTGTAGAGTTGTTACACATTTTCAAGAATTAACTTTATAGCTGATTGGCTCTTTTTAGAGCTGGATAGTTATTTTTGTATGTGTAATTGGTCTAAATTTATTGTGTGATTGACCAGTAATTGTATAATATATGTAACATGCAGCATGGATCTGTAGGATTTAAAACAAATATGTCTGATAGCTGGGCACTTGAAAGGAATGAAATATGCTGAAGAGGACAGGAGTGGGGTCAGGAGGGTATACTGTTGCACTTATACCCAGGTGTACTGTTGCATTTATACCCACTTCTAATTCCTGCTCCACCTAAAGTTTAAAACCAACTGCATGGCAGCAGAAGCACCAGCATTTCTAGTCAGGCAGTGTTGAGGGAATCTATTGATTTTATGGCTCATTGTAATCTACTTGATCGCTTCTAAACTCATCATTCAACAGACATTAATGACCCTCTCTTCTTTTCAATGGTCTTGATGTTCTACCAGTCAACCTAGCCTTTGTTCTGCAGTTTTGCTGCCTGTTAGCTGCTCCTGGTAACAAATTTCCTATTTCACAGCTGACTTTTTAACTCATTCTAATGAAGTTATATTTGTTTTTTATTAATTCTTAAACTAAATAATACAGCCCTAGCCTTCTAGCCTGTAAGTAGAGCTTCTAGTTTTTCCTTTACTGGAAAAAATATGAGATGTTTCATAGGTGATGACACCCTTCAACATTTGCAATCCACTTTTCAAAATCCTAGATCCACCCATTGTAGAGAGCCCTGTGATAACCCCACTCTGTTGCTGGAAGGGCTGGGAAAACACCATGCAACATCATGCCTACTAAAATGGAAAGGAGCTGCATCTTGTGGCAGTGCCTAAAAGATCCATCCCAAGCTCAGGAGGCCTGTGGCTTAGTGCAGCCAGGATGGGCAAGAGAAGGATGTTGTTGGCTTAGAAACAATACTTAAAGGTCTCTTTTTGGGGGAATTGTCTTATAGGCATAGATATATGCATTATAAGGGGCCAAGATGGGCAGCAGGGGTTAACTGGATTTCTGAAGAGCTTGGGAGATGCACATACAGCTTCTCATGGCCCAGAAAACACACAGGCTATTTGACACAACAAGGCCAATGGATGGACACAACCTAAAAATTGAGAGGGGCATGCCATAAAAAGAGATCATAGCCTTCAAGGCAGACAGGTTGTCTAACACATCAAGGACACAGAGCCATGGAAAGCCAGGGACTCAGTCTGAAAGGTGTATGAGACAGAGTTAGTGACTTGGAGTCCTGAGAAGGGGCACAGAGAAAAGACCAAGTGATCTGGCAGACCAGAGAAGGGACACAGAAAAGAGTTAAAGCTTCCAGAGTCAGGAGCCAGAGATCTCAACTGGCCTGGAAGCCCAGAACTGAGAGACTGTGCCCATGTGGAGAAAAGAAGACCAGAGCAGGAGAGTGGAGAGTTTGTCCTGGGTATGACCTGAAACTGCCACTCTATTGGGTGTGGTTAGTATGATGGAGTTACCCGTAGAGGGGTAGGTTCTGCAAAATGCTGCAAAATAACCACCCTGTGGAATGGGCAGGGGCAAATATAAGGTGCCTTAAAACCCTAGCTCCCACTGCCTTGTGGTTTACCCTTCATCAGAAAAAGGCTAGGGGGAGCATACCCTGACAGAAAAACCCTTGGTGAAGGCCAAGGAAAGAGATGTGTGGCAGAAATACACCTTGAACCTGTCACTTTGAGAGGAGAGCACTGCTGTAAAAGCAGTCAGTGAAAAGAGGAGAAATTTTTGGATGAGTGCCAGCTGGCAATAGGCCATGCAGAGCCAGCCACAGTGTACCAGCTGAGAGTAAACTAACCCAGAGGGGTGAGCCCCTCCCTTTTTGTGTTTATGTTTTACAGGATGAAACCACCACTGAAGCATCATGAAGTCTGCTGGGTACAGAAAGGAATCAAGCTTGACTGTTATGTGTAATAATTGTGTTCTACTGTGTTTGTAAAGTGCAATTGGTATAAGGAATGGCAATGTCAACTGTGCTAGATTGTGTAGTGTAAAGCAAAACTTCTTGATAGGCTATAAAACACCTGCAGAGTGGCTACAAAAAATGATGCATCATGCAGAGCTTCACATCCAAGACCTCACAGAGTTCAGTTGTGCCAAAGATGGAGAAGGCTGGATTGTTTGCTTTATTGTCATCCTTTTGTTTCCTTTCCTTCCCCCCACCCCCTGCACTTGTTTTTGCTTTGTTTGGTTAGAACTAATGTATTTTAGCTTGTACAGTAGAAATAGTAATGTAATATAGTTTTATTAATTCCCAGAATTTGTGCAGTTTGGGAACACAGAGTAAAATAGCGGACTCCTGAGGAAGACCAGGGTTTTCCTGTGCAGACAGCAGCATACCTGATTTCCATGGTGGAATGGGAAAGTTCTAACCCTTAGCATTTCTCCAGACTGTTACAGGATGGAGGGATGCTGCTAGTGCTAAAATGGCATCAAGTGTTGAGTTGATACAACAAGAAAGCATTGCCCAGTATACAGGAGGGGTAAAGTTGCCAAGTTTAGCAGAAAGCCAACTTTTCCTCCTGCCTGCATTTGCTCTCCCCTCTTTGGATATGTTTCTCTTTTTCTACCTTTTCTTCCTTCCTCCCTCTTTCACTTTAAGATAAGGAATTGTGTTTTAAAAATTTGTATGTGTGCATTTTGTATCTCCCCTTGTATTTTGGTATTTTTATCTATTTGTGTGCCATGGCATTGTAGCTTATATTTTATACTCCTCACCTTTTAGCTTTCAACTGAATGTACTTAGTTTCACAAGTTATACATTGTAACACTATTAACAAGGGCAGGAATCAAACTGCCCTTCCCTGTATCAGACTGGCCCCTGAAAGAGCGAGTGAATCAGAGATTGAATGTGTAACACACTGTAGCAGCAGGCAGCAATTAACACCTGGGAAGCTGCAGATCAGCCAACAGAAGAACTCAATAGAAGACAATGTAACAACTGGGAAATCTCTAAACGGCACTGTTCAAGGGCTAGAAGCCCCCGTCTGAGTTAATCAACGCCAGGGAACAACCTTTGGTCTGAATATCTCGATTGCTCATTCCCAGAGCCCTATTCAAAATTCATCAACTGACTCCCAAACCAGCACATACATGTGGATGAACCCTGGGGCTGACAGATGCCGTCCAGTAGCCACCGATGGGGGGGGGGGGGAAGTCCCAGGAGGGTCAATGGATTGGGCAAACCTGAAAAATGGGGAGTCACCAAAGTCTGCCAAGGACAGATAAAAGGCAGTGAAAAGTGACCCTTAGTGGCACTTTCTTGATCTCCAACTCGACCAGACCTGTCCAGCCAGAAGGACCAGCTGGTAACCCCCTTCTGGAGGATAACACCATGCTGAAAGAAACCTCAATGACAGACTCCAGCACTTGTAGGATAGATATACCTGACTCTTGTAGCCTGCTACTCTGTGTGTGTGCATGGGGGGGGGGGTACCAGCCCCAAGGTTTATGATTACAGTGTTTCAATCTGCCTAATAAACTAGAATTTTAAGGATCCCAAGTTGGACATTTGTAGCCAACACAAGGACATGTCTGGTCCTCAGAAATTCTGACCATGAAATGTTTTTTTCTGATCTGAATAGTCATCTTGACAATCAGACAAGACACTGACTGTGGAGGGGATATGTTGGCTTAGAAATGGTATTTAAAGGTCTTGTTTTCTGGGAATTGGCTTATAGGTATAGATATATGTATTATAAGGGGTCAAGATGGGCAGCAGGAGTTAATTGGATTTCTAAAGAGCTTGGGAGATGCACACATAGCCCGCGTGTTTTCAGGGCCATGAGAAGCTATCTAACATAACAAGGCTGTTACCAGATTTGCTTGTCACGTTGGGGTGTGCTCATTTATTAAGGGTACATCTCTGGGGTCTCTGTAATTCTATCAATGTGCTTCTTGTGTTACTTGTGTTTCTATATGGAGCTGTGTTGCTCCATTTGGCAAGTCGTCACCCCCAATAGAGCTATCTTGCAGAACTCTGTTTCAGTGGGGCTGGGTTCCTCCAACCACCAAATCAGTTAAACACATATATGCACATATACACACAGATTAACAGGACACGTCTGAACCAGGCTGGGTTATTCAGCATTGACAGACCTTTATGTGCTCATACTCAGTTCATCCCTTATTTCAGCAGGACAACACTAACAGAGTACGTCCAATCAGCACTTTCACCTGATACCCTCATGCACCTCAAAACTCAGCACGCCCCAATCTCTTGTCACAATTGTCCTAGTAGTGACTCCCTTGATGAGCAGACCCCACTGTAATTTTGGGCATTACAGGGGTCTTTGGCTTAGGTAAAAGAAGCGTTGCTGCATAGCAAATGGGAAGGTCAAGGGGAAGGAAGATAAGTGAGTTTCAGAGAGAGAGTTTTGCAACCAGCTTGCCCATAAAAGTTATTTATTGCAGGGTGTATAAACTTATGATGACACCAGTAGCAATAGACATACAAGAGAGACAAATAAAAGTTACAATATTACATAGTTTCAATTAGGTATTTGGGGAAGCCTAACTTAAGTATGATTAGCAAAAGGCAGGTTTAGAAAGCTGTGCCTGTAGTAAGAGAGTAAAGGTCTGGTTCCTAGTGTCAGACAGAGAGAGTGATCAGCAAAAATCAGGCTTAGAAAGCTGTCTCTGGAGTAAGAAAGCAAAAGTCAGATTCCTGGAGTCAGAGGGAGAGTGAGCGTTGGGGTCTCACCACTCAGCAAAGTTTGAACCAGTTGAGGTTCCCAGGTGTTGAGGCTTGCAGACAGGCAGAGCCCTCAGCACAACTGATGAAGGAATTCCAGGCAGAAAAGGAGTGGAACTGATGCAGCTTTTGGATCCAAGCACCAGGACAGAAACTTGAGTTTGGGTACAGTTTTTTGTAGAGCGCTAACAATGGCTCAAGGGAGAACATTAGGTTTGTTTATGGGTAAACAATGGCTCATATGCTGGATAACAGGAACTGATCACTCCTGACTATGGGTAGCATTACTCTGAGGGAGCTCACAGTACAGACAGGCAGATTCAGTGTTTTGGGTACTAATAAAGGAGTAATTACTAGAATTGGTCTGATAAGTGCTGAGCTGGGTGTGTGCAGACATGGGTTGGTTAGCATTTGGAGCAGAGATCCCCATCATGCAGTGCTCCCCTGCTTCTCTGGTCCCAGAATTCAGTGTGGTCCTTGCCTTGGAATCTCTGTTCTCCATCCTGAATGCTAATGAAGGTGGTTTCCTGTAACATCTCCCAGGTAAATGAGTTGTCAACTGGTTCCATCTCTGATGTAAATGAGACCAGAGTAGTTGCTTCACTCTTATCAGCCTTGTCTGGAGGACTTTAGATGCGTCTCCCACTATATTTTTATTGTCTTTTGTAAGTCCTTCCTCTAATCAGTTCTTGTTCAGGCAGAGATGAGGAGGGGGTGAGTCCTTTGTGAGTCAGACAGGCTGTGTACTGAGCTAGGGTTCCCCAAGAACACAGAGCTGGGACATAACAAGGCCAATGGATGAACACAACCTGAAAATGTATGGGGGCCTTCCATAATATGAGATCACAGCCTTCAAGGCAGACAGGCTGTGTAACACAGCAAGGACATGCAGCCTGGGAACCAAAGTATGTACCATACTGGCCCATAACATAAGTGATACCAGCAACAAGGCCTCAGAGAGCAGGAGGGCCTAAATCCCAGTGTTGGGAGAACAGATCAAATCAGAAGGCTACATGGACATGGGACGACAGAGAGACAACCAAGTAGAGATGATGAAGAATCATTAGGAGTCATCAAGGGGGAAGGAAAATACAAAAACAGACTTGAGATTAAAAAAGGGCCCCTCACATTGTCCTGTCCCTCCCTGTTTTGCTCACTGAGAGGGGTCCCCATCCCTGTCCCCCAGAAAGTCTCACTGAGGCCACCATGGACAGAGGGCATACCAGTAGCCCATCTCATCCACTCCACTGGAGAGGGGCTGTGGGCCTCGGCATCCCGCTTCCAGACTTCTGACACCTAACAGAGAGAGCCTCTGAGTGAAGCCTGCATCTTAACCAGATGTACTTTGACTCCGATGACAGCTCTTGGATTGGTAGATATAGAAGTGTTTGTATTGTTGCTTTTTTGTTCTTACTCTGTATCAATAAACTCTCCTATTATCAACTGGAAGGTGTTGTGGTCGTTCTGAGGGTTGTGCCTGCTCAGAACAAAGATACAGGTGCTGGGTCCAAATCCAGTGTCAACAATTGGCAAGGGTGGGCAAGAGAGGGATGAGACCCAGCAACAATCCCATGCACTAGCATAGGCTGGAAACTGACTGACTGAACAGCAAGTCCACAGAAAAGGACCTGGGGGGTACAGTAGACAATAAGCTGAATATGAACTAGCAGTGTGCCCTTGCATGAAGAAGGCTAATGGCATACTGGATTGCATTGCAAGAAATGTTGCCAGCCATTCGAGGGAAGTGATACTTCCCCTCTATCCTGCTTGGTGAGGCCAAATCTGGAGTATTGTATTCAGTTTTGTATCCCCCACTACAGAAAGGATGTGGACAAGTTGGAAAGTCTGGTGGAGGGGAACAAAAATGGTTTGGGGGCTGGGGGACATGACTCATGAGGAGAGACTGACGGAACTGGGCTTATTTAGACTGGAAAAGAAAAGACTGAGAAGGGATTTGACAGCTGCCTGACAGGGAGGCTTCCAAGGGAGCTGGAACTGGACTGTTCGCAGTGGTGGCAGATGACAGAACAAGGAGCAGTGGGCTCAACCTGCAGCAAAGCAAGTTGAGGTTAGAGATCAGCAAAAGACTTTCTGAGGAGGGTAGCAAAACATTGGAGCAGGCTACCCAGGGCAGTGGTGGACTCTCCTCTCCATCCTTGGAGGTTTTGAAGGCCCAGGTAGACAAAGCCTGAGCTGGGATGATCTACTTGGGGAGGGTCCTGCTGTGAGCAAGGGCCCCCTTCCACTCGCCTGTCGGAGGCCGCTTCCAGCCGCGGGGCCACAAGAGCTGGGCCAGGGCAACGAGCGGCCCCCGGGGGGCCTGGTCTTCACAGCCACTTCCCCGGCGTCTCCACTGCAGCGAGGCCCGCGCCCGAGGAGCCTGAGCCGGGCAGCGCGCCCCGGCCCCGCGCTGTCACGTGGTGCCTCCGCGCCCCGCCCCGCCCCGCCGGCCCGGCTCCGCCTCTGCAGCCGCGGGAGGCGCCGGCGGTAACAGTAACGCGGCGGGCTCAGACGTGCTCCGCTCCCCGGCCGCGGCCCGCTATGAAGATGAACTCGCCCTGGGCGCGTTTCTACTCCAACAGCTGCTGCCTGTGCTGCCATGTCCGCACCGGCACCATCATCCTGGGCGTCTGGTACCTGGTGAGCGGCGCCGGTGGGGCCCGGGGCCGAGCAGCTCCTTGAGGCTTGGCTTGGGGGAGGCGTCCGCAACACGGGGGCATGTGCTGAGCCTCCAGCACGCGGGGGCGAGGAGGGCTGGACCTCCCTTGGGAGCCTGAGCCTGCCCGTGCCCCTGAGTGCGAGGACAGCAGCTGGTCTTGGGGGTGGCAGCGCTTGCCCCCGGGTCCCGCGGCTTCAGAGGCAGATTCGTGGTTGTGGGAGGCTTGAGGTCCCCTCTCAGCCCCTGGAGACCTCAGCGCTAGGGCCGCATTTTAGTTGGCGCAGGGGGCAACCGTGCTGCTGCCTCGGGGCCTGGGGGTGTGGGCATAGCCGCGGCAGCAAGCCCGGTCCTCTGTCCAAGCACCAGCACGTCTGGATCCAGCTTGTCTTTCCCCTGTGCTGCGTTTTTCACTGCCAGTCTGTGCCCAGCCAGGGCTTATCTGCTCGGTCCTCACCTCTTGCTGGGCAGGTGAGGTTTGTCAGGTCTGCCAGCACCCAGGGCTTGCTGGCGTTCTTTGGGTGGGAACCACAAAAGGCAGTTCTTATGCTCCCTCAATAACTAGGGCATAGTTATGCCTGATTCTCCATCCAGTTACACTGGTGCAGGAGATGCTCCACTGCCGCTTATGTTCTCCTAGTGTGAAGGAAAGGAGAATCATGCTCCAGGTAACTAGCAGGCTTGTGGTGCTGTTTAGGGGAAGCAGTGCAATAAATAGATATGCTCAGGTAAGATTGTACACATTGCTTCGCATTTCACTTGTGACAGTTCACACAGCAATCGGTTCACACAGCAATCGCTGTCCAAAAGGGAGAAGAGCATCAAAGGTTAAGTGCTGCTTGTCATGATTTGTTTAATATATAATGAAAATGAGAGGAAATTCTCTCCACTGCAGTCTTTCAATAGAAAGTTAAAATAGCCTAAACTGCTGACCTTTAATGGCTTGATGGTTGGCTAGATAAAATAGCTGATGTTTTATTTAAAGATGGTGGGGTTTCTTTCTCTGCCTGTCCTTCTTATGGTACTTGTTTTATCAGATGTTGAGCTCTTGGACAAAAGTATTCTGCCTCCCTTTGACCATTTCCTGCCACTGCAAAATGCTGCATTTGAAATTGGGGAAAAGCTGTTCTTAAAAATGTCTGGAAAGTACCTTGCTTGCTGTGAGCACTGTTGTGTAATGTAAAAGTTAATTAGTACTCTCCTTTCTTGGTCCATGTTTAATTCCAGCACTTTCATACTTTGTCTTTTAAAACGTCTCTGCATCTTTAAATGTTTCTGTTAGCTGGTGTGCAATGCTCAATTCATCGAGTAATGCTGCTCTTCAAGAGATAAGATATTTCTGGAGATTACTGTCTAAGGAGTTGTATTATTAGCAACGTAATTCTTTATAAGATACAGTAATTCCCTCTGACCATCACTGTCTGTAAATCTGCAAGCAGTTTCCTTCCTAGACAGACCATAATGAAGTTAGAGGACAGCATTTAGACTATCTATGATTTAGAAAATAAACAGTGTTAAGGACTTTAATAAATATGCTGTTTTAAACATTATCTATTTAATTCATGTTTAATTGAGGGAATTCCTGTTTTAATTTAGGGCTGGGATGACTGTCTGCTAATCACTAAAATAATTACCAGGAAACAAACAAATAACTAAACAAACAAACAAACAAGAAGTCCTCCTTTTGAATGTACTGGTGGTAGTGCAAAACAGCTGCCACCACCAAAACCCATACAACATTTGCACACATTTTTAAGTTATTTGTAATATATCTTTGTATTTATGAGTTCAGGATATTTTGATATGTTTTATATGTTTGGGGATTTTTTAAATTAAATTATTAGTGTACCAGAAAGAGTTCTTCCCTATTTATAGGACATAAGTGAGAAACTCATGTGTCACGTATAGTTTTAATGAATTTTTATCTCTCCTATGAGAGAAGCCATTTGACAATTAATTTTTAAGATCTGTGGAAAGTCTCCTACTGATATCAGTGGGCGTTGGATAAACTGCATGATTTCTGTCCAATTTTTTACTATAATTTCTCCACCTTGAGTAGTAATATAGAGAAATCAGCTTCCCAGAGATCAGAATTGACATATTTGCAAACGTGTTTCTAAAATAAAGGAATAAAAGCAGGTTTGTTGCTTTGGATTGTGCAGATATACTTTACTCCATGTTCACTCTTCACCATCTCCTGGTATGCAGCCTGCATCTGACTTCCAAGCTATGCAGAGCTGTCCAGCAAGTTTTCAAATAATAATTTTTCAAATACATGATTCTGAAGATAGCTTAAAGCCAGGCTTATATACTAGGTACTGAGATGTTTGAAAACAATTAGAAACTATACAGATCCACTTTATTGTTGAGTGTCTTGAGAGAGAAATGTATCAGTGTAATTAAAAGGTGAAGTTGACATGAACGGTTAAATACATCTTCTAACAAGTCAATGTTCCATAAAATAAATATTATACTGCTGAGTAAAGTGTGCATCGATTTAGCTGTGTATTGTTTTTAGCTTAATATAGTAATGTTAAATGAAATAATTTGCAGACATGAAGTCGGGTATCTGGGCTGTTTATAGTTTTGGAAAGAGTTCTTTTTTATTGTACCTCCAGTGTAATCATCTAGGTTTAGTTTCGTGTCCTCTAGGCTTTTGAGCATTTCTTTCAGGATGCTTGGCCTTATTATCTTGCACAGGGTTGAATGAAACCTATGTAGATTGGCTACAAAGGGCTGAGATAATAATATTTTGCATTTTAGAAAAGATTATTTCTTAAGAAAACATATTAAGAAATGAGAACTAAACATGTTAGATGAATGGTCATATGAATAAATACATATATATCAGTATCTTAGTTATCTCTTACATTGTGTCAAGGCAGATATCCCCATGCTAATGTGCTGGCTCAGCAAAGCACAGAAATATGTGTTGAAGTCCAAAAAGACACTTAAGTACGGGCCTAACATTAAGTTGATTTTATTGAGATATAAGTAGATGTCTAATGTTACAGATGTATGTAATTGCTTTGCTAACTTGGAACTTTTGAAATAGCACTTGGTTGGAATTCACTTTTCAGGGATGACTTCCATTTTAGTATTCTGTTTTTCTTGCAATTTAGTTAATAAAGATATACTGCTAATTTCAAATTAAGTTAAAATAGTCAGCTAAATTAGCCAGATATATTAATGTCATCTTAAAACTCACAAGAACATCACTTTTTTTGTTGCTAAGTATGTTTTTTCCCCTTTTATAGCATAAAATACTCCTTTAATTTGCATTGTGTATCTTTATCTCTAACTTTTTCCTTTTACAGAATCTGAGTTGCTTCAAAATTATTTGAAATTATTAGAGGTGCACTGATACATTGGTCCAGTATTGAATTGGCACCAATATAAAGAAAATTGACTGTATCGGAAAGCGGCCTGATGTGGCTGATAATTTGATCGATAAATTTCTGTGCCTGTGCGCAGCCGCAGTGCATCATGTAGGCAGCGAGGAGCAGAGCCTGGCAGCATGGAGAGCTGCATGCAGGTGGTAAATCTGTTGTGGTGGAAGGGAAGGGGTGTGGGGGGGGCAGATCAGTGCCCCCCACAGTGAGGGAAGAGTGGGGCTGGGGCTAAGGTAGGCTTTGCCAGGGCAAGGCAAGTGCAGGACAGAGAGTGCGGGGAGGGGGGCGGTGGCTCCTGCTGCTGTGCACCGCTGGTCTGAGAGCAGCTCATCTGCTTGTCTAGCAGCTCTTGCTGCTGCTCCTGCCACTCATCCAGGGGCGGGGGATGTGGCCCTGGAACTGCACAGGTTGGGCTGCAGCTGCAGGCTGGGGCCGTGCTCCCAGTGCCACCAGCACCCACTCCCAGCACACCACAGCGTGACCCCCAGCCCGCAGCTGCAGCTCAACCTGCCCGGCTCAGATCTGGAGGCACATCCCTCACCACCCTCCGCTGGTCTGGGAGAGGCTCACCTGTTTGTTCAGCAGCGGTGGAAGCTGCCACCACCCGGACCAGCCATGACACCTACAACTGCCCCACCCTGGCTGGGCAAAGCCTACCCCAGCCCCACTCCTCCCTCATTGTGAGAGATGTTGATCTGCCCCCCTCATGCCCCTTCCCTCTCCCCTCCTCTTTCACCATAACAGCCCTACCAGCTGCACACAGTTGTATCAGAAATCGGATTGGTATCAGATGATATACCTCCTTAAAAATTAGCTATTGCTATTGGCCCCCAAAATCTCTATTGGTGCACCTCTAGAAATCATGATATTCATGGAGTACAGATTATTTTTCCTTTTCTTTCTTTCTCTGTTGGCGAAAAGCCTTTCCTATTTAAGTTGTAGGACCAGTAAAGGCATAGAGGTCTGGACGAATGTGGATACCAATATGCAAAGAAAGTTGCTTCTCACAAACCTACAGAGACAAAATACTTAACAAATGGTGGACATATTTTTTCAGTAAGCAGTTAATGGGCTTGAAAAGGCACAAGTTTATAGATGCATGTTTGGAAAGCTTTTTGTATCTTAAGGTAGAGTTGTTTAACTGGCAACCCACAGGCTTCATGTGTCCAATTGGGGTTTAAGTTGTGGCCCCCAGGTTCCTTCCTGGCCACTGTTCTCCCTATCTCACCAGCTGCAACAGCAGAGTCCCTGGGCTTTTTCTCCCTCCTTCAGCTGTTACTGCCTACCTCCATCCTAGGGGGCAGTATAGTGTAGCATGGCTCACAGAGCTATGGGTGAACTTGAAGCCACACAAAAGGTGCAATGGAGGAGGAAATGGAGAGAAAACATGCATGCAGTGCTACACAGGTGAGAGGAGTGCCTGCGAAGCAATGTAGTGCAGCAAGTGTTGGGGGTTCAGGTATACGGTACAGCAGTGGGGCAGGAAGGAGGCCAGTGCGGCAGTGGCAGGAGTAGACATGTGCATGACATGCAGCCTGGGGAACCTGTGGCTTGCCCTGGAGTGGCCCACAGGGCATTTGGCCCATGACTGCTTAGAAGCTGGACAACCCTGTCTTAAGATATTGATTGTAATTTTATAACCTACAGTAGTGTCAGTGGGTATGAGCAAAAATAGATGATGGTCTTTTGGTTAAGGTTTTATTGCTTCATCTTCAGATGATTGCATGGTTCTTATGCAGTAAAGTCACAAGTGAATTAGGCAGGTCAATCCAATTAAAGATCAAGTCAGAAAAACCTTTACATTTTCACCACATGCTTACATATTCTTCAGGTTGTCTGCTGGCATACCTTATAGAAAAAGGCTTTAGAAATGACTTGGAGATTGGCCTTTATTATTATTTTTCATATCCCTCTATCTGTAGTCAGATGGCTTAGTATTATGTGAGGTCAATTGTATAGAGTTCTCATAATATGAGAGCAATGACACTAAATACAATATTAAACTAATATTTTCATACATAAAAAATATCATGAGCCTCAAATTATGATAATTTTAGAAAGTAACATGAGGAAGATGGTAGAATCACAGGTTCATAAAGAAGCAGAGTTAGAAGGGACCTCTAGAGGCTACCAAGTCCAATCCCTTACTTGAGGCAGGACTACCCCTAGTCAAACCATGCTGCACAAATCCATTGTCTAACTAACCAAATAAACAATAAAACCACACAAGCAACAATGTCAAAACCACAAAATACAGTACCCTAACCTGCCACAGGTAAAGCAGAGGGACCACTGCAGCCAATGTCCTGCTGTTGCAAGGTTGCCAGAAATGACTTGAGAGATTCAAGGAAGAGGGCCATGCTTTGTGTCACAGAGGAAGGTAAAAAACTCCACAGTCTGCACCAAACTGACCATAGGGCAGAATTAATTCCTGACCCCAAATATGGCAGTCAGTCTGATCTGAGCGGAGGGGCAAGGCCCTCTAGCAAGGAACCTCTGGGTTTACATCCCAGCAGGAGCACTGGCATGCCCAAGTCACAATCTCCAGCTTTGGTGAAGGTAAAAAGAATCAATCTGACACAAATAACATCAGAAGGAGAAAAAAAATTCCCTCTTGGTCTCGCGTGACAGCAAACAAAGCCCGGAGATATCCATAGTAGAGTCTAGGCATAGCTACTCCTAACTCATCCATTACCAATGCTTGTCCAACCTCTTCTCAATGACCTCCAGTGATGGAGAGTCCACAACTTCCCTAGGAAATCTATTCTGTTGTCTCACTGTTGTAACAGAGAAGTTTAGAACCCTGGTCACACCATGGTAAAAGCAAAACCCCACAAAATTCCATTGTTCAAGATATCTGTTGATTCGTCTATTTGAAGTGCAAGCAACTGATTTTTTTCAAGTAGGCAATGAGTTGAAGTCTCACCTACACAACCTTGGCTAGAACACTGCTGTAGATGAGGCCTAGCCAGTACCAAGTATCAACTCCCATGTCTTTCACCTAACGCATCTTCTGTTGATGCATTCCAAAACCACATTTGCCTTTTGTGCAGCTGCATTGCATTGCAGACTCACTGTGAATCTGTGATCTACCAAGACTCTCAGATATTTCTCTGTAGTTCTGCCATCCAGCCAGGTGTTACCTGTTTTGTATTTGTATTTTTTATTCTTCTTCCCAAAGTATAGCACCTTGCATTTCTCAGCACTGAACTTCATCCACTTAGCTTGGGCTCAGCTTTTCAATTTATCAGTATCCCTCTGAATTGCACTCCTGTCCTTCAGCTTGCTTGCAGTCCTTTGCAGTTTTGTGTCTTCTGCAAACTTGCTCAAGGAGTTCTCAATTCCAGCATCCAGATCATTATGCTGAAGAGCAGTGGACCCAGGACAGACCCCTGAGAGACTTTACTTGAAGCCTTCTGCCATTCTGACATGGATCCATTTGTAATTACCCATTGCTTGTGGTTTTTGAGCCATTTGTCTATCTGTCACATAGTAGAAAGGACCCCTTTTTCTACTAGATCCTCTTTGGTTGTTTAAAGTTACTCAGGAATTTGGAACATCTGGAAGCCCACTGGTAGAGAAATAAGCAAGCAAAATACAGATGGGTGGACAGACTCATATGATCAGTGCAATTTATTTCATAGATATTCCTAATGCATAAATGAGAAGGAATCTGCTTGCCAAGTATTTAAAATAGTTACTTAGTAGGTACAGCAATTAAATGAACTCTTAATTTAGCCTTACTATTTTGAATACTGTGGGTTAGTGAATGCTGTTTCTATACACATTTCTTTCTGGTAAAGCCATATGCCATATCGCTTGAAACTATTGCGGAAATATAACTTTCAAGGAACAATGGCCTTATCAAGAACACTGAGATGACTTCCAAAAAATCTCCTGACAGTGAGATCTGTACAGGTGAAAGTAGATTCTACTTCATGCATTGATTGTTGTAGAGGGAGACAATGCTTGCAATAAGTGCTAAAATGTTGAATACAGACATCATCTTGTTAATAAAATGGCAGTAGTTTGACCAGTTAAATGGAGCAGGAGGGAGTGATATCTATTCAGGTTTTTGCAACGGTTGTTGCTTTATCGTTCACCTGTAATATCACACATGAAGTAGGAAGTCACTGATAATCCCATGGTAACCATTACCTAAATTGCAAATGTATATTCAAATTGAAAAGAGGAATATGAAAAATGCCCCCAGGTAATTGTTTTCAATGATATTATTTGACAGTAAGTTGTTCAAAGATGTATCAGGAAGGAATAAAGTTGGTGTCTGTCTTTTTTTTAACATAGCATGTTAAAATAAAATGATACAGCTTTATACTTGTTTCTGGGTGTCCAGTTAATATTGACTAGACAGTAATAATATCCTGACTTTGAAATGCTCAGTAGCAGCATGTATAAACCAAAGCTATCCTCTTTCTGAGTAACTGGACTCTTTTCTTTATTTAAAAAACAAACGGAACGATGTCAGATGTGTTGATGATCTCCTTGAAGGATTTTCCATTACCTAAATGCATACTGATGGATATCTGTGCAAGTGCAAAAGACCTGAGCCTGTGCCATTCAAGCAGTGCAATTTTTTTTCTGTTGACTTGAATGGCAGAAGGTAATACTTCAAAATTTACCATCTTTAATTTTCCCTGATCCTGAGAAAAGTCATGTGCACCCAAAAGCTTGCAGGAAATATATATTTTGCAATTTCTTAGTTTGTCTAATAAAAGATATAATTTCATAGTATCATAGTACCTAGGGTCAGAAGGGGCCTAGAGCAGGCCATCTAGTCTGACCCCCCGCCAATGGCAGGAAACAAGTGCCAGGGTCACAG
>JAGPOW010000261.1:37351527-37364552 GCA_030014935.1 Caiman crocodilus | reverse complement strand
GCTCCATGTCCAGCCACCGGGGGCACACTTCTCTGTGTCTGGCCACCAGGGTTACACTGATCCAAAAAGACTGAAAATCCCTGCAATACTTCATTCTTCACATCAAAGTTCTTTTCTTGTTAATGTGGTTGCATCACTGCATTGAAGGAGCTGTCCAGCAATTCAGCACCTGTCTTTTCTTTCTGTATGCCAGTGTGGTGTATGCCAGAGGTGCATTTCACTTTTAAAGAGGAAAATGTAGTATGAGAATATACATCTTTTAAAAATCCATAGCATTTTGTTAAAAGCTAGCTACTAAATTGCTCCAGTACCATAGTGATAGACACAGAATAAGAAGCTAAATAGAACAAGCCCGTGTTCTTAGCTATGCTTACTCTCTTATTTGCAGGAAAGAGTCGATATAAATTTCCAACCTTAAAATTTTTATTCTTGTTTTAAAGACAGTACATGGTTGAACAATCAGAGAAGTTCTGTCTAGTTCAGCATAATTTTTTTAATAACAAAGCATAATATAATATACCAAACATTTACTGGCAGGAGTATTTATAAGATGAAATAAGGTACTTCTCACAAGGTATTTCTCACATACAATTTGCCATTGGATGATCAACTGAACACACTCAATCAAGATCAAAAGGGCATTTTCATCTTAAATAGCACAGCAATGAAAGACATAGAGCGTTTATTTTGAGGGTGGACCATTTCATTTTTATTTTCTCTTTATTCCAAGTTCAGTGTAGAATAGTATGACTGACCTATGATCCTGTTCCCATGTGTCTGTTAAGAGTCCCACTGTCCTCTTCTCTTAAAAAAACTGAAGGTGCTAAGTTATAAAATAAAGAGTATAATAGCTTCAGTAACAACCTCTAATTTGAACAAAATATACCCAGTAGTAGAGAACTTTCCAAGCATCTATGTGCCCATTTCTGGAATCATTACATGGCTTTCAGTAGTAAGGAGCCAGAGTCTTGACATCACAGCAGGGTGAAAATTACTTTTAAGAGAAAATAAAAAACAGGAAATCTTAAAATTAAATTTTACATACTAAATAGCTTTAGTATTTGTAAATCAAGGGTTGTTCTGGGTAGTGAATGATTATTGTAGTAAAAGGTCCTGTGTTAGGAGATACAGAATAATTCCACCATCTAGAATTCCCAGTGCCAATCTGTGGGTGTTCTGCTGCTTGGTGAAGGCAAGACTGGGACCATACACTTTAGTTAAAATGGAGTTCTTTATTTCACATCATGGAAATAGTGTCAAGGAAGGGGAAAGTTTCGCTTGAAAGCTGTTGAGAGATGGTGAAGGGCTAGATTTGTTCTCTCTCTCTCTCTCTCTCTCCCATCAAGTTTGTTGGAAAGAGTTGAGGGAAAGAAATAATAATGAAGGTTTCACATGGAGTTGCTCTTCATAATGGTCTGTTGAGGAACATGGAATGCACTGTCTATCTAGTCTGTCTAATTCCCAAGAGATCAAGCTAGTCAAGGTGGAAGCCACATGCCTCAGTGCTAGTTGCAAAAACCATGATGCCTCTTGCATTCCTTGATAATTATGCCATTGGAGCCTTCAAGTTAAGGGCTCTACCAGTTACAGGTCCCTCCAACAATTCATCTGCAAGGGATCATAGAGGGCCCGTGCGTGAATTAGGATAGCCTGACTGCATGACTTCCCTGGGGAAAGGTCACATGACTGGAATCATTCATCACTCTTTTCCAGTGAATGAATCCCAAAGGATGACACTTGTAATAAAGGTCAAGGCTATTCTTATTTAAACATAATGAGACAATGTTGTCTTAGTCAGTTAATATAATTGTTTAGCAAGTTCAGAATGTTAAATGATGAATGATTTTAAAACACCCTCTTTTAAAAATGACACTGATAAAGTCCGTAATAAACCCAGGGATGACAGGGAATAGTTTCATCCTTTTTGTAAGAAAACAGATGGTTGATTATTAGAGGAGCAAACTTTACATGCATTATACATGAGAGGGTGGAGAAGTTTTATTCAACTGTGCTGCCACTCACCTGAAGGAACCAACTGAGTTTGCCCTGAAATAGTTCCCTGCACCAGCACCTCAGTTCCTTTGCCCTTATACTGGACTCTGGAGCTCCAGTGAGGGATTTCTGCCAGCCTTAAGTGGCCCCCACATTTGAATTCTGGAAGAAATTATCCCTTTTCTATGGAGAGTGTCAGCCTGGAATATCATTCTCTCTGAAATCAGTCTTTCCATTAGGACAATGTCAAACTCTAGAATCTGGCAAGGGCTTTCATGGAAGCTTATGGGTAGTTAGATGAGAGGATAAGAATCTGTACTCATTTCACTTTTCTGCCTCCAAATCTATGGTCTGTTTTGTTTGCACAAGGAGACAAACAGCAAAAGGATTCAGTACATAGGGCAAAAGAACTGTACAATGTAATAAATTATTTTTGCTGTTTTTCTTCTTGTGCAAATAAAACAGACCATAGGTTTGGAGGCAGAAAAGAAAAACTAGTTACAGATTCTTACCCTCTCATCTGGCTACCCTAGGCAAAGTCCTCGCCACAGTTCTAGGCTAGGGACAGACATTACACACAAACTGGTTTAAATTATCAGAAACTGGTTTAAACCTGTAACAAAACATGTTCAACCAACCTCCTCTTGAAGACCCCCAGGGTAGGGGAGAGCACCACCTCCCTTGGGAGCCCTTTCCAGACCTTGGCCACTCTAACTGTGAAGAAGTTCTTCCCAATGTCCAGTCTAAATCTGCTCTCTGCTAGCTCGTGGCCATTATTTCTTGTAATGGCTGAAACCAGTTTGAGATCAACCTGGTTGAATGTAGAATCAGACTTAACTGCGTCAAATTGGCTTATGTAATGTTTGTCCCAAACCACTTCCTGGTTTAAATTGAATCAGACACCCCTAGCATCCTGGCATGGTCTCTGGGCAGGATGGGGTTTTCTGCTCCAGAGAGATGGGCTGATCATTCCCCTCTGCTCCCTGGCTGGAGCTCTGGCAGAGGCTGCAGGTACAGCAGGGTCGGGCTTTCTGAATGTCTTTCTCCAGCCCTAGAGATCAACATTCCTGCCAAATTTGCCAGTCCTAATAATTGGACAGTGAACTGCCAAAGCCTGAGATTCAAGGACAAATATTTTAGCCTACCTAAGGTCTAAAAGGCCTGCAGCCAGCAAGCCTGGCCTTTTTTGCAGCACTACTGCCATATGTGCCCCCTTCCCAGTAAGTGCTGGGGATTTTTTTGGGGGGGGGGTTTGTGGGGGGTTCCTACCCAATGCTGGGGTGGGGAGCAAGTATGGGGGGGCTCAGAGGAAAGGGGGGTGGGGCCAGGTGGGGAAGGGTTTGAGGGGGCTGGGGAGGGGGCCAGGTACAGAAGGGATCAGGGTGCTCAGGGGAGGTGGGGGAATGGGTCCAGGTGGGGAAAGGATCAGGGGACTCAGGGGGCTTGGGGGGGGGATGAGATTGGGCAAAGAAGAGCAGTGATAAATCATACTAGACTTCCTCCATTGATTTAATCAGCATACATAGACTTTACATTTCAATACTTAGTATCATTATAATTATCAAAGTCAAGATGCATTTAAGGTATAACTAAAATATTTTCTGCAACTCTCTGATATGCCAGTCTGAAACTGCTAGGGTCCCTTGCTGTCATTTTATGAGTAATCTGTAAAATTAAGCGACAGGAATTCTAAATTCTGGCCTGTCTTTTCCAAGTTAGAAAATGTAAGAATGTATGTGCCACTTCTGATCAGACTAATGTTCTGCTAAGTTTAGCATAGCCTCGCTTGATTGTGGCTTGAACCAGATACTGTAAGAAAACCCATAGAAAAGTAGTTTAGAAAAACCTGTCCTTTTGGAAAAGTTTTGTCTTAACCCACTGTTAGTTAAAAGTTGGCTTATGCCCTCAAGTATGAGGGCACATACATAACGTGACCAAGGATATACATTATCTTTGAAAATATTTAATCCTTTTTCTATCCTGCCTGCCTTGTGGCTTCAGTAATATCTTGTGACAATGATTTTCACAGATTAGCTTTCTGTTATTAGAAAAAAAGAGTTTTTCTGTTAATCCAGGGATTCTCAACCAGGATTTTGGGGCACCCAAGGGTGCTGCAAGATCCTTTGAAAGGTGCCAAGAGAAATGTGAGGAGACATTCAGATAAGCACAGGGTCAGGCTCTTTTGTGCTTAGCTGTTCCTCTGACTCCACTGCCCAGCCCTTCAGCAAGGAGGTAATAAACTTATTTATTTACAGTGTTTAATGTTTTTAAAAGTGGTGCTGCTTAATTCAAAAAAGTTACAGAGGAGTGTCTTGAGTCTAATGAGTAGTGCCTTTAATCTAAAAAGGTTGAGAACAATTGCATTAATCCATCTTTAAACTGCTAACTTTAGATTTCACTTCAGTAGACTTGAACATACCATTCAGCTTTTGTTGTGGAAAATGGTAGGTGTGACTGACTGACTTACCTTTCCTGCAACATTTCTTATTTTGCATAGCACTATCATATCTGCCTTACTATACAATTAGTTTATAGCATGAACTTCTCTTTTGTGTCTAAAAAAACAATAAGCTTTAATCAGCATAAGCCAGATGGCTAAAACAGTGGAAAAGAGAAACAAGAAATATCTTTCCTAGCAACCAATTCAACCTGTGGCTCTTGCATCCTGTTGCTGCTTTTCCCAGGACTTTGGACTATTGAATGACACATTCTCAGATATACCTCTTGTCCTTGATATGTATGCCTCCCATTAGTTCTGACAATCCTTTTCTAAATGCATAAAGTTAAAAAACTTGCCTTATTCTACAGGTGATAATCCCCTCTCTACTTATCTTACCTTATCTGGGTTCGTAGTATCATAGTGCTTAGGGTCAGAAGGGACCTAAACAGATCATCAGGTCTGACCTCCTGCCCCAGGCAGGAGCGGGTGCCAGGGTCATATCACCCCAGCCAAATGTCTGTCCAGCCTCCCCTTGAAGACCCACAAGGTAGGAGAGAGCACCACCTCACTTTGGAGTCCATTCTAGAGCCTGGCAGCCCTAACTGTAAAGTAATATCTCCTGATGTCCAGCCTGAACATTCTCTCTAACAATCTGTGGCCATTATTCCTAGTAACCCCAGGTGGTACCTAGTAACCCTGGGTTCTTTCATAGTGAAGTCTTTCAGAGGCACAATACAACCCAGCTTCTTGAGCCAAATTTGAGCAGGTCATTTACTGTGGCTAACAGATACTTTTTCAGTGAGTGCATCTACACAAGACACTTAATGCTCAGTAGACTAATTCTACTGCACAATAGTGCATCATGGCAAAATCCATGCTAATGCACAATAAAATTAGTCTACTGCGCATTAAGTGCAATGAAAAGAACATGTACCATTTCTACTGTGCAGTATTACCAGATATTGCACAGTTAGTTAATGCCTCATATTGGAGGTACTAAACTTAATGCATAGCAGCAACGGTGCATTAGTACATGTGTAGATACACCCAGTGATATATTAGCTTTGAATATTAGGGTGTTACAAAACATATTAAGGCTTTTTTCTTGAGGGAAAAAAATCCTCCAAACTACAAAATGTAAAGGCATTTTCTCTTAACCAAATGATGCAAAATTAGAGGTATAACTTCATTTAAATTTTTCCTTTCTTCTTGAAACGTTCTTCAGATTTTTTTAAATGTTTATGAATTGTTAATTAATAACATTATAAGACACGACTTACTCCGGTAATACTATGGATAGATGCGAAATTGAATCTTACCATTTGGGTTTGCTGCTGTTACGTATCATAGAACTGTGGTTGCTTTTAACAAGGTAATGTTAAGAACTGTGCTATACATACGTTTGTTTCAGCTAATATTACCTAGGAATTTTCTGACTTCAGCCTTGTAATATTCCACTATTAATTACTGTTTAGTCAGAATCACTTTCATTTATAAGCATCTTCTTGTTCATCTGCTGGCCATTATAGTTCTGATATATTATAACAAGCTTTCTTGAAATCAAGGAATTTCATAGATAATTATACCCATAAATCATATCCTTTTAAATTCATTAAAACTATTCTATGTGAGTCAGAAAATACAGGCCCCTTTTGTAAGGTCCAGAATGACCATCCTTCATTAAGGCACACTTTCTTGACGCACTTATTACCTCTTTTGGTTAATACTTTTTAGTGCTTTTCATATTACAGAAATCAAAATTATTCTGATATAGCATTATACCTTGAGGAAGCTGAGCAATTTGGCACTAAGTCCAAATGGCACTGAGAGATTATTTTACTTTTTGGGACAGAAAAATATGCCTGTCATTTATTATTCTGCATTAGAACCTGAATTCAATAATCATTCAGGGCCAAGGAGTCAGGCAGAGGTTTGTTTCTTTCAGGGTCCAAGTTATAACTGAGAATCATCTGTGTATTGTGCAGAGGCTTATGCTACAGACATTATAATAACCAGTAGCATAATGAAGGAGGAGCAGCTGGGGCCCCCTAGAGGCACAAAACAAAAATAGCTGCCACCCTGCTAGCAGCAGCACAGCCAATGGTGTTGCCCTATGCATGGCTGCTGCCCAGGGTTTCATAGTTGGTAGGGTCAGAAGGGACCTAAGCAGGTCATCAAGTCTGACCCCCTGCCATGGACAGGAAAGAATGCTGGGGTCAAATAACCCCAGCAAGGTGTTCATCTAGCCTCCTTTTGAAGACCCCCAAGGTAGAAGCGAGCACCACTTACCTTGGAAGTTGGTTCCAGCTCCTAGTCACCCTGACTGTGAAGTAGTGCCTCCTGATGTCTAGTCTGAACCTACTCTGTCAGCTTATGGCCATTATTTCTTGTTACTCCCAGTAGTGCTTGGGGGAACAGGGACTCTCCCATTGCCTGTTGGTCCCCCTTGGCAAGTTTGTAGTTGGCCACCAGATCCCCTCTCAGCCTTCTCTTGTGGAGGCTGAACAGGTTCAGGTCTCGTAGTCTTTCCTCACAGGGCCTACCCTGCTGCCCCCTGATAATATGAGTAGCCCTCCTCTGGACCCTTTGAATGCTAGCCACATCCCTCCTGAAGTGCGGTGCCCAGAACTGGACGCAGTGCTCCAACTGTGGCCTGACCAGTGTTGCATAGAGTGGGGGGATCACCTCCTTGGACCTGCTCGTGATGCATCTATGGATGCATGACGAGGTGTAGTTAGCCTTCCTGACTGTGTCCCCACATTGGCGGCCCGTGTTTATCTTGGAATCAATAGTGACTCCAAGATCCTTTTCTGCCTCTGTGTTGACAAGAAGGGAGTTCCCCAGCCTGTAGGTATGCTGCTGGTTTTTCCTTCTCAGGTGCAATACCTTTCACTTGTCCATATTGAAAACCATCCTATTTTCATCCATCCACCTCTGGAACCTGTCCAGATCTAGTTGTAGCCTGCTCCTCTCTTCTAGTGTGCTCACTCTTCCCCATATCATAGTGTCATCTGAGAACTTGAACAAGGTGTTTTTCACCCCCTCATCCAAGTCACCGATGAAGATATTGAATGGTGGGGGCCTGAGGACCAAGCCCTGGGGAACCCCATTTCCCACGTCCCTGCAGGTCAAAAATTACCTGTCCACCACCACTCCCTGAGTGCGGCCCTTCAGCCAATTTGCAACCCATCTGAATATGTAGGTGTCAACACCACAGTTGCCTAATGTTTTAATGAAGATGGGCTGAGAGATGGTGTCAAAGGCCTTCCTAAAGTCCAGAAAGACTACGTCCACCATGACACCTGCACCCAGGGCTTTTGTGACCTGGTTGTAGAAGGCAACCAAGTTGGTCTAACAGGACCTGCCTCTAATGAACCCATGCTGATTGCCTCTAAGCATAATCTCCCCTGCTGGTTGATTGCAGAAGTGCTCCTGGATAATTTTCTCAAAGAGCTTTCCCAGGATTGAGATAAGACTAACAGGCCTATAGTTTCCTAGGTCCTCTTTCCTCCCTTCTTTGAAAATGGGGACCACATTGGCCCTTTTTCAGTCCTCTGGCACCTCACCACAGCATCATGAGTGCTTGTAAAGCTGTGCCAGGGGTCCCACAATGACCTCTGCCAGTTCTCTCAGCACTGGGGTGGAGATCATCGGGACCTACTGATTTTAACATGTCTAGTCCCTCCAGAAGTTCCCTAACTAGATCCTCACAGACTCTGTGCCTGGCTGTGCCTCCCCTGGGGCTGTCCAGATTCCCAGTGGGGGGGGGATGTCCCTGTCCCTGCTCAGAAAAATGGAAGAAAAGAAACTATTAAAAAGATTAGCTTTGTCGCCTGATGCTACCACCAGATTATCAGGCATGTCCTGCAGAGGATCCACATTACTTGGTACCTTCTTTTTACCCACTATGTATTTAAAAAAGGACTTCTTATTATCCTTGATCTGGGTCGCTAGTCCCAGTTCCATCTCTGTCTTAGCCTTCCTAACCGCCCCCCTACAATCTCGAGCAATGGAGGTATACTCCTCCTTGGTGAGGGCCTCTCCCTTCCATTGGGTGTACACCTCCTTTTTGGCTTTGAGCTGTTTCTGGATGCTTTTGGTGAGCCGTGGGGGCTTTTGAGCACTCTTGCCCCCTTTGATCTGCATGAGGATTGTCACACTTTGGGCTTGGAGGATCGTCTCCTTAAGGAACAACCACTCCTCTTGGACTCCCAACTCCCCTCTCCTCCGGGACCTCAGTGCCACCCTGACTAGTCTTCTTACCTCATTGAAATCCTCCCTTCTGAAGTCCAGGCCTGCTGTCTTGCTGCAGGCCTTTGATACACTGTGCTGGATGGTGAACTCCAGTAGGCGATGATCACTATTGCCCAGGTGGTTGAGCACCCACAGTCCATTCACCAGGTCATTACCTGTGGCCAGGACCAGATCCAACATGGCATTTCACCTGGTGGGACTGTGCACCTCCTGGGTTAGATGGAGGTGCTGTAATTTGGCTAGGAACCTACGTGAGCAGTCAGACCTGGCTGACTGCTCTTCCCAGCAGATGTCCAGGTAGTTTAGGTCACTCATGATGACCACATCCCTTGACTTGACTGCCTCCATGAGCTGACCAAAGAATTTCTGGTCCAGCTCTTCCCCCTAGTTAGGTGGCCTATAGTAGACCCCCACCATTAGGTCCCTTTCCCGCTGACTCCCTTGTATTCTGACCCAGAGCACCTCCATCTGCCCTACCTCAGACCCAGTGCTGTTCACAGAGGATGTGTATTGCTCTTTGATGTAGAGCGCCACACCCTGACCTTTCCTCCCCATTCTATTCTGCCTATACAGCCTATAGCCCTTGATGTTTACCACCCAGTTGTGCATTGGATCCCACCAAGTTTCAGTGAGTCCCACTATGTCTTGGTTTGTGTTAGCTAGCAGGAGGGCAATTTCCTCCTACTTGTTCCCCATACTGCAAGCATTAGTGTAGAGGGATTTAAGGCCTCCTGAGAGTATATGCAGCTTCCCCTCAATCCCAGGATTATCCAGGGCCCTGTCTGTTACCTGGGTATTTCTTGTGTTCATCGCCTGTCTTGACTGGGCTGTTCTTGAAGGTGTCTTCTGGTTCGGTGTTCTGTGGCTCCCTTGGTCCTCTGCCTCCCCCTCCCTCAATGAGCCTAGTTTAAAGCCTGCCAGAGGAGATCAGCCAGCCTGAAAGAGAACACATGCTTACCTTTGGGGGAGAAGTGGAGCCCATCCCACCCGAGCATGTCTCTTGTTTTGAAGTGTGGGTCGTGGTCCAGAAAGCCGAAGCCTGCTGTGAGACACCATTCCCAAAGCCGCAAGTTGATGTCCCAGATGCAGGTCTCATTGTGTCTTCCACTTCTGCTCACTGGAAGGATCAATGAGAAGACAACTGTGCCCCTATTTCCTTGCTCCCCAGAGCTTGGTAGTCCTTCATCAGGCTATCTGGACTGCTGCTGGCTGCATCATTAGTGCCCACATGGATTAGGACCATGGAGTAGTAATCAATGGGCCAGATGAGGGCTGGGATCATTTCTGTCATGTTCTGAATCTGCACTCCAGGCAGACAGTAAACCTCGTGTGTCATGGGATCCTGGTGACAGATGGGACCCTCTGTTCCTCTCAGGATGAAGTCACCTATGATGAGTACCTGGCATCTCTTCTTCCAGGTCAACTTGCCTCCTTCAGCCCATTCTGTGCGTGGAGTGACCTCCTCAGCAGAGGTTTCCTTCTCATCTTCCTCTTCCTCCAGTGTCACCAGGGCCTCATACCTGCTCCCCAGCTGAACTGGGGAAGCTGGTACAGTGCCACCGTGAGGGTGCTCAAGGGCCCAGTTTACCTCTTGACAATCACTATTAAAAACTTAATGACAATTAAAAAATAATTAGCATGCTTCAGAACTTCAGATATTTAAAGAGAAATGTTTAGTTTTTCTTTGAGGTGCTGGGTGCTTTTGGATGAACCTCCCCTGAGCTGTTAATACCAGTCATACCAGGTGTTGACAAGTCCATACATTCCAATGGAGTCATTTCAGTGTGTTGTCCTGATTGCCTGCCTGAGATCTTTTCAGGAAAGATGCTTGCCTCAGTGTCTCCTACAATTTGGGGAAGATGCCATCTATTCTTCCAGTGTACCTGTCCAACTGCATTGATAACCTCATGCAGATGCGAAGCTACTTCTTATGACATCAATACTATTTGCTACCATTGTTTTCCATAGAGGATATGTGCAGCACCATTTTCACAAAGTAGTAGCAGCTCCTGGGGTAGACTCAATCATGTTGAGGATTTTTGCTTTGCCTTATAAGCCTCTTTATACAGCTATAGGTTCTCATGGACTCTAGCATCAGTTTCTAATAGAATGGACATTCTTCTTTCCAGTTTCCTGCTGAACCAAATGTCATTAAATGACAATCCATTCTTTGTTCACTGACTTCTGTGATTTGCTATTGTTATTTAGAAATCAGAGTCTTACTCTGCATTCCTTTTTCAATAAATGCTTTAATTATTGTAACAAAGTATTCCACCAGTCTGCAAGATTGGTGATAATGTGGGCTAACAATTACATGTCTTAGTTTGTACTTCACTGCACACTGTTTAAACCCCTTCTCACTAAACCGTGGATCCATGTCAGACATTCTGATTTATGGTATATCATATCTAGAAAGAATGGATTTTGTATGTATGATTGGTTGTTCAGTTGTAGTATCTTCAAGTAAGGTTACCTCAGGGAAGCCTTAAACAAGTAAATGCCATCTTTGCTCTCAGTATACCTACTTTGCTTTAGGGAGCCAATAACACGGGCTGTTACACTTTATTTCATCTATGATTTTTCTTTAAATGTAAAACTTTGAATAGTTTCCTGAATGTCACTCTTCATTTTAAACCCACATAAAAGGTCTCTGAGCCTTCTTAGATTTTTAAATTTCTAAATGAATTTAATATATCCTTTTAAATATATTTTTCTGTAGCATCTTCAAAATTATCATTGTAGTGCCTTTAAATAAAAACCAATCTATTATTTATTTAAGTTTTCTCTTACACTGATCATAGGGCTGTGGATATGCTATCACAGCCACTCTGTGCTAATAGTCTCACTTAGTTCTTTCTGTGTCTCATCTTTAGCAG
Source organism: Caiman crocodilus (assembly GCA_030014935.1). Classification (NCBI taxonomy): domain Eukaryota; kingdom Metazoa; phylum Chordata; order Crocodylia; family Alligatoridae; genus Caiman; species Caiman crocodilus. The sequence continues at coordinate 37,352,990 of JAGPOW010000261.1, read as the reverse complement.
TAGCTCTGGCAATTACAGTCCACATTTCATCTGATAATAGATAGGTTGTTTTCTTTTTTTTTTTTTTAATCAGAATTACAGGTATATAATCTAACACTTGACTTTGTTGCATTGTATTTTGTCAAACACTGTAGAAAATAGAGTGTATCTATGATAATATTCAAAATGCACATAGTATTTATAGCTGAAAAATAATCTCTGTATTTGTGGTAGGTCGGTTAAAGATGCTTTCCGCAATGTCCAATTTCAGTTAACACTTAGTTCTCATTAATAAAAACACGAATTATTTTTATAATTTAATGCCTCTCTCTATTTGAATATAATGGCATTCAGTTTTTATTAGCACTTTTAATATATAAACCACTGGTGTTCAGTTTTCACTGTGAGGATTGCAATAATGTACTTTTTAGCTTTTCACTGACTGTTATAGTGCCTGATGATTTGACCTCTTTAATTAAGTCCTTGAGTTTCTCTAGCTCTGAGATTTATATTGTATGTCCTTTGAACATATTTTCACAATAGCTCTCTTTGGTTAAGATTTGGGCAACTGTATTAGGCACATTGTTTCCCTACACAGTTCACTGTTGTATCCCTTTCTCATCCTGGGACATGAATGTTGGTGACTGCATCATCCTTGCTATGTGATCTGTGTGAACATCTCATTGTGTCTTGGATATCTTATTTTTCATAGTTTCATAGTTGGTAGGATTGGAAGGGACCTGAGCAAATCATCAAGTCCGAGTCCCTGCCATGGGCAGGAAAGAATGCTGGGGTCAAACGACCCTGGCTAGGTGATTACCCAGCCCCTTTTTTTAGATCCCCAGGGTAGGAGTGAGCACCACTTCCCTTGGAAGTTGATTCCAGCTCCTAGCTGCCCTGACTGAAGTAGTGCCTCCTGATTTTTGGTCTGAACCTACTCTCAGTCAGCTTATGGCCATTATTCCTTGTCCCCCCCCCAGTGCTTGGGGGGACAGGGACTCTCCCATTGCCTACTGGTCCCTCTTGGTCAGTTTGTAGATGGCCTCCAGATCCCCTCTCAGCCTTCTCTTATGGAGACTGAACAGGTTAAGGTCCTGTAGCCTCTCCTTGTAGGGCCTGCCCTGCTGCCCCTTGATCATGTGAGTGACCCTCCTCTGGACCCCCAATGCTGGCCACATCCCTCCTGAAGTGTGGCGCCAAGAACTGGACACCAGTTTTGTTTGTTTAGTTTTAGCCCAGCAGCTTCTTGTCTTTCTAAAGCTGCCCAGAGCTTGTCATGCTTTTCTCTAGTTTTTTTCCAGATCAAAAAATTATCTATGTTGACCTTAAAATCCTCTATACATGCTGGCAAAACATCTTTGGTGCTAAACGTAACCTAAATGGCAGCCTGAGACACTAAGATGCCCAAAAAGGGCATTGATACTCAGTTTTTCTGCGTATACTCAGTTACACACACACACACACACACACACACACACACACAC
>JAGPOW010000261.1:37313469-37351427 GCA_030014935.1 Caiman crocodilus | reverse complement strand
ACACACACACACACACACACACACACACACACACACTACAACTTCAGAGCAATGTATTGTAAGAAATACAATTACCTTTGAATACTGGGGCCCGGTATTTGCAGACATAGAGTAAATTGCTAATTGAGCCTTCCCCAGTTTCCCTCAACATCTCTACACAGTTTAAACTCTGGTGGTGGTTTTACTTACTCTATTCTTCCACTGCCATTGAGCTGATACCACTGCTGTTCAACACAATGGGTTCCAACTGGCTCATTCCAGAGCCTCTGAAAGGTAGAGCTCTTCAAATTCCTTTTGTATAGCTGAGTTTTTGGTTGTAGCCATGTTAGTCTATGGACATAGGCAGGCAAAATTATTTGAGTAGATGTGATATCTTTTATTAGACCAACTGAGTAGTTGGGAAAGAGTTCTTAGCAAGCTTTTGGGTTCAGTCACCCTTCTTCAGGTATAGCTGGCTGCTTCTAGCCTTTTTGGATATCATTGTTTCTGTTATTTTTCTCAGTCTGCATTTTAAGGAGGATTCATAGAGTCATAGATGTTAGGGCTGGAAGGGACCTCAATAGATCATTGAGTCAGAACCCCTGCATAGGCAGGAAAGAGTGCTGGGTTCAGATGACCCCAGCCAGATGCCTATCTAACCTTCTCTTGAAAACCCCCAGAGTAAGGGAGAGCACTACCTCCCTTGGGAGCCCATTCCAGATTTTGGCCACTCTGACTGTGAAGAAATTCTTCCTAATGTCCAGTCTAAATCTGCTCTCTGCTAGCTTATGGCTGTTTCTCGTGACCCTCAGGGGTGCCTTGGTGAGCAGAGTCTCATCAGTTCCCTTCTGTACCCCCATGATGAATTTATAGGCAGCCACAAGGTCACCTCTCAACCTTCTGTTGCAGAGGCTGAAGAGGTCCAGGTGCCCTAGTCTCTCCTCGTAGGGCTTAGCCTGCAAGCCCTTAACCATATGAGTGGCCCTTCTCTGGACCCTCTCCAGGTTACCCACATCTCTCTTGAAGTACAGCACCCAAAACTGGACTCAATATTCCAACTGCGGTCTGACCAGTGCCCGATAGAGGGGAAGTATCACTTCCTTGGTTCTGTTTGTCGTGCATCTGCTGATGCACGATAAAGTGCCATTAGCTTTGCTGATGACTTGGTCACATTGACGACTCATGCTCATCTTGGAGTCCGTTACGACTCCGAGATCCCATTCCCCTTTCGTGCCACCAAGCAAGTTATTTCCTAGGCAGTAGGTGTGCGGGACATTTTTCCTCCCTGAGTGCAGCACTTTGCATTTCTCCTTGTTAAATCATTTTCTATTGTCTTCTGCCCATTTGTCTAACCTGTCCAGGTCTGCCTGTAGTTGTTCCCTGCCCTCCAGTGTGTCTACTTCTCCCCACAGTTTTGAGGAGGATGAATTAATACTGAAAAGCTGACTTTCAGTATTTATACTGAATTTGAATTAATACTGACTTTAAATTAATGAAAGGTTGACTACAGTTATCCATACTTTATTTTCTTGGGAATAGTTTACTGTATCGTGACCTACACAAAGCCACATCTGAAATCTATTCAGAAATTCAGCCACTGCCCAATACAGCAAGGAGTTAATGTTCCTTAACATCAGTAACCAACTGCCTATACCAGGGGTGACCAACACCCAACCCATGGGGTTTCTGGAGGGGGATGGGAATTTGGGGCAGGGTGAGCAGGTGTGGGGCCTGCTGCTAAAATCTGGGTATCAAGTGGTATTGGGGCATGGAATGGCAGGCAATGGCTTTGTTAATCCCTATGGTTTTCTGAGCCAACACATCTGTGTCTGGATCTGGCCTTCAAGGAGCCAAATGCCATAACTAGGTCAGGGTGATAAGCAGAATATAAGAATTGATGTAGGGGAGATACTTGCTGAAGTCAGTGGAGAGTCTCATAGACTTCAATATGCCCTGGATCAGGCAATACATTCTTATAAAAGCACAGGGAGCTGTGGCATCATGCATGAAATCTAAACATGCCCAGATGAAGAAGAAAACAGAGAGCTGTCTAATGGTAATCTGTAAATCTTCCCGTGTACATCTATACAAGAGGATGATGCCTGTGTACTTTAAAAAAAAAAAAAAGCAGCACTAAGCAACAGACATTCAAAAAATGTGATCCTTTGCTTTATTTTCAGCCTGTTCTATTTTAAACTCCTCTCTTGACTAACATATTTGTTTTTAGAAGCATTCTTTTCTCCATCTATAGGAGAGTAAAAAGGAAATAATTGAATGATAAGATGTATTAAAAATAACTGAAAAATATAGGTTGTTGGCAGTTTGGGAGATTCTGTTTTTTGTAATATTTTCCCTTCCTTTGAACCCAGTTTTATGCCCTTACATTCACAAGTAACACTGTTCATTTGAAAATGGTATTCAGGAACTCCTTATTATGAGTAAAGGTCTCACAATCTGACACTTTATACTCCTTATAATCTTCCAATTCTTGGTCTTTCATACCCTGCATATAAGCATGTTTTACTGTCCATTGCTTTTTCCATTCTTTACCTAGTCTCCTTCTGTTGTGGCACCAACTTGTTCTCTCACATATGCAACTCCTTAGCGTGTGTGAATTTCTCTCTCTCTGCACAGGCTTATTTGCTGTCAGTAACCTACTCATATGCAACATGTCCCCACCCTGGGCCTCCATTTCTTCCAGTTCAGCAGCTTGTATGAATCAGCTCTGACAATAAACTCTCTTGGAATTGTGCTGCTTCCAGCAGGCCAGTACATCTTCAGTCATCCAGCAACTCACTTGGAAGTGATCTCATCAGTTTCAGCTCATCATTCTCCAGATTTGTGAATGGAGAATAGTAATTTATTATTGACTTTTTAAAAACATAACTTTAATTCTTGGAACTGAATGAACTATCGATAGATGCTTATCATATTCTATAATAATAAAAACAGTTTTTTTGAGATGGACCAAGTGACCTTGTCTGGGGTGATTTGTTTGGCTTTGTTGCTGTTGTTTGTATGATTTGGTTTCTTTTGTGAGGGGAAGCAATAAGAAAGGGGGTGCTTTGTTTCATTATCCTACAATTTGGGACTGGTACAAAGTACCCCTACAGTTTATTCATATAGGGAGAAAGTAATTATAGTAGCAATTAAATGCTAAGAATTTCACAATAGGAACATGGCTTCTGAGGTGATTGCCTTAAATGCTGTTAGTGTATCTGACTGTAGAGTAGTTTCATTAAGCAATTACACATCCTGACCTTTCCCTTTTTGTGTTCCATAGATCATTAATTCAGTGGTACTGCTGATTCTCCTGAGTGCCCTGACTGATCCTGACCAGTACCACTTAACAAGTGCTGAATTAGGAGGAGAATTTGAATTTATGGATGATGCCAGTAAGTACAAAACATTTAATTGTTAGCATTCATCAGTTATTTCTTTTCATGAAACTGCTGTGTTTTAGGCAGGTATTGTAATAGTGATGTCTCTTAAATATTGCTTCAATGCCGTATTCAAGCAATTATACTTTCATTGTGAACAGCATATCTACAACACAAAACCACCCTCCCCGAATTGAAGCCTGCTGGTTACTCTTTCAGCAATCTCATCTAATTGACCATTAACTGAAGAGTCACACAGACTGAGCTCCCCTGCACATCTAAAACAAAGCTGAAATGGTACTGAGACTTATTTTCCGGGCTGTGTGTGGAAAAGCTTGCAGTACCATTGTCTGTGATGTAGCTGTTGAGAGAATTGGAGTCCATAGGTAGGAACGTACTCAAATCCCTCATGGGTGCAGCAGGGGATGGGGGGCTGCCAGCACGAAGGGGAGCCCAAGGGGGATGCCCCTTCCCCTCACAGATGACTGGCTAAGAGGGCTGCCTGTCATGCCTCCCCCTACCAGTGGTGGCTAGAGGTGGGGCTGCATGATAGGCAGCCTTTTCAGCCATTCAGTGGCAGGGGGCAGGGCCGTATGACAGACAGCCCTTGCAACCAATCAGCAGTAAGGGGTGGGCCACAGGGCCTCTTGGCCAATCAGGGGCATGTCTTGGCCAATAAGGGGCATGCCACCTTAATAAGCCCATGAAACTGGCAGCTGTCCCACAATCTGCCCATGAAATCAGCCAGCTGCCTTCTCAATTTACAGTAAACTGCTATCCATAGGCGGATAATACAGCATGTTAATTAGTGTTGAAACACAGCTAAATTAAAACAATATGAATGCTATTGACTCTGAAATCATACACCTACCTAATACCACATTTTTTTTGCAAACCAACTCCCAAATAAGAGGGAGACTCTGTTTTTGGAAGGTAGAATGTAGAAAAAAGATTTTTCCAGAGTCATGGCTGACTGTGTGACTTGTGGGTTTGTTACACATTACACTGTGAACTGCACAAATGTTGATTGGTGTTAGTGCTAGCTTGAGTTTGGAGCAGTCACACATGAGGCCAGCATGGGTCTGGCGGACCAAAAGGTAAGAATACCCCTCTCCCATTTCGGGTTTCCCCACTGCCCTTTCCCTGCCTTCCCCTACTTACTTGTGGCTGCCCATTCTGTCTTTCTCAGGGGAGCAAGCAAGGAAGGGTTAACCTGCCTGCCTAGCCATTGCTGTTAGGCTGATGCCCTTCTCTAGGCTGAGTCTGCCCAGAGGACAACAACAACAGCAGCCAGGCAGGCAGGTAGGTTAACCTTTCCCTGCCTGCTCCCTGGGACAGACAGTGTGAGCAGCCATAAATAAGCAGGTGTAGGGGGCAGTGAGCAGGGATCTGAGGTTCTGGGGAGAGTGAGGGAAGCAGTGGGTTCAATCTGAGCTGGTGGGTTGTTTACATTGATGTGTAGCGTAGAGTGGCTACACTTTGATGTAATCCAAGCTGGATAATACAGGTCAGAGATAATCCTGCCTTGGAGTAGTGTAACTTTAAGCTGCATAACAAATGCTTAAAACTAGTTTCTGGTGTTAGTGTGAGGACAATCCAGACATTAAGAGCTCCAGGGACCACTCAAAATTACAGTGTAATAAGGCCCAGAGTAAGTCCCCCTGGAAACAGAATGTCCAGGAAGCGTGGCATTCCAGGAGACAATCCAGGGAAGGCATCAGAAACTTCCTGGTTTGTCAGGACAGCTACAAAACTAGGCCTTACACTTTTGCAGGCATGGTACAATTTACTTCCTTACTGTAAATAGTTTTTTATTTGAGTTCCTGTTAATAATAAAGTTTTTTCCACAATGCAAGCCTCATCAAGATACTACAGACTGCATGCAGCAGCTCACTTGCTGTAAATCAGCTCGATTGCTCCTTCTGGTACAAGCTTCAGTGCTTAGCCAATAGCAACTATGGCTGTGGAAGAGTTAACACAGAACCCTGCCCCTTCTTCAGAGAGGAGCAAGAGCCATCATGGTAGCCACTAAAGGACAGTATTGGCCTGCTTCCATTCCTCTCTTTTTCTATTCCAGTGAAAAAATATCAGCTTCCCCATTTAAAGATATGGACATGAACTTTTGAGGGGCTGATTTGGGGAAACTGGTTATGTGGTATGAAAGCAAATATGCACATTTATGTGCAAATATGCACATACATATGCACATGTACCCACATAGTATGATTTGTATATGTATATTGTAATGGATACATATAATATACATGGAGCTATGTTTGCATAACAGATCTAAAAGTCCTCAGATACTTTCCATATGACCATAATATCTAACAGATGGCATACAATTAATTTATTAGTGTTAACTCTGGGCTGCCTTTGTCTTCCAGTAAAGACTTTAGCAAAACTTCCATAGAATTCCACAAAAGTAGGATCCAAATCCATGCGTCTTACCAACCTTCTATATACTTATGACAGAAAACTTTTTCCCCCCTCTATTACTATTTCAAGGAGAGGGGGGTTCTCATTGATTTTTAAATAACTAGTGCAAAATCTTTTTACCTTCATTGATATGTATTAGCGTTGTGTGAAACTTTGGGTGCTGGTTCTATTCAGAGGAGATTCAGGTTAATCCGGCAACCAAATCTCTGGATCCAAATCAAATTGGAAGACCAATAAAAAGGTGTGAATTTATTTGGAGAGCTTTCAAAATTTGGGCAGCCCCCACTTGCTGCCACAGGCAGCTGGTCCCGGACTCCATGCCTGTAAGTAGGGGGTGGGAGGGAGCTGGGGGAGAGGCCTATGGGATGACCCTTGCTAGGCTGCATCTCCTACCTGCTCTCCCAGCCCCCCTGAGTGCCCTCTAACCCCGATCGCTCTCCCAGCCCCATCAACAGCTGCCCTGCCTGGCCCTAGCGTCCTGGCTCATTTTTAAGCCTCATACTCAACTGCTGCTACCAGGTGAGGGTGATCCCTGCTGCCCCCCCACTACCCTGTGCTGCATGGGGGGCTCTGCCATGAGCCCTCCAACCCCCACCCACTTTCCCAGCCCTGTTGATAGTTGCTCTGCCCAGCTCTAGCTCCAGTTCCAGCTCCCATTAAAAAAAAAAAAAAAAAAAAAAGAGTACCAGAATGCTGGGGCCGTGCAGGACAGCCATTGACAAGGCTGGGAGAGCAGGCAGGGGATGGGACCAAATCTCTGAATCAGATTCATTTGAATTGATGCGGGACAGTTATTTGAAACACCAACTTGAATCACTGTCCCCCGAATCGGCCCAATCCAAATGGAATACTAGCCACTTCACTCAGGCCTAATACATATCAATTTAAAAAAAAACACTAAGGTCCATGTATCCATAGTTCTATAGGTATATTCCTGCTGATTTATAAAAAAATTCACTGGACTTTTCATGATATAGATTAACTGCAATCAACAGTTTCCCTGCAGTCAGAAAGGGTGCAGGTGCAGGGGGCTTGGGCTTGTTTCATACCATTTCTATACCTCATCCTGTCTGCTCAGAGTGCCTATAGTAGAAGTCGTAGGTTCTTGCCTGTCTTTCTGTTAAAGTCCTTTGAATCTTTCTGTTGACTTAATAATAGCAGGAACAGATTCCTTTATGGTCTGACAAATAGCTGGCATTGAGGTCTGTAGACGTCACTTTGAATTACATGTCAAAATGATGCTTAGTTTTGCATATTTTTTATTCTCTCTAATTGGAAAACACTTGCATCTCCGAATCTTTTTAGGTAATTGGCTTTAAGAAAGTAATGGCTATCATAGATGCAGATGGAACCATAGCTGAAATTGACATATTAAAACTGACTGCCTTGTCCTAATTCTCAGAGATTAACCTTGGTAATGACTGTCTGTCAGTGTGGGTTTTATATAGCTGACATCAGAAGCCTGCTGTGCTGGAGGTTTTAAAATAGTAATTCTATTTTGTAATGCTGTATCTGTCAGATCAAGTGTGTTTAAGATTTCCATCTAGATCTGAAAATTGCAGTTTTGTGTGTTCTTATTGGGTCTTCTGAAGTGAACCCTAAAAGATTAAAAGGGTGGTTCATGGACCAGGTGATTCGCATCCATTTGAGAATGACTAGCTGTGAAATGCTCCCTAATTATGAATAAACTCCTGAATTTTTGTCTTATTCTGTTCTTTTGCTTAGTTGATTTTCATGCTTTCTTCAGTAAGAGCTTCTAAATTAGTCCCCTGGCCACTAAAATTGCTTCCTGTTTGCTGGTTAGAGAGATTTTATTATGATGGATTTTTCAGATCTCACTAAACATTTTCTTTTTGTGATTACATGCCATGCAAAGTTTCATGTTAATGTTCTTATCATTCTCTGCACTTTTTGTTGTCTTCTGCAGAAGAAATGTTTCATATATATGTATGTTTTATAGACTGCTGATTTATTATGTGCAACTCAGCATTCAGAGTATAAATTTATGAATGATAAAATGTATGACCTCACTTTCTGCTGGATTGCAACCAGCTTTTGTGAGTAAAATGTTGCATCCCAAAGTTATTCCCTTTGTATGTGTGAGCTGACAAATGAATATTGACAAAAGTATTAATAGAGCTCTAGCTACTCAGATTTGAGACCAGTCTTATGATAGCAACAAACTCAGGAACAAGTTATTCATGCAGAACTGTTATTTCCCTCCTGCCTTCAACAATAGTGGCCGTGTCTGAAAATTAAGCCTTAAAATATCAGATTAAAACAAATCTATTCCCTTTTATTGATTGCAGAATAAAGTCTTGCTTCAGTGAAATAATTTGAATTTTGCAGTTATTGTTCATGGATCTGAAACTTTACATATGTGTAATTGCGAGTAGATCTAGCTTATGGACAGCTTTCAAATTTTTAATACAGTTATTGGGAGAATTGCTACCACACATTAAACATCTTGTGTAAATGCTAAGTATTCAGTGTTAATAAACAGTGGAATTGTTAAGGATGATTCCCATAGTGCTGTTGGAGGGTCTGAAATGACTGTGACATCATACACAATAAGTTTTTCCCCAGTACTGGAGAGGCTGGTGAAATACTGTTTTCTCTTTTTGCTCTGAAGAGAGAAACAAGCCAAAAAACTGCTAAGCAAGGAAGTCTGGTAAGATAGTAAACTGGAAGGATATCACAGGGTAGGCTTGGCAGTCTCGTCCACCCATACATCCCTGAGCTGAAAGTAACTGGCACAAACTCTATGTCCTATACTCTGCAGTTGCATTTGAGCTAATCATTTGAATCTGGTGAGCCCCAGAACCTTAAAGAGTTTCCAGTCAGAATAGTTTGCAAAGTAGAACCACAATAAGAAAAACTGCAGAAATGAGATATGCTGTGCAAGTATTTTGATGTTCAAAGGACTGATGACTGATGTCATGTTCTACTGGCAGTCGTGTTAGCAGCAGCTTCTTGATTTTGCTTCATGCTGGGTCACCTTAGGGTGAGGGGCTTGTGGTGAGGGTGTTAAGCATATTCCCTTTTAGGGTCAGGCTATTTTCCATCCCCTAGTGAGAGTGAGTTAGCAGAGCCCTTAGCACTAGGCCAGGGTAAACAGGATTTCATCTAACAGCGAGAACGAAATTGCATGAGGACCCCATAAAGGCCAATGGCCTCAGATGTGAATGGTGCAAGGCATCAAGGAAGACAAGCCCAAAGGCTAACAGTCACCAGATCTTCCAGGTCCAGTCAGGGCCCAGGGTGCTCATCGGGATGAGGAGCTGCAGGGAGTGGGGAAGACATAAGCAGGGGGTAGCCGCAAAAAGATTTGGAGGCCCATCTCGAAGGTTGACACATGGCTGGAGTATAGGGGAGGTTGGAGCCCCATGAACACCCATCGATATGCGTGACAGCACTGGAGGAATCATTAGAGGGGACCCCCTCCACTGAAGTAACACTCAAAATCGGGGGCAGGTAAGTTTGGGGATCACCCTGAAGACAACTGAGGTACACTCCAGGATCTACGCGAAGGTTCCTGGTGAGCCAGGTCGGCAGTTTGGGCAAAGGTGGCGCGAGAGTGTACCATCGAGAGGAGGTGGGCAGAGTCAGCTTTGATGAAGGGTAGAAAATCTGCCTCACCTGTCCTGCAGTGGGCAGGGGCATCTCATGGGACTGGTGAAAAACTGACCTGAAGTACCCGTTCAGCAAGTTTGCTTTTTCCTGGGCATCAGTTGTCAGTTGTCCCATCTGGTTTAGCAGGGATCCAGTGGTGCCCTTTGCTTTTCCTCTGGCTCCCTGCATATCTAAAGAAGGGACTTTTTATTGTCCTTGATATTTGTAGTTAGCTGTGGTGCCATCGCAGCCTTGGCTTTCCTGGTTTTCTCTCTGCAGATCTGGAGCAGAGGAGAGTATTCCTTCTTGGTGGTGGTTCTAGTCCTCCATCCTTTGTAGGTCTTCCTTTTTAAGGCAAAGGAGGTCTGCTAGTTCCCACTGTGCCCTTTTGCTGCCTTGCCTCCAAGACAGGATGGACTTTGCTTGCACATCCAGGATTGCTCCCCTGAAGACTAACCACTTGTCCTGAACTCCCCCCTCCTTTGGGTTGTGGCCCTTTAGGGCCTTTCTGAGAAGCCTCCTTAACTTGTCAAAGTCAGCTTTCCTGAAGTCGAGGACTTCTATATTGCTGACTGACTTGCCAGCTTTACAGCAGATGGTGAAGGTGATCGGCTCATGGTCACTGTCACCCAGCTTCCCTTTGATCATTAAGTTGCTGATTAGGTCATCCCCAGTTGCCAGTACCAGGTTGAGCAGGGCTTTATGTCTCATCAGCCTGTAGACCTCCTGCATCAGATAGAGGTCATCCATGTATGAGAGAAAGCTTTGTGACCGCTCGGATTTGGCTGAGTGCTCCTCCCATGAGACATCTGGGTAGTTAATGTCTCCCATGACAACCATATACCAGGAGTGTGCGGCCTCAGCTAATTCCCCGGCAAACTCCCAGTCAAGGTCTTGATCCTGGGTAGGGGGTCTGTAGTAGACTCCCACTATAGTATCCCCTGTGCTGTGTTCACCACAGATTTTATCCCAGAGGGTCTCAAGTCATCCACTGTGGGTGCCAGTGTTGGCTTGCAGGGATGCATACCTTTCCTTGACATGGAGAGCTAGACCCCAACCCCTTTTATCTTCTTGATTCCCTCTTGTACAGGTATAGCTGTCTATACCTGTGGTCCAGTCATGGGTGAATTCCCACCAGGTCTCCGTTATCTCTATGACATCATAGTTATTTGCGTTTAACAGGAGGGCAAGTTCCTCCTGTTTGTTCCCCAGGCTCCTGGCATTTATGTATAGGCACACAAGAGTCCCCATGTGGGCCTTTGCCTTGCCTACAGTTCATTCCAGGGCTGTGGCAGAGGTGGGCTCCCTTAAGTGCCTTGGCCTGCTGGCTTTGCAAGGGTTGCTCAGCAGGCCAGCAGTGGCAGTAGTCCCCACACCCCCAGCAGGCTTAGTTTAAAGCCCGGTGGAACAGGTCAGCCGGTCTAGCAGAGAAGAGCCTCCTCCCCAGGACTCTAGCAGCTGGTTAAAAGATGAACTGGAGTTCTCAGTCACCCTTCTGTAGACAGGGTGAACAAATTATATTGGCTGAAAATAGGGATAGAGGGAGGACTTAGTTACTGCAATTAGCTGATGTATGCTATTTCATATGTCTGCTCCTATCTCATAGAAAGTGGAAGTTAGGCTGGATGATTTTACCCCTAAATGAAACGATTACTAAGTTACCACAGTTAAGCTTCCCCACACCAAAAGATAGAAACATGAAGCAACTAAAGTCAACTGACTTTCCTTTTAACTCAGTATAATTTGTTTGTCCATCCACAACATCTCCTGGGTGTTGTGCTTATACATTCATTAATGCATCATAGTTACAGCGTGTTAAGTTTAGTACTTGGATAATGAAGTACCAAATCAGTGTGCAGTAATTGGTTCTACTGCACAATGGCACCACCACCTGGATACACTTGTACAGATGGTAATTGTGCAGTAGCCTAATACTACTATGCAATAGCATATTAGCACAGGTTTTGCCCGGCACGCTACTAGGCAGTGTTATTAGCCTACTGCTTTGTTAGCATCTTGTGTAGACAAACCCTCTGTTTTGGAACTCTTTTGCTGATGGAAAGGTGGAGATCTTCAATGGGTTCTTTGCCTCGGTCTTCCTGAGGGGCGACCGGGACATCCCGCTTGCAAGCAACGCACAACAGAATGCACTGCATGGTTAACTGCTATGTAAAAACACTCAAGGGTACTTGTTAGTATGCTGTGTTTCTAGTTTCAATTCTAATTAACTTAAGCTGACAGAGCTCAGAGGAACTGATGAGCACTGAAAGAGTTAGAGACAGCTTGAGCCAATGAAGGCTGCAGGCAGCAAGACAGACTTGGAGAGAGAGAGAGAGAGAGAGGAAGCACAAGTTCATCAGATCAAAATGCAAATGTCAACTTTATAACAATTTATAACAACTGGCTCTGCCAGTGAAATGACAATATATTTATGACCAATGGACTAAGGCTTAAAAGTGATTTTCTCCTTAAATAATGAGAGAGAGAGAGAAGGTTTTCAACAGATGGAACAAGTGGACAAAAGACAGTGTCCTTGGGGGAAAGGCAAATTCTCTGTGACCAACGCTGGATCTGGATCAGTCAGATAAAAGTGAAATCATGAAACAAATATTTCTTTTTTTCCCAATAAGGTTAGCACAAGTTAGAATCACTGGGTGCATCTACACATACATTTGATCTGAGATCAGTTTACATGCGAGTAAACAACTCACAAGTTAACACTCCCAAGCAGGTGTCTACACATGAAGGGACATTATTTCCCAGCTGCTTCTACTTCCTGCAGCCCCACAATGGGCCCCTGTTGCAACAGAGGGAATTCAAGGCTCCCTGTGAGTGCTATCCCAGGGGTTGGCAGTGAGTACTGGGCCAAGAAACATTTTAAGGGCAGGTCCCAGCTCATTGCTCCAATCAGGTGATCGAGGCACGGGGCTTGGAAAGAGCTGCAGGGGAGGGGCAGGTCCCGTAGAAGTGCAAGACTTGGAAAGAGGAACTGATGGGGCAGCTTGTAGTGAATCCTTGGCTGAGAGGGAATTCCTCCTTCCCCCCACTCCCTGCAGCTGGGGGCTCACTACTAGCTGTCCCACAGGTGGATGGGGGAGGAGATTTGTTCCCTACTGCAGCCTGTTCCCCACCCTGCTCCATGCTCACAGAGCTGAGCAGAGAATAGGCTTTCCAGCCCCTGCCAGGAGGGAGCTCCTAGTGCCAGCTCCATGACCTTGGGTCTGGTGCTGGCAGATGCTTATCATAGAATCACAGAAGTAGGGTTGGAAGGGACCTTGTAGATTTTTAAGTCTGACCCCCTGCTGGGGCAGGGGGGGAACTGGGCTCAAGTGACCCCAGCCAGGTAGGCATCAAGCCGCTTCTTAAAGACCCCCAGGATAAGATCCAGCACCACTTCCCTTGGAAGTTGGTTCCAGAACCTAGCCCTAACTGTGAAGTAGTTCCTACGGATGTCTAATCTTAAACCTACTCTCCAACAACTTGTGGACATTATTCCTTGCTATCCTGGGAGGTGCTAGGGGAAACAAGGTCTCCGCAAACCCTTCTGGTCCCCCCTTGTGAGTTTATAGACAGTCACAACGTCCCCACTCAGCCTTCTCTTGTGAAGGCTGAACAGGTTCAGGTCCCGTAGTCTCTCATTGTAGGGTCTGCCCTGCTGTCCCCAGATCATGCTGGTGGCCCTTCTCTGGACCCTCTCAATGTTGTCCACATCCCTCTTGAAGTGGGGTGCCCAGAACTAGACACAGTACTCCAGCTGTGGCTTGACCAGTGTCACGTAGAGGGGGAGGATCACCTCTGGCCCTACTTGAGATGCACCTATGGATACACGATAGGGTCTGGTTAGACTCTTGGCATTCCCTGCTGCTGGGGCAGGAGGACATAATATCTGTCCAGGCTCTGGTGGTAGAACCTGCCCTGGCAGCAGGCAGCTCCTGGGGACAGGGAACAATCTCCTGCACCCTGATGGCTGGCTGACTGGGAGATTTGCTCCTGGTCAGGCATCTACACAAGCACTGTTACACATTAACTCCTCACAAGTAAATTTGCTACTCGCTTTTGCAAATATCAAATTTACTTGTGATTGTGTGAGTTTTACTGTGCAGTAAAAGTGTCTCAAGTAGAGGTGACAGTACGTCTTAAATAATTCCATTTTTCAGTTGGTCTTCATATCAAGTTTATTTAAAGTTACTTTAATATAATGTGATACTATGATATGGCTGTGTCCATATACCTTCCCTGTTTTAATCTTTCTGAAATACCAGTGGGCACGTGAAAAGTAAATTAAATGCCCTAAAAGAAACCAATAGTGCTAAAGGGAAGCAAAATAACAAATGATATCATTGCAACTCTAAACAAAACCTTGAAATACATTAAACTTCTGATAGTTCTTGTGCCACATTTTCTGCTACTTTTACACATAAGGTAAAAGTACACACAGGATGCATCTACACATACAATTGATATGAAGTAGTAAACCCTGGAGCAATTTAAGCCAGAGTAAACTACTCCCAGGCACAGCCTCAACACATGCGGCCAGGATTGCAGCAATTTGAGCGGAGGCAGAGCAGGCCTGGGCTGGCAAGGAGCGTTGGGGGTCAGCCACGGGATCCAGGTGGTGACATTAGATAGTGGAGAGGCTGACAGGGGCATGAAGGTGCTGAAAGTGCGGAGCTGTGTGGCTATACAGCAGGCAAGAGTCTGGTCCTTGGCTGATAAAGGTTTGTTGGTGATATCTTTTAATAAAACAACTGTATGTCTGGAAGAGAAATTAAATAAGCTTTTGAGCCCTTCCATAAGTTAAAACTTTTTACTTAAACTGTACCTGCTTCTTTCTCAGACCTGAGGAAGGGTGGTTTCTGTCTGAAGCTTTATCTAATATCTCTCCTAATAAACTGTTGATCCAGTAAAAGATATCATGTAAAAAGTCCTCACTTCCCACTTACATGCACAGATATTCTCAGCTTATTTGTATCAAGCCTCCTAAATTAATAAATGGTATTTCAAATACACATCTTAATTTGTGTTGTGGTTTTGTTCTGAATGAGAGATTTTTAGGATCTTATTTCTGCTATGGGATGCCTTTAACTATTTTCCCTGTTTTATAAGATGTTAAACCTCTTCTTGTAAAGTTTCAGAGTCTTGGTCATTGGTGTACATTAATGATGATGGCAACATTAAGACAGACAGTCTATGCAGTATTCATTTTTATTTCCTTTCAAGACTAGCTTTAGCTTGGCCATTTCTTTATACTTCTCACAGGGTGCATCTACATGTGCAATTAATTTGAAGCAATGAACTCTGGTGCTTATTATGCTGGAGTTTATTTTTCCTGGGTGTGATGTTTGAACTTGGAGCAGTTCCCAGGCCCCCTGGGACCCTGCAAGCCACCTGTTAAGCAGGGCTGCTTCAATGCAGCTCAATGTGTTGTGTAGGGGCTGGCTGGAGCATGAGGGTGCTCCAGTGTGGAGCTAGCCAGCAGGGCACCCTTGTGCCCCAGCCAGCCCCATCAGTGTCTACACATGTGTTGCTGTGGAGTAAATTCTGCAGTAGGATAGTACTTGTGTTGACAAGTACTAACCTATGGCAGAGTTGAGTTGATTAGTTTACTGCATCCTAATAGCGCTGTACGTGTAGATGGTGACATTTTACTGTGCAGATAATTAGGCAGCTCCACAGTAAACATATAATGTAGACATGCCCACAGAGTACTGAAATACTTGCCCCAGTGAAGTCTGAGGAGCTGGTTTCTTCATTAGAGCTAGGCTTTTACCCCATCATTTTTTAGCTTGACTTTACAATTTTGTGAGCTGGTAGCTCTTCTGGTCTGCTTTCACAGCTCACATAGACATACCCGAGCTAACTCTAAACTAACTGTATTAGGTACTGATAGCAACATAGCTATGGCATTTTCAGTCTGTGCTGAGCTCTGAAAGCCTGCCCAAGAAGCTGCTGGTTTACCCATGGCTCTGTGCCTAGGAAGTTTACCATGTGGACAAGACTTTGGATTAGCTGTTGCCTCAGCAGAGGCTGCATATTCCTTGCTAACCAAGTATTCCCCCATCTTTTGGACGTGGAGCTCCCTCTTCAGGAAAATAAAACTAGTTATGCCCTCTATAACTGGGGACCTACCTAACTTGCAGCAAGAGAAAGTAGTTTTCGCAGCATGGTCACAGCTGGAAGAGCTGATTTTGTGGTTATTTCACAGTGGCCTTGTCTCTTGGCACTGACTGGTGGAGAGGCCTTGAGGAGGAAGGGATGAAGGCATGGCTACCATGTTGGCTAGTGACTGGCCTTTGTGCAGCCCCGCCCCTTGGTGCTGATGGGTGGACTGACACAAGGGGGCAGCTGTCATCTTGTCTGCTGCCCTTTGTGCCACCCTGCCAGCCAGTGCCTTCTCCTCCCAGGCAGGCTGCAAGGCTAGACCACAGCAGAAGCAAAACTTCTCTTGCCCAATGGGAAGCCAGCATTTTACTTTTATTACATTTTTTTGGTTGATTTCCTGGGAAATCATGGCCAATGGCATTTTTTGTGAAGATAACCATTTTTTGCAGTTTCTGTGAAAATCATGAAACCACAATTTAAAGTAGGTTCCTATCACTAACCCCTCACTATACAGTGTTACAGGACTATGCTGCCTAGTGTATTCATCATCCATCACTGGCTCTCCTGTATTTGCTTCATATTTGGAAGACTTCCTTTGCAACCACAGTATCTAGAGTCTTGCTCCAGCTGTAACCCTAGAGGATAACTGGCAGGTTTGTCTGCCCCCTCACTCTCTTGAGTAGTCTTCTCTGCCTCTCTAGGGAGATATACCCCAACTTGGAAACCACTACACTGGGCAGTGGGCAGAAAAACAGAACAGTGATCCCTGTTTACTTGTTACATTTGAATTTATTTATCTGTTTCAGATATGTGCATTGCAACTGCAATATCTCTTCTTATGATTCTGATTTGTGCAATGGCTACGTATGGAGCCTATAAGGTAATCAATTAGTTTAAATACAAGGTTAACAATTCTAGTTATTGGACTTGTTATAATTTTTTTTAAGATTGATAAATGGAAATTAAAGTTGTTTTATTTTAAGATTTGTTTAACTACTAAAGAAACTAGAAAGCCTTCTGGTTGTTGGTTTAGATCATATTGTGCCAAATGATTCTAATTAGGGCAATACAAGCCTAATATTATCTACTGGTAGTTGTATTCACAGTCCACAATCTCAAATAGTAAATCTGTTAGTATGCTTTTGGATAAATTGAATGCAAAGGCCAAAACCTGTTCCCTTAAAAATGAATAAATGTTTTCCCCAGTTACTGCTATGATACCAGGACTGGTTTTAAAGAACATGTTTATTTTAATCCCACTCAATAGTGTAGTGTCCTAGAAAACCAAAGTAGTTCTTTTTGATTTTTACATGCAGCTGTAGAAGGTGTAGACTCACACCCTAAAGTCTGTGTCAGCTTTGCTGCCAAACCTGTGTTGGCTGCATATCATATATTTTTAGCAGATTTAGCAAGTTATTTTCCCTCTGTGAAACTTAGTCTCAAGAGAGAATTTCATTGCATGATGTCACGGTTTCTTTATTCAGAAGTAAACATGCAGTTCTGCTTTTACTTACAGCTCTTTTGTTTTTCTATTTTATTTATAGCAACATGCAGCCTGGATTATCCCATTCTTCTGTTACCAGATCTTTGACTTTGCCCTGAACACTTTGGTTGCCATCAGTGTCCTTGTTTATCCAAACACCATTCAAGACTATCTACGGCAGCTGGTAAATTGTTTGATGTTAACAGTAATTTTCAGACTGGCATTTTGTTCTGCACCCTTATCTATTATCATTGAATCAGAAATTTAGGGTTGGAAGGGACCTCAGGAGGTAATCTAGTCCAACCCTCTACTCAAAGCAGGATCGTTCCCAACTAGTTCATCCCAGCCAAAGCTTTGTCTAGCTGAGTCTTAAAAATCTCCAAGGTTGGAGATTACATAACCTCTCTGGGTAATCTGTTCCAATGCATTACTACCCTCCTAGTAAGAAACTTTTTCCTAATATTTAACCTAAACTTCCCTATTCAAGGTTTTTGGAGAGATTTCATTAGGCAGGTGTGTTCATCCAAAAAGCCCTAATCCCAACGGTAGAAGAACAGGGATGGAGAAGCTAGAAGATAGCTAGAGGAAGAGTTTAATCATGACTACTTGCTCATGTTTTGCCTCTGTATGGTCTAACCTTCCAGTTATTGTCAGTATCATGTAAGCTAATGTGGTTTTCAAAACCACATTTAAACACAATAACCTTTTCTAGTGAAGACGAGCATTGAATGCAGTGAACTACCTTCTTACCCCATTCTTCCAGTCAGGACAGAGGCAGAGTTGCACATTGCTTTGTGTTTTAAAGTTTTTTTCTGAACATCTACCTTGAAAATCAAATTTCAGTTGACATCCATCTGAACTCTATTACATGGATGGAAAACTAAGTAGAGGACTGTAAATGAAAGGCAATGAGAAACAGCAGATAGATGAACACCTAATAAAGGAAATCACAGTAGGCAGCACTGTGTCAAGTCAGTGGGAGTGGGAGAGTAGGCTCTTAGGGAGCTATGTTAGATCTTGTCTTATTCAGCATCCTCCTTAATGATCGGCATGCAGTAAACACATACTGTACTAATGAAATTCACAGCTGACACTGGAAGTAAAAGCACAGGATTAAGTTAAAGGTCACCTCTATTAGAAATATGACTGGAAAACAACAAAATATTAGCCAACTTGGACATTTTCCTTTACTGTAGATGTAAGACCATGTAGCTATAGTAGAGTAAAACAATCTGAACCACAGATGTGTAGAGAAGTGGTATTTGTAGAGACCAAGGATGATGAAAAAGACCTAATGAAGAACTTAGACGGCATATTACATTTCTGGCCTTTTTTCACTGCCTTGTCTGCATAAAGATGCCTTAAACTGACTGCAGATTTATACATACTTTAGTGTCCCTTTATTATGCTGCCAGGGTGGTGAAAAGTGACATTTAATATTAAAAAAAAAAAAAAAAAGAAAGAAGCTCAAAATATTAATGTAATTGTATGTAAAAGCAGCCAATGCCCACAAGCAATGGCAGAGGACAGCTGCATGTTGGCACTGTATAAACAAAGTATGAATGTGGGGCCTAATCCTGGCAAAAATTTGGACTTCATCTGAAAGGAATGGCAACTGAAGCCTTGGAAGAAATGCCTTACATGGAAAGACTAAAAGACTTAATCTGTTCTGTTGGTTCTGGAGTTTATTGCTCCCAGGTGCAGCACTTACATGTGCACCTGGGACTATAGCACATTGAGCTGGGGCAGCACAGCCCAGGCTGGCAGGGTTTCCAGGGGGTCAGCTTGCTAGGCGGGAGCTGCTCTACCCCAGCTCAATATGCTGCAGAGGGGTTGGCTGGAGCACGACAATGGTACAGAACGGGGCTAGCCAGCAGGCAACCCCCATACTGTAGCACCCTTGTGCCCCAGGCAGCCCTGGTCACCATCTGTTTGTCAGCTGTGGTGCACTAAATAACTCCACTGTAGGATAGTACTTGTGTTGGACAGTACTATTTTACAGCAGAGATAATAATTTTATTCTGGCCTAATAGCACCACATGTGTAGACAGTGATACTTTATTGTGGAGCTAATTAGACAACTGCAGGAAAGCACATGTGTAGATGCTCCCACTGAGTGCTTAAAAATACTTAAATATATCTGGTGGGATCTAATGTTCCCTTCTAGCCTTAATCTCTATGAAAATATGAAGATGAATCTGCTGGAAAGTTTATAGCAAGAAACACAAACATAGGCTGTAGACAGACAAATAACTATTCCATTTTAAAGAGAAAGGGGACTTTATGCTTATAAGCCTATCAGATAAACTTCTGTAATTGTTTAATTCATCACTTGTATTCTGATGTAAGTGAAGCTAATTTACCGACTGAAACCCTGTTTAGTTAGGAATGTATTACTGTGGGATAGGAGCAGACAGATGAAACTGTTATCACAGATTCGTCTGAAATATAATAAATTCCTTCACCCTTTTCAAATATATAATTGTTAGTCTGTCTACACCTGTGATATGCTGGACAATTATCACCTTTGCGACACTAGAAAGAAGCAGTCTGGGCTTATGGTAGAGATGATATCTTCTATTAGACCAACAAGATTTTTGCAAAAAATTTTTTTTAATTGCAAGCTTTCAGGCACAAACACCCTTCATCAGGCGTTGAAGAAAAGATTGTAAAAGTTCTCCTGGGTTCTCCAATGCCTGATGAAGAGTGTTTGTGTCCGAAAACTTGCAATTAAAGAATTTTTTATTTTTGCAAAAATCTTATTGGTCTAATAAAAGATATCACCTCTATCATAAGCTCAGATTGTTTTTTCCTCTAGACCAATACAGCTACAACCTGGATACCTAGAAGGAAGCACTGAAATAGCAGGGGCAGTTTTATGGTCTTCAAACAAATTCCAGGACTCTGAAAATGATTATGATACCAGTGCAAGCAGCAGATTACTGGCATATTAGGTTCTTTTGAGTACTTACCAAAGTATACAAGTACTTACAAGTATACATCAGTAATTCCAAGGGAGGATTTTGAAAGCAACTCAATGTGTATTTAAACGTTTACATTATCATTTGTTCTTTGCAAGGGAGACCACAGAACAGTTTTTAAAAAGTTTGAGAAAATGATAGAATGCAATTATGGATTTTTACTTCGTGTACAAAGTTGTTAAAGTACATTCAAGTTTAGGCATTACATTCACTGAAACTGTCCATGGGAAATGTGTTAGTTATACTATTCCAAAATTAGTTCCCCTGATATTAACTGGAGTATTTTCAGTGTAAGGGGTGATTCATTCTTGTCAGATTTGTACCTAAAGGTATGGATTAAGTAAATTTACCTGGGTGGACAGCAGCAAAAAGAAGAGAAGTGAAGATCACATCTGCTGGTATCAGATACACAATCAGGTATAACGAAAAACAAGTTTTTTTTAGTTGATAGCAGCAGTGTAGAAGAAAGTGCAATGCTTGAATTTGATCTTGAGTTTGAATTTGAACTAATTTTGTCCCTAAGAGTTTTTCTCTCTTACTCAAGATTTTTCCTGGAGAAATATTATTTTTTAGCATTGTGTTTGAAACAAAATCCTAAGTCATACCTTCAGCCTTGTGAGATAGAGGAGTGAGCCATGTTGCACAGAGCATAATCACACTAGATAACTTGTAACTATGTCCTGAAGGGATCCTGGCCTGGTCCCTTTAACCCAGAACCTACTGGGGTAGAAGTAAGGCAAAAGATTAGCTTTTGTTTATTTTCAGGCATTTTTACAGTGTTTCTATCTCTGCCATGTCATTGTAAATTTGAGAAGTGATACTGAGGAATACAGCTCTTCTCAAGGACATGGATATCGCTCATTAAGGGCAGGTCATGTCAGACCAACCTGATTGCCTTTTACGATCAGGTCACGAAAGTATTGGATGCAGGTGTCGCTGTGGATGTAGTCTTTCTGGACTTCAGCAAGGCCTTTGAAACTGTCGACCACCCCATCCTCATTAAAAAACTAGGAGACTGTGGCATCGATGCCTACATGGTCAGATGAATTGCTGATTGGCTGAAGGGTCATACTCAGAGGGTGGTGGTGGATGGGTCATATTTGATCCTGGGGGGAAGTGGGCAATGGAGTCCCCCAGAGTTCAGTCCTTGGACCCGCACTGTTCAATTTCTTTATCAGAGATTTGGACGAAGGGGTGAAAAGTAACCTGTTCAAATTTGTTGATGATACCAAAATATGGAGAGAGGTGGGCACATTAGCAGGGAGGGAAAGACTGCAGCAAGACTTGGATAGGTTGCAGGGGTGGGCTAACAAAAACAGGATGCGTTTCAATACTGACAAGTGCAGGGTGCTGCACTTGGGCAGTAGTAACCGGCAGCACACTTACAAGACTCCCTGACTCCAAGATGAACATGGGCCAACAATGTGAGGTCATGGTTGGCAGGGCTAACTGGACCCTATCGTGCATCCACAGGTGCATCTCAAGTAGGGCCAAGGAGGTGATCCTCCCCCTCTATGCAACACAGGTCAGGCTGCAGCTGAAGTACTGTCTCCAGTTCTGGGCACCCCACTTCAAGAGGGATGTGGATAACATTGAGAGAGTCCAGAGGAGGGCCACCCACATGATCTGGGGACAGCAGGGCAGGCCCTACAATGAGAGGCTATGGGACCTGAACCTGTTCAGCCTTCACAAGAGAAGGCTGAGTGGGGACCTTGTGACTGTCTATAAACTTACAAGGGGGGACCAGAAGGGTTTGCGGAGACCTTGTTTCCCCTAGTGTCCCCTGGTATAACTAGGAATAATGGCCACAAGTTGTTGGAGAGTGGGTTTAGATTAGACATTCCGTAAGAACTACCTCCAGTCAGGGCAGCTAGGACCTGGAACCACCTTTCAAGGGAAGTGGTGCTGGCTCCTACCCTGGGGATCTTTAAGAAGTGGCTCAATGCCTACCTGGCTGGGGTCATTTGAGTCCAGTTTTCTTCCTGCCCCGGCAGGGGGTCAGACCTGAAGATCTGCAAGGTCCCTTCTGACCCTACTTCTATGATTCTGTGGTATAAGAGAGTTGTGCCATGAACATATTTGGATCACTCACTCCCACTCTGCGTGTGCCACATGCCAAAAATGTCATATAGCCACCCTAGAACTGCCCTAAAGCACATAAGAAGGAGCAATGTGATTTTTTTAAGAATTCAGCACACCCAGAACAAGTGGGTGGGTGATATTCCCTACTGTGGTCCAACACAGTGTAGAAATGACTTATGTATATTCCAAAACATTTCAGTGGGACTGGATAGAATAAAGCATCATTCTATGTAAGGACAATGGAGCTGGACACTTTTTATTAGTACCATTTATCTGAAATGTGTAACAATGTTTCTATATATAGGTTGCTGTTTTCTTATATCACCTACATTAAATGTTTATACGTTCAAGTGACTGTGAAAACTCATACTTGTAGAAAAATATATCATTTAAAAGGGACAAAAAATGTAAGAATATCACAGCATAATAAAACAAGCATTGCAGATTAAACAGAACCTCTAATGTTTGGAATATAGTGTGATAACAATATGCTGCAAAATGGTGGTTCTAATTTACATCGGTATCCTAACCATCATCACTATAACTATATAATAGAAAATACTTCAAATTATATTAAATATTGTAGCTGTTTTGCCAGTAATAGTAATGGTCTAGAGGAGTTTAATTTAAGGCATATCTCTTTTCTGCCTGATTTTGCAAGCAGATTGCAGGGCCAGCTGCCATTTTCATGAACTTATCATGGTAGCCTCTCCCCAGTCCTCTGACTGAGAGGCCCTGATGGCTCCATCCTCCACCGCTGATTGGTAGAGAGGGCTGTCCATCATGCAGCCCCTGCCCCTCGTCACTGATTGGAGAGGGGTTGGGCCACACAACAGGCAGTTTCCTCAGCCAATCAGCAATGAGGGGCAGGGGTGGCAGCTTACTTTAGTGCCAGAAGCCCCCTTTATGCTGAACTGTGTGACCAGGAGGACTGCTGCCCCCCCCCACCCCGAGCCAGCATTTTATTTTTAGTTAAGTTTTATTGTTTGATTGTTTTTTCTTCCCCTGCAGATTTTGCAGCGATCACCTGATTGCCTGATTTCATGATTTCCTCAAAATCCATGAAATCACAATTCAATTTGAGTAGGTCTCTAAGTATGTATAATGAACATGCAATTCAGAAAGACTGATACAAGCTTGTTTTTTATTAATGTATGGAAATATTATAGCTCATTTAATAGTGTATTTCAAATAGTGTTTTAAATAGCTTTACTGTGAAACTAATTGGGGTGTTGCTGTGCGTCATTTCAGTTAAGGTTATGTTAGCCTTTCTCATTAAAAATGTTCAAGTAAAAACCCTAAAATGGAATAGGGATTAAACGCATTGAAATTATTCTAAAAGTGTATAAAACGTATAAAGAATATCTCTATATAGTTTTTTAACCATCTTCTAGGATCCTAAATTGAAGATATCATTATCTGCTAAATTCAAAGCATGGGCTTAGAAATTACATATACAGGCAACCCCCACTTAATGCTCTTAATTGGTTTCTGAAAAGTTGAGTGTTAAGCGTAACAAGTGTTGAGTGAAACCGAAAGTATTTGACAATCCAAGATGGTGACCATAAGGTTTTTAATGACCCAAGATAGTGGCTGCGAGCGTTATAACAAAACTTGCTGAGTGCAAAGTGAAATCAGGTATCATTTTAAAATGAGTGTTATAGCGAAATAATGCTAAGCGAGAGTTGCCTGTATGTTACTGTTTTCTGTTAAATTATATACGACTTCTATACTCCAAGGTATATAGCCATTCTATAGGAAGTCACTCCATATTAAGTATGGAATTTTTAAATTCTAAAATTGAAAAGAAAATATAAAACACAAACAGATTTGGAAAAAGGGGAAGAAAGTTGTTTTAAAGTGAATAGTAAAACATTTAAGTTTGCTGGTACAAAGTCCAAAGCTTGTCATTATTAATATTATTTATATAGTGCTGTTAGTACTCAAGTGTCCACGGTACTATATAAATAACATTTGCATAATGGCTTTAACACAGGGGTGGGCAAATGCGGCCTGTGGGCTGAACGTGGCCCACCAGACCATTCCATCTGGCCTGTGGGACCCCTAAAAAATTTAGAAAATTAATATTTATCTGCCCCTGGCTGACTATCATGCAGCCCTCAATGGCTTGCCAAAACTAAGTGGCCCTCTGCCCAAAATAATTGCCTGTCCCTGCTTTAACATATGGACTTCTTATTGGATCCAATGCATTTAAGTTCATACACATTTTTAGAATATCCAACAGCAAATTCACTTTTAAATTGATGTTCACCTGTATTTTGGATTATGGACTTGATATTTTCTCACCCAGATACACTTCTGTAGACAAATCAAATTCTCTCTATATAACAACCACTTCTTAGTCCAAGCAGCTGTACATCCACCAATGTCTTGTTTTGAAACTTGTGTCCTGGGACTTTCCTACAATGGATTTCAGCCACTGGGATACATGTATCAGTGCAGAGTGGTAGAGTGAAAATGACATGCCCTGTTACACTGGGGCAAATTCTACTGTGCCAATGTAACCTGTAAACACATGAGGGGGGTTGCACTGGTTCACCTAGACTGGCATTGTAGGCAAGATCATGTTGGCTTCCCTCTGTTCTAAGATTGATTGTTGTGATAGCGAAAGAAACTCAGTCTGTCTATAAACATGTCATCCTTGAAGTGGGAACAGCTGTGCTACGACATGTCCCAGCACAGCTACTCTGCCTCAGTAAGTGACCCAGATGCCTTCCATTGTCCTGCAGTGTCAGGCTCCTGCCAGTCCTCAGACTTCAGGGGCCCAATCCTGTGGGACAACTGCAAATGGGAAACTGGATTCCCCTGTTTGCAGAGGCATGCCCCAGAAATCCCCCAGTAGGAGACTGCTTGGGCATGCATATCATGTTGCTGTGCCCCATTTTGGGGCATGCCTTTTGCAGAGAACCAGCATTTTGCAGCATATCAGTATCACACTATATTCCAAACATTAGATATGCTGAAGAACACAGGCAGCTCTGGACTACCATCACTTCCCCCCCCGCATAATACAAAGAGAACTACAGCACAAAAGCAACACAGATTTTTTTTACCACTGAAGAGGTATGGACATCTGTTTGCTTGGGCTTTCTGTCATCATGAAAAAGCAAAGTCTTTGAAATCTTTGAGTCTCAATGCTTCTATTTTGTTTCCTTGCTTTGCACCAAGATATAGCCCTTTATTCTCATATCATACATTAATTCAGTCCTTCCACATATTACTGGCATAACATACAGCATTAGTGTCACTTCTGGCTGAGAATAGTTTCCTTAAAAGTATAATAAAATCTCTCCCTGTGCCTACCTTTAACACATGGAGATATTGGTGCTAATTAGGTCACTGCCTTGTTACAAAAAACGGTGTCTTTCTTTCAAATGGACATCATGACCTTGTGCTATCAACTTCCAGAAACCCTTTTCCTCACACAGTAGCTTGGAAAACCCTGAAAAGGGAGTATGAATTCAGTTTTCACACTAATCATGAGGAGTTGACAAGGATCTGACTGCACAGTGCTGCAGCTGTCGAGCTCAAATTTAAGTATCAGCATGTGGCTTGAGTCTATGCAGAAGGAGTCTGTTGAGGCTGTAGAATCAACACTTCAGAAAAGTGTCATCTAAAACCCCGGCCATTCAGTAGCAATTTCACTAGTGCTTGCTCCTGGCAAAATAATGTATTTTATACTACTTGATGTTGGCTGGGTTATTCCTATATTACCTGAAATTCCTATTGCTTGTAATGCTGAGGGGCAAGTTGAGACCTGCTCACCAGCACCTGCTGCTGCTGAAGTTAGCAAGCTAACTGTTTATGGCTCTGGCAGATGTTCCTGCTCTTTTACTTGGTGGGAACTGTATTGGCTGTTTCCCTTTCTCTCCTCTTTCTCCCCGCCCCTGCAGAAGTGAATACCAGCTCAGCTAAAGTCTGGAAATATGCCATTAGGCCATAACCAAGATACTGAATTGATATATATCCAGTCTTAGAACAGTGACTTTGTTCAGATATTAGAAACTAACGCAGTGGTTGGTTCTCAACCATTTTTAGACTTGAGTCGCACCCTCCCACTGATAGACTGAAGGCACCCTTCTCTAGACTCAAAACACCCCTTGGAAAAATGTTAGCTGTGGGGTTAGCAGCATTTTTAGCCTGAGTACCAGAAGCACCCCAGCTTCCACCCAGGCCTCAACTTGGCATGCCAGAAGGGCCCAATCCTTATTGCTGGTGGTGGCTGTGCATGCCCTCAGGCAGACAGTGGGAGAGGAGCTGTTCTGCCCTATTCCCTTCCCTGCAGTGTGTTGTTTTTCACACATGCACCCACCATCACCTTGGAGCCTGTGCCAGGGTTCCAGAGCCCAGTGCAGCTGTTTGCAGCTTGCCCACCACTTCCTGCAACTGCCCAGAGCCTGGGCTGGTGGGAGGCTGCAAACAATTGCAAGGAGCTCTGTAGCCATGGCACCGGCTTCATGGCAGCAGTGGCTACACAAGCGCCTCCAAGTGCATGGCTGGAAAGAGGCCTGGGACAGCACAGCCCTGGTCCCTCCCCCCACCATTTGTCCTGAGGTGTGTGGCACCACCATGGAGCCAGTGACTTGTCTGCGGAGCCCAACACAGCTGTTTGCAGCGTGCCCACTGCCTGCTGCAGCTGCCCAGAGTTGGGGCCGACTGCAGCCAAGAGGCTGCAAACAGTTGTGCTGGGCTCAACAGCCCCAGCATCCACTCCATGGTAGTGGTGGTTGGACGCGTGCTTCTGGACGCAGGTAGAAGCCTAGGGCAATGCAGCCTGGGCTCCATAGCTAGCAGCAGCTATGCAGAGCCAGGGCCAGCTGTGGTGAGCTGAGGAAAATGGCCTCACTGCCATATCAGGGTTTGCCAAACCTTGTGTTAGATCTTAGTTTTCACATGATTTTAGACTATAGAAAGATACAAGACTAATTCTTCTGTTGCAAAGAACTCGGATCACAACGGGTCTGAATGCTTTCAACTTTAGAGGTTCCTATTTGAAATCCCTGGGTTTACGCTGAACATTAATAGTGCCAATGTTTTGGCTGGCTGGCTTGATCTGTAATAAGTCCCCACAGTGATGGGGGACTTTACAACTCTGTGGCACCCTTGAAAGGATCTGAAGGTACCTCAGGTTGAGAATCACTAGTTTGACATGACCTGTGTCAATCTGAGTCTTCATTCTGTTTACAGAGTAGTTCTAATTTTTACCACTAGTTCAATGGAAATTATATGCAGGATATGTTACTGTAACTGCTCTTTACTGGCTGCTGAACGTAGACCTAACAATTAACTGGTCTATCTGAAAAATAAGTGGCTCTTCAGCTGCATTTCTTAAAGAATATGTTTGTTTTTCATGTCTTTTTTCAACAAGTTCTGGCTTTCTTGGTCTTTGGGTAACTGTATCAGCTGTACCAATGATAAAAGATACTGTGCAAAATGACTAATAAATTATTCTGCAGGCAATAATTAGTGAATTTCAGCTCTCTCACTCTATTCCTTCAAAGCCCAGTAAATTTATAATGAAAAAATTATTAAAATGTCAGCCATAAAATTCAAGGCAAGAACAAAAACATTTCTACCAAGGACCAGAAAATATGCTTATGTAACATATATCTTCAGTTAGTTATACCAGCTGGGGATCTTAAGTATTCAGAACAGTTTATGGAAATACCAAAGAACATTTCTTACAGCAGCTGTTAAAAAACAAATTGCTGAGCTAGGGACTGACTTTAAGTAACAGCAGGGGGTTACTTTGGATATACACCAATGCAACTGGCAGTTTGGTTAATTTTCATGCCTTAAGGAAGTAAAAATAATTCTTTCCCTAATAATAATAATATTAACCAAAAAAAATATTTTCTTGTACACAAAAGTTTTCAAAATTCTAAGCCACATTTTATGATGAAATTACTTTCAGTGAGGTTCTGTCTTGAAGACAGATTCCAGCAAGATTTGCAATTCATTTCAATACTTCAGTTTGAAAATATTTACTTACGAAGGGTTTCCACTGGGGGTTTAATTATTATTTTAAAATCACTTGGCAAATAAAACTCCTTTTATCCTTATAAGGGCACCTATGTGCTAGAATTCCAGCGCATCAGAGCAGATGTGATTTAATTGAGTCTGCTGGAGTGTGGCAATTGCTGCGCTCCAGCAGCTTCCTGTGTCTTGTATATCAGCATCCCCATGCTTAAAAATGGTGGTGGGGGCACTGGAACTAAAGCCTGTTGAATGAGCTTTAGTTCAAGCATCCCTGCCACCATTTATTAAACATGGGGATGCTGATACAGGGGACACAGTGGCACTTTAATTAAAGCAGCTCTTGTAGCCACACTAATTACAGTGCTGTCCCCCCCACATCCCTGGAGCATATATAAAAGTGTCTAAATGTCTTACAAATGTGATTTAAGGAAGACTGACAACACTCCACCTATGAAGTAGAAAAAGAGTTATTTATCTCTTGGCTTCTGGATGGGATTCCTGAGTCACAGATTGGTTAAGTTATGGGTCACAAAGGAAGTTCGTGTTAAAGGCACATTTTCTGAGCCCTACACTTTTATATTCTTGCCACCAGTCCATGTATGATATAATATAAACAGTTTTTCCTTACTTGAACTGAATGGCAAGCTGTGTACTGATTGCTTTACCGTATTGGGCAAAACTTTATTATTGTCAGAGATGACAAAAGAAACAAAGAATACAATAACAGTAAAACAACCCAAAACCCAAACCTCTAGTTTTCTCTTTACTAGAAACATTCATGTCCATAGAACAATTTGATTTTTTTTCTTTTGTAATACAAAAATATCACTTGTAATTATAACACACAGTTTATTCAGATGTGCCAGAAATGGAGTACTGTTCCAAAGAGTTACTAGATATAATGGGTTCTCATAAGCTATTAATTGAAGAGTCCATTAATGATTCATGAGCTTTATTTATAATGTGGATTTTTTTCTTCTGCAGCCTGCCAGTTTTCCCTACAAGGAAGAGATTATGTCAGTGAATCCTACTTGTCTAGTTGTGATTATTCTTCTCTTTATAAGTATTATCTTGGCTTTCAAGGTAAGCATACTTGTATACAACATCTGTCTCCTAGATATGTCATATCTTCATAATAGTCCTCGCCCTTTTAATGAAGAGCAGTTCTATTCTGTTGAGGTAATGAAGGCCAAAAAGGTAGTGTGACAGCTGGGATGTCACTTACAAACAACTTGATTTTGAGAGCAAGGAAAGAGAGGGTAGGACTCATTAGTTAATTGCAGCTGCTTTAAAAATCAAAACAAAAGAGGGAAACAAAAGGGTATATATTAAATACCCTTAAGATGACTGTTAGCTGAGGTATTCATTTTTCACATGTGATGGGAAGACATCCTAATCTGTCACTACCTCTTGTGTGTGCATACTGAAATGTTTGATTTTAGTGTACATTGATCAATGTGTATAAATGTAGCAACTATATCAAATGACATTACTGATATTTTCTTAGTATGAACTACGGTGATCATGTCATGTTAATTTATAATATTTATGATAGTTCATTTTAATATGTTTTCTGAGAGGTTTAATTGCATGCCCACTAGAAAAAATGACCTAAAGATATTAAATTAGAAGTGAGCAAGTTATTCTTTTTTAACATGGCAGTGTGTATTTTTTCCAAGAGTATGACTGGCTAGCAAGGTTAAGATCAATTAATATCTTTTCTTACCCTATTTAATGCCTCTGGATTTGGCATTATTACAGAAACTCACTTCCTTTAATGTTCATTCTAGCAACGCACCATTAGTGTGAATGAGTCATAAAAATATGACTCACTAACAGTGAGATGCATACTAAAATCTAGTTAGCACTGGCATTTTAATTTAAATTCCTTGAGTTTGCAGAAGATTTGCTCTGCAGATTTATGGAACCTGCTAAATGAAAAGGAAGTTGGCTAGTATCAAATGCATCACACTATGTATCATTCTGATAGACATAACAGGTGATACCCCATTTATGTATTGAAACTGAAAGGTACTGTATGTAAAACATTTCTAAGCTCTTCTCTCCTCCTACTACAATTAGAAGTAAAGAAGGGCATTGTAACACCATCACCTAGCAAATGTCACCATAGGAGGAGCTGAACTCATATGGATGCAAGTAGGAAACAAAATTACTTAAATCACTGAAAAGATATTTGGCAACTGTGCAACTTTTAATATGGGTGGTGCTACACACAAAACAAATTAGTTTTAGAGGATCAATCAAGATAGGAAGTATCACCTTCAACGCTGTTGTTCCTTTGTATTTTGCAAACATGGGGAAAGGCAGGAAGACAACCACTCAAGTAATCTGAGACCTTCAACTTTCATTTGGATCCTCTAGTAGCTTCTGCGTGTTTTACATACTATCATACTATAATGCACAGGCAGGCAGCGGATCTCGGCTTTGCCCTGGCTCCAGACCATGCTGTCACTGGAGCAGCTCCAAGCCCAGCCATGTGCCATGCCAGCACTGCTAGGGCTGGTTTCCGTGGAAATCCTGGCCCCATGCTGTCATGGTACTGCGGCTAGTGTGGGAGTCTCCATGAAAACTGGCCATAGCAACGTGAGCAGGGCCTGCCAGGAAATGGATCCACCATTTTTCCCACCCCCCGCTATAATGGAGTCTCCTGTAATGGAAGGAAGCAAAATTGATCAAAATTCCATGCATTTTATCTATCCAAAAATGAAAAGAGCTCTATATACCATAAAATACTGGAAATTCTCATCTAGACAAAGGAGGACATCTGGTATCATAGATGAATTTATGTATTTTCTGGTAAAGGCATTGCCCATGTTTTCTTTTCTATTCACATTGCTTTACATATTACAATAATAATATTGTCGCAGAGCACTTAGATGCCCTGCTCCTAAAGAGGGGAAACTGCTAGGGAAAGAGCCCTAGCAGTGAGTAAGGAGCCCAGCTGTTGATCACCAGGGCAACCAGAGTAGTTAGTGCGCACACCTGCCAGCGGTCAGCTGACAGAGGGGAAGGGCCTGGCATGCATAAACCCCAGGGCTGAGGCCAGGCTAGCAATTCCCTGCCAGCAGCCAGGGAGGAAGGAGCTCTCCCTGAGCAAAGTTGAGAGGAGAGGCCTGACTGCAGGTACAGCCCCAAGCCAGGTAAAGGATGGAGCATCCCTGGGGTGTTTTGAGTAATATGGTTTTAGCCAGGCGGCTTCAGTTTGTTATAGTGGAGGGGTTTGTATTTTGTCTACTGTTTAAAACCGGAGGTTTGAGTGAGGCTATTAGGGGTTGGTGGGAGCCTCAAAGGGGACCCAAAGCAGTATGGAGACCCAGTGTCAGCAAGGGTGCAGCATTTGGGGTGCACTGACCCCAGCCCTAGAGAAGGGGGCAGTTGAGATGCTCCAGAGAGGGGGTGTTGGTGAGAAACCCCAGTGAAAGTGTGGCAGCATTTTGGAGAGGCCCCAGAGAAGGGGTGGTGATAGAAACCCCACAGAGGGGGCAGTGAAGAGCTCCAGAGAGGGGGCAGCATTGGCGAGTGCCAGAGAGGGCTCAGGGTGAGACCAGAGCTACGCAGGGCCCAGAGAGGACAAGGGAGCCACATTATAACAAGGCCCTGACTGAACAACATCAGTTCCATCTGTGAGGCTTGGGGCGTGGTAAAGGGGTGGTTGAAGCCACGTATAGCCCATAAGGCTAGGGTGCCCGAAGCGCCCATTGCAGAGTGGGACCCTTAAAGTGTCCAGGAGTCCACGGGGTCAGATATTACAACAAACCGTGTCCAAGAGGACATAAGGCAGCCCCCCATATATTTATTCTCCATCAAAGATGTAGCAGGTGAGAAGCGAGGGTGCTCTTGGGGCCAACTTGGCACAGGAAGGGGGCCTTGGGGAGATCACAGACATCTCAGAGGACTCCGCGCTGTGGCAAATATGTAAAGCAATATGAACAGAAGAGAAAATATGGGCACTGCCTTTACCAGAGAATGCAGTTTTTTGTTATTGGATGATCATATACCAAGATTAGTGTGTGGAGCCCAGAATTGGATGAAGTACTCCAGCCGCAGCCTCACCAAGACCAGGTAAAGTGGGAGGATGACTTCTTCTACATGTGTTAGTTGGCATTCTAATTGGAACATACGTAGCTCTACATTCTAATTAGAACGCTGCAGCATCAGCACAGCATATCATATATTAAGTCCTCATGTATTTAAAAATGGCTGTGGTATGCTTTAACTAAACCTCGTCAAATGAGGTTTAGATAAAACATCCTGGAGCCATTTTTAAATGTGCAGGGACTTAATACACATGACACTATAGCATTTTAATTAGAGTGGCTGCCTGGGAACCACTCTAAAATGCCCCTCTCCCACCTCTGAGTACATGTATAGGCAGCCATTGTTTTAAGTTTTACCCTTCCATACTGCAAGTATGGGCATGGTCAAGGCTTCCCCTAACAATATCCAGCTGTCTTAATGGAAGCTTGAGAACTTCTCAGGCTACTTTAACTTCCAGTGCAGGAGAACTGACTCAGTACATGGATGAATGCTCAGTCCAAGCTTCTGGGGAAAAAATAAACTGGTAAATAGGTCAGTGATTTAATGTAACAATGCATGTACATAAATATGAAATAGGCCTGAAGGACAAGTTTAAAGAAAAGATGCTGGTCCTTTCAGTGCATGTCAAGCAAAATGAGTTTCCATTACTCATGTTTTGGGACCTATTTAAATGGTGGTGGAAGTTTCTGGCACAGTGGTGTCTTTCATCTTGCTGTTTTTGCCACATGGCTCCTCTCCCCTCCCCCCACCACAATGGCATAAATTGCCTCTCAGCCACTCAGTAGTAGGGAGGAGGGGACAGGGGCAGTGAAAAGAGTAGGATTAGAGGCACCACTGTGCCATGAACTTCCACCATGATTTAGGTAGGTCCCTAGCCATGTTCAACAGGCCAAGAGCATGTCTTGGCCAGCAAAATTATATGATATTCGTGTATTCTCAAATGAACACAAATTAGCGTTTTGTTACCCAGTTGCTGGTTCTGCACTAGCTGCCAATTCCTTTATTTTGGAGATATGGCGGACCTTGCCCACTGAATAAGAGCTCCTAATACGTTTCTATGAGTGAGCAAAGCAAGATATCACCCTGGCAGAAGAGTCTTCAACAGTGGTTCCCAACCTTTTTGAACCCAAGGCACCCTTAATTGGATTTGAGGCACCCCTCCATAAAGTTTTCAGTGGGAGGGGAAAAAAACCAACCTATTCTTATCCCATGAGTCCAACATGCAGCATCCTGAAAAACAGAGTTCCTGTATGACAGCCACAGGCAAGAAGGTAGGGTGGGTGAAAGAGATAACAGGCTTTTGAAAGGTCATTATTGTAAATGAGTCACAAAAATCTGACTTACTAATAATGACTTGTGTGCTAAACCAAATGAGCACTGGCATTTTAATTTCAATTCCTTGTGTTTGCAAGAGCTGCTATGTAGGTTTATGGAACCTACTAAAAGAAAAAAACAGATGGCTAGTAGCACTTTGGTATCTTAAATTTCTGGAGAGAGAGTTGGCTTTTGTGCTTCCTACTGTCTCCCCAGTCAGGTCTTCCCAACTTAGCCAATGAAAGGCAAACAGTGCAAGCAGAAAAGGGACCAGTTCTTGCTTTATCAGTCATCCTTTCTCCTAACCACTGCCTTCCAGTCACTGGTCCTATGCTTACTGGTCTATGAATATTTCCCTGTATTTTCTTAACTAAAAAAATTGCTCTCACTTCTCCTTTAGAAGGCAATAAGTTATCCTCAGCTTAAAAAACTCAAAGCACAACAGCCAGGACACCTAATGGGGCCAGGATCCTGTGGGGGGCGAAAAACGCCGGCGGAATGGGGCTGCCAATGGAGCGGAATTGAGGTGCTGGAGACGCAGCGGTTGCAACAAAAAAAACTTTACTTACAGTCTGTATACACTGTAGGCACGTTTCGTGGAGTTACAAACAAAACAGGAAACAGGCACACTGACACTCACGCAAGGTATGGGGTGTCGGATGATTCCGGCGGGGAGTCAGCGGCGGTTGATCAGACCTCCTTCGTGGCTTGGAAGTGCATGCGGGGATCTTTCCTCATGCACATCCGAGCTCTCCTCCAATTTGGGTGGGCACCACCAAAGTCTTTTATGCGGGCAGCGAGCCAATTGCCAACTGACACGTGTACATAATTTACGGTGAACCAATCGTGAGCATGCACTCGATGGTGCAGCTGCAAGGTTTTGACAGGCTCTGATCTTGCACAGAGACTTTTTTCCCACGTTACAAGAGAAATCCCTGCACCCATGCTTGCAATGTGCTTAACACAGCTGTGCTGAGGCATCTCTTTAACTGTTCTGCTCTGACAGATCCCATTATCATTGAGTTACCATGAGAGTGTTGTTATACTAAACAAAATGTAAATATATGCAGAGGTTAAAACCTCTGAACAAGTTTGAAGTAGCATAAGCATTCTTTGCTTATGCTAAATTTTTTATGTTTAGTATATGGTAACTAAATTGGAGCTAAGTTGTTGTGCCTTTCCCTAATTTTAATAGCATTTTGTACAACAGAGGCTCTCAGGATTCTATTCACCTCAAGTGAAGATATCAGATCAATGAAGTAACCCTTTTGTGACCATTTTAAGGTAGTTAATTGTGACAAGTGGAAGGTCTGCTGCTCTACTTCCTCTCAGGGTCATGTTCTTATTCTTATATTTTTAATATAAAATTATTCCAGTTCCTGTAAATGGCCCATATCTGCATGATATACATGTATCCCATGTGCTGACCTCTCCTTCTTTGCCTCCTGTCTTGGCAACTTCATCTCACAACTGATTTAGGCAAATAAGAACATTCCCAATTTTAAATACATCATTTGCACTGCTTTTCTGACATTGCCTTTTCTGACAAGAAATGTAAGTGTGTAGGGAAAGAGTGACCATTTTTGTCAGAGTAGCACAATAGACAGAAGCAGCTAATCTATTTTAAAATAAAAGTGATCTTCTGACTGTTTGCACCTTATTTTTAATATTTGTATAAACTTTCCCCCCTTTTTCCTCCATGTAACTTTCAGCAGTTTTTCTTATTCTTTTGTTATGATTGGCTTAATAATGTGTCTCAGGCAATCAGAAGTCAAAGTTTTGCACCAAAATAGGGTTGATTGTAGAAAAATGGATGTTGCTTAATTTATTTAAGCAATAACTAGCTCTCTTTTCTTTCCAGGGTTACCTGATTAGCTGTGTGTGGAACTGCTACCGGTACATTAATGGCAGAAACAACTCTGATATGCTGGTATACATTACTACAAATGACACTGCGGTAAGCATGTTGGCAGGAAGTGCAAGTAGAAAAAAGTTGTTGTTAATTTTCTTTGTTCACCTTGTTGTCATCTTTGGAAACAAGCTCAGCCTTAAGGTTCAGCATATTCGTCTACTAAGGATTTCTTTTACAACTTTCCTTTCCTTTCCTTTCCTTTCCTTTCCTTTCCTTTCCTTTCCTTTCCTTTCCTTTTAGCATACAGGCTCAAAATCTCCCCAACACAGCTACCAGCTTCCCCTTGCTGTCCCATTGCCCAGTTGAGCAACAGGGGTCGTGACTTGAAAGCCCACAGCTGGGATTGAGGTCACTGAGCCCCTTCCACGTGCCAGCTTTTAAACCCAGCTGCATAGTAGGGGAAGCTGGAAGGGACTGCCCAGTTTGTGAAGAGGCAGGGAGCAGTGACTGCTTCTTCCTTCACCTCCTGGCCTATGCGAAATGGGAACAGCTGCCTTCAATGCCTTCTCAAGACTGAGGCAACCCCAGTCTTGGGAAGGCAGAGAGTCTTTCTTCCAGTTCCACTTCTCCCAGGAGGAGTTAGTCCCTTGGGAGAAATTCTCCTAGGAGTGACTTAACTTTGGTTCTTCCAGGGTTATTTTTCTCCCAGAGCAGCCATTTTTACTCTGAGAGAAAATGTCCTAATATTTATATGCTTTTGGTTTCTACTGGGACAACAGTAATTCTCATGGTAGACAATGAACATCTGTACTTCACCTTAGTGTTGCAGCTAACTATGTCAAGCTTGCTTAATGTAAACTCAGCTGACTGAATAAGTACAAATAGGTAACTTGAAACTACATATTATGACATTTTGGGGGGAACTGCTACATATACACTTCATTATACAATCCAAGCTACCCCCTGAAAAAAATGTGCTAAATTTATTCCTAGTGTAACTATATTGATTTTTTTTTAATAAAAAGGTTGTGATTACAAGAAGGTGAGGTTAGTCTGTTGGAGGAAAGGGCAGATCCAGCTAATGACATTTCAGTATTGCTTATCTCAAGCATCCCAGATATATGAGTTAAACCCACCAAATCTTGCAATTGGCTGTTTTTCTTTTAAAAAAATACTTTTGCTTTTTGCTTCCAAAGCTTTAGGATGTGCTTAGATTATACTTTTAAGCTTTTCAGTGTAACCCTTAAAGATTAGAAATGTACTGTTTATAACAAATGAAAACTGAAATACTCACTTGACTTCAGGAGCTGGATCTTTATAAAGACATCAAATATTGCACAAACTGATCAGATTGAGAGAGCTGGCATGATATAGGTTTATTGAAAGATAAATGGAAAAGTAACAACTGTATTGGAACCTACTCCGAGTAACACCAGCTGTCCTGAATGAAATCATAATGATAGTTATGTGCTGTATAGTGGTTATAACTCGGAACTTGAAAATCTGTGAAATATATGAGTCACAGAATTGGCAGAATAAGGTATAAGAGCCTTCACCTGAATTAACAAGGAAACTCCAGTTGCCTTGTGAAACTTGCACTGAAACCACCTATGTTATCAATGCTTCGGGGAAACAGGATTTCAGTTTTCAGTACTGTCTTTTCTTATTCAGATTATTTATCCCTAAATTTTAAAGGAAAAGAGCAAGAAAATGTTATGTCCTGAATTTACCACCTGAGTTGGACAAAAATCTAAGTCCCAGTCATCAAATGAAATTCTGTGAATCATGTATTAAATGCAACACATCAGTCAACTCAAAAGTTGACAAATGTATCCTTAGTACTTCTGCAGTCCCTATTAGTATAGTATCCACCTCATAATCTTTATCTTTACGAAACCCTTGTGAAGAAAGGAAGTGTTTATTTCCATTTTTACAGATGTAGGACTGAGGATAGAGAGGCTAAGAGGCACAGTAATTTTGCTTAGTCCTAAAAAACAGTCTATAGTAGAGTACAGTATTGAAGCCAGTTCTCCTGCATTCCAAACTAGTGCTTGAACCCTTTGACTGTCCTTCCTTCTCCCACATTAACATTCTTGTGTGTGGTATTTAGTACTCTTCATTCTTTGTAAGTGAATCCAAGACGTGATCCAAGATTGATGTAATGTAAGTAAACCAATGGAGAGTTTTTCTACAAAAAGTTGTCTCATTAGTCAGTGTTAATTCATAGATGTTAGGGTCGGAAGGGACCTCAATAGATCATCAAGTCCACCCCCTGTATAGGCAGGAAAGAGTGCTGGGTTCAGATGACCCCAGCTAAATGCCTATCTAACCTCCTCTTGAAGACCCCCAGGGTAGGGAAGAGCACCACCTCCCTTGGAAGCCCATTCCAGACCTTGGCCACTCTAAATCTGAACAAGTTATTCCTAATGTCCAGTCTAAATCTGCTCTCTGCTGTCTTATGGTCATTATTTCTTGCAACCTCCAGGGGTCCCTTGTTGAGTAAATCCTCACCAATCCCCTTCTGTGCCCCCATGATGAACTTATAGGCAGCCACAAGCTCGCCTCTCAACCTTCTGTTGCGGAGGCTGAAGAGGTCCAGGTGCCCCAGTCTCTCCTCATAGGGC
Organism: Caiman crocodilus; assembly: GCA_030014935.1. Lineage (NCBI taxonomy): Eukaryota > Metazoa > Chordata > Crocodylia > Alligatoridae > Caiman > Caiman crocodilus. The sequence goes on along the minus strand of JAGPOW010000261.1, from coordinate 37,313,520 downwards.
TTAGCCTGCAAGCCCTTAACCATATGAGTGGCCCTTCTCTGGACCCTCTCC
>JAGPOW010000261.1:37288958-37308346 GCA_030014935.1 Caiman crocodilus | reverse complement strand
AGACTGACTGGCCTATAGTTGCCTGGGTCCTCCTGCCTCCCCTTCTTGAAAATGGGGACCACATTGGCCCTTTTCCAGTCCTCTGGGACCTGGCCCATGCACCATGAGTGTTGAATTATTCCTGCCAGTGGCTGTGCAATGACGTTGGCCAGTGCCTTCAGTACCCTCGGATGGAGCTCATTTGGGCCGGCTGACTTGAAAACATTCAGTTCCTCCAAATGCCTCTGCATCGTCTCAGGGTCTACACGAGGTAGTCTGGCACCCTGCTGCTGCCTCTCTACATTCCCAGTGAGAGCCTTGTCCTGCCCCTCACTTAGGAACATTGAGGCAAAGAACTCATTGAGGAGTTCAGCCTTGTTTCCCCTGTCTGTCACCAATTGCTTATGCCCATTTAGTAGTGGTCCTATTCCGCCCTGGGCTTTCTTTTTACTCCCTACATATATAAAAAACAATTTTTTGTTATTCTTTAGTTGGGATGCCGTCCTCAGCTCCATGGTGGCTTTGGCCTGTCTAACTACCTTCCTACAAGTGTGAGCAAAGGAGGTATACTCCTCTTCAGTAATCTCTTCCCGTTTCCACTTTTTATATGCCCCCTTTTTAGCCCATAGACTGCTCTGGATTCCTCTGGTCAGCCAAGGAAGCCTCTTGGCCCTTTTTCCCCACATCATCTCAAAGCTTTCCTAAAGTCTAGCACTTTCACCCTACTAGTTACCTTACACACTCAGCGTCTTATGGTGAATTCTATTATTTGGTGATCACTGCCCACCAGGTGACCACCGATCTGTAGGTCTCCTACCAAGTCATCCCCCGTTGCCAGTACCAGGTCCAGTAAGGCATTCCCCCTAGTGGGACCGTGTACCTCCTGTGTCAGATGGAGGTCCTGTACACAGGGTAGGAACCTGCATGAGCGGTGGGACTTTACTGTCTGTGTCTCCCAGCAGATGTCTGGGTAGTTTAGGTCCCCCACGACTCCTGCCTTCCTAGTTTTTATGGTCTCCGAAAGCTGTCTCAGGATCATCAAATCTAATTCTTCTCCTTGGTGTGGGGGTCTGTAGCAGACCCCTACCACCAAATCCGTTTCTCCTTTTTCTCCTCTATGTAACCTAACCTGCAATCCTTGTGGAAATGTTCTGATTGTTCTCATTATCTTGTAAAATAAATAGCAGGCAAGAGGCATAAAATTGTGACAAGTAAATTAAATCTTTCAAATCCTTTTTGTCTCAGTTATTGAGTGTGTCACAACATAGAAAAGAAAGCTATATTGTTGATAAAATAGTAGTGTTCCTTTAAATGATCTTTTCTAACAGAATTAATTAGTTGACATTTCATAGATGTTGTTCTGTTGTCTCTGAAAAATAAATTGAATTAAAATTTCTAGGGGTTAAAGAAATCCATTGAATATATATCCTTGTTGTCAAGGATTAGATGGGTGGAAACACTCAACCCGACTTTTTACCTCTGGGTGTGAGCTCTGTGGGCACCTACACATGTGGTGGATGGACCTCTGTTCCAACACGTGCTAATTAGCACATGTCAAAGCAGAGTCTGCTGGAATGTGCTAATTAGTAGGGCTGTGTGAGGCTTTGGATCCTGCTTCAAATCTGGATCCACTTTGGATGATCCAGTGTCTGAAGCAGCACTTTCAGGTTGAAGCAGGATACAAGTAATGGTGTCTGGAGCAGGTCAGGGGCATCCAAAGTGCTTTGGACCCACTTGAGATGCTCCAGACCTGCTTCGGCCACTTTGAGGGAATTAGAAGAGGGAGGGGGTGAGGGATGGTGGGGAGCAGCCCAGGCACTGGCCCTGGCCTGAGTGGGGAAGGGACAAAGGCCTCTGTCCTATCTCATCTCCCCATCATTCTTGATGGGCAGTTGGCTAGTATAATAGTAAAAGCCTATAGTGCTTAAGATTTCATATGATTTTTTTAAAAAAAAAATACTGTGCACACATAAAGAAAATGGCCCTGTATGTAAGATAAAGGTCATTGCAAATGGACGGCAGTGATATAGCCCAGATGCAGTTACAAGTTAACTGGCGCATAACAGAAACTTTAAAGAAGAGAAGGAAGCCATTTCAGGTGTTTGTACTACCATTAAAGATTTAACAAGAAATGGCATTCTATATCGTATTATGTAACGGTATACATGATAGCAGTAATCCTGTAACATATCACTCCAGTTGATTCAGCCATCCCAGTACCTAATTACTTCCAGGCTGTTTTTAAGTCCTTATGTTGGTTGAGCATGAGCAGGATATAAATATGTAATAATGAAGAGGGCTACATGGATTAGCTATGAGTACTAATTAGAGTTAAGCAAAATCTGTCATTAAATACTTGCAAAAGGGGCTTATGGTCAAGTACAGCCTTTGGAAAAAAGAAAAAAAAACCCACTCTGGATGTGAGATGGGTTGAGGAAGTACATTTTCAAGAGACCCTTTGCTGGAGGCAGACAGGAAAGAGGTCTCTGAGGAGGCTGAATGAGCACATACACATGTTCCTTTCTTAAGCACACAGCATTCAGTTCCTTCATTCCCAGTGGCAGTTCAGCATGACAGCAAGGGGACCATGGCACACTTCACTTCAGGCTTCAGTGGAATTCTCTATCTACCCTTCGCATACAGAGTAAGCACACAATTATCCTAGCAATTTCTGTAACGGTGTTCAGGGGGCACTAGGGAAATAGCTTTCTGAATCCAAGTTTCCTCCTACACAAGAATAGCCATCACCTGACCCTAAAAATATTGCTGCCTCCTTGTAATATATATTCTTAAGAGTGTGCCTAGAATATTGAGGAAATTGTGTTTATTTCTTGTTGCTAATATCTCTTGTGACACACATCCATAAGCCTTGTAGTATTTTCTTAAAATTGACCTTATAGTGGCTTGAACAAATGGTGAGTTTTGTCAAAGATAAACAAACATAGCAGCCCTCATCTGCACAGTTCAGGCCTCTTCACTTATTTCTTGGGTTATAAATTATCTTTAGGCTGTGCTGCTTCCAGTTAATCTGTAATCATTCTAGCATGGTTTCTAATGGAAATGCATACATATAAACATTAAAATGTTTCCTGTCCATGTTGTGAGGGAGGTTTCTTGGGATTTACTTGATAGATAACAAATTGTGAAACACTTAAACAAATAGTTATTAACCAGTGATATTCAGACAGCCTTTTTCAAAACAAACTTATGTTTGAATGAAACAAAATAAACATTTTCTTTTTTATCAACAAATGTAACTTAGCTCTGAAGACAAGCTTCAGGCCCATGATGAATTTACTAGGAAATGTGAATGTTTTATTTTTGGAACAAATGCCTCCCTTTAAAACATTTGTTTTAAACTCTCTGGAGGCAATCACTCTCTGGCCATAATTTAACTTATCTGTTCTTTGAGACATTTTTTTGCCCTGGGCTCAAACTCCTTCAGATAAAGTGACCCAGTTTCTTTTTCTTTTTGTTGGGATGAGAAGTATGCAAGAGACTCTGCAACGAAGTATTTGTTGTGCACGTATTACTACGAGGAATAATGCAAAGGTCTTTTGTACCTGTGGACATATTAGAAGTTTCATTCAATAGCACACAATTGTTCAATATGTGTAAGGCATTTCAGCCCTTTTGTATACCGTAAGCTGAACTTTTCCAACAGAATCTTGGGAATATCAACCCCATGGTCAATATCTAATAGGTGCTCTTCTTCATAGTCCTGCAGTTACTGATTTACTCAAATAAAAGACAAGGTTTTTTAATCTAATCATCATGGGGGGAAGCCCTCATCTTACATTTGTATACAATGAAAATTCATTAAATATATTGTCTATCACTAAACTGCTGCCAAAAGCAGCACGTGCTCAAAGTTAGAAACGAACTATGAAGTTGATTAAATGCAGTCAACTGAACATGACTATAAAACACATGAATCATACAGGGTAAACATATTCTTTTTGGCAAAAATAAATCTCTCTCTCTCTCTCTCTCTCTCTCTCACACACGCACACGCATGCACCCTATATGAATCTGTCTCATGACTGATATGGTTCACTCAACAGTCCAAACTGTATCTTTACAATGACACCATTCTCATTCCCGTTACAGTAACCTCACCCACGTATCTGTATACCTGTCACCATCATCTTTAGCCACCACAATCACACAGAGGACCACCTTAGTACCTGTCCTCCCTTCCACTTTCCTTTCCATTTTCATCAATTTTTTATGATCCTTCAGGATCTCCAGCCCTACCGTCCCTACTTTATACCTTTGCATGAATCCTTCCATCCTGACATAATGAATTGGCGGTTGCCATACCCACAGGCTCTTCAAAGAGGTCTAATGTATTCCCCATTCCTTCAAAATTGCAGCTGCATGACATCAGGTGGTACACACTGCTTTCCCCTCTTTCTCCGATATTGTCTTGTGTATTATGCTAACGTATTTTGCATATATGAACAATCCCAAGTCTGGCAGCCCCATCTCTCTTGCTTTTGTGCAGTTCAGGTCTAGCCAATCATTCTCTTTTGACATTTGAAAAGAACACATATTTCCCTCTGTATTTTTGCTAACTGCTACCATGTTCGTGGGAATATATTTCCTGTATATAGAATATTCAGCAGTAACACAGCCTTAAACGCTGCCACTTTTCCGGCAACAAACAATGTCCTTCTGGACCATAACCAAAGTATTTGCAGTAGCCTTGCTATCACCTTTTCCTATGCAGTATTACCTTTTCCTTTCATGCCTATCAGGACCCCTAGCACTCTTATTTCTCTCTCTTTATTGAAGGCCCAACTTCTCCAAGTGCCTCCAGTTCCCCACTCCCATTATGATAATTTTTTATGTATTCAGGTTAGGTCCCATTGCTTTTCCATATTCTGCTGTATGCTTTAGCACCCTTTCCACTGAAGGTCCATCTCTAACTACTACATTATATCATCCATGTGTAGTATGCATTTTATCTCAGCCCCTCTCAACATCTTTACTCTGCTTATGACCTTGTCTTTTCTTATGCTTTGTGCTAATGGTTCCATGCTGCATACAAATAGTAGTGGCAACAAGGGTCACCCTTGTCTCACCCCTATATGGATTTTAAAGGCCCCACTTAGATGCATATTAATTTGGACCTGGTTTTTTGCTTCTCTATCCAGTAACCTTATCCAACATACACATTTGTCTGGAAACCCCAATTACCTAGTACCTTGAATATATAATCATGATCCACTCTGTCGTATGCTTTTTATAAATAAAGGTTTACTATAACTGAGTTTGTTTTCCTCTCTTAGACATGGGGCAGCATATCTCTGATTATCACTCTGATTGCTTCAGAGATCCTACTAGCTGGTACTGTGCATACTTGTTCTTCATGTATTATTGTCTGGAGGTTTTTCCTAATCCTCAAAGCCGGCATCATGGCCATTAACTTATAGTCCATATTAAGAAGTGTAATCATTCTCCAATTTTTTAGGAGTTCCTTCTCCTTTTTCTTGAAGAGTAAGATCACAACACCTCTTGTAAAATCTTTCCCTGCCTCTCCTGTTTCTTCTATTTCTTTGAACACCTCCACTGTATCCTTTCCTACCCATGTCCAATATCCAATTTCTTGTAAAATTCCACAGGCAGTCCATCTGTTCCTGGTGATTTCCCTGTTTTAAATTTTTTTAAACATTTCTCTACTTCCCTTAAGCTTATCTTTTCTTCCATCTTCTTTGCTTCCTCCTCTATTTTCTCTTCAATCTCTTACAAGAAATCTTTCATCATTTCTGTCTGTTTCCTTTTTCTGATGTAGCTCTTCATAAAATCTCCTTGTCACCTCTAACACCACCTCCTGCTTTTTCACCTAGGTACCACCTTTTTCCCACACTGCTTTAAGCTCTCCTTTTGCTGCCTTCACTCTGGCCGAAAAGTATCAGGACCACTCTTCATTTTCTCTCACCCAAGATGCTTGTGCTAAGAAAATTTTCTCTTGTGTCTTTCTTTTAAACCAGGTTTCTAACTCTTGCCTTATTTCTTTCAGCTTTTCTTGCACCTGTCTCTCTCCTACAACTTCCTATAGCAGTTCCTGCATCTTTCTTTGTAGCTCTCATAGCTATTTTGTCCTTTTCTCTGTGCATCTCAGTCTTCGGCCCTGAAGAGTTTTCCTGTCCTCTTTGTTACCAGTATCCACCATTTCCTGGTACTCCCAAAATATTTCTTCAGTGTTCACCACCTCTTGTACTGTCTTGTGTACTCTTATCTTGTAACAGCTGCACATTTAACTTCCATAGTCCCTTCCATCTCATGGGGCTCTTCCCAAAACTCACATCCACCTTCAGCATCATGTGATCATTAAACGCCACATGTATGGTTTCTTTCTTCCTTATCCCTAATTCTTTTGATACAAGCACAAAGTCAATTCTGGATTCTTTTCACTGGGGTCTATTCTAGTGAAAACTTTCTTCCCTGCCCACATATCTCTTAGCAATTCTTCTTTTATTATATTTGTTAAGTCTGGACAAGCTGCCTATAGCTCCATTTCCTCCTTCCCCTGTCCTGTCACCCACTTCGATTATACAGTTTAAATCTCCTGCTATTATATGCAGTCTTCTTCCAACCACATAAACTACTAACTCTTTATGCCATGTATTCCTTCCTTCTCTCTCCGGTGGTCCATATTCATTGAAAATTTCTAATTCTGTTCCCTTGACTGATAGCATCATTCGTTGCAATCTGTCACTGGTGATTTCTTCTTACCTGCTTTGCTCTCAGCTCTGGATTCTTGAATAATATTGTGACCCCTGCTGTTTTGTTCTCATTTGTCCCTGACCATCAAGATGGTCCCCATCTCCCTCCACCATTTCTCAAACTGTTTAGAATCCCTCACCTCCCATATACCACTTTCTTGTAGGCAGATTGTTTGCCCTTACTTGGTTTATCACTGGTTCAATATGTTCCAATCTTTTCCTTGTTAAGATTTCACAGATTTCATAGCCATTAGGGCTGGAAGGGACCTTGGAAGATCATCAAGTCCAGCCCCCTTGGGCAGGAAGTCAGCTGGGGTCATAGGATCCCAACAAGATAAGCACCCAAACATTTCTTAAAAGAGTCCAGAGTAGGTGCGTGCACCACCTGTGGAGGGAGACTATTCCAGGCCTAGGGGGCTCGGACAGTAAAAAAGTTTTTTCTTATATCTAAAATGGTGTTGGAGGGGTTTGTGACCATTTGACCTTGTCGTCCCCTGGGGCACTCTGGTGAACAGGCACTCCCCCAGATCCTGATGTATACCGCTTATATATTTATAGGCTGCCACCAGGTCACCCTTGAGCCTGCATTTTTCCAGGCTGAAGAGTCCCATGCTCTCTTCATAAGGCCTGTTCTCTGGCCCTCTGATCATGTGCATGGCTCTCCTGTGGACTTTCTCAAGCTTCTTCACATCCCTCTTGAATTGTGGAGCCCAGAACTGGATGCAGTATTCCAGCTGTGGCTTCACCAAGGCCGAGTACAGCGGGAAGATGACATACTTAGATTTACTTGAGAAGTATCTATGGATGCAAGCTGGAGTAAGATGCCCCTGACATTAAGCAAAACTATTGTCAATGCCATTTATGCTTGTTTTAAAATGTGTGTGCCTGTCCCTTTAAGGCTTTTCCATGCTGGCTTTGAGCTAAGAGTGCCTGTCTCTTTAAGGTTCATCTGTGCTACTGCTCAAGGTGGTTGACTCCTCCTCCTCCCTCACTTGCATTCCTGTTGCCTTTGCAAGCTGCTGGATTGCTCTGACATTTAGGAAGGCTTACATATTCCTGCTTCCCCACCACTTCCCACCTTCAGGTGTCTACTCTGGGTTGGAGCCCAGAGGTGACAATGGCAGGAAACTGTTCTCTGGCCCTTCCTATGACTCATCTCCTATAATACCAAGTTTTTTCTTCCTGGTCTTCAGCCCCTGCATTTTCTTTCTTTTCCTAGCCTGTCTCTCTGGTTCTTTCTTGTGCTCCATCTCCACTTCTGTTGCCTGTAGGGTGTCTTCTTTCTTCCTACTCCCACCTCCATATCTAAGCTGTTTGCTGTTCCTGCCTTCCCTGCCATTCCGTCTCCTGTCTCCTCCTAGGCTACCTCAGTCACAGAAATTTCACTCCCCACCTTCTCTGTTTCACCCTCCTGTTGGATTTCTTCCATCATTTCTACCTCAGTGGTCCAACCCCTCTTCTCCAGGCTTTGCTGTTCCTCAGGGGATTTGACTATATTTGCGAACACTTTGGGGCATCTGTGATGCAAATGTCCCCCACTCTTACAAATAATGCATTTTAGGGACTCCTGGCACTGCTGCTGTATGCCCCATCCTTTCACATCTGTAGCAAACTATGTGGGGACAGTATGCAGACAGATGCCCTATCTTTCAGCAGTTGCTGCACCATTTTGGTTGCCATGGTACTTTTATAAGACCCTGGTATGCCCTGATCTGGATCACAGGCAGGAGATGCAGCATGCCAGATGAACTCCGTTCATCTGCTTGTAACACTACTTAAACCCTCCAAGACCCCATCCATATGCCATATGGGTTCCTTACTTTCTCTGCTGACATGACCCTTTGGATGTACTTTTCCATCCATCTTTCTGTGTCTTCTGCCTCTAGTAAATCTGTGTACATTCAACCTATAAGCATTCTTCCTCTCAACTTTTCCCCTGCTATGAACTTTTCTCCCTCTTAATTCCTCTCTCCCATGTTTCTCTGCATATTTCTTCCAAAAGTTCTCATACTCTTCTCCATCGTGGTAAGTCAGTGTCCAAGTCTTTCAGTTCAAGAAAGCAATCAAGTTAGTGAGATGCTCCACCCAGACCTCCAAAATCTCAAACAGTACTTTTTCCAGGAAATTATATCTGTGCGTCATCAATTCTGTGTGCCTCCCATCACGAGTTAAAGTTGCCTTTATCCACAGCCTCCATTTCTCTCTAACTTCTTTCAGTGCCTCTTCCATGTTTTTCTGACTGTGCCATTCCTGATGGGCCAGCCTGCCATTGTGCTTGTGCCATCCTTTGCTTCTCGCCTGACGTACCTTCTCCTGCTGTTCCTGTCTTCCTTATGGTGTCATCACTTTCATTATTGCTGCCTCTGCCATTGCTCCTGGTGTCACCTACTTTCTTCCTTCCTTTATTCTCCTCCTTCATCTGTTCTCCATCTTTCTCCAAATATTTCTTTCCACAATTCATTTTTCCACTTCATGCTCACTTGCCATCACTGCCATTGCTTTGAGTCTGTCTCCTCTGCTCCTTACACCCTGATGCTCCATTGATCCTTTGCTTCTGCCTTTAAGGCCTAAATCAGACTTTCAGTGCTGATGAGAACCTACCACAAAAATACATTAAGGAAATCCATCTGAATAAAATATATTCTGCTCCCCATTGCACACAGACCCCTCATTGCTGACTGTTTTTCAAGTCATGGTGAGCTACCACAGTGAATACATTTCTACTTCTTCTTCAATCCCACAGCTGAGCTGTGCCTTTCTTTTCCATTTCTAATATTCCTGTTTCTTCACCAGCCTTAAATATCTGGCAAACATCACCAAATGCCACCCCCCTCAAAAAAAAAGTTCACCTAGAATCCCTCTGTTGCCCCCTCTCTCAGCCTGTTGCATACAATTACTGGCCCAACCTTCCATGAGGTAAAGCCAGACCAGGTTCCAGTCATGCCAGGACTTGCGACAAAAATGCCAGGTTCCAGTCATGAGTTGGGGGACTAATTAGCACGTGGATCATTTTGGGGGGTTATCTGGAGCACACATACATATTGACCAGTGTTGAGCTGTAGGGGTTACCATGACTTGAAACACTGTTGGCTCTGCTGAGGCCCACACCAGTAAATTATATAGTGAATCCATGAGCCTTTTGGTTTTGTATTAATATCATGTATAGCTTGTACTATATATAAGTAAGCATAAACATGTGCTTAAAAGTGTGTTTATGTAGTACCTGCGTTAAAACTTGCAGCAGTTTCAAAAAGAAACAGTGCCTTAATTCTGGATGAACTAAATTTATGGGTACCTGTAATAATTTACCTATATACAAATTTTGCCCCTCTCTTCCATATGTTCTGGGAGAGCAAGGTCTGATAGTAAGGAGTGACAAAAGAATTTGGGTGGGAGCTGCAGGCAAAGGGACTACCTGACCCCCTAGATTTATTTTCTCTGCTGTAGCTGTGAGAAGGGGACAAATTCAAGACAAATTTCCAATAAGCAGATTCTATACCTGGAAGATTTTAACAAATTTATAAATCTTCCATTCATACAAACTTAATTATTTGTGGGGGAGGGTAATCTTTTAACAGGGCCATTTTATACTTGAGTAAATATGTTATTTTCCGCATTTTTCTCTTCACACTTTCCATTTTCCTGAAAAGCCACAATTCAGTAGTTCATGTCCTTTCTTTCCACATGGTTTGTTCAGGATTAAGTTTGTTGTTTGTAGGGCTTTCTGTCAATTCTCTGAAATAATATGACTTACTACTACTACTAATAATAATAATAATAGAAATAATAGTAAGCTATTGTCTTAAGAGTTTCAAATTTTCTAGTCACTTCCTATTTCTCAGTAATTCAAGATTTCTCCCATAAAGATATCCAGGTTTTCACATTTACTAAGAGATGGCAGAGTGTTCAGTGTGTGTACAGGATTAGTCCCCAAACTGTTAAAATCCACTGCCTATTTTTTCATAAGTGACTAATGATTTAGGAGCATTAGTTTCTCACCACCTTACAGATCCCTTCAAGGCAATAGCTCTCAACCTTTTAGGACTTGAAGCACACCTCAAAAAATTCTTGCCCTTATTTTTCAGTTTTTCTTGACTACAGAAAAATAATAGAGCAATTATTTTATTGCAAAGAACTCAAATGAATCAAAGGATTTCAGATCTCTCAGTTTATCTTGTGAATGATGTTTGTCCACATAATAGTACTAACATTACATTGCACCTTGCAGCACTCTGAAAGAATCTCAAGGCACCCCAGCATGCCACAGCACCAAAACAAGAATCACGGATTTAAGGGCTTACAGATTAGATGCTCAAAGAGAGACTTTTGAAAATGTGGTCTTGTATAAGACCAATACTTATATAGGCAAGTTCATATTTTGTATAAGGAAGTTAATTTGTGGTATACTAATGTGCTGCTTTCTTTCATGCAAGGTTATTAATGTATCTCTGATACTGAAGTACAGGAACATTCCTGTAGGTGGGGTGCGGTGGGGACTGCCTCTCTTGCCCAGTGGACCAGGTCTCTGCCTCCCCTTCCCTTCATTCTCACCTGTCATGCCTTGTTGTTAAGAAAATCAAAAAGAGGTTAGTTGTCTAGAGAAGAGCAGAGCTCCTTCTGCCTGAGGAGCATCTTCTTTGCAGGGTTCTTTCCACCGCTACACCCTGTTCCTTACCACTACTGACTGGGTGCCAAGATTTGTAGCCTTACCTTGGGGATTCTAAACCCCTTCAACAGCAATTGCCACTCAGTCTGCAGTCCCAAGCCTTTCTTAGGGTACCTCGATTAATTCTCTGTCTAGTTGGTAAGGCTGGTCACCGGTTATTTTATTCCCTGATGCCATGGAAGTGCAATCAAACATCAATCAAGTTCACTGTCTTCTGTGGTTCATGGCATATCAATTTTTTATCAATGAATTCAACAGTCCCTTTTTTTTGTATAACAGAAGATCAACTGGTTATCCCTAAATCCCCCTGTTTCACTCGATCCACAAGAGATTAATTAATTATTAGTGAAATCACCAGGCTCCCTTTGATGCAGAAAAGATCAATTAATTATCAATTAATTCCTCATTGAATTTTTGATGAATTCCACAGCAATCTGACTGGATTCTCATGTTGCAGCTGGGAGTCCTGGCTCTGTATGTCTATGCGGCGTGCACAACATTCCCAGCCCACTGTGCATTCCCCTCTCTGGGGGTAACTGTGTGCCAGCTCCTTTCTAATCTGCTAGAATTCCCTTGGACCAATGAGGGCTCGCTCCCCCTGCACATGACCATGTGCTGCCAGGATCTTGCTCTTTCACCCTGGACCACACATGGACAGCTCCTCTAGCCACTCTGGTGGCTGCTCAATGCAGCTTCTTTGGGGTAAGCTTGATCCCTGCCTCTGCCCTAACAGCATTTATTGACCAGAACAGGAACCAGAGCTAGTTCCCTGCTACAGTTCCATTTAAGCATATAGTCCTAGGACTAAAAAAAGCTATGCAGTAGCACAGAGTATGCATTTTTCCAAACATGTTGTAAACAACGCTCATTCAGTCCACAGCAGTGCTATTTACCTAATGAGCATTGTTTCCAGCATTGTCAGTTATCTGCTACCACCAGCCCCAAAACTGACTAGTTCCTGTCCTTTTCAGGGGAATAGTCAATTTTGGTGCTACTATTGGAAGCTCTGAAAATGAGGGATGATAGAAGCCATAAAATGGACAAACTCTCATCATTCTGAAGGCTTCTAAGAGTAGCCCCTGAACACCTTTACTGTTTCTGGGCCAGTTAAAGAGTACAGTTTGTTACAAAGTAGACAGTTAGTGAGTGTATCTACACGTACGCTTTACTGCAGAGTAGACTAATTAACTCTTCAGTAAAGCATCACTGTCTACATGTGCAGTAGTATTAGGGTGCAGTAAACTAATTCCTTCATAGGATAGTACTGTTGGGGACAGTACTATCTTACGGCAAGGGTACTTTATTGTGCTGAAACATACATGTAGATGAAGACCAGGGTCATAAATTGCAACCAGCCAGCCCAGCCAGCTAGTGGCTTGCTCAGCCCTGCCTCACATTGCTGCTCCCCTAGGCACACATATAGACACTCTACCCAGGAGCAGTTTACTCTGGCTCAAACTGTTCCAGAATTTGTGTTGCATTAATTGCACATATAGATGCACCCAGTTCTAGATATTCTGCAGTTAACTGGAGTACAGGTATATTGCAAACTGACAGTGAAGCTGAAAGATGCTACACTCATAAGTGTTTTATGCACTTACCTGATATTCAGATAAGATACTTGTTACAATATAAACAATAGGAAAGAAATTGGGATTGGTATTGTATTATGCCAGGGATGCTCAACTTCCAGGCTGTGGGTCAGAACCAGTCCCTGGCGCTGTGTCTTCTGACCCATGGGGCTCCCAATGGGCCATGTCCAGTGTGTGGGGCTGGGTAGAGGTGCCATGGGACCCACAGAGCCCAATTCTCATGTATAGGACCAGGCAGAAGTGGCATGGGGTCCTTGGAGCCTGATCCTTGCACGTGAGACGGGGCAAAGTTGTCACAGGTTCCCCAGAGCCTGATACCAGTGGACAGAGGAGGCATCAAGCCTCAGGGCCCAATCCTGGTACATGGGGTCCAAACTAGCTCATGGACTGGCCCTGCACCCCTTATCTGGCCCATGGGATCAAAAAGTTGAGGACCCCGGTATTATACAGTTAGTCATATAAGTAGAGTTAGCTGTATTATGTGCTCAGCATTGTACAAAGTTCCCAAGGATACAGCTACCACGTGGTGATTAGTGTAAACAGTGGTTCTCAACTTTTTTGAACTTGAGACACTCCTAGGTAGACTCAAGGTACATCTTGGAAAATGTGAGCTCTTAGCTTTCACTCTTTTTTGTCTACAGAAAAATAATAGAGCAGTTTTTCTGTTACAAGAACTCAAGAAGACCGCAATTATTGATTTCTATTTGAAATCTTTGGATTTATCTTGTGAATTATGTTTGCAAACATAACAGTGCTAACATTGTGTGACACCCTGAAAGGATCTCAACGCACCCCAGGCTGCCCTGATGCTTGGTTGTGAATTGCTGGTATGAAGAGTGCAATCTGTTGACAAAACAGGGAATTTTGTTGCAATGGCATTTAAAAAAATCCATTTTCAACCAGTGCTAATAACTATTAGAAAATTCATGAAGATACCCAAACAAAGTCTTGTATATAGGCTTTTCCATACCAGATTTTGTATTTCCTCCCCCTCCTTACCCTCACAGAAACAGTGATTATAGACTTTGTGGAGAAAAAGCATTGCCAGCGTGTCTGGAAAAAATTGCAAGGAGTGAATTATTGTCTGCTTGCACTATACGCCACATGAAGTAATGCTTATGATAGAGCTGGTTAGTCATACAGAAATCTTCCATTTTCCCTGGGTGGTCTTAAAATGTTTGTATAGTCAATAACACAATTATAAGAGAGTTAATGGGAAAGTCCTGAGTTAAGCAGGTGGTCATTGTAATGACCTTCCCTTTAGAGCTGCTCCTGAGCTGCTTGTTTCATTGCAGCATTTGGCTCAGTGTAACTACAGTTGCTGTTAATAGCTGCTAGTTCCACCACAGCTGTGGAAGGAAATTCTTTTATTTCTGGCCAGATGAATGACAGGAGACCAGAGAAATGTGGAATTAGTAAACCTGCATATTAATAAATGTAAACTGCACCTCTCCAATATATGCAAATTTGGCAACCAACCTGTTAAAAGTAGAGAGGGTAGCTAGTTAATCCCTCACTGAACTAGAAAATTGGTAAAGGCAAAATTTTCCTGGTGAAATGTTTGGCACAAGCATGGTGCATTATTCAAGTCCTCTGATGAGGGGCAAATTTCAGCCTAACTTATCTAAGCCTAGCTACAAGAAAGGTAGGAATAAAAAAATGTAAGCTTGCTCTTCATCCTTCATTTGTCAAGCAGGTTCACCTGACATTTCCAAAGAAAAGGCTACATTCAGTCAGAGACTCTCAACAGAATTCATGGTGCTTCACAGTCAGGGCGGCTAGGATCTACTTCCAAGAGAAGTGGTGCTGGCTTCTACCCTGGGGGTCTTTAAGAGGAAGCTAGATGAACACCTTGCTGGGGTCATTTGACCCCAGTGCTCTTTCCTGCCATGGCAGGGAGTCGGACTTAATGATCTGTCAAGATCCCTTCCAACCCTATAAACTATGAAACTAAGAACTCATTCTTGGCTGCATGAAAGCAGCAGCAATTTTACTGGTATTATGATAGGTAAACCACATCTTCCTCTCTGCATCGGGCTACTGACTCACTTTTTACAGCTCCCTGTGCCTTTCTGATAAAGCAAAGGGGGGACACAGCTGCTGAGCTATTATGGTGTCTCACTACATTTGTAGAGGTATAAGTTTGAGTCCAACTTCAGATTCATGCCAAAGGTTGCTGCTGGTGTAACCAGCTGTGAAAGCCAATGAGTGAAATGCAGGACATGTTACCTTTTTGGCTATAGAAACCAGTATGCATGAAAGGGGACTTTACCTTGATTGGAAAGGAGCAGGGTTTGCACTTTGTATGTGAGTGGTAAAAGTGATGAAAGTTCTTTTATCCTTTCTTGTGCTTCCCACCATATCCACACAAGGCTGCCTGGTGCCATTTAAAACTTCCTGTACATTACTTGGCTACTTCAGTAGCTGCTGAAGAAAAGTGATCTATAACTTGCATTGTTAACAGGAAGTTTAAAGTTTGCAGGACTATAAAAAGTATCCTACAAGATTGTTTTTAGCTCATAAATATGTTTCTACAGTTTGATGCCTTATTTAAGAAATAATAAATTGTACATGTAATCCCAGAGTGCATTACACACTTACTATACGCTTTGTAACATCCTTTTCAGTTAGGCAAATGTTGTACTTGTTTTACACATAAACGGAAGTACAATCAGATGACTTATAAAAACTTGTAGTGATTTAGTGACAGAGCCGGACCTGAAAAACAAAAACAAAAAATTATGACTCCCAATTCCAGTCTTCTAATCTCTGCTCTGTCAGTTGTCACTTTTTAAATATAATAAATTGATGCATGTTTGGGTCCTCCAGCTACTACTTGTATTGAAAAGAGCTTAGGTGTGAACTGTGATAGTCTCAAATTTAGTTCACAGCTGGACTCTTTGGCAGTAAAGTCAGGAGTTACTACAGAATAGAAATGTTCCTCAAGATAAAGACAGTTCATAAATAAGAGATCAGACTCCTACTAGTTGAGTCCAAAGGTGTGCTCCTCCCAAATACTTTAGGAAGGGCTATGTTCTAAGAATGGGGCTTCTTTCCAAAGCTTACTTGCTGAAATGTAAATCATTCATAAGTCCGGTCACAGAATAAACTACCAGCCGTGGGAACCAGTCATGAGTCCTACTCAAGTCTTTAGGCAGACCCCTGGGAATTCATGCTGAAAATTTGGTTTCACTCTAATTTATATCACTTGTCAAAACTGTGGTTTTAATTCTTTTACTATAAACCTTTTATGGATCTTATGCTGTCTGATTCAATCTGTTTGAAAAGCTCCAACTGGGTGCATCTACACATTCATTTAATGCAATGAACCTGACAGGTACAAAACTTTTAATGCATTGTAATCAGTGCTACTGATTTTTAGTGATGGTAATGTGCTTTAGCACAGGTTTTGCCCACTGTACCAATGTGCAGTAAAATTAGTCTTCTATGCATTAAATATATCATGTAGCTGCACCCACAGTGTATCAAACATAGTACAAGCAAGGGGACTATAAAGCCACATTTCTTGACAGATGGTTGAATAGGTGCTATCTCTTAGAAAGGGAAAACTGAAAAGCAAATAAAATGCAATCAACTCAATGACAGTCTTTAATCTGTAGCTTCATTTTGGCATCATAAGTTGCATTCTCTTATTTAAAAATTTAGACATGGACTAAAAAGTTTAGAAATGAGCTAACTAATTCCCTGATGCAAGAATAAAGCAATTCATTAGATATTGTATTTATAACATGACCTGGTCATGGGAAATATGAGCTAGTTCATTTTATTAAGCTTATCCATATTGCACAAAGCACATTTTGTTCTTAAAAACTGAACTGGAAACTGAACAGAACTGGAGCTCTGTATGTTCACTGGGAATAAATACACCAATGTAAGAGAGTTATTACGTGTGTTGGAAAAGGAATATTTTCTACTAGAAGTTCAGGTAAATGTGCGTACAGCTGCATAGATGTGGGAGGATCCCTGTAGTGATGCAATTCCCAAGTGTATGTGTTGGGCCAAGATTAATTCCAAAAAGTCTGAATAATAAATATTTGCCTCTGTTACTGTTTTCTGCAAACAATACTTAAGGCAGTTATCTGGCATCCCCACAAAAAAGAGGAGGAAAAATAGGAAGTGGCATATGAGGAACTAATGGAATTGTTTTTCCCATAGAAGGCTGCACTGTGTAATAGTTTATATTAAAAATAGATTTATAAAATGCTGTGGAATCCAAGTTATCCAAACAGTTTGGTTGCCTCCTGTTAAGTCAGGACATTCAGAAATATATCAGGAGTTTTCAAGAATCATTCTTAACTCTGCCAGAAGGAAGCTCCACAACTTAGAATTTAGTCCAGACTGCTCAAAGGCGTCTGGCAATCACATGGAGACCAGAGCTCAGTTTCCATTTAAATGCTTTCCATAACTACCTAATTGCTTTTAAAATCTTGTTTGTCTTGTGTCAAACTTACAGAGCTTAGTAGCTTCACAGGGTGAAGCTGAGTCCATACGGAGCTGTTTAGTTCAGATCAGGTTTTTTGCAGGAATTCAGCTTCAGCTATGGTTAGGGACAGAAATTACACATAAACCAGTCAGTATAAGTGATTGGAAATTGGTTCAAATCTGTAACGCAACAGAAGTTCAGTGCACATAAACCACTTTCAAAAAGGCCAAAGCTGGTTAAGATAAACCTGGGTGGATGTAGTATCAGACTGAACTGATTTAGGTTAAATCAATTTATTGAACTTCTGTCCCAGATCTCCTTCACATTCATGTTAACTCAGCCCCTGAGCATCACAGGATGCTTTGCACCGCACCTTGCAGGATGGGTGGGCTAGCCTTGGCCCAAGCTGTCTGCTCCAGGCTAGCAGGGAGATGTGCTCCACCACACCCTGGCTTCTGGCCTGAGCCACTGCAGGCATGTGGCTGCATTTCTAGAATAAGGAATGAGTGTCTATTCACTTACTTATTGGTTCAATGTACGCAACTTAGACTAGCCTACAAAGATCGAATTGATTCAGCCTGGGGCTTTTAGACTGTCTATACTTAGCCGTTAGGACACTTCTGAATGTTCAGGGCACCTATACATGAGCAATGAGGCTGCTCCATGCACTGTAATTACAGCGCATTAGAGCAAACTCAGTTGAGTCTGCTGGAGAATGGTAATTTATCGCACACCAGCAGACTCCAGCATCTTGTGTATCAGCATCTCCATGCTTAAACA
This sequence comes from Caiman crocodilus, assembly GCA_030014935.1. Classification (NCBI taxonomy): domain Eukaryota; kingdom Metazoa; phylum Chordata; order Crocodylia; family Alligatoridae; genus Caiman; species Caiman crocodilus. Next base: position 37,290,154 of record JAGPOW010000261.1, on the reverse strand, counting down.
TAATGGCAGGGCACTTTAACTGAAGCTTGTTGGACAAGCTTTAGTTAAAGCACCCCCGCCACCATTTTAAGTGTGGAGACTGATACATGAGATGTTCTAGGTAGCTCTTGGAGCCACTCTTGGATCCACTCTAATTAAAGCACCACATCTCCCACCCCCAACATGCACGCACTTTTGGAGCATGTATATAAACTCATTCAGTCTTCCAAACTCACCTACCATGTCATTAGTAATGTCCTAGTACAGGAATCCCTTGGTATTTACGGGTTCCGCATTTGAGGTTTGACATTTATGAATATTTGAAACCAGCATTTTAAATACAGTTTAAACACTTACTGGAGCTTGTTGGGAGCTCTGCACTTGCTGCCACTGGGCTCCCACTGTCACCACCAGGCTCCTGCTGCCATGCCCCCACAATCACTGCTGTGCTCCCACCGTTGCCATGTCCCACACCCCCGTAGCTACTGGGGGCACTGTGTTCATGAACGCAGACTGCATTCATAAATGCAGTGCCCTATTCGCAGATTTCGCCATTTGCAGGGATCATGGGCACGTATCCCTCACGAATGGTGAGGGTTGCCTGTATCTCAGCAAATAGGGATAATCTGGGCTCACTAAATTGGAATACTACTTTGTATTTATATTTAGTGGCATTTTTTCATGTGAGGTTCTCAAGCATCTTACAGACATTTCTAAGCATCCACCATCTGTGAGACTTAAATAAACATTTTACTCGCTTTACAATAAAGGGGCAAAGAAAGCCCAAAAGACTTGCCCCAAATGATCACACAGCTAGCCTTAGTGCTCATTCTGGGTGGGTGATCAGAGAAGGTGTTATTCCAGTATCATTGTATGTTCATCTTCCTTAGTGAGTTTTCTATAGGTAATATTAGGGATCCAGGTTTTCCATTCTCCACAGAAAAACAGAGTAAGACCTGGATTTTCTTATTTTAAAGAGAAAAATTTGGGAAACAGTCGGTTTCCTCTTGCAGGCTGGCAGAGTACTGAGAGTCGGAGCCACAACTCCGTTACTAAGATGGGGTAGCAGCTGCCGGAGATTAGAACATCCGGGAAATGGGGAACATCATACCCCAGGTAGCCAATGAGGACCCAGAAAGAGAAATAAAGAGAGGGAGGAAATTTCCCAAAGTTGCCTTCGGGCAGTTACAGATTGAGAGAAGCAGGAGAGGAGCCCT
>JAGPOW010000261.1:37276095-37288858 GCA_030014935.1 Caiman crocodilus | reverse complement strand
TTAGATCAAGTCATGGGAGGCGGGAAGTGTGGAAGCTACAGGAGAAGCAGGTACCCAGGACAGGCATGCTGACAGAGACCTCTGAATAACCAGTAATCTACAGAGAATAACCTTGTAGACTCACAGTTAATATGGCTCATCAGTTACTTTTTAGATAACTAATCTCTGGTGGTAATTAAGTGTCTGTAGCCCAGATACATTAAAAATCAATCTCAGGCTTGAAAGTGGGACAAAACTGGGCAAAAGCCTCCTCTGGACTCATGAGTGCACGCAGAAAATTGTCAGTGTATTTCCAAATCTGTTTCTCCCTCATAGACCTTAAAATGTCTCAGCAGGAGCTATCTCCATAGCAAGATTTAGAAAGCTAGCTGAGGACTCCTCTGAACAGGAGTTTTGCAAACCTCCTACAACTGGATAAAGGGGTAACGTTTCTTCTGAAAATCATTGGTAGTTGTCCACTCCTACATAAGGGGTCCAGAGAGTGGATACCTAGCAGTAGACAGGATTGCAGCATGATTTGAAAGTCTTTCTCCTGTCTTGCTTTTTTGGTTTCCTGAAAGAAACTTTAGGAATGAAAATCTCCCCATCACTATCTCCTGTTCTCTTCTGATTGAAATCCATTGCAATTGACAGCATTTTGAAACTTAGCCAGTATAAGGGCACAATAAAAAGAAAGGCTAATGCATCACAAGATATACTTGATTTACTCATGGTGTCAATTGTAGATCAGTTTTATTTACAAATGATAATGCTTTACAAAAGACTAATAAATGCTCTGTAAAAACTGGAGAAAAAAAAATGAGATGTCTAATAACATGGTACTGTTAGTATGATACCATAGTTATGTTGGCCCATGAATTATGCAAAAGCCTGATGAAGAATGTCTTGCATTTAAAACTTTTTCTAACTTATTCCAAACAAGCAGTTAGGTCCAATAGAAGATATCACCTCCAAAAAATTCTTGTATCCCTTATAACAAAAAGACTTCACTACAATATTTGCTATTAAAACGTTGCTGAGAGCTGCGGAAAGACCAATGACTTTTAGCATAAATTATGATGTGTGATGTAGTCAAGCATGGTTTAAAGAGGTGAAATTATAATAAAGCATAAATCCAATTTTATTATAACATTTACCTCAAGTTGTGTGTGTTATGTATCATTTCAGTCTGGGTTGTATATTCTGCCATATTGTGTTTGTACACTGCTGACAAGAGTACTAAATGCTTCTTTGATAAATGCTTTCTGGAATTTGTGCTTGTCTTGCTGTTTATATGGTATATTGCACGTACAAGTACAGACATATGGTATTAATAACTCCAGAGTGAAGTTTTTGGCAAGCGTGTTATAATATCCTTTTTAAAGAACAATGAGTTTCTTTTTGGTGCAGAACTGAAGATGCTGATATATCTGTTTTGTAATTCAACAAATACAGACATGGAGGAATGTGCACATGTGCTCACATATGTGAGCACATGTTTACATATATATAGTATGAATCATTCTTGGAATTACTCTACAAGACTTAATCCAACATCTACTCAACTCAAAAGAAGGATTCCCTTTGATTTCACTATGTTTTGGATGAAGTCCTACATGGAAGTTTACAGAAATGTTTCCCTTAAGGTTTCCTTAGGAATAGTGAATGAAATCCTGGCTGTAGTGACACCAGTGGCAAAATTCCCACTGACTTCAAAAGGATCAGAATTTCCTCCCTTGTGTACATATGTTCATCTTGACATATCAAGATTTTATCATGCCTGGACAAATATTCCTCATGTAATTCCTAACAGAGTTGCATCTATATTTACATAGTGACTCCGTTAGTGAATCAAGCACAATGTGCATATGCTATACTATTATATTTGAGGAAATTTAATACATAAATATTGTTTTTATTGTTTTTTCTCTAAACAGAAGTTGAGGGTCTTGAAATTCTAGACTAGAGCAACACACAGATATTGGCACATTACTCTTGCTTAAGGTGCCTGTGTCAAAAGTGTAGGTCCTCATTACCCTGTCACTCTCCTTCAGCTGTTGCCTAATTCTGTAGGCAGCTATGTTTTCTTCATCTAAGACCTGACAGTACTAAGTAATGGGCACCAATTTTATGCTGAACCCTTGACAAGATTCACAAATACTGTCCTGGTTTTTCACCTATGGTATACCATATGGTGGTGATGTTGCCTCTCCCCATTTTACCAGTCAGTCCAGGGGTTAGACCACTTGCCTGAGATACAGGAGGTATGGAGTTAAAATCTTTCCTGTGCCTTAAGGAACTCCAACTTTCATATCTCATCAAACAGGACAACATCTTAACTACCACACTAGGGTCATAGTAGAGTGGGGCTTTCTCAATCTCTTGTGTCAGAACACTTCTACATTGTATAGTGCCAAATTTTAGATGCCTAATTCATCTCATGCTGCATATGGCACTTTGGTATCTAACTCTAGGTTGTGGACTCTACTAAGAAGTAAGGGGCGCATCTACATGAAACACTAACAACACAGTAGACAAATTCTACTGCACATTAGTGTGTTGCGGCAAAAGCTGTATTAATGCGCAGAATTAGTCTACTATGCATTAGCATCACTTAAAAGATGTGCACCAATTATTGCCCATTAAGTTAGTACTAGGCCTTTGCAAAGTGGCTAGTATTCACTTTGGATTTCGCCAATTCAGGGGACGGTGAATCGATTTGGCGATTCATATCACTGTCCCGAATCAATTTGCCACAAATGAATCAGCTGAATCTCTGAATTGGCCCCACCCATGCCCACTCCTAATGGCTGCCCAACCCCCTCTCTCAGCTCCTGGCTCTTTTTTGGTTTTTTTGTAAAGCTTCTATTCATTGGCTGCTGCCGGGCAGGAGGGCAATCCCCGCTGCCCCCCACTGTCCCATGCTGCATGGGAGGCTCTGCCACAAGTCTTCCGCCCACTCTCCCAGCTCCCTCCATGGCTGTCCCATCTGGCCCAGCTACCGGCCCTTTTAAAAGAAAAAAAAAATATCCTGACTCACTGGCTGCTGCCAGGCAAGGGGGTGATCCCCATTACCCCGCGCTACATGGGAGGAGGGCTCTGCCACAAGCCCCTAGAAGCCCTAAGACCATTGCAATAGCCAGTGAGTCCAGGGGAGGTTGTTTTTTGTTTTTTAAAGAGCCGGGAGCTGGGGCAGGTAGAGCAGCCATGTGGGAATATGGGATAGCAGGGTGGGGGTCGGGTGTTACGTGGTACTCAGGGGTGGTGGGGCTGGGGGAGCAGGCAGGGGATGGGGCCAGGCAGGGGGTCCCCTCATGGTCTCATCCCCTCTCCTCCAGCCTCCCCCTCCCCCGCCCCCTAATTACCAACACAGCGTCGGGGTCCAGCTCCCTGCTGCAGCAAGCGGGGACTTCCTGAGTCGCCAAAGCTCTCTGAATCTTTTCTGAATCAATTTGGAGAGCTTCAAATCAGTTCGGACCTTTTCACTGGTCTCCTAATTTGATTTGGATTTGAAGATTTGGCCACTGAATTGGGCCAAATTTCCTCCAAATCAAATTAGCACCTGAAGCTTCACACAGCACTAGTTAGTACCTGTTTTTACAGGTTCTAAACTTAATGCACAGTAATTATGGCACATTAATGCACATGTAGATGCATCCAAGGTGTCTCATAATTAGACAAATCACTGTATTTAATTCCTTTTTTGGGGAGGATTTCTGTAGACCTACCATAATTTGGTAATTTTAATAGCTCTGTAGAGCCACCATAATCAGTCAGTGGCACACGGTACAAATTCTGACCATGTATGAGCAGCAAATTATGACTGAATTCAAACTCTGGCTGATAAGAAATTGATTTGTCCATCACAATGTATCCATGAAAAGAAATTACAGTGGCAGGCACATTTCACCAGCAATGTTTTGTTTGCTAACTATTAGCTTTGAGATGTTTTCTATTTTGTTCATGTCATTATTTTGGCACCAAGTTCCTTTTAGCAAGATGACAAAAAAATCTTTTTCCTCTGCAGGTGCTGTTGCCGCCTTATGATGATCCTTTGAATGGAGCTGCTAAAGAACCACCACCTCCTTATGCGTCAGCATAAGCAGGAGTGTGAAGTGTACCTAAGAACACTAGCTTTATCCGTCAAACATTTGAGCAATAGCAGGTTTATTTAACTTCCAGGATGTAACCTCTAAGGTTTATGTATTGCTATTTTACTGAAACATAGATATTATGTTTAAAATATTGTAGATTGTTTGAATAATTTACTGAAACTAAAATAGTGTGCAAAATTAGCTTCAGAAACTTTTTAATTAATGTTAAGTAGTCATAGAGTAACCTTTTTCATCATATTTTGATTTGTAGAAGTTAGAACTTTGGGGTATAAATCAGGTCCAGAGTATAAATTTAGTTTTTATCAGTAAAGCTTCCAGATCATTAAACAAGCAAACAAGTTACTCTGAGATATAAACAGGGAAAGGTTTTTTCTGAATATCATCTGCTCCCTCGTAACAACCTATGTGCACTTTCAGCTTGTGTAAGTAAATGCTGGCTGGCAGAAGACTAGTCCCCTTTTACCAATGGTAAATAAGTGTGGGCTAGATTTCATTTACTGTCTGTTAAGAGAATACACATGGACAGTTACTGTAAAGCAGCTGATGTATGATAATCCCCTCTGCCTTTCACCTTACAATAACTTGTTTTTACAGTTGTGCCCTAAAAAATCCAAAAAATGTGGCATTCCACTTTACTCCTGTTCCAGAAAAAAACTGATTAAAATAGTGTGCTGTAAGAAATTATATTTAAGGGAACAGGAGTGAGGTTATATATTATTATTATAAATCAGATTAATGAGAAATGGCTTTAACTGGAGGAAATGGGCAGGAGAAAGCAAAATGACTAGGCTTCCAAAATGACTACCTGCTCTGTCCCATCTTGTAACCACCCTTCTGTACAAAATAATTATCACACTTCTAATAATATGCCCTTCCTGTCTATACAGTCCCTTCCCTTCTAAGAACCTCAGAAATGTTGAGATTATGAAATACTTGTTCTTCTTAAGGCACATGACTAAAAAATCCTCCTGAGTATTGAAAAGGTAAATGTTTTTCCTTGGGATTGCACGTGTAAATGCAGTAATGGTTTTTTTTGGAGTGTGAAGTAAGTTATACAGATTCTGGTGTAGATTTGCCTATCCCAGAGGAAATCTATGCATGTAACTTTCTCTCACTTTAATAGATACCTCTTGTGCGTACCCTCTATGCACCAATATGAGAATGTTAGATTCCCTTTTATGACATGAGTGATGGCATTTGAATTCATTTTAATGGGATTTATCCATTTAAGTCTGACCCTGCTATGAATGTGTATGTGAGGTACTCTCTTTTTCCCCAGAAGTGCCTCTTGCACAGGTAACTTTTTTTGTTGGAAGTACTATTTTTAAAAAGGTTAACTTGAAATTACTCATCTCTGAGAGATAAATGGATGTATTTCTACCTCTCATTTCTTCCCAAGTGTTACCTCATGTGTTTTTTGGTGACTGAACAGCTTGGGGCTAGAATGAACCATGCACAAAGCTGTATGTAAAGGGTCGTGCAGAACTGTACCAGATACCGGAGGAGCACAAAAAGGAATTGTCCCTCATCAGGCACAGTGTCTCCTGGAGGTGACCTGAAATGGGAATTCTGCACTATACATGAAGACACTACAGATTTCTCTCCTCTGGGCGCTAACTGCTCTACGAGCTAATGTGAAGTATGGGCCAGGCCTTGGTCCTCTCAGCCTCAGTCTGGATGATTTGCTTCCAGAGACTGCTATTCCAAATACATGTGCAAGGCCAGCTCCCAATCTGGCACTCAGTATTTTACATCATTGCTCGTTCACTCCAAGATCAGACCAAACAGTACCTTTGAGTGGCTCAGGTGCTGAAGTCAGTCCACTGATAATGCAGCAATTTTTCTGTTTTCTTCACAGTAACTCTCATGTGTTCCAGTATAGGCCTCATATCTATTTAAATTCCAGAACTAAATCTAATCTTTGGATAGTATGCCCAGACTTCTGATCGGACTGGCCATTGTTTTTATTTCCCTCAACTAATTTTTAGAAATTTGTAAACATACAACTTTTTTGAGACTATTCCAATTGTGCATACTTCTCACTGACTCTACTTTGTGTACCAACCTCCCTACAATAAAAGGGATGTTTCTTCATGTTTATGGAAATTATTTTTGCTTCTCTTCACTAGCACACCATCCATACAAATCCCAATATTGTCAATCAGAGTGACAGGTGTGTGGTGTTAATAAATAATAAAGACCACAGTTTTTGTGTTGTGTATTCAGTGCCCATTCCTTCTCAACACAATGTACAAATGCAAAAAAGGAATAATAGGCTTATAACATTACATATACAGCAATGAAAATTAGAGATAGCACTAAATCAGTTGGTTAATATCCAAAAACACATGGATTTTCTACTTTGCACCTCAGTGGGGTTTCCTAAAGAGAGGATGTCAACTCTCTGGACCATATCTGATGCTTTTGTAACATAGGTTGTAGATATAACGTTTCAAAGCAAATCAGCATGTTCCCCCCTTTATGTTGTGCAAGTTCACATCTGTTTTACTGAAAATTTCTCTTAATGGTACTCTTCCCAAGTATTTCCTTCCGTTTGAATATACCCTTTGCTTTTCCCCCAACAATCAGCAGTATATTTTCCAGATTGCTTTTCATATTATGTTCTTAGATGAATCTGTATTTAGTCAGGATTGTTGCTAATTAAGCCCGGTAATTGAAGAGTGCAAAGAAACCTACAGAAATATGGAATATCAGACAAATGGGGCCAGAACCACCAGTTAAGTATTTAGGACCTGATTCACCAGAAGTGTGAATATGTAAAGACAGGGCTGAAATGTTATGGTTTTTTAAAAAATCAAAGAGGGCTGGCTTATAACTTTACACCTGCTAAATCTAAAGTATGATCCTTTCTTCTTACTGCAGATCTATTATTCCTGCTTTACTCACATAAACAACAGAGACAACTATTGCTCCCACCCAGAGATATTCCATTGTAGACAGTGAGCAAAAAAACTTTATGGTGTCCTGATTATGACAGGACTTTGCTTCCTGTTTTTTTTCCGTAATATACTGCAGTAGTTATTAACAACTACAGTTTTGGGTCCACTTGTTGATATTCCTTTAGGAAAAGCTCTGGTTGGTAAATTTCTAATTTATGCCTCTAAAACACATTCTTAAACACGAATTCATTGTTTGAAGAATACTAATCTGGCATAGTGCACAGAAAGTTTTAACATATTTTTACCAGCATTAACAGAACAATGTACAGTCATTTCTACATGTGAAGCAGTGAAAGTGGTTACTTCCGAGTTGAGGAAACAGAGAGGATAAAAGGTATTGGTGACAGAATGTATGAGGGCTTATTGCTCCCACCCAGAGATATTCCATTGTAGAAGACACAAAAATACCCCTATGGAAGACACAGAAATATATTTGCATTGTTAAGACTGCATTATAGGAATCAAGTTGGTTTGTATACTTTCTTTCTCTTTTGCCATAATTAAACCAAAGCAAGCATGTGTATTTCTTTACATTCTTTTTCTCTGACAACCTTGAGCAAACCATTTGTTCTGTTCCAGAATTTTGGGACTGAAATGCATGACACCTAGGTCTTATCAACTGTAAGACTTGAGCCACTGCCTAAGACCTAGCAGCAAACTCCTGCCTCATGGTCAGTATTGATGAAAGATTCAAGCCATGATATTCCTACTTTGAAGGAGAGCCTTTACATGCATCACAGTTATGTATATTTATGTATTAAAATTTGGATTTGCAATCAGACAGTGTGATACAACATTCTTTAAAAAGTTTCTACATTTAAGATAAAGGGAATATTTCAGCACTATTTTGAGTTCAAAGCTCCCAAGAAACGAAAAAAAAAAAAGCATTTGTAGCTGTGTAGAGGGAAATTTGGCTCTGATCAGGCAGGATTAGTGTTGTTGGAGAAAAAAAATGGTGCTTATAAAAGATGTCTCCACACCCATGGATTTGACCCAAAATGGGTCTGTAGTCCAGCCAAGTGTTCGGAGGAATAACTCAGCAGGGTGTGGAAGCGAGATATGTGACCTCCTGCTTGCAACTTACGTATGCCTCCAGTAGAATAGGATCTTGGAGCATCAGGGGCAAAAACCCCCATTGTCACTCAGCCAGTGATTAAAAAGTTACCTCAAAGTGAAAGGCAGTTCTGCAAGCGTACATTGGGTCCTTGACAATCAGCTAGAACAGCTATTTATTTTAAGTGAACAAGTTAAGTGCAGATTTTTTTGTTTTGTTTTGTGTTTACTGGATCAAAGCCTTTCAAGCATCAAAATTCAGAACGTTATCAAAGGTCTCACCTTTGTAACCAGAGCAGGGTTAGCTGATATGGTATGAACGTTGGCATCTGAGGAAACGGGTACAACAGTAAAGAGAGAAATCGGGCAATTGTAGTGGCTGAATAGCTGACTTAGAGTAGGAGTAGGGTGCTAGCCAGTGAAAGACAGCTGTAAGGCCAGCCTGAGCAGAGAATTGCAACACAAAGATGAGTTTGCAGCTTTTGGTAAGATTTCCCATCCACCATTAACTACTAATTAGTCAGGAATGGCAGGGTTTGGCACAAACAACTCTTTGGACAAGACTTAAGGCTTTGTTCCAGTGGAGACAAGGATATCTAAATCCACTTCATTTTATCCTACTAATAAATCTGAACAGGGTGGAGGGTATTTTTCTTATGGGTTAGGGAATACATTTGGATGTTGATCCAAGGCTTTCTTTTGGTCTAATTTTGCTTGTAGCAAAGATCAAGGATCCTAGTACTGACCCTTCAGATATTCCTTTCCACTTCACTCTAAAACAAATAATTCAACAACAAACTTCTCAATTTTGCAACATTTTTCCCCCTAAAATTTTTGTTGTTGTTACCACCAGTTTGGGGTTCAACTCAATGCTAGTAATGGTAGGAGCACAACTGTAGGAACAGCCCCAGGCATTTGCCAGCATTTTAACAACATGTCATCTCATCATTTAATTACTGAATGTAGTAATTAAATCACTGCTGGATGCCAGCACATGATCTACATTAAGATTTTCTGTCCTCTGCTGGACAGAATGGGTGATGGCGCACCCAGAAATCTAAGGATAATAGAATTGGGATAGAGAATGAGTTGCTAATGCTAATCTTCTGCCAATTCATTAATTCTTTTTGTTATAGAGCCATCAGGAAATTGGATTGGTTTCATTTATTTTGCTGCAGTAGAGCCAAAGATATTAACTTTATCTGTTGCACAGGCCAAATTAAATTTCCTAGTATTGTGTGAAACCATTTTGCCTTTGATAAACAGAAAGCCTTTGATTGCTTTTAGCAAAAGACAGTAGCTTATGTAACATTTTGTTGTTTTAAAACTAATTTGCAAACTATACTTTTTTTTTTTAAATTGGGAAAAATTTATCTTTAAGATGTGGACATTTAGGATCCTGGGCCCAGACAACATCTAAGAATGTTGTTTCAGTTTGAGAATTCATACTTTCTTTCCTTATAGCTTGTCAGAATATAAAACACACACAACATTGCTCATCTCCTAGCCACTTTCTCTTCAGCTTGCCATTCAAATCTTGGTATTAATAATAAGTTCTCTGTTAATTAGCTATCTATACATTTGAACATATAAAGTGATATAAAATGTCAAGTATTTAATATAATATTTCATATAAAATGTGAAGTGTTACAAAGATAGCATGAGCAAGTTTAGAAACAAAGCAGCCTGCAAAATATTACAGTTTGAAACTCAGTACTCTTAACATCGGGAATCTAATGGTTAGAGTCCGCCTAACTGACATTTTTGCATGTTCCTACACAGCTTTAGCTTTTATTTGTCTGCACAAACACATGGCTTGGTCTTCATATTCTATGAATGAGGGGTTAACCTTGGATCAACTCACCTTACTTGAGAGGTCAGAAGAAGGGCTATAAGAGCTGGTGCTTGAAAAAGGGAAGGACAAAACTGTTTTTGAGTAACTCGGGCTTACCATCCAGGCATCATGCATCTGGATAGAATCACAAGCAGAGGAAATTCTGCAATATGATGTCTGCTTAAAGAATGCTGCTTATGATATTTGAATCCATCCATCATTTTATGCCAGTTGTATGTCTTCCAGGTGGTTTGTATCTAACTTATCATTCGTTGTTATCATAGATAAAAAAAAATGTAATCAATTTGTTTTCTCTTTAAAGGAGAAGAGTTTTCTTTTCATTTGGCCTGTAATTTTATCTTTGGTAATAACAAATATTAGTGTTCACATGCTTTCAATTTCGTTAGAATGAGTGACAGTGTTACCAGCTTTCATTTACTTTCATTCACTTCAATTGCAGAAGAACATCTAGAAGTTACCACACTTTTTATACTTGATAATTATACTTACTCTGTTTTTGTGCAGGCGCGTGGTGGTGGAATGCACTTCCCTAAATGGTGGTGGAATGTATTCCTTCTTGAAGTGAAACCTCAAACATTCCAGAGGTGTGAATCTGAATCTCACTCTGAATTCTTGCTGAAGGCATTCCCCATCAGTGAGAGCCTGACCACTCAGGCTGGAGAGACAAAGGTGTCTTGATATGCTGCTAGCTACTTCAGCCTTGTGTGCAGTAGACTAAAGAAGCTGGTGTGCTTTGAAACTCTAACCTAAAGGACCACCTAGGCTCAGGCAGGCCTTTGGCCTTTCCTCTTTTTTTTGTGCTTCTGTTCTGACTCTTTCTGTGTGACAAACAAGTTTAAAATGTGTATAGTTTATTTCTTGTTTTACATTACTAACACAACATACCTCCTTATTTAAGGTATCTCATAACAGTGTAACATTTGCTTCAGGCAATCTTGGAATATTTAAAATAGTTCTGATGCCATTTCTCCAGTCATCTTTTTCATGGGATTAATATTCTTCACATTTAAAAACATAATATCACCCTGTTCATTGATTATTTTTAAGTCTATGCCAGTGGTTTTCAAACTTTTTTCATTTGTGGACCCCTAAAAAATTTCAAATGGAGGTGAAGACCCCTTAGGGAATTTTGAATGGAGGTGAAAAACTTCTTGAATTGTAAGTGAAGGTATTCATATAGTTTTGATGGACCATAATTATCTTTCATGGACCCTTTATTAATACCCTGCAGATCTCCAGGGGTTCAAGGACCACAGGTTGAAAACTACTGGTCTATGCTACACCAAACCATTTAGGAATTTATAAATGCCTTAATCTGGATACCAAATATTAGTGTTTGGTTGGATCCTGAAAGATCTCTCTGACCACTTCTCTTCCAGGGCTTATTTTCCCATGAAAATAAAATAAGTTAACTTTACAATAATATGCAGACTCTGCACTACTGACTTTTCCTCCATTAGGAAGGCTACTCAGGTTCTGGACTTCTGTTTCTACTTGACAGTCTTTACTGTGACTGAGAGTAACACCAATTCTGTTATTAATATCAGTTTGGTTCACATATGTTTTTCTCCAACAAGCACTGTCTTATAGATAAGATAATTTTCAATATGATTGGAAGAAAACAGAGACCTGATACTTTGGTTGCCTGCCCTTAAAAATGAAATGATTGGGGAATAATCAAATGATTAGACTATATGGGCCTTGAGAGAGAATATTAGATTAACTACATATGACTACAGAACAGGCAGGGATGTTTCCTTTGGCATCTTTAAACCAATGATGATGGATGCCAAAGAGGATAATGAACAGTGGATAGATCTCTAAATATATCCTGTTCAATGCTTTTCCAATGTCAGAGGCAGGTTTATTTCTACACAGGGGTGGCTGCTGGAGACAGGACATGGGGATATTCATTAAGAAACGAGCAGTCAAAAATAACCTGGAACCCATATAAAACTGGCTGAATGATGTCTCAAATATAAACTGGATGATATGTAGATAAGGGAGTTATATTACCTTTTTATTTGCTAAAACAGCAATAGGAATACTGTACCTCATTCTGGTGTCCACAATTTAAGGAAACCTCAAAAAGTTTCAAAGAAGTGTCACAAGAAAGAACAAAGGATTGGAAAATGTACTTTATAGTACTCCATCCAGAGCTCAGTTTTTCCATCAGAGTTAAGGGTTACTTGATAACAGCCTATCACAGGGGCAGGCAAAATCTGGCATGCGGGCCATATCCAGCAGGCAGTGGAATCTATTTCCCAGCTACTCTGCCGACATGGCTGGGGCTGGCCTCCATGGAGACCCCAGCCCCACCTGTGTAGTGATGGTGCAAGGCTGGGGTTGCCATAGAGACCAGCCCCAGCCACACTAGCAGGGTGCAGGACAGGGTAGGGCAGGGGTCTGCTCTGGAGCCCTCTGGGGGCAGCTTGGTTGGGGCAAGGGTAGAGCCGTAATCTGCAGCCTGCACACTTTGGCCAGAGGCATGCAGGCAGTGGATCATGGCTCTGCCCTGACTCATGCCAGGACCATGCTGGCAGCGCTGAAATGAGCTGGGGCAGAGCTGCGATCTACTGCCTACATGTATCTGCCCAGAATGTGCAGGCTGCATATCGTGGCTCTGCCCTGGCTCTCCGCAGCACTGACAATGTGGTCCTGAGCTGGGGCTTTGCCAGGGCCCTGACCAAACTGCCCCCACCTGTGACTGCCCACTCTAGCCCCAAGTTATGCTAAGACCAAATGGAGTTTGGGACAGTGGCATGCTGGGAGCAGCACCATCAGTCCTAAGCAAGAGGGTC
>JAGPOW010000261.1:37259762-37275995 GCA_030014935.1 Caiman crocodilus | reverse complement strand
CTTTGATTAATCCTTGTAATAAAAACTTAGTATAGAATCCTCTCGTCTCGAGTCCCTAAATTTGGATCGCCAGAACCTGGCCCTAGCGGGCTGTAACACCACCACAAGATCCCAGTGGCTCCAGAGCAGCCCCCTGCCCTGCCATGTGCCCTGCCAGCGTGGCTGAGGCCAGTCTCCATGGCAACCCCAGCCTTGCACTATCACAGGAAAAATAGAAATAGAGGTAAGTGTACATTAATGATATGATTAGAGTATAAAGAAATAGATGGCTTAGATGAAACAAAATCTGTTTGGATCAAAATCATGTTGGGAAATGATGGCAAGACAGGTTCTAGTGAGTACCAAATATTGCCTGGAATAGGTCACCTGGGTAAGATTTAAATTTGGAAAGCAGTATGTAAGAAAGAAACAAGAATAGTGCTTTGAATCTGCATCATATAGATTAGAAAACAAATAGAATAGTAATGGTAGGACACAAATTTCTGAATGTATTTGCCAACAATTTTCTTCAGCAGTCGTTGCAACAAAAAGAAGCGATGCTATTTTAGATCTGGTTTTGGTTTGTTTTGGCAGCCTTCACAGAAATAACCTTGGATTGAATGGTTATGAGTTAGTTCAGTTCAAATTAAATGGAAGGATTAAAAAAGGAGGCCTATAACTTTAATTCATAATTTTAAAAGGCAAACTTTCAAGAGAAGCAGCTAGTAAAAGTCACTAGACTTAAGCTCAGGGAGTTGAATGTGGAAGAGGACTAAAATAAAAAAATAATAGAGAAGTAGGGCTGGAAGGGCACTCCAGAGGTCAAGTCCAACCCCCTGCCTGATACAGGATCATCTCTATCCAAACCATCATATACAAATCTATAATCTAAACTCTTTGTAAGAGTTTTAAAGACTGGAATTTCTTTACACCAAAGTTGCTGAACTTATTTGGAGTTTGTACTCCAAACACAAGGAAAATTCTGTAGAAGAGAGGCTGAGAATTAACAGACTGAATAAACTCATTTAAAAAGGATATTAAGGATCGGCAGAACCCCTACAAGAAATGGGGAAAAAAAGACTGATCAAAGAAAGCTCTTTTTTTTCAAGTCAAGAAATGCAGGAACACGTGAATATTGGCAAGTCAAGCTGACTTAGACTTTGCAAAGGCCAGAAAAGCAAATAACAAAAGGGTTCCTCATGCATATAAATAAAAATAGAGGATAAAAAAAATGGGACTGCTATGCAGTGAAGGTCAGGTAATGCCTAAAGATGAAGCCCCAGAATTAAGTGAATATTTTGCCTTTTTTCAATAAGGACAGTGATTTTGAAATTGGAGGCCAAGGCAGAAAAGGTGATGGGAACAAGCGTAAAGGAAATGGAAATTACCACAATTAAGGTAGAAACAAAATTCCAAGAACTTAATGCTCTTAGATCAGGGAGACTGAATAATCTGCATCCCAAAATTCTGTCAGAAGTGGCATATGAAATCACTGCTATAATAATGGGTTGTTTGGATTTTTTAAAATAAATCTTTCAAATCAGATGTAGTGCCTTCTGACTAGAGATGAGCAAATCTTGCATCTACATTTTTGTCTGTAAGGAGAAAAAAAGATCTAAGTAATTATAGGCCTATTAATGTAACATCAGTGATACACAAGGTGTTAGAAAAAATCTAGAAGGAAAAAATAAAGATATGGAGGGAAACAAAAAAAGGATAAAATGCAACAGGAGTTTACCAAAGGTAGATGGTGCTAGATTGATGCAAGAAGCAAGCTACCAAGCAGTTACTAGCAGAGTTCTTCAGCGATTAATCTTGGGTCCAATTTAATATTATTTGTTAATGACCTTGGCAGGAGATTGGACTTGATGACCTAAGATGTCCACTGCTATGTTCCTAAGGAGCAGATCCCAATTACTTTGGAGGAGGTGGAGGGCACAAGGAAGGAGACATGCAGAGCCCCTGATATCCAGTTAGCAATCTAGCACCTTCAACCACTTCTGTATTTGTCTGTAGAGTGCAATCAGGTTGATGGCAGCCATTAACTCCCCTGACATAAAAACAGCTCCATGTCACCTCTGACATCTTCCCTATGCACTTTAAAATGTAGATGCCTTGAACAACATCTCTCTTAGATGAAAAGAAAATCAATGAAAATGGTATTGGGGTGTACACAATCCCATCTAGGGCTGGGAAAAAAGGAAACTCTGATCTGAAGGGAGTGGGAAAGGGAAGAGAGAATAAGGCACAAAGGAGTGAGGGACATGGGGAATACACAGAGCCTCTGGCAAGGAAACCCAGGTGTTTGGAGAAGGCCTATATCCTTAACATGGTAAAGCATGAAGGACAATTGCAAAGGGGAAATAAGAGGACACAGAAAACCTAGCATGATGGGAAATGAGGAGGACCAATAATACCGTGGATGGCCTGGTGGGAAGGGGAATGAGAAGCACAGATATCCAAGGAAAGGACACACAGCTCCACTGGCATTTGCTGGGAGGAAGTGGGGCACATATATAGTTTCTGGCATGGGGGAGACTGGAGGTTGCTGGAAGTCCTTAAACTAAAGGGAGACAGGAAAGCCGTGTCACACAAGTAGCTTGCCAAAGTGGGGAATGACATGAGGCAAAGCATCCCTGGTGTGGCAATGATCTTGGCCTATAGAAGTTATTATGGCCCCCTGCCTGGTCATGTAGCTCAAGGCTAGGAATATTGAATCCGGATTCAGCATCCAGTGCAGCTCCACCATTTATGTCTGTGTGTTTCTCCAACAAATGCCTTTTTTTTAAGCTATGTATTATGGTGAGAATAACCCCGTATTCTCCCTCTTTAATTACCGTAATTTGTGAGTGTGCTATCCTCTTCTTCCAATCCTCTCACCCACTTGACAGGGTGCCTCAGGGGAATTCACTTGGGCAACAATGACTGGATTGGACAGCACATAAGACTGCTGATTTAAGGATTTAAAAAAATATGTTCTGGAGTCCCCAACTCATGTACTATGTCATCCTAAAATCATAGAAGTGTAGACCTAGAAGAGACCTCAGGAGGTCATCTAAACTAGAGTCTAGACCAACTGCCTGCTCAAGGCAGGATTGCCTGTCTAGACCATCCATCCTAGTGTCTTACACTCAATAGGCTGCTCTTCCCTCTCCTTGCGTAACTCATTTATTGTATAGCATCCTCACCACCTGGACCACATCTATGTCTTTGTTTAAACAGAGCCTTTTACAACTCCACTTGATGGAGCCTCTTGACAGTCCTGCAATACAAACAAATATTGATCAAAGAATCAAAGTATGATAGTAAATGTTCTGATTGGTTTAAGGTATAAGCCTGATCCTTTTAAATAGTTTTATTTTGTCACTCCCTCTGACTGCAGTAGTTAGCAGCTCCAGAGGCATAAGTCTGAGGCTTGCTCCAAGCTGTTCCTCAAAGCTGCCCCTATTAGACCCTGCTGTAAATTGGCAGCTGGTGATTCAGGCCAGGAAGTCAAAGGCAGGCAGATGCAATACTCCTTTACATGTTGCTATCCTTATGGATTGGCATGTCTTAACCATGTGCCTATAAGTGTGCCAAGCGTATGCAGATTTGACCTTTTCAGCTAGAGAAAACCCAGGGGTCTAGATAAAATTAGTCATCTCCCCTTCTGCTTAAGACTTACGAATCCTTCACATCTCCGTTTCTCGAGATAAGGACCTGTTCTGCACAGCTCTTTGCCCTGTATCTATTTATTAAGTAACCTTCAAGTTTTCTTTCTGTATGTTCACGTTAGGGACTCCTGGCTGCTCTTTGGTTGGAGGTCACTGCATTTGGGATCCATTCCCTTCGCCCAGCTCATGAGCAGCGAGTTGTTGCTCCTCTAAATTTCCCTTCACAGAAACGAGCTCCTTTGAATCCAAAGCAGGTCAGCCAGGCACCTCTTCCAAGTGGTTCGAGTCCTCAGCCCTTCCTACGTGTTGGTGTAGCCCGAAAGTGCAGAGCCGTGCACAGGGCTTCGCCGGCCCGGCCGGGCCCGGCCTCCTCCCCGCTCGGACCCCGGCCCCTTTGTCACCCCCAAGTCCGAGCAGCGAGAGTTGTGCGGTGCAATGAAGCTGTGGCTGCAGCTACGTACCCCGACCCAGCTCCTTTCCATCAAAGCCACTGATTTATCCCAGCTGGAGCAACGAGTCCAGCGCAAGGGAAGAGGAGCCCCCGGGGAGGAGCTGCCTCTGCCCGCTCCGGTCCCAGGTCCGGCCCGCGAGGCCAGAGAGCAGCGGCTGCTGGCTTTGGCCCATTCCCATTCCCATTCCCATTCCCGACCTCCCCTGAGCCCCGCGGGGCCGCCCGGCGGGCAGGGCTGCGGGGCGCGGGCGGCAGCGCTGGCTCCTCCCCGCCACCCGCGCCGCGGAGAAGAGCGAAGTCCTCGCCGCAGCCAGGTCGGTGGCGCGGGGCGGGAGGGGGCCGGGGGCCGCACGCGGGGAGCGGGGCTGGAGCGGGCGCCGGAGGCTGCAGCAGAGCCCCTGCCTCGGGGCTCCGGGGTCCGGCAGGGCCAGGGCGGGCTCGCCCGGGGACCCGCACTAGCGCGGCGGTCGCCGCCTTGCCCTGCCCTGCCCCGCGCCGCCGCCTGCCCGCCGGGCAGCGCTGCCTTCGGCCCGGGCCGCGGCGGGAGACGTCGCGTCCGGACCCGGCCCGGCCCGGCCTTGCTCTGCTCTCCGCTGCGGACAAGCAGCCCCGGGAAGGAAGAGGGAGAGCTGGCGCCGCGGGCGGCATCCTCCGGGTCCCGGTCCCGGGTACAGCGACACGTGTCTCCCCACTGTGAAAGAGCAGTTAGCGGGCGATCCCTCCCTCCCACGGTGCCCCTGCCACGGCTCCTGGACGGGTCCGGGTCTGGAGGTGACTTGAGAGTCCAGCCCTGGAGCCACGGACCCACAGGCAGCAGTTGCCAGTCTCTCCGCGAGGGAGACCAGGCTGCGCTCCCTCCCCCCTCCCTCTCGCCCGCCTGGAGGGCGAGACGCGTTACCTCGAGCCGGGCTGTGGTGCCACTGGAGTCGGTGAGCAAGCAGCCCATTTTGTGAGGTACCTGCCTTCAGCCTTTCCTGTGGCCTCGCCTGATCTCAAGCTGGGAGCAGAGCACTGGTTTGGGGTGGTAAGAGTCAGGCATGTGCATACTAAAAGCTTTGCTAATGGGGGGGGAGGGGGCTGCGGGCACACCTACACGAGGCGCTAACTGCGCAGTAGCCTAATAACGCTGTGCTGTAGCCTGTCACAGCACGGACACTGCTAATATGCTCCTTCGCAGTAGTATTAGGGTACTGCACAATATCTTCACTAAAAAGGCATTCGTCTGCACTATTACACACTAACTCTGGTTATTGCACGCTTATTTAGTACTTGATTATACAAGTATTCAATTAAATGTGCAGTAACCACTGTGCATTAAACGTTTAGACCACCCTGTATGTTTCAGTTTAAGATGGAAGGAAAACCAATGAAATTTCATTGGAATGAGTTGAAAACAATCTGCAGGGCTGTGGAACAGGAGCTTCATTAGCAGGAGCAGCTGGCAGGCAGCAGCACTGCAGGACAAAGGCTAGCTTGACCATCAAGATGATTAAAAAGAAGAGCGGGTTTTTAACACCTGTGCCATAATGAGTTTAGAAAGGATGGGGAAATTACAATGAGACATGAAGTCAGCTGACCCCCTTGGCATTGCCCAACTAGAAATGCCACCACCAGGCAGTTGGCTTTTGGGTGGAGCAGGAATCAAAAAGGCATGCAAGTGTACCCCCCTGGATTCACACATCACTGGCACTTTCGCAGGGAGGGCTTGAGCCTAAAACAGGGTTGAGAACCGCTGGGCTAGGCTCTCAAGTGCAGAGGACTTTCATACGCTTCCTGTAATTATCAACAGTCGCATCCAAGATATTTTAAAAGTGAATATGGGGACAAATTTGGCTTTGAGGCACCCTTTAAATATTAGCTATTGCACCTGGGATTTAGGGGCATAGCCTCTGAATCAGAACTTTAAATGCCAGGGACTGCAAGTGAGAGAAGAATGGGAGCAGGGGAAACCCTTTCTGTACCCGGTTCATTCTCCCTTTCCACTGCATGACGCAAAATACTGGGCAAGCTGGACCTCCAGTCTCATGCAGTAAACAGCAGTTCTTTTGTTCTTACATACTAAACAGTTGTCTGAGGACCATCCTCAGCTACATACCAGGCCTTTCATCCTTTAGGATTCTAGACTACCTTAAAAATAGGTCACGATGCTGCCGTCTCAGAGATGAAAGGAGATCTGTCTTAACAGCACCCAAGCATCACACAGTAGAGTTCTGAAGAATATTACAGCCAACTGAAATGGCAGGGGAAACTTGGTTACCTAAAGTGTATTTACTCAGGCTGGAAACTCAAACTGGATGATGCTCTTTTACCTAGAAAAATTATTGGGGAGGAGGTTCCAGGATTTCAGCTTGGGCAGTATTGTGATTCCTAACATCAAGCTGGTTATTGAGCTAGTATTGACTCAAAGAGGAAAAAGCAACCTACTGATTTGCAGAATGCTTTCTAAGCAGTTGGATTTTCTTGTTGGGCCACCATTCAAGTGGTAGAACAAGCCCAACTGTGTGTTTTGGGTTTTTTTTCCTTGTAAACTCTGGAAAGATCACACATAGCGTGGTATGGCTGTGCTGCTAAGGAGCAGTAAACTTTTCGAAAAGGTATAATTTTAACAAATCCCATCATAAATCCAAGGATAAGTGACTTATAGAGTGGACATAGTGGATGTGCATATGAACTTCCCACAAAAACTAAAATGATTCACTTTTATATTAATTTGAATACCATTCAACATAGCCTGAAAATCCGAATTTTTTTAAATGAGTTCATTTCCATAGTCATATTTTATTAAAAATGGATCAGACTGGTGACTTTATTAGCGTCCTTTAGATAAATATGCATGTGCTTTACTTGTGTGAGTAGCTCAATGGACATTATTAGGGCTATTCATATAAATAAAATAATACATGCTTAAATGTATGCAGGATTGGGGACTAAGTTTACAATAACCAAGGAATATTCTTAGCTTATACAAACTAGAAGAAGACTAATAAGCTATAAATACTGATTGTATGACTGATTGTACTCTGTCACAGTAAAGAAAGACATGTCATTTAGCACAACTTGAGCATTAAGAACAAGTTATGCTGTCTCAAAGCATGCTAAACTGTGTTCTCCTCATTCATAAGGCATACTTTGAATGAGGTATTTTATATCCTGAACATTTTTTACATGGATGGTGGTATAAATTACAGTTTAAGCTGTCTTCAGGCTAATTGAATAGCATAGTAGGTTGGTATTGGTATGTTGATACTCTTGGAATGCCTGTTTGCTTTTAAGAGGGTTCAGTTTGTAACTATGTAGCTGTACTTCATGAGAGACCAAACTAAACAGCCCACATTATAATATTCTACATCACATAACATATACTTTACTATATCACTTCTTCTTGGAGTAGTCATAATTAAACTTCTCAGCTCCACTAGGCCACTCTTGTGGTAACTATGTGGAAGTTCTTATGTCTAGAGCAGATTCGTAACCAGGGAGTGTAGATGAATCTCCCAAAAGAATAAGCTAATGAAAAGGTCTATTGTCTTAAATGGCAACTGAAGAAAAATCTCTAACAGGAAGATTGGTGTTGTCATAAAATAAGAATTCCCCTTGGTAAATCCTGTTCATTGACTAGCGGAAACTGCAGAGTGAACAGCACTATGGGGTGTACTGTTCTCTGAGATTACTGTAACTTTTTGCATAGTAAGATGATGAATTTTTCAATTAATATTAGTTGCTTTTCAGTACTGTTGTTAATAATAGCCACAGTGATATCAGTGGGTCCAGATTTCATAAAGATGAGCACATTAAAATAATTGAATAATTAAAGAGAGATGTTATTTTAATGCATTTCAGTAAAGTTTGGAAAAGTCAATTTAATATAAAATTTAATTTTCAAAGAAAATATACTTTAGGGCTTCTTCACCATTTACATATCCCAGTGATATTTAATAAGGACATTAAATATTTATTTAACATGGTTTTTGTACACTTTGGGTTTCCATACTGTGGTGGCCGAGAAATGTCAGCAGAATGGGGCCACTGATAGAGTG
The DNA here is from genome assembly GCA_030014935.1 of Caiman crocodilus. Lineage (NCBI taxonomy): Eukaryota > Metazoa > Chordata > Crocodylia > Alligatoridae > Caiman > Caiman crocodilus. Next base: position 37,267,875 of record JAGPOW010000261.1, on the reverse strand, counting down.
GATTTAGTTGGACAAGAGGCAGCAGTGGTTGAAACAAAACAACTTAACTTACAAGCTGTATACACGAGGCATGCAGTTAGGCACAATACATAGACAGACACAAGACAGAACTGTAGACAGGCATGCCGACGTTCACACACTCACGCGGGGCATGGGGTACATTGTGGCAACTACAACAGGGAGTCGGTGGTGGTTGATCAGGCCCCTCCGTAGCTCCGAAGTACACGTGGGGATCTCTCCCTATGTGTGTTTGAGCTCTCCTCCGATTTGGGCGGGTACCACCCAAGCCTTTTGTACGGCCAGTGAGCCCATTGCTGACCTCCATGTGTGCATAATTTACACTGGGCCAGTCATGAGCATGAGCTCGATGTTGCAGCTGCAAGCTTTTGGCGAGCTCTGATTCTGCACCAAGGACTTTTCCCGCCTTACAGGGGAAATCCCTGCACTGGGGACTCGCGATGTGCTTAAACGCAGCTGTGCCGAGGCATCTCTTAACAGCTCAGGTCTGACACATACATGTATACCACAAGATATCTGTGCACTCTAGCATGCTGTCTATGAGTCTAAGGCAGGCAAACTAGTTCAATTCACAGATGGTGTTTTTTTTCCTAACACATGCTATGCCCCGATTACCAGTATTCATACTGTACCTGTATGTGATACTTGGATTTGCCTAGCCCAATCCAAGGTCTGTTAGTGCCACACATTGTAGAGAACTAGGAATGAACATATTTACTCATCTTGGATTCAAGAACAAGTTAGCTGAGGAGCAGGTGGCTGCCCCAGCCCCAACCCTGGCCCGTGGTCAGAGCTAGAGCTGCAGCTGCTATCTGCCCCACAGTGTGCCCCCTTGTCATCTTCCCTTCCTGTCTGTGAGGGGCTTTGGACCCCAGGCTGGAGCTGCTGGTGCTGTGGCTATTACGTGGCTGGGGATGGGGCTGGGCTCGGCTGGGGGGTAGAGACAATAGGGGCCAGGACTCTAGGGGGAGGGAAGGTGCCTGGGGTACAGGCATGGAGGGAGGGAGACAAAAGGGGAGGGGCAAATAAGGGGCAGGAAGCAGGGGGGGCAAGGTGTGGGAGGACAGGGGTTGGGCTGCCTAACAGCTGCTCTTCTACCACCTGCCTCCTCACTGCTTCTCCCATTACCTGCCCCCCACAGTGACTGGGCTTTGCAATGGGAGGGATGAATTTAGATGACCCTCCAATAATTAGAGTCTATAAATGGAAAGTTTGTATTAAATTATCAATGTTCTATATATAGAATTGAATAATTGGGGGGTCATCTTAAATTCAGAGTTGTCTTGGATTCTTGTAAATATAGTCGTATGTGGTGCATTGTGGAAAAGCTTATTCTTCCTTGGATCCCAAGGGTAGAAATTATATTAGTGTGCAACGGTACATGGACAGAGAAATAACTATCAATTTTGGTGTATGAGCCAAAACTTGCAGAGGGGGGCATGACTGCATCTCAACTGCTGATGGTGTAGTGCAGTCATTTGTAAAGTAATGAGAAAGGGTTCTGGACATGAAAGATATGTAACAGAATCATACCTAGCAGATTTGAAAAACATGTCACAATTTTTGCCTTAGCTATATGTATAAAGTAATATTTCTAGGGCAGGAGAATAACCAGATGTGGGATGACAAATTTTTGCATGATGAAGCAGATCTTCGTGGGGTTTGCCCTGACCAACTAATGCTACAGGTACATAGTTAAGATAATCCTTACCTGCTACAAAAGCAGATTACTGCTGCTATCTGGAAAACTGCTACCCAGGATTGCTGCATGTTCATAGCCAACCAAATTGGGCTGGTGACAATGGAGGTTTACAGTGCTGTTATGAAAAATGCCTATATCACACACATGCCTGAAATAATAGCTGGCTTTCAGAGGCTGAGATTTCCAAACTGCTGGTGGTCATTGATGACACACATGAACTCTTAGTTTGCTCACTGAAGGAACCAGTGAATATGTGAGTTGCAAATGCTCCCTTGTTCCACCGGACTTGGTAGATCACAGGGTAGGTTCTTGAACATCGGGATGGGAAGCACTAGTAAGGTGCTTAGTGCCAGGAGTTTGAGGAAATCTGGTATTTGTATGCTTCAACAAGTTGAGTCATTATTCCCTCCCAGTGACGTAGTCACTAATGTGGGGAGGTATATCCCACAACTTATCCTTTTCTATCACATGGGGTTATACCCAGACAATCTGGGCTGCACAGAAAATTCAGTTAGCCTTAAAGCAATTGTTGGGGAATTTGGAAGGATGAAAGCAAAATAGGGCTGCCTGCTAAAATTTCAAAGCCTATACACCATATTGTGGCCTGATACACCCAACATGATATTTGCAAAGACTGGGATGAGGAGTGAATCTTGGATGCTGACAAATTCCTTAACCAAATTGCACAACCAGAAAGCATTTCCATAAGCAATATGGGCCCAGGGCAATGGAGATTACTGTAGGTGCTCATATTCATAGCAAACATAGTGATTTTAATGAATAATAAAGTGGTAATGCAAATGTTCTTTATAGATAGTGAAATGCTATGGAATATGCTGCACATATGTATAACGGCTTTAAAGTGCCCTTTGTCCTTTTGTTAAACTCTTGAGTGAGGGAACTTCTGAATGGTGTGGGGTATGTTGTGCATGATTAATCTTGTCTTTCATTGACTAAGCCTCTAATTCTTTTCTGAATTAAATATTAACTGAAATATTTGCAATGTCTGTCATCCTATATTGCCTGGTTGTTCTCTCTGCTTGCTAGTTTGAGAATATGGAGTATCATTTTATTGGTTTACATAACTTCTTTCCTGTTTTACCACTGTGCCTAAAAGCTTATCTGTCCCTCCCAACTATGCAGTTGTTCCATTAAAAGATATCATCCACAAAAGTCCCTGCCTCTTTTTAATGCATTTGTTAAATAAGCAAACAACCCCCTTCCCCCCCTACACCCTAAGCCTTAAATAAACATCAAGGTGCTTGTGCAAGGAACAATGTTGCAGCTATTGTAGTTCAAAGTTTCATTTGGTAATCCAGTTACCTCAGGTTTTCAGGCTTGGTGTGATGTAAATGTTTGGAAGATTCTGACTAGGAAAAAGAAATAGAACTTGCAGCCACTGGAAGTGTTCTTTCAACCCATTCAGTCACAGAATAGTAAGGAAAATAAAGGGTGGGAGGAAAAGGAAACTATAAAGCAAGCTCAAAAAGAAAAACCAGTATAGAGATCTAGACAAAAGGAAAAAATTGCTGATGCCTGAAATACAAACACAGACAAAGAGGAAAACAGTTCCAAATGGTGGGAAGTGGAGTTACAGTTCTTTTACCAACCACAATGAGACCAGGAGTTAAGATGAATAGCTGGTGCTAGATGAGGAAAGTAGGGAAAAGAATAGTTAGAAACAATATCACTGAAATCAGGAGTTAGTGCAATGATGATGTTTGTACATTGCTTTTCCTGCCACAGAAGGTACGTTGTAGCATTTTTTGCAAGGGCTAGTGTTTGAATTGCTGGTGTAGCCCAGTGGTTCAAGTGTGCGTCACATGTCTCCATACAGTGGCCGGTTTACCTATGGACCTAAGAATCTATTACTATTGCTGATAACAGATAAAATTAAGGTTTGAAAATTAAGGCTCCTAAGTTAGGTACCAAAATAAAAGTGCCTAATTCAAGACAAGGAGGTTCCCTAGACAATGAATAGGGAGCATTAGGCACCTGAGAATGGGATCCAAAATAACCTACATGCTTGGAGCCAGATAATAGGAAATGCTGAAGACTGAGATGTGTCCACCATCCTCCCTTCCCCAGGGTTGAGTACTTGCTTCTTTTGTCTCAGGGTCTGCGACAGCCTTCTTTCAAAAATCATCACTCTTTTTTTTTTAAAACAAAGCAGTGGTTCCCGCATTCTGCCAGGATGTGGGAGACCAGGATTCAGTTTTCTCCTCTCTATCTGAGGGGTTACAAATGCCCCTCTTTCATACCCCAGAGAATGTCCTACACATCATCAGGTAGCAAATGGTCTTTAAAAGGGGAATTTTTCACTCTTCCTGTTGGAGCTGTTCTACTGTGCAAGAAAGAAGTCAAGGTTCATTGGGCCACACAAAGCAAGAAAGAATGAGTAGGAATTGCTAGTCTAGTGTTTAGAGACCTTGTGGGTCAAGGGGAGTTCTAGCACCTGCCTGCAGGGTTCTTCACTTATTTCATGACCCAATTGTTGGATAAGGTTGAAAGGAAGTCACTGTTCTTTAATAAATACAGCCAGGAACTCGTAAATGCCAGGGAAGAAAGAACTATTTTAAGCTAAAGGACAATGTTGGCACAAGAACAAAAGGGAATAAACTGTCCATTAATAAATTTAGAATAGAAAATAGAAGATGCCTTCTAACCATCAGAGATTCTGGAACAGCCTTCCTATACTGAGGGCTAAAAACCTAATTAGGTTTAAAATGGCCCTTAATAAGTTGATGAAAGGGATTATATGATGTGTGATATCAGCCTTTTATAAGCTATATTAAAAATAAACAATAAGGATATCATACAGAAAATAAATCCTGCCCTCAATGGCATCCAGTTAATAGAAATGAAAATGGAATTTCAGTAATACAAAATGCAGTATCACACAATCAGGGACTAATAACTAGAGGTGCACCAATAAACTGGTCCAATAGCAGATTGGTACCAATATAAAGAAAGCTGTCTCTATCAGATATTGGCCCAGTGGAGCTGATAATTTGGCCAATAAATGCTTGTGCTGTGTGCAGCCTTAGCACAGCGCTCAGGCAGCAAGGAGCACAGCTGGCAGCATGGAGAGCTGCCTCCAGCTGGTAAGTTCAGTGTTGTGGAAGGTGTGTGAGGAAGCAAATCAATTCCCCCCATGGTGAGGGAGAGGGCAGGGGCCGGAGCTGCAGCTCATGGAGGGGAGAGGCAGTTCCCACCATTGCTTGCACCCCAGGACGGGTGCCCCCTGGATCTGTGTGGAGTGGAGTGGGGCGGGGCAGGCTGCAGCTGGGGCTGCATGGGGCTCTTCTCGGTGGGGGCTGGGCTCAGAGCAGGCAACATCAGCCCTGGGAGGATGCTGCATTCATCCCAAATTTAGCCACTGCTCAGCTCCCAATGCCACTGCTGCCAGCTCCCCAGTGCAGCTCCATCTATTCCCAGCGTGTGGGTAAAGGTGGGGCATTGAGCCAGGGCTGTGCTGGGCAGCTGGCAATGGTGGTGTTGGGAGCAGAAATTTGGGGTGGATGCAGCATCCTCCCAGTGCTGCGGACGCCCATTCTGAGCTCAGCCCCTGCCAAAAAGAGCCCCACGCAGCCCTGGCTGCAGCCTATTCTGCCCCACACAGATCCAGGAGGCACACACCCTCCTCGCCCCCTGGGTGCAAGCAGCAGCAAGAGCTGCCTCTTTCCCTTCTCCCCCCAAGATATAGCTCTACTTCCCCTGCACTGCCTGAGCAGTACTTGTCCCTACCCCATCCCTCACTGCAGGGGTTATTGATATGCCTCCCTATGTCCCTTCCCTCCACAATCCCCTTCCACTACACTGGACTTACCAGTATTGGAAATCAGATCGGTATCAGCCGATATGCCTCCTTTTATATCGGCTATCAGTATTGGCCCCAAAAATCTCTATCGGTGTACCCCTACTAATAGCCAAAAAAACTTTGGCTGTAATATGGGAGCTCATTATTTGAAACTGATGGAGAAAAAGACTCGCAGGATGACTGTGAGTTACTAAAATGATGAAGTCATAGAGGAAGCAAACGTAATCCAAGGATGTTTTGGGAGAATGGTAAGAAAGCATTTGTAAAATTATACAAGGCCCTGGTGAGATTCTAACTAGAATACTGCATGCAGTTATGTTTACCCATGTTTAAGAAAGATGAATTTAGATTGGGACTGGTGCAGAGCAGGCTTTGAAAATGATCGGGTGCCTGGAGAACCCACCTTTCAAATGGAGACTTTTCTGAATGGAGAGTTTTGCCTGTTTAATTCAGGAAAATAAAGGCTCAGAAGGATTTGTTTGTTGTCTTCCATTGGTATTCCCCACAGCTCCTTGTTCCTATGTCTTTGGTCCTGATGATCCATTAGAAAAATTGATCTTATGTAGCAGCTCTGGAGAGGCATGTAGCCATGTAAGCACAGTTTAAATTGGTAAAGTAATACTATAAAATGCTAAGTGCTTGGCTTGTGCATTTACATTTTTCCCTGCTTGGCAGCCATCTCTGTATATGTGTAGCACTAGAGGTAGGATGGAAAGCGAGCAAGCTTCTGTATAAACTTCTTAAGTGGCTTCTAGCCACAACCTAAGGCATTTGTGCTGTGAGGAGTCCAGAGTGTTCCTAAACTAGGAGAAGACCTCTCTCCACCAACACGTCCCACAAATGAGTTGTGAACAGGGTGGGCAGCACTTACTCGTCTGAGACTGCAGTCGCTCTTTTCTCACCATGAAGCTATGAAACCTTTGCTCCATCCAGGGCTTCCGTCCAAACAGATCCTCAGAGAACTCTCCTATGATCTCCAGGGGAGCAGCCTGCTGCTCCAGGTTCATGAACCCTACTGTGCTGTGTGGCAGGATACTGCCCCCCCAGCATCTTCCTGACCCTTCTTCAGGTTCCTCCTTGCCATTGTTTCCTCACCTGTCTATTAACTCTGCCTACGTGTCTGAAGGCAGGTGATCTGCGCTGAAGACATTCCTGAGGGAGAGGGAATTTGCTCCTCCTTTTTTCAGTGTCCTGCCTTTGCAGGTCATGGGACTAGTTCTCTTGCCCTCTGTCATCCTGGTTGCCCCGGGTTACCCTAACCCCCTATTGTTTGGATACTGACCTCATGGCATGGGGCAGGGGCTTGACTCCTATGGGTGACTAGTGTTGCTTTTTAAACGGATTGGACCTGGAAGATGATGGCATGAGAGAGCTCCAGGCTTCAGCCAGTGGGGCTGCTCCTGGTGGGAGGTGGTCACGATAGGGGATAAAAGGGTCCCCATGAAGGAGGGGAGAGAGTCATTTTTGGGGAACATGTAAGCAACTGACCAGGCAGAGAAATGGGGATCTCTCTGGGAACTCTCTGGCACACAGTGAACTACCTGCCTCCAAAAGAAAGCTCAACCAGCCTCTGGATACTTGTGAGTAAGCTACTTGAAACCTCCCTAAAAATATAGCTTGCTGTAAAGGAGATGCGTAATCAAAGGCTACTTAGCCATACTGTTTAATCTAAGGTTATTCTGTGATTCCTCCCTATCCTGAATCCTCCCCGCAAGCTTCTGTAACCAATTCTCCCTCTGTAACCAATAAAGTTCTCCACTCTACCTAGCATGGTAGATTTGTTGGGAGTGGGATAAGAGGCAAACCTTTGTGTCCCCTTGGTCTGGCTGACTAAAGGGAGGCTACTGTTTGCACTCCAGACCAAGGGAAGCACCCCAAGTTCTTGCAGTGGGTCGAGCACCCTCGAGGTCTACAAGGCCTGTGCATCTCGGGTGGCGCAGGGCCACAGACAGACCAAGACTCCTGGGTGGTGGCAGTGGTGTCCCCAGGCTCGTGGGTGAACTCCATGAAGGGGGTCAGCCAGACGTGAGGCACTCAGAGGTGGGTGGGCACAGTGAGGTGGGTGGATGTCTCAGCACAGGAACGCTCCCTACTAGGCAGCCACATGCTGCAGTCGTCATAGTCTCTTCCCGAGAACCCTCTGAAGGTGCCTCTTTCTTCCCTCTCGTTTTGTCTGTTAAGAAGGTCCAACTGTAAAAGAAGGGGTCAAGAGAGGCAATAGGCCTTGTATTTGAAGCACTGGCAAACATTTTATCTAATCTCTGGTCTGTTCTTTGCTTTTAGCTACAAGTCCTTGAGATGTCCATGATGCTACAGGCTCATCTTGGCTAGGGGTAGACATTTAAAAAGCCAGAGCCTGAATTAATTCAATCTTTGCAGGTTAGTCTAAGCTGCCAAAACTGATCCAGTTTGCAACTTTACAGACATTCCCTTTGGACTGAGGAAATGCAGGCACATGCCTGCATTTGCTCAGACCAGGAGTCGGTGGCGGGGTGCTAGAGTGCACCCTCAGCTGCAGGGAAGCTATGCTGGGAGGGGAGGCATGGCCAGCCTCCAACAGGGAGGAGGGTCAT
>JAGPOW010000261.1:37188993-37247551 GCA_030014935.1 Caiman crocodilus | reverse complement strand
CCATCAGATCACCCCTGAGCCTGTGCTTTTCCAGGCTAAAGAGCCCCAGGGCTCTCAGCCTGTCATCGTAGGGTCTGCTTCCCTGATCTCTGATCATGCACATGGCTCTTCTCTGGACTCTCTCAAGCTTCTCCACATCCTTTTTGAATTGTGGAGCCCAAACCTGGATGCAGTACTCCAGCTGCGGCCTCACTAAGGCCAAGTACAAGGGGAGAATGACATCCTGGGATTTGCTTGAGAAGCATCTATGGATGCAAGCCAGACTTTTGGTCACTTTACTAGCTGCAGCATCACACTGGTGTGTGATGTGGGAGGCAACCAGGACAATGAGATCCAGGAAAGTGGTCTAGCACATGAAGAAGGTATGGACCCACTGTTTGTCATCCCAGGTGCCTGGGATGATCTGCTCCCACCATTCAGTATTTGTGGCACGGGCACAGAACCAGCGCTTGACAGTCGGGAGGTCATGCCAGTGCACTGCAGCATCCTTGGCATCCTGAATGTCCTTGTCCTCATTGGCCATGTGAAAGTCAGGGGCCCAGTCTTGGACACTTGACAGCTGCAGGGTGTGGTGGGTGGGCATGCATGGGATGGCCAAATGGTGACTCGTGGACCTGAGAGCACACACCATTTCAAGCTGCTGCTGCATCAAGTCCAGGTGATCATATGTGATGTTCTGCAGCCTCTAGTGAGTGTTAAGCAGGGCAACCAGCAGCACTTGATGCAGTTCCTGGGTCTCCCTGCTTAGGCGCAGGAAGCAGGATGCTGTGGCAGGGTGTAGGCAGGCCAGCACAGAGACATGTGCAAGTCATGACAGCAGATACTCATGCTCACTGTGGGGCTGTTCTGGAAGCCTTGGACTAGGCACAGAGGAGGGTCTGTGGTGACACAGCAGAGGGTTGGGGGTGTGGTGGCCCATGGCCAGCAGCCAGACTTGGGAAATTTACCCATTTGGCTGCACTTGGGAGTCTGGCAGCTGGGGGAGCTCACAGGGCACATCGGGAGGCATTCAAGTGTGCCCCCTACCTGTTGGCCTTGACCAGCACTGGCAGGCCCCTCCTCCTCCCCCCACTGAATGGGAAATGTCTATTTGGTTTGCTCCTGCTCAAACTTAGACCGCTTTAAGTAAAACATGATAGAGTGCTTCCTTCTTGGGCTTTTTGAACATCTGTACTTAGCCATGATGTCTAACAGCAGTTTCAATAACAAGTGTAATTAGAAAGTGCTGATAATATTTAATGTTGCCTGTGAAATTTTGCCATCTTGTTCCATGTTAAATGGATTTTTTTTCTAGAAAAAGAGTATAGTTTTGCCTATCAGTCTGCATATCTTTTAGGGCTGTTGGCTCAGCTTCATCAATCATCATACCATTACTACTACGGGATGCCTCCTTTATGGCAATCAACATCAGTGAGCTGTTTGTGGGATGGGGAAGAGGGAAGGCATAGAGGAGGCAAAGATAGAGCTGAGGTGACATATATCTTGGGAAAATATTTTCCAGTCACAAACAGATCAGCGTTTTAAGCATGATAATATATATCCCAAATCAACTTGTACAAGGTGATAGGAACACTGAGTGAAAGTCCCTTTTCTATGTTTCCATCCATTTGTTTCTTTTGAATGCTTCTTTTGAATTTATTTTAAATGTCAGCTATAAAAGTGATATATTTATAGCATTCTTAAAAAGGCCAGACTGAAGTCTGCTGACTGAAATTCATGTTTACGTAGACTTTCTTTATTGGAGATATAAGACCCATTTTTCATCTGCATAAGTGGATGCTTGCATGACAGAAGGGGAGCAGTGGAACCAGGGTGGTGGCCAGGATCATGAAATCTATTGCACTCAGAGAGTTCATTTCACTCTTCTTCTCTGTTACAGTTTGGTATCCTCGGTTGTCCATCTTCTTTCTGAAAATGAAGAAAATGATTGCATGCTTCCTCCTTCTGTCTGAACAAATTTTACTTTTCACTGCCTCGGCCAAGAGGAGAGAACTTCCAGAAGCCTTTTTAAGGCAAAAAAGGCATGTCAATCCACAAGCTTTATTTGGTGAGTTGCAGTAAGCCCACCTTAGATGCAAATTATGAAAGCATGAATGTTTGGCCAAGATATTGGCTCAGCTAATTTATAATAAAAGGGAGAATTTGCCATCTGCAGGGAGAATTGAGAGAGAGGGATTGTTCTGGGGAGGATATGCTAATGGTATGCTTGGTGTACTGTAATTTAATTCTAACTGCTGTGTTTTCTCCAAAAAGATGTCTAGCAGAGCAAAGACCTTATCTTACAACCTTAGTAGATGCTAGGCTAGCTCTGTATGTATATCTTTGATTGGTTAAAGCTAATTTAGTCAACAGGCAATGGAAAGGGGTATTATTAGTCTTCTATTTAGTTTTCTATTTAGATCTTTCAGAAGTAATCCCTTCATTTTCATCAGGTTCATTTTCTTCAGATGGCTAGAGATTTTCCTTGCTGTGTTATGAGAATTGCTGAAATGACTGACACTTGAGCTTAGTGGGTGGGATATTTTGAAGATTGAGAGGGTCCCATTGAATCCTCACTGATCATGGACTCTGCTTCCTGTGCTAGTATAGTGATCAGCTAGTGTTCTGTTTGAAGACATGAGTTAGTCAGGGTCATGTTCCACTACTCAATTTAGTCTAATAAAGAGGTGAAAATCATACATTAAAAAATTGTAATTGTGGCATATTAGGGAGACATTGGAAGCCACTGCATGACTAAAACTGTGCTGCATTAGGATTTCCTCTTAAAAGAAGACTGAAATCTCTGTTTTACACTCTATGAGCAAATTTAATCTCTAGATTTGACACATTAATTTTTCAGAGGAGAGATAATTTTAATATAATTCTTCCAAGTTTTTCACTGTTGCAAAAGAAACCTTTTATACTGTTCTCTCTGTAATGTTGCCCTATTGATCTCCTTACATTTCAGATTCCATCAACTTCAAACCAACAAACTCCAGGCCTATCAGTCATCATATTCATGATGATGCACATTTATATATGTTTTCTGGGACACAGGCCGCTTCTGAAATTTTAAGAATTAAACATGAGAACTCTAGCAATTCATGGCAAATGCATTATATTTCATCCAGTTTAGCTGATGGCATTACTCTGACCTCTCATATACTTCAGTTTTGTTATGTTATTGACCTATCATTCCACTGCACAGCCCTGGATTCCGGCCTAAGTCCCTAAGTTCCTAACTCGGACCCTTAAGTCCACCTAGATGAACTAAGGAGTTATAAGCACATAGAAAAGATGTTGACTGGAATAAGGAAAAAAGGGAGCTTGAGTTTTGTTTAGGGGATGAAATAGCAGGAGAAAGATGTTTCATCATAATGAAGATATTCTACAATTAACCAGTTATGAACCAAGCATCTACATCAGGGGTTGGCAACCTTTGACATGCGTGCCAAACATGGCATATGAAGCCATTTTGCTTGGCATGCCATGGCCAGCCCCAGCTCTGGGTAGCTGCTGCCAGAGACAGAGCCCAGACAGCTCCCAGCAGGGCTTCCAGCGTCCCAGCTGCCTGCTGCAAGCAGCCCAGGATCCCGGCTAGCAGCAGCTCCCCAGAGTCGGGAGGCTCCAAACAGCTGTGCAGGGCTCCAGCATCAGCTCCGCACCGGTTCATGCACCTGCGCATCAGAGTGGGTGATAGGGAGGGGCCTGAGGCAGCGCAGCCCAGGTCTCTCCCCTGCTCCTGGCATGTAGGCGATGGCAGGCTGCAAACAGCTGCACCTGGCTCTAAGCTCTGGCATCAGCTCCATGCTGGTGGCAACTTTACGTGCACCTCGGGGTGGGCTGCACTGCCCCGCTGTCTGCCCTGAGGTGCCCGTGCAGTCACCGCCAGCATGGAGCTGATGCCAGAGATGTAGAGCCCGGCAAAGATGTTTGCAGCCTGCTTGCTGCTTGTTGCAGCTGCCCAGAGCCTGGGCTGGCTACAAACAGCTATGCTGAGCTCCGGAACCCTGCCACCACCTCCATGCTGGGAGCAGGGGAGAGACCAGGGCTGCACTGCCTCAGGCCCCTCCCCTACCACCCACTCTGACATGCGGGTACATGCGCTGGTGCGGAGCTGATGCCGGAGCCTGGCACAGCTGTTTGTAGCCTCCCAGCTCTGGGAGCTGCTGCCAGCCAGGATCCTGGGCTGCTCCCAGCAAGGAGCTGGGATGTTGCAAGCCCTGCTGGAAGCAGCCCAGGCTCTAGCAGCTACCCAGAGCCAGGGTAGCTGCTGGCAGCCACAGAGCCCGGGCCGGGGGGGTAGGGGTTTGGGTGGAGGGCAAAGGGCAGCAGGGCTGGGGGGCAGGGGCTTTGGGTGGGGGCAAGGGGCACAAGCAGGGCATCCTGCCATGTACCCCTTGCCTTCATTCTGTTTTTCTGCCATGCCGGTACTCCGGCACCTTCCGAGGTAGGCACTGTGGTGTTTTTCGTAACTCTGGCCAAAAAACGTTGCCTACCCCTGATCTAAATGCATGATTTAGAGGACCATCCAAAGGATGCCTATCTAGTTTTCATTCATTCCAGACTCTTATCAGCCTTACAAAAAATATGGATAAAGCACAGTAGGGTTTAAAAAAAGACAGCCAGACTCATATTCTTATGAGCCAACATGCTAAAGATAAAACAGCAACCATCTGTTAATTGCTAATGTTTCCCATGCAGTCAGTTTAGACAGCTCTGTTCTTTCAAAAAATAAACCAGATATCACCCCAACAAACTGTTGTATCAGTAGAGATGCTATCTGGACCTACAAAAGATGTCAAGTTTTTAACAGTCCAAGAAGATTTTTATGTATTTTTTTTTTTAACATTTGTTATTCATATTTTGCTCATTTTCAATGCTAAAAAACTAACAACAACTAACATTGTCAGGATAAGTGCTTTATGCAAAGGCAAAACTGTCAGAATAATTACTATACAAATCAAAATATGCAAGTAAATACATTTCTCCCACCTTTCAAAAGTCAGAGCAATTTTGTAGGCTATACCTCTTCTAGAAATTCTGGTTCGTAAAGTTTGGAAGAAACAAAAAAAAAAAAATTGGCAGTTCCAAATGAGAACTTCTTAAGCTCATTTTGATGGCAAAGGCTCAAGACATCTGCTGTTCCAGACCACAAAAATTCATGACAACTTGGAGTCAGATGTTCAGTCTCACATTTCTCTATAGTTAATAAGGTCACGCACCTAGGTTTTGACAGTTGTATGACCTGTGTAATAGTGACATAGTTGAAGCTTGACATTTTGTAGAGAGTAAAATGTCTGAAATAGACACAGTTTAGCTGGAGGCAAAGTAATGGCCCAGGATCAAATCATGATCTTTGTGACACCACTGACTTTAACAATGTTACTACGGGACACAGCAGTGGAACAGAGATAAGAATTTGGCCCACTATGCAATAAAAAAATGTATGCGCTATTTTTGGCAATATTAAGAAATGGTGATTACTGATATTACAGAGATACCTGCTCAATGTTCAGAGCTGAATGTGCGACTAACAAGAACCAACAAAGAAGGACCTTATTAGGAGACTAATTACAAATATGGGCCTAGTTTTCCATTGAAGTACCTGGTACAGAGTTCTCAGTGAAGGGCATTATTATTGGTAACACAAATATTTTATCAGAGCTAAAACATTTTTTTAAAAAGTGCTCTGTAATAATACCATATTAAATCCAGATGAAGTTTTTTACACCAGTCATCATGGGGAAGAAAAAGCCTTATCATGGATTTGAGCACTACCTGGGGGCAGGTAGCAGCTCAGCTCTAACTTGGGGGGGGGGGGGTGAGGAGGGCAGCGTATAGACAGGGGAAAGTTGGGGAGACCATAGGGGTGGGCTGGAGGACAACCAAGTGTGTGGCTTGGGGGAAGCATAAGAGAAACTGCACCACCCATCTCCACCCCCAACTGCACCTCCCTCTCTGGTCCCTCCAGCCCTGCTTTTGCCCGAGTGGGTTGGGCTGTGGGTTGGCTGGAGGCTTCCAGTGCTGCCAGCTGCTCTGGAACCAAAGCAGAGCTGCAACAGCAGCAAAACAGGGAGTGGGGGTCAAGAACAGAATGGGGCAAGGGGTGGAGGGGCAGGAAGCAGGAGGGGAGCAAGGGGTGGATGAGGCAGGCAGTGGGGGAGCAGGAACAAGCATGGGAGCAGAAGACAGGCACCAGAGGGGGGGAAGAGAACAGGCAGGGAGGGCAAGGGGCAGGGGGTCAAGAGGTGGGAGTCTGGGCTTTCATCCTCTGCTGCTGTTTTTCCCACAGCAACAGTGAAGGGGATGAATTTAAAATGACTCCCTGCTAATACATTTCTTTACATGGAAAACTATAACATATTTATAATTTTCCATGTACAGAATCTAATTAGCAGGAGGTTGTCTTAAATTTGAAGTCATCTTGGTGTTGGGTAGTGGTATTATTTGTAATCTTGTAGCCATGATCTGGGCTGTGTTCAAAATACACAGGAAGTTACACTTCTTGACCCAAGAAACCTATATTTTAAATGGACAAACCAAACACAAAGTACCTTGCAGAAGTAAACCTTGCCGAAGTCAAAAGAAAGTTCTTGATTTGCATGGAAATAAGGTTTTTTGGGGTGGTATCCATGTAGTCATATTTTTTACTTGGGAAAGCATCTGTACTGATACAATAGCTTGTCGGGGTGATGTCTGGTTTATTTTTTGAAAGAGTGAGCTTTGAGCAAGGTTTCAGAAAGTATAAACTCTTTCTGGTTTGGTGCTTATACCAGTCCTTCCCCAGTGTTTCAGATAATGTTTCTGTTTTATAGGTACTTATTTTGTTCAACTTGTTTTGTAAATTATTGTTATTACTTTCTTTTAAAGATTTGAAATGGGAAATCTTGTATACCAAGGTTAATTAGATGTAATGTTCTTGGAATTCACTCTATGGTCAGTATGAACTAAACTACTATTAGCTGGTTTCTTTTCATATTTTTCTTCTTCTCTTGTTATACATGAAGAAACTATCATGTATTTGTAGCTGTCTAGCTGTGGCTGCTTGAATTAACTTTCTTTGAAGTACCGCAAAATTTGTTTTTTCTTTAAAATTTCATACATCACGTAAATTAATGTACATATATTTCTCATATATATAGTGAAATGTTTACTCTAAATTTGGAAAAAGTGTAGTTGTAAAGATATTGTTGGATCTTTATGTAAATGTCTTTATTTATGCTCAAGTTATGATAACTATAGTCATATAAAATATGTTGAATTGGTGAGAAGAAAAGAGGGGGTTATGGGAATATATAAGGATTGTGAGAGTGTGCAAAGGATACTATAGTCAGAATAAGATGTGAAAAAAATGTGATACCAATTCTCTTTCATCCACCATTTGTCCTTAGTATTGTCTAGTTGTACATTGCAGAGCTTCCTCTTGTGTTCCTGTGTCTGTCTCCTCTTGATGGTCCACGCCAGCACCGCCTTTGCCCAAGTAGTGGACCTTGCTCAACAGGGAACCTTGTGTAGACCCCGGAGGCTACCTCGATTACCTTCAGGGTGACCCCCAAACTTGCCTGCCATGACTTTGGATGGTCCTTCAGTGGAGGGGGTCCCTTTTGAGGATGCCTCCAGTGTTGTCACGCATCCCGGCAGACGTCCACAGGGCTCCAACCTCCCCTACACCCCAGCCATTTGCTAATCTTCGAGATGAGCCTCAGGTTCTTTTGTAGCTATCCCCTGCTGATGTCTTCCCTGGTCTGCACGTCCTCTCTCACAGATGAGCAAATTGGGCTCTGGACGGATCCTGAGGGTCTGGTGACACTTGGCTTTTGGGCTTATCCCCTTCGCCACCCTAAGCCTTCTATGGCTGATGCCATAGGTCCACACTGCGTTCTCACGTGGTTCCTTTCCTGACTTTGAATGGAGTTCCTGCTACCCCAGCCTGGTACAGAGGGCTCTGCTAACCTGCTCTAGACAGGGAACTAAAATAGATCGGCCTGAATAAAGGAAAACACAACCAATAGCCTCACCACCATACAACCCCTTGCCCTGAAACAACCCATCATGAAACACAAAAAAAATAAAATTAACAACACAGCTACCAGGGAAACGCAACACAGGGAGAAAAATAAGAGGAGCAGCCATGGGGAGAGTCCTGTACTCCCCTAGTTCCTAATGCCCCTAACACCCTCTAGGCTAGCATGTCCTCTGGATTGGTGTCCATGCCTTCACCCCAGCTGAGGTCTCTCTCCTCCCCTCCAGGACCTGCCTCTGCCCTGGAGCCACAGCACCCAATGCGTTTGATGAGAGGTCCCACGCTGGCTTTCACTGTAGCCACTGCTGGCCTCTCCGCCGGCTCCTTTGATTCCTGCCAGCTTTCTCCAGCACGGGGATCCCTCGCAGCTCCTGCTGCCACCATCTCTGCTGGCTTCCTGCCAGTTCCTTTTGGTTCTTGCCAGTCTTCCCCAACTCAGGGATCTCTTGCAGCTTCAGCTGCCACCATCACTGCTGGCCTCCTTGCCAGTTCCTTCAACCCCTGCCAGTCTTCCCTGGCTTGGGGATCTCTCATAGCTCCTGTTGCTGCTGCCGCTGCTGCCAAGTGCAGTGGCTGAACGCTCTCTGCCTCATGGTTCCCTGCCGCTCCTCCGGCCCTCGGCATCCTCTTTCCCATACTTTCAGGGCTGATTTTTATTTTCACTGAGTGACATTTCTTCGTGACATCACCCAGCCCCAGCTGGAGATGGACATGGCTGATAAACCACCCAGGCAGTTTTCCATGGCATGCTTCCTCGCTCCTCCAAACCCCTGTAACAGGTATGTTTTTTCCTTCTTTTACCTCGGTCTGGGGTTTGCCTCTGAATGAGGCTTCCCCCTTTCTGATCTTGCATCCCTAGGACAGATCCTTTAATGTTTTTAGTGGCTTATTTTGACAACAACTGTTAACTGTTTTACTTTAGCATTAACAGCTTCACTGTTCACGATGAGTTCAGCTGTTTTGGTGGATCTTCAGAAAAGAAAAGATTTTTAAGACTAGGTACAGACAGTCAAAAAGCCTGAGGCTAAATCAGTTCAGTCTTTGCAGGTTAGTCTAAACTGCACAGATTAAATTGAAACAGAAGTGAACAGACTGTTGCAGGGCACCAAGGTGCCTGCTCCTTTAAAGATAGAAACTGCCTGAGAGAGAGTCCTAGCACCGAGACAGAAACCCCACATGTGCCAGTTACTGTGGCAGCAGGCTAATGAGGGAATTAGTCTGCATCTACATGCGGTCAGCTGACTGGAAGAGCCTTGGGCACATATAAACCCCAGAGCTGAAACCAGAGAGTTAGTTCTCTGGCAGCAGTCAAGAGGGAAGGAGCTCTCATAGAGAAAACTAACTGGAGATGCTTGACAGCCTGTTCTGCTTCTGGTAGGATTAAGGGGCTATAGGAGCTCATAGAGGCTGGTGGAAGACGGGTCCAGTAAATTGAGAGAGAAGCTTGTCTTCTAAAAGGGGATAGAGTGTGGACCCTATTTTATAGTTGTGTTGTAGCCCAGGGGTTTGTGCTTTCTGTTGTTATATAAACTGGTGGACCGGGCTGAGTCTATTGCGGGGGGGGAGGAGGCCTCACTGGAGCACACTACAGTGTAGAGACCCCAGCACCAGAGAGGGCACAGTGACAGGGGGTGAGCAGACCCCAGCACCAGAGGGCGTAGTTACTGAGGTCGGACTAAGCTGAGGCCTCAACACCAGAAGGCAACATCTACATAATATCTGTGAGGCATGGGGCATGATAAACAGGTGGTTTTGGAGTCACGCATCAAGCCCATAAGACTTGAGGGTAACATAAGGCACCTCCTGAGCCTGGAACCCAATAAAGGGATCCAGAAACCTACAGGGTTTAGGGGAACCTGTCAGGACTGTGATGGGGCAGCAACTCGAGGGCAGCCTCCCAATTCATCACTTATATCAGGAAGACATGGCAGATGAGGTTAGTAGGTACCAATAGGGCAGAGCTGGTACGGTCATAGTGCCTTAGGGACATCGCAGCCATCCCAGGGGTGGCTGTATCATGACACAGAGATTGATCTTTGATTCAGAAAATGCAGCCACATGCCTACAGTGGCTCAGGCCAGAAGCTGGGGAGCACTAGAGCATGACTCTCTGGCTGTGTGTTCACTTCCTCTTCCTGCTGCCCCTAAGATCTCTGGGATTTGCAATCCAGAATTACAGCAGCAGGGCTCTGCAGGGTTGCTGAGCACTTCCTCTTCCTGCATCCATGTGCCTCTAGCATTTGTAGTTCACAGTTGCAGCCAGCAGTAAGTTTGGGAGGGTGAAGGAGTGTTTAACTCCCCCTCCCTGGCCCCAGATCCCAGCCAGGGTTTGCCTCCCTACCCCTGCAGACTGGTCTGCATCCCAGTTGAGCTTGTCCTGTCCCCGCCTCCCCATGCCCCTTGTCAGCCATCCCTCACTGCCCCAGCTAGGAAGCAGAGATGCAGGGCCAGCCCTGCTCTCTGAAGCAGCCAGCCCAGGCCAGGGCTGAAAAGCCCACTGGGATGCTGAGGGACTGTGATTTAACTGGAACCAGGAAGGGGTCTGGGACAGAAGTTTCAGAAACCGGTTTGACCCAAATCAGTTAAGTTTGATATTACATTCAACCAAGTTCATCTTAAACCAGTTTCAGCCATTTTGAAACTGGTTTATGTGCACTGAACTTCTGTTCTGTTACAAATTTAAACCAGTTTCTGGTCACTTAAACTTCTGTCCCTAGCCTAAAAGAGCTGGGATTCAGCTCAGGGAGAGATGGTTTGATAGTGTTTTTAGGAAACTAAAGTAGAATGGAAGATTTGCATATTGGTTTGAAGGCAACATGAGAGACAAGAATGCATTTGCTAGTTCATTTCAGATGTAGCAGAGGAAAAGAAAAATATAACTAAAACACAATTTTGAATCTGTAATCAGATTGTGAGGGTAGCTAACAGCTGCATAAATATAACATTCTTCCATTTTATTTACAAAACCAATTACAGTAAAAGCCGTGCTATCCGGCACTTAACTGTCCAGAATGCTCCACTAACCGGCATCTGTCAATACAAATCTTCTTTTCGAGGGATGCAGCAAAAGCAAAACTGGAAGTCCCACTTTCCCAGGGCAAAGCAGCCTGCATGGGTCCCCCCTCCCAGTCCCCCAGGAGTGAAAGGCCTGGTGCACCAGATGTGGCATATTTGATTAAGCAGCATATTTGATTAACTGGCATCCCCCATTCCCTATGGATGCTGGATAACAGAGATTTTTACTGTATCAATATTTCTCCAAGGAAAGCTAATTATGTTTTGGGGTTTGGGGAGCAGGGGGTTGGTCTTTTTTTCCTGACAGTCATCTGCTGTAGTAAAACCTGCATGTATTTCATATGACATAAACATATCAGTCTCTTGGTGCCTTAGAGCAAATACATTCAGGAAATTGAATAAGCTATGGAATGGTATGTTAGGCAATACAATTATTTTATTCCTTTTCTACCTGTTTCTGAGAGTAAGTGTGTACCTAAGAGAAATGTTAATTAAGTGAAAAATGATAACTGGCACTGGAACTCAAACTGCTAGAAGTTACCTGAAACTGTATGAAATTGAAAAATAGAGAGAGAGAAAGGCGGCCAAAAAGGAAATGTAATTGGACCCTGTCCAGTATAAGCTGCTGTTAAACTCAAATGTCTATGTCTGTGTTGAATTATAGTTTGCAACTAAAGACCTAATGATTTATCCCTTGGTTATACATATGACTCCACTAATAACATGAATGGCTGTAATATGATGCACGTGGAGGTCTGACTAAATTTATGATTCATTCACTTTAGACAGTCAAATAACACAGAACTCTTCTAAACATACATTATAGCTTGTCTGCTTCCTACATATAAATGTAGGGAATTGTATTTGTGAATTTAGTCCTGCCAGATTAGCAGCTCCTAACCACGTAAATCTATTCTGTGGACAGGACAAAGAAGGCAGTAATAATAGGTTGTCTGAACATCTAGTCCTTGATGCTTTGCTGAAGTGCTAACAAGGTTGCCAGTTACTACCAGCATTACAGTGGTTTTGTGGTCCATTAATTCACTACAGGCTGGCTTGAGACTACCAAGTTCTGGTAAGAAGGACCATTGAAGCATCATCAAATGGTATTGGCTGTTAGTCATTACCCACCTGAGCTGAATCTGAGACATGAAGAAATGCTGCACTTACACAGACTGTAACGTCTTTGTTCTGACTTTGAGTTTTTGTTTATGTGATGTGGCCCTTGTAGACTTATGCCAATGTCTCAGTGTTCTGCTCTGAATCTAAACACTTGAAGATCAAGACTATTTGGATTTGGGATTTTTGTCTCAATTTTTGTATGTAGATTTTTTTATTCTAAAGTACTTATTTAGATTATGAAGATGATTATGATTACTGTACTATAATTATATCCTTTATCAAAGAGTATGGGGTCCCTCGCCACAGGTGTTGAAAAATACAGTAATCAATGTGGAAATGGATATCAATGTTCTGTTTATAGCCCAGCAGGAAGAGAAATAATTTTTCTACCCAGTTTTTTTTTCCTGAAATCTAGCTTGATTCTGTCTATGGCTTCCCTGTGATATGCATATCACTCTAATGTTTTATTTTAAAACTCTTTTGTAATTTCTCCTGAGTAAGAATGAACATGTATTACTAGGGAAAATGCTGTCACATACAGATCACAAAAAACTTTTTATTTTTGACACTGTTCATTTAAAAAAAAAATCATCAAACTAGTGCTTGAAACTGATTGAAAAAAAGTTTGCCATGAAAATGACTCGCACTCAAAGCACAAACTCCCACTTTGTGTATGTACATACTCACAGTGAACACTAAATCTGCTCTGCTTATTTTGCTTTGAATAAGAGGTTAGGCCAAAAAAAGAATATTAAATGTCCCAAAAATTTAGTACTCCTGGCTCCAGTGTGAGCACTTTAATTTACCAATAAAAATGCATATGTGTAAGATCATTTTGAAAATAATGCAACATAGCATTTCGAGCATGACCTCCAAAGCTGTTTCATTTTATATTTACAAGTAATATAGGTCATCTGGATGAGGGTGGAACTGCCCTACTAGTGGAGAAAATTGCTTTGGAAGTTGAAAAGCCCTGTGAACTTACTTAGCTATTGTTGCTGTTTTTCAAAATAATTCCAAAAGAAACAACTTCTGAAATGTGAAAATGTTACCAATGGATTAATCTGCTACAAGTCATCCTGAAATGGTTAATGTTAAGGTGACTGAAAGCTGGCTTTGTATACAAAGAATGAGAAACAATAGAACATTTAAAATTTTTAATCTGATAACCTTAAGGAGAACTGTTCAAACTCAGTTAAGTCGCTTTTTACTGAATTTTCCATACAGCTCTTCCAACTGCTAGTTACTTTTTAAACCTGGCTACTCTCTGCTATAATCATTTCCATATTCCCTGTATGATGCTGTGGGAGGGCTGAAAAAGGCAGCATAGAAATTTCAGGCCTTCAAAATGAAAGAAATCAAGTTTTTCCTCTTTTCCCAACACGTACCTGCTTGCTTTTGTTATGGTTTGTTCTATAGGTAGGAGGAGGAAGAGGCAGAGAGGGAGAAACATTCCCAAGCTATCTACAGGAATTGGATTTAAAGTAGCAGTCAGTGGTCCTGTGAAATAAAGCCTCTCCGTGTGTTAGTTCAGGAAAGAGATCTTTTGTTGTCGACCCCCCTGGGCACTGAAGCAGATTGCTACACCACCTCTGTCCTTCACTGTTCTCTGCTATTCTGCCCTGGGTACACAGGAGTGACATCCATTGCCAGCTGAGAACAGCTAAAACATTAACAACTCACTGACTCCAGGACATCGATATTTTTATACTAATGCTCCATGCAGATGGTAAACATGGCCCCATTGCCAAATATGGAAGTAAAGAAGCATTTGAAGTCAGTTGCTTCCTTGGGGCTCAAGAAGTGATACTGCATATTTCATAACTGAGATGTTATATAAGGGGTGAATGGAAAAAGAGCAAAAGTGAAGTAGACATGCTAATGATCAGCTGCAGTGTTTACTAATTTAAGGAATGGTAGTCTGTGGGTAGGAGCCCTATTATGAACTTCTGGCTACCCACCCTTCCACAAAATTTGTAAGTGTATGGAAGGTTTTGCCAGAGAGGGAGTAAAGGGGTGCCTAGAGGCTCTCCTATATTAAATAATTGATTTTCTGCAAGTCTTCCAGCTGAAGGACTTTATAATAAGGAAATAGAGTAAGAGGCTGAGAAAGGAGCAAAAAGAAAGGAAAAATGGAGACATTAATAAACTTGTGCCAAATATACTATTGTAATTTAGAATTACAGTCAAAAACTTTGCTATCCAGCATGAGCGGGGAAAGGAGCGTGCCAGGTATCTAAAAATTCTGGTTATTGGACTGAACGCAGTGGTGGTGGCAGCGTGGGGTGGTGGATGGTGGCGGTAACTGCTGCCATATGCAAACTCCTCCCTGCAGCATCCAGCCAGCCGGGGCAGCGTCTGTGCGGCCCACAAAGGGGAGCCACTGCCCTCGCCCCGACTCCCTGGCCCTGCTCAAGAAATATTTCATACGTATGCTGGATAGTAGAGTGTTCCCATTAGTAAAATGCCGGTTAACACAGCTTTTACTGTATTAGAAATGGTCAGTAAGAAGAGAAGCAGAACAAGAGGATAAGAAAGGAGGAAGAAGAGATTGAAGAGGGATAGAAGGCCCAAGTAAAGGGACAGTAGAGAATAATTTTCTCCTCTGTCTAGTTTAAACCTAGGGAGGACTTTTTGTCTTCAATTTGCCTAAAGGTAATGTATAAAAATCTTCTTTTATCACTGATACTGTCATAAAACATGTGATTGGAATTTGTGTCTGCATTATGTCAGAGTGAGCTTATCTATCTATCTATCTATAATACATATATATAGTACTGAATCTTAAAATTCAGTCAATAATTTGGCTTTTCAGACAGTTATTTTGTGATCTCATCCTTCCTTAACTAAGAAAGCTGCCCCTTTCCCCCACTTTTTGCATTAGTTGTTTTAACTATTCTGTCAAATAATAGAAATCTTCATGCTTGTTATAAACAGCCTTCTCAATGACCAGTATCTCGACTTTTTGTAGTATTTACAAAATTGTCTTAATTTCTTGATGCCTTATACCATAACAGCTTCCTTTAATAATTACCTATATCCCAGGTAATTATGCACAGAAAAACTCAAACTCAAAATTATGCAACACAAATTACTTTTTTTTTCTTTTTACATTTCATCTTATATCTTTAATATCTGTGCCAAAAACCCTATCTGGGTGGGTGTGGGGTTTATGGGCCCCTCACCACGCATTCCCCTTCCCCACCACGACGCACAGACAGTGGGCCCTATGGGCCCTCATACCGACGGCAGGCAGAGTCCCTTAGGAGTGTGTGGCTCTGGCTGAGTCCAGGGTGCAAGCCATGATGGCATGGTGCCAACCCAGCCTTCTGGCATGCACTTTCAGACCAGAACAGTCTGGCTTCATGCCAGCACATGTGGCTCACAGCACAGGTGGAAGCTGTGCACCATCGAGCTGGGCAGGCTCCGTGCCTCCATGTTTGGCTTCCAGCACTCCTGTGGGAAGCTGCAAGTGGAGACATGGAGTCGCACCTCATTGGGCCATGTGGGCTCTGTGCCTCCATATGCCACTTCCCGTTGGAGTGCTGGAAACCCCAGATAGGGGCATGGAGCTGGCCTGGCCTGGCCCAATGGCACACAGCTCCTGCCTGCAGTGCTGTAAGCTTCACATGCTGACATGGAGCCAGTCTGGCCTGGCTTGAAGATGCATGCCAGCAGGCTGGGCTGGGCAGGCTCTGTGCCTCCACTTGCAGCCCCTGGGATAGAGCTTCAGCTGTACACCACTAGGGACTCTGCCTGCCATCGTCATGAATGCCTTGAGGCCCACTGCCTGCTGCTGCTGCTACCACTGGCAGCAGGGGCTGCGCACCATGGGGGTGGGAGGCCACACCCACCCATAAACCTGACACCCCCCCCCCCTCCTGCAGGCAGGAGTCCCCCTCCCCACTCACCAGCTGTCTAGTCGCATGCCACTGTGCTCAATGCCTGCACATGGGGCTCCCAGCTGGAGTGCTGGGAGCCCTGCAGCAGTGGAGGCACAGAGCTCGCCTGAGTTAAATTATGCAATTATACGTGGTCATAAGTTTTATATGCAAAATCGTGCGGGTGCATAATTGGGTAATTCTCCACAGTGTAATTACCCATCCCAACCTACTAGGAGCAATCTAAATAGCTGAATATTACCAACTTGATAAACAGTTGCAGGGGGACAGAAAAATGTGGGGAAAATTTTTCAGAGGTGACTTTATTTTGGGGAGACTCAATTTTAGGAGTCCAACTGGAGATGCCTTCAAGGGGCCTGATATTCAGAAAGGGTTGAGAATCCACCATCCAAACATTTGTTGCATTTTACATATCAGAATTGGTACCCAAAAATGGTGACACTGATCATTTTTCAAATGTATCTATAAACAGTATGATGGAGGAGGGCCTATTTGGGATACAGCTACAAATAAGCTGAGGACAGATATGTCCTGGAGTAATGTTATATACTTTTAACCTGTGTCGTGAAAGGGAAGTGGTAGAAATCCTACTGCTAGGCAAAACTAGTAAATATACATCAAATCTCATTGAATACAGGAGTTGTAAATGCTAATATGATATTTAGCCCCTGCTGGAACTGTTGACTTGACACACACCAGATCAACACTTGAGATCTCAATATTGCACTATTAGACAGGAGGACATGATGATACAAAATTATGTACATACACAAACTACACAAACACTCTATGGGTTCATACACACATGCACATACACAAACATGCACTTCTGTGGCTGTGTGTTAACACTAGGGGACGTTTGGGATCACTCAGTGCCCCGGGGTTATTGAGGGTGGAAGCAAGGGAAAAAGCCAGGGCCAGAGACAGCAGAGCAGCTGGTAGAGACAGGGGAGGAAGCCCAGGTGGTGGTGAAGAGGAGTGGTGGCACAAGAGGTAAAAGGGCAGTGGGGCAGAAGTGAGGGGTTGGAAAAGTCAGGGTTTCAAGGAGAGCAGAGCTGGGGCTTTGGAGGTGGGAGAGAGGGAGCCAAGATGGCAGAGAGAGAGACAGAATGAAGGTCAGAGAGCAAAAAGCAGAGATTGGAGCAGGGCCAGGAGGTCAATAAGATAAAAAAACAATTCAAGGTTCCAAAATAATAGTTTTACTAACCAGGCAACACACTACACAGCCCCACAAAGTTATTGGCTCCCACACATACACGCACACAATGGTAGCAGGAGAGGAAAGGCTTAATGGAGGGATCTGAGGTCCAGGTATATAGAGACAGAGTTCAGGTCCCTTGCTTGGGGGAAGAAGGTGGGTGATAGCTACCTATCCCAGGCTGAGAGTTGATCCTTGGTGGTCAATTGGGGTCTTCTCTAGCAAGGTGTTATCCAGAGGGGGGCTGCTGGCAGGGCCTCTGGGTGGATAAGTGACATAGCGTAGTGCTGATCCAGATGGAGAGGGTGTCCCAAGGAGGTCACACTCTACCACCCTTTTTATAGGGGTGGGCTACCTGTGTCTCCTATGGGAAGGACATGCCCAGGCAAAGGCCAGTCCTGCTCAGATGCATATGTGCAGATCCAGGTGTCTTCAGCGTCTTGTGGGACACAATGGTGGGGTTGCTGGTTTCTGTAGGGTCTTTGTCTTTCAAATGTTGGCGTACTATAGGTTTTTTATCTTTCAAACGTTAGGTTTTGTCTCTGTTCCTGGGTGAGTCAATGCAAGGCAATGTTTGGGTCATTGAGTTGATGGTCCAGTCATTACTGGTCATTCAGTAGAGGCCTGTTACCATTATGCCTCAAGCACCTTCATTCATTCCCATTCATTCAGGAACCAATCTACATAGGAGGGGTAGGTATGAGTCACAGTTGCAACATACTATACAGTAGGGTATGCCCAGGCAGGGGACACAACATGGAGGCATGATATTACAAAATGGAAACTTGACATTACTTGACATTACTTTGGTTAACTTTACAGACACAGGCCTAAACCATATAATTTTAATATGAAAAAATAAAAATCAATGAAAAAATGATAGGCATACAATATAAAACAGTAAAAATCAATAAAGACATAACAACACTATTTACAATTTAAAAAGGGACTTATTACAGTAATAGCATATAAGAACTTAGCTTACCTATAATTACTTATAAGGGATAGAGAGGGTAGAGAGAAAGTCAGAAATGGTTAGGGAAGGAAAGGAAATAAAAAAAGGAAAAACCTGGGGGGGTTGCTACAAAACCAGTTTCCCAAGAGGCTCCAGCCTAGTCTAAAAAAAACCTTCCTCTGACTAGCTGTTCTTGCCCAGGAGGCAGGAAAGTGGACAAGGAAATTAAGTGGACCTCCCTTCCTCTTCTTCCATTCCCACAGAAGCAGAGAGGAGTTTCGTAGAAAAAAAAGGGAAGATAGAGCAGCAATAATATTTTTACTAATGGAAAGGGATAAGAAGTAGGCACTTATAGTGGCCCAGTTTCTTTCTCCTCTCCTGTGAAACACTGATCACTCTGCTGTTGCATCTCTTCCCTGCAATTCAAGACCTGATTTTTGTAAGTAGCTGAGTTGACTAGTCCCCAATCCTGCACACATAATCTTCTTCCTAGAGTTATTGTATCATAGTATTTATTAAGCTTAAAGAAACAACATAGTGTGCGCATCTACCTGTGCACTTTAATCTATCTACCACTTGTTCAGATTCATAAAACAAAATCTAACCATTGGAGCATCTTGACTGTGCATACAGTGATTCACTCAAAGCTATCTCCACACCTGAGTTAATCTTTTTAGCTAGAGTCTGCATGCCAGTGAAATAGAAACTATGTTACCAAGAGCAACTAACAGCAGAACTGCAGTAGAAAGGACAGCTTAATTAATGTTCTTGGCCATGGTAGACGATCTAGTGTGTGGCTTGAACATTGAGGGTAACCTGGGCAATAGCAACCATGAAATTATCAGGTTCACTGTCAGCCACAAGGTCAACAAATCAACCAGCAAGATTGAAATCCTGGACTTAAAAAATGCTGACTTTGGCAGGCTCAGAGCATTAGTAGGGGAGGCAATGCAGGATCAGGAAGGGAAGGTGAATGGGGTGCATTAAGAATAGTTATTGCTCAAGGATATGATCCTTGAAGCACAGAAGAAAACTGTTCCTGTCAAGACAAAAGGTAGCAGCAGGGCTGGCAAGCCCTTCTGCTACAGAGAGACATTGCAGTCCTCTTAAAAAAGAATTAAGAGGTGTACGCTCAGTGGAAGCTAGGGGTGGTCCTCAAGCAGGACTATATATTAGCGGCCAGCACTTGTAGGGAAATGATCATGAAAGCCAAAGCAGTAACTGAATTTAGGCTAGCCACAGGACTCGAGGACAATCAGAATTCCTTTTTTAGGTATTTCAGCAGTAGAAGGAAAACAAATGGAAGTGTGGGACCCCTGCTTAACACCTCAGGACAGTTGATAACTGACATTCGAGACAAAACTGAACTCCTGAATGCCCACCTTGATTCAGTATTTCACCAGACCAAGGGGAAAGACAAGCAAGATAGGGCTCATAGGGGTTATTACAAGAATGGAAGCCTCCCCACTATGGATGCTGAGCAGGTGCAACACCAACTGGCAAAGCTAGACATTTATAAGTCATCAGGACTGGATGGACTTCATCCAAGAGCGCTAAAGGAGCTGGCTGAGGTCATTGTGGGACCTCTGGCAAAGTTCTGTCAGAATTCATGGCACAAGGAAATCTCTAAAGTTTGGAAGAGGGCCAACATTGTGCCCATGTTCAAGAAGGGGAAGAGGGAGGACCCAGGCAACTATAGGCCAATCAGCCTAACATCTATCCCAGGGAAAATTCTGGAAAAGCTTATTAAAGAATCTGTGTGTGATACACTCATGGAAGATAAGATTCTGAATGACAGCCAGCATGGCTTTGTCGTGGGTATGTCTTGTTTTACCAATCTCATCTCCTTCTGCAACTAGGTTTCTCACCACCTGGACATGGGAAACGAGGTAGACATTATATACCTAGATTTCCAAAAGACTTTTGATCTAGTATCCCACAATATCCTTCTGGGAAAACTGAAAGCAGCTGCTCAACAATTCAGTGGGTGGGAAACTGGTTACAGGGTATAGGACCTAGATAGTTCTCATGAATGGAGCTGTGTCATCCTGGCGCAAAGTGGCCAGGAGTGTTATATGGGAGCATGGTCATGCCAGAAGATAGGTTGCAGATAAGGTAGACCTGGACAGGCTGGAGAGTTGGGCAGACCAGAACCAGATGAAGTTTAACACTTCCAAGTGTAAGGTGCTCCATCTGGGAACAAACAACCCTCAACATGCACAGGCTTGGTGGTGACAGCTGGACTTGTGAGACCACAGTTGGTGTACTGTGTCCAGTTCTGGGCACTGCACTTCAATAAGGACATGGAAAAACTTGAGAGGGTCCAGAAAAGAGCAACCCAGATGATCAGGAACTAGCAAGGCATGCCATATGAGGAAAGGCTGAGGGACCTGGGCCTCTTTAGCCTAAAGAAGAGAAGGTTGAGAGGGGACTTGATATAACAGTAAACTACTAACAGAGGCGTGCACCAGGAGCTCAGGGAATAACTTCACTAGGGCATCCCTGGGGGAAGAGCAGAACCAATGGATACAAACTTCTGGTGGAACTAGACATGTTCAGATCAGCAGGTCCTGATGATCTCCACCCCAGTGTGCTGAGGTAATTGGCAGAGGTCATTGCAGGACTCCTGGCACACCTTTACAAGCACTTGTGGTGCTCTGGCGAGGTGCCAGAGGACTGGAAAAGGGCCAATGTGGTCCCCATTTTCAAAAAAGGGAGGAAAGGTGACCCAGGAAACTATAGGCCCATTAGTCTTACCTCGGTCCTGGGGAAACTCTTTGAGAAAATTATCCCGGAGCACATCTGCAGGGGAGATTCTGCTTAGGGGCAGTCAACATGGGTTCATTAGAGGCAGGTCCTGTCAGACCAACTTCGTTGTCTTCTACCACCAGGTCACAAAATCCTTGGATGCAGGTGTCGCAGTGGATGTAGTCTTTCTGGACTTCAGGAAGGCCTTCGACACTCTCTGTCACCCCATCCTCATTAAAAAATTAGGCAACTGGTGTCAACGCCTACACAGTCAGATGGGTTGCAAATTGTCTGAAGGGCCGCACCCAGAGAGTGGTGGTGGATAGGTCATTTTCAACCTGGAAGGATGCGGACAGTGGGGTTCCCCAGGGCTCGGTCCTTGGGCCCACACAGTTCAACATCTTCATCGGTGACTTGGACAAGAGGATGAAAAGCACCTTGTCCAAATTCATGGATGACACCAAGATGTGGGGAGAAGTGGGCACACTAGAAGAGAAGGACAGGCTACAACTGGATCTCGACAGGTTACAGAGGTGGGTGGATGAGAATAAGATGAGTTTCAATACTGACACGTGCAAGGTGTTGCACCTGGGGAAGAAGAACCAGCAGCATACCTACAGTCTGGGTAACTCCTTTCTTGTCAGTACAGAGGCAGAAAAGGATCTTGGAGTCATTACTGATTCCAAGATGAACATGAGCCACCAATGTGGAGATGTGGTCAGGAAGGCTAACCTCACCTTGTCATGCATCCATAGATGCATCATGAGCAGGTCCAAGGTGGTGATCCTCCTCCCTCTATTCAACATTGGTCAGGGCACAGTTGGAGTACTGAATCCAGTTCTGGGTGTTGCACTTCAGGAGGGATGTGGACAGCATTGAGAGGGTCCAGAGGAGGGCCACTTGCATGATCAGGAGGCAGCAGGGTAGGCCCTACAAGGAGAGGCTATGGGACATTAACCTGTTCAGCCTCCACAAGAGAAGGCTGAGAGGGGATCTGGTGGCCATTTATAAACTTGTCAAGGGGGACCAGCAGGCAATGGGAGAGTCCCTGTTCCCCTGAGCACTACTGGGAGTAGCAAGGAATAATGGCCATAAGTTGACTGAGAGTAGATTCAGACTAGGCATCAGGAGGTGCTACTTCACAGTCAGGACGGCTAGGAGCTGGAACCAACTTCCATAGTAAGTGGTCCTCGCTCCTACCTTGGGGGTATTCAAAAGGAGGCTAGATGAACACCTTGATGGGGTCGTTTGACCCCAGTACTCTTTCCTGCCATGGCAGGGGGTTGGACTTGATGATCTGCTTCGGTCCCTTCCGACCCTACCAACTATGAAACTCCTGGAAGGCTGCTTCAGGCTTAATACCAAGAAAAGCTCCTTCACAGTCAGGGTGTCCAGACTGTGGAATAAACTCCCTCCAGAGGTGGTGCAGTCACATACCGTGGTGGTTTTTGAAAAGGAGACTGGACGGTCACCTTGCTTGGATCAGTTGACCCCAGCTGTTTTCCTGCCTAGAGCAGGGGGGGCTGGGCCCGATGGTTTGCGAGGTCCCTTTCAGCCCCTTACAATTTATGAATGGAACATCAAGATCATTAAAAACAAGAAAGGGTTTTTAACACCTGTGGAATGAGTTTAGAAGGGATCTGGTAGATTATAATGAGCCATGAAGTCCAGCGGCTCCCTTAATGCTGCCTGATAGAAATACTGCTGCCATGACAGTTGGTTTAAAACTTTGGGTGGACCAGGAATCGGAGGGGGGTGCAACTGCACCTCTGAACCTCCTTTCCTCTTTATCTCCCCCTGCCAGAAACAGGAATAGAGGAACCAGAGCAGGGACTGGAGCTGAAGCAAGTCAAGGTGCTGACTCAAGAAACTATACAAGCTAACTGGGATATTTCTACAGACAGTTTTTCACTGTCTGGCTAGTTTTAAGGCTGTTTGCAGTGGGGTTGACTCCCTGCAAGCATGGCAGCGAGTGTCCAGCTACCAGAAGGAAACTCATAACCAGGAGAAGCTATAACTATCGTCTCCTGACCACATTCACCCCTTTACCTAGAGAAGCAGGAGCAGCATACTTTCAGGAAAAAGCTAACCATGGAGCTGGGGTACAGAGAAGAAATGATACATGTCTGGAAGGTCTGAGTTTGACTGAGGTCTTAAAAGATGGGCAAATGGAGACCCAAAGGAGACCTAAACCTAATTAAATCAAATTTAGTGGTCTGATGGAAGCTTCCACTTTATACAAATATGTAAAATTTAATCTTGGTTGGGTCCTTCTAATGAGAGAGAAAATCACTTTACTCTCTAAGCTTTAAAGAGTTAGTATATGCACATACTTGAGTTGACAGGCCGGTTCTAAAACCAAAACAGAGACTAAATCTGTGTGTGTAAATAGTTACAATTTAGAGGCCAGACTTACATTTTGAAGGGTTTGAGTAATAATTTTATAACTTCTGGCAATAGAGAAACTTGGTCTGGCTAATTACTGGACTAGATAGCTGAAAACGTCTTTTCAATTTCTAGAGTCTGTGGATGTACCATTATTCACAAGAACAACTGGAAACAATTACTGATGGGTCTGGAGTCATTTGGCAAAGTTATGAATTGTTTATCATTTCCATGATTAACTATATGAGCTCCCAGAATTAAAAAGAAAGTTTATAGTTCACAGAACAAGTAAGAGGCTAAAATTTTCAAAACCAGGTACTACTACTACTACTACTAATTATTCTTGTTACTATTGCTGTTGTTATTATGTAACACATAAAAGATTAGAAGTCTAGCAAAGAATTCTTGCAGTCTGCACTGGATACTGTCCCCTAAATGACATTATTTGTCTCAGTTAAAAATTATACATAGTAGAAGAGTTGAGCTTTATTTTTTTGCTTGATTTAGCTCAGCTTACATCATAATTAATAATGAATGTACTTTCACACAGCATCCATTAACCCACCAAAATAATACTTTTCAGCAATTTAATTTTAGATTTGTAAAAAAATACTAATTTTGAATCACTGCGAACCACAAAATACTAATTTCAAAGCACTGCAAACCACAAATAACATATGTCATATTTTCAAGTTTGTTTTTACATTATTATAGTTTACTAAGTAAAAGAATATGGAAATATTCAGTATCATTTGTACCTTTGGAATTAATTTTCTCAGCAAAAAAGGGAAGAGTTTAAGATAGTATGGTTTAATAATATTGTGGTTCTCTCCACAGAATTCTGAGTCTGACCCCAAAATGGAGAATTTGTTCCCTCCAGTTTTAGATCAAACTGGAACCAAAGCCACTGAAGTCCAAATCTTCAAACACAAATTCAAAATTCCCTCTGAAATTCAAAGGGATTCAGGCATATGTTTCTAGTTTTGACCTGTCTTTACTGGTGACAAAATTTTCAGAGTTTCTATAGAAGCAGACTAAGTATATGGCTGCTTCTTCTTGTCCTTCACTGATATAACATACCCCACATAACACCTTTGTATTATTGCGTTAAAATTATGTTACAGTGCTTCAGTTTTTCTTAGTTAAAATAATTAGATACAGTGTTAAGATAATAAGATGAAAAATGGTTAATGTGCCAGTATGTCTGTATCCCATTAGAACTGGAATTTTGTTTCTGTTCACTTTGGCTTATGTTCAACATCCTCTGATTTTGAAAGAATAAGCAATGCTAGCATATTCCTGTGTTTCTGAATAAAGCTGTACCATAGACTCCACAGGAATAAATCCATGCAATTATTTAATGGTCAGCAAATAGCATTTTTATTCCATACCACAAATATTCTTGGTTGGTTGTGAAAAGGCCCGAATTAGTGGATGGAAACAGGATCCAGTCCCACCCTCCTCATTAGCAGAAACATCAGGATAATATTTATCAGGAATTCACAAGAAAAGTCAAGTAAGGGCTTGTCTACACCCAAAAATTGTGTCAGTTTAACTTTAATATGGCCTCCTTGTATATATCGCAATACAGTCTAATGATGTGATCACATGCTATTTTTTTTTCTGCAGATCCCTGCTTCATTAAGTGCACAGGATGGGGAACCATGCTCTCAGGGTTAGTCAGAGCAGTGTAGTGAAGGAGGCCGCTGTTTGGGAGTATGCAAAATGTAGATGAGAACTAGCATGAGTAGACACACCAAGCTAGCTCTAGGGTACTGAGAGACGTGAAAGTCAAGCTGACAAACGTCACAGTTTGTCATGTGATCAAAATGTTTTACAGCCACGCAGTAACACAAGTGCATGGCTTCAAAGTGCTTTAAAAATGCCTGATTGGGTAACAATCTGAATTCTTATTGTATGAGTGTTCAGGTGAAGGCACTCCGAAGTAGAATGCCTTCATTAATGTCTTGTCAGCGCAGTCAGGAGCAGAGCTCAACTGATGCAACCCAGCTTTGTTCCATGAGCTGTATTCAGAATGAGGGGGGAAAAGAAGGGGAATGAGTTCAGTCGGAGGGTTTCCCAGCCAGGCTGGAGGGTGGAGGCTTCAGTCCACACTCCTGCCTCACTCCAGCATGGCTGGGGAAACTCCGGACTGAACTCACCCCCTGCCTTCCCCACCTCCTTCAGCGTTGCCAAGACTTAAATATGAAATGATCATATTGGAAGCTCAAATTATTGTATTTTCTGAAAAACTACTGTACATTGAAAAAATGTATGCAAATACATCATTTTTATTTTTAAGTAACATCATGTTGCCTTATTATCACCACACCCTGCACCACTCTACATGACACTTCCCACTATGAAGTTTTGTTTATAGATTCATAGATTGTTACAGGCTGGAAGGGGCCCTGCAGATCATCATCCACTGCTCTAGGCAGGAAGACAGCTAGGGTCCAGGGACCCCAGCGAGATGACTGCCCAATCTCCTTTTGAAAATCTCCAGGTAGGTGACTGCACCACCTCTGGAGGGAATTTATTCCACAGTCTGGTCACCCTGACTCTGAAGGAGTATTTCCTGAACCGGCCTTCCAGGAGTTTGTATCCATGTGTCCTGGTCTTCCCCAGGGATGCCCTAGTGAACAGTTGTTCACCGAGTTCCTGATGTACTCCCCTGATATAATGGTAAGTTGCTATCAAGTCCCCTCTCAATCTTCTCTTCTTTAGGCTAAAGAGGTCCAGGTCCCTCAGCTTTTCCTTGTATGGCTTGCTTTGCAAGTCTCTGATCATACAGGTGGCTATTTTCTGGACCCCCTCAAATTTTTCCATGTCCTTATTGAAGTGCAGTTTCCAGAACTGAGTGCAGTACTCCAACTGTGGTCTTAGCAGTGCTGAGTACAGCAGGAGTACCACTTCCTTAGTTTTACACAAGATGCATTGGTTGATACATGCCAGCATGTTGTTTGCCCTGCTGGCCACCTCATTACACTGACAACCCGTATTCATGCAATGGTCAATCAGTACCTCTTGGTCCCTTTCGGCCATGGTGCAAATCAAGCTGTCACCACCAAGCCTGTATGTATGTTGAGGGTTGTTTGCCCCCAGATGGAGCATATTGCACTTGGAAGTGTTAAACTTCATCTGGTTCTGGTCTGCCCAACTCTCCAACCTGTCCAGGTCTGCCTGTATCAGCAACCTATCTTCTGACATGTCTGCACTGCCCCCTAAGTTGGTGTCTTCTTCAAAATTGGCCAATGAGCTTTTCACTCCTCTATCCGAATCATTGATAAAGATGTTGAAAAGCACTGATCCAAGCACAGACCCCTGAGGAACACCACTGGCCACTTCACGCCAGGATGACACAGATCCATTCATGAGAACACTCTGGGTCCTACCCTGTAGCCAGTTTCCCACCCATTGAACCATTGAGCAGCTGAGCCCACAATTTTCCAGTTTTATCACAAGGATATCACGGGATATTAGATCAAAGGCCTTTTGGAAGTCAAGGTATATAAAGTCTCCCATGTCTCCCATGTCCACATGGTGAAAGACTTGGTCATAGAAGGAGATGAGATTGGTAAGGTAAGATGTACCTGCGACAAAGCCATGCTGACTGTCGTTCAGAATCAGCCAGTTCCTTCAGCACACTTGGATGAACTCCATCCAGTTCTGCTGAATTATAAATGTCTAGCTTTTTTAATTGGTATTGCACCTGCTCAGCATCCACAGTAGGGAGGCTGTCAGTCCCAGCATGTCCCCTGTGAGCCTTATCTCGCATGACTTTCCCTTTGGTTTGATGAAATACCGAAGTGAAGTGGGCATTCAGGAGTTCAGTTTTGCCCTGGTTGTCAGTTACCAGGTGTCCTGAGGTGTTAAGCAGGGATCCCACACTTCCATTTGTTTTCCTTCTACTGCCAAAATACTTAAAGAAGGAGTTCTTATTGTCCTTGACTCCTGTAGCTTACCTAAACTCCATTGCTGCCTTAGCTTTCCTGATCATTTCCCTACAAGTGCTGGCCACTGTTGTATAGTCCTGTTTGAGGATCATCCCTAGCTTCCACTTGGCGTACATCTCTTTTTTCCTTTTTTAAGAGGACTGCAATGCCCCTATTAAGGCAGGAGGGCTTGCCAGCCCTTCTGCTGCCTTTCCTCTTTGCAGGGATGGTTTTCTTTTGTGCTTTAAGGATTGTGTCCTTGAGCAATGACCACTCTTCATGCACCCCATTTGCCTTGTATCCTTATCTCACATTGCCTCCTCTACTAATGCTCTGAGCTTATTGAAGTCAGCATTTTTGAAGTCCAGGACTTCAATCCTGCTGGTTGATTTGTCAACCTTGTGGTGATCGGTGAACCTGATAATTTTATGGTCACTGTCACCCAGGTTACCCTCAATGTTCAAGCCACACACTAGATCATCTCCCTTGGGCAAGACCAAGTCTAAAAGAGTGTTACCTCTGGTTGGCCCTTGCACTTCCTGGGCCAGGAACAGCTCCTCGATCACAGTCAGGGAACTGCATGAATGATCTGACTTAGCCAAGTGTTCCTCCCAATCTATGTCTGGGTAATTGAAGTCACCCATGACAACCAAATGCCTTGCATGCATGGCATGGCCTCTGTCAGTTTTTGAGAGAACTCCAGATCCAGCTCTTACTACAGGCCACCAAACCAAGAGGAAAAGTCTGCAGTTAGGTTTCTCTCACCTCGCCCTTCCCCCCTGCCCATAGCTTGACCAGAGGGCTTCAAGCTGCTTATCTTTGGAACCAATACCAGCCTCCAGAGAGGTGTACTGCTCTCTCACGTAGAGAGCCACCCCTCCACCTTTTCTCCTTACTCTGTCCATTGTGTGCAGGATGTAGCCCTCTACGGCTATACTTCAATCATGCGAGGAGTCCCTCCGTGATCCCTACCAGGTCATATTGCTCAATACAGAGCAGGAGGGCTAGCTGCTGATGCTTGTTCCCCATGCTCCTGGCATTGGTGTACTGGCAGCTGAGGCCCCCAACTGACACCCTCGATTTCCTGCGATGCTGTGGGAGGAACTTTGTTCCAGTCCCTGGGCATGCTCCACTTGGAGTTTCCCTGTCCCCCAACAAAGTCAGTTTAAAGCCCTGTCTAGCAGACCAGCCATCCCTGAGAACAGGGCCTTACATCTCCCTGTGAGGTGAATTCCATCTCAGCCTCAGAGTCCTCTCTCTCTGAAGTGCATTTAATTCTTTCTTTAAGTTTAACTCTTTCTCTGACTAGTTAAATTGAACTTATTACTATGATTATTCTTTTCTCTTTGTTTTGTGGTTCAGGTCTGTGTATTGTAAATCTTCTAAATTTTATTTGCAGCTTTCTGTATTAAGTACATGTCTAGAATTTACAAACAAGGCAAGCACAAAACCCCTTTGACTTTCTATTGATTCAAGATTGTATATAGCATTTAAAATAAAGCTTTTAGTATTATTACACAATGAGATTTAGCTATATGATCATTATGCAGTTATTTTATATTGTTCACTGTGAGTCTCCAGTTAAATGGCAAAGATTACTTACTCACCCTCACTTTGGTCCCTGTCAAATTCCAATTTGATGTGAGTGAGAACTGGGTCATCAAAGTGGAAGCATTTCTTTATGTTATCAGTATTTCCGTTGGTATCTTTGCTGTCCATTGAACAGAGTGAAAACTGTCGGTCTGGCTTGCATGCTTAATTATAGGCATAGGTGACAACTTATCCTACAGTATATTATGGGAATATGTATGATAGCAATGCTTTAACACTGTGATGTGATCACATAATCAAGTAAACTAACTCAGCTCTGATTGTTGCTGGAGTGACTTACATGTTTGTTTTTTTTCTCAAATTTAATTACACAAAAAAAATCATACATTTTGAACACTTAATATTATCTATCATACATCATACAAAGGTTGAAATCATTGTATAAGTCATTGAAATTATACAATAATTATTGTACACCTGACAACACTGCCCCCCTTCCATCCTGAGAGAGCATGGGAACTTGAAGAGGGGCTGGGGCTAGGAGGCAGAGGTTGCGGACAGCAGCCTGTCTCCCCCGATCACTCCAAAGGGGAACTGGATCACACAGCAAACATCTGTTGGATCAGGAGCGTTGGTCTAACTCGCGATGCTTTCTGTGAAGCATCATGAGTTAGACCAGGGAGCTACATGTCTGTCAGCACCCTTAATCTTTCCAGCATGAATACTAGCAGTTACAACCAGGAGGCAAAGGCAAGCAGCCAGAGTGTATATCCAGTGAGCTTGTCAGCCAGTTGCTAACATGTACTTAAACAGAAGCCACCCTACCTGTGCTTCTGTTGCTACTCATGATAGCCAGTGTGCTTATCTGTGCTGTAATCATGCTTTCATTTTGCTGTATAGACACGCACTATACCCCTGCCTCATTTGTTACAGAAGGTAATTGTGGTGTGCAATATGCAGTGAATGAAAAAGGGGATTTCAAGAAGAGAGAAGATGGTTTTCTGGTTAAAAAACTTCAGTGCCATCTTGAGAAACTGTATCTTCTCAATTTTTCTCCTCTGCCATGGAGTTCCTGTGAGACACTGGGCACCAATTTTTTCTTGGTTGGTCTTGTGTTGTGTATTGCTTATTTTCTGGGTGCTAGGCTTGCAAGGCCTGGGATTTGATTTTTCAGAAGTGCTAAGTGTTCACAGCTGCAGCTGATGTCACTGAGAGCTATGTTTTAAACACGAAAAGTGCTACAGAATACCAAGTTCTCTGAAAAATCAGGCTCTTTCCATCACCAATTAGACACCCAAAATTAGAAGACACTTGATCTCAGCATATGTGCCTTATTCCTATTTACAGATGGAGAACTAATAATACCAGATCACCTCACAGGGACATTGTATAAAGATTCACTAATGTTTTGTAATGAGTGCCAAAGAATGCCCTTCACAGCAGGGTTACAATAGTGTGTAGTAAAATAAGGTCACAGTTTGATCATTGTTCATTGATCAAAAAGAAAAAATAACAGTATCATAGCTTGTACCACAAAGGTGCCATGGACTGTCCTATAATGCA
The DNA here is from genome assembly GCA_030014935.1 of Caiman crocodilus. Classification (NCBI taxonomy): domain Eukaryota; kingdom Metazoa; phylum Chordata; order Crocodylia; family Alligatoridae; genus Caiman; species Caiman crocodilus. Next base: position 37,217,173 of record JAGPOW010000261.1, on the reverse strand, counting down.
TGCATATAAGGTTGCCCATGTAACCTTAATTCTGGTATTTCTTATTTTGAATGCTCAACTTTACAACCTAAACATTCATTTAATCTATTTTTGTATGTAATATTGTACCTAGAACAGTCAAAGATGCACCTGCTGAAATATGCATGAAATCATATCTTTAGTTAATTTTTGTGTGCTCCAAACTTATTTAACCAACTATCACTAGCAACAAAATTTAGTGCTAGCTTAAGTACTTAAACTGTGCAAAAGTTGTTAAAGCAATGGCAGTTTTTAATGTAGGTTTGTACAGCAGTTGCATTACAGGTGTGTAACACAGTTTGTTTTAACACTACAGATTTTCTTCACTGTTAAAAAATTATAATGAATGTTGCCAGGGCTGGACTGGGCTATATGTTTGGTAGCCTTATACCTGAGATTGCTTGGATCCATGTTCTGCTGACCCACAAAGCATAGATAAAAGTCCTTTAATAATTCCTCAGTAGAGAGACATAGTTAGCTGAAGTCAGACAGAATGCAATGCAGGGTAGGACCTTATAAACTAACTAATGCAGAGAGACACAAGATTTTATAGGCAACAGTGATTTAGAACCTGAGAGGAAAAGGAAAATTACCATCCGGGGCTTTAATCTTCTCTCCTGCATTTGGAAATTTAGAGAGGAAGAAAACAGCATGCTGTCTTCTCCTCTGTGCAGTGAGGCACTACAAGAAAGTTCTACAGTAAAGAAGTTTCTTTCACTGCATCTTGGGTGTAGAGGGAGAAAGGAAACTTCAGTTAGGAATTGGGATGTACTGTCTGGAGCTCTTGTAGACAAAAAAGGAACCACAGTAGAGGGTGTCCATCATAGAGGACATTCCGATTTTCTGCTACTCTGTCCTCTATTGATATGAAATCTGATGCCTTTACGTCCTCTATTTTCCTCTTGAGCCCACTGGATATATCTTTTTCTCTTTAAGAGAAAAATAGAGGACATAAAGGCATCGGATTTCTTGTCAATGGAGAACAAAGGACAACCGGACTGTCTTCTATGATGGTCATCCTAAACCACAGTGAATAGTTACAGATTGCCTCCTACTAATGCTAGCTTCCTCTTTCTCTCCTTATATTACTGAAAAGTACAGAAAAATAATGGGAGTAAGAAAAAATTCAAATTTTAGTCATCCTTAAGGAGTAAGGAGCTAGGATTTGGGAAAGTAGAAGATGAGAGAGAAAAGAGTAACTTTGGATGGGGGAGGAACTAAACAATTCAAAAAATTTGGGAGAGCAGTGAAGAAAATATGGTAAAGAAGGAAGAAAAGGATGAGATAAGGATGAAAGGCAAGAGAAGGAAAGCCATGGAAGAAGGCAGAGGTATTAGCTAGGATACAGAAGAGAAGGAAAGATTAATGGAGTGAGAAAAGGAAATGACCAGAATATTACTACAAGACATCTCTGTACTGAAAATTGTACTTGATAGATCACCTTTTGCACTGATGAGTGCAGCAGCTAAATTGTAGAAAATTAGTATTAGTTGTAGTACTGTTTTTTTTCCCCTGCCCATTATAGAGGGGAGCATTCTGTGTTGCCAGCACAGTTGCATCTTTGGGTCTGTCCTGGTCTCTGCATTTTGGATTCCTGTCAAATAGTCTGTTTTCTTTTCCCTTCCAGAAAATACTTGCAGTAACAAACACTTGGACCTCGTCTTCATCATTGACAGTTCTCGCAGTGTACGCCCTTACGACTTTGAGAAAGTGAAGGAGTTCCTTTTAACCATCCTTCAGTTCCTGGACATCAGTCCTGATGTCACCAGAGTAGGCCTTATTCAGTATGGCAGTACAGTCAAACATGAGTTTTCACTGAAAACATTTGGGAAGAGACAGGATGTGGAGAGAGCAGTAAAAAGAATGATGCATCTGGCCACTGGCACCATGACTGGACTGGCCATTCAGTATGCAATGAACATTGCATTTTCAGAATCAGAAGGAGCTCGTCCTCTGAGCCAGAACGTGCCTAGAATAATCATGATAGTGACAGATGGACGACCGCAGGATCCAGTGGGAGAGATTGCAGCTAAAGCCCGCAACTCAGGCATCCTAATTTTTGCCATTGGAGTAGGAAGAGTGGATATGAACACACTGAAGTCTATTGGAAGTGAACCTCATGAAGAACATGTGTTTTTGGTGGCTAATTTCAGTCAGATTGAAACACTGACCTCTGTGTTCCAGAACAAGCTTTGTGGTAAGGAAACTATTTATGGATTTGAAAGCATAAGAGGTGGAGAAAAAAACAAACAACAGAAACATCAAAGGAGATTACTTAGCTTTTATGGTGAAAAATAAAAGCTAAGCAGAGGACTAACTAAATCAGTAAAATATGTGCATCTAATTCATTTAAAGTGTATATATCAGTAAAGGAGTTTAGCCAAAGGACATTCAGAATAGCATGCACAGATATATAGCATATGTAGGAAAGGAGCCAATCCTGTTTTTGAACCCCATAAAAATAATTTAATTCCTAGTGATAATGTGCAATGGTAGAAATAATCAATACTTTTATCATGTATTGCTTAATATTACTTTAGCACAGCCTCCAATCCTTTGCTATTTTAAATGTCAGATAAGTAATATAATCTTTAATTAATTTAATGTTTGTTCATTAGTAATGTCTCTTGGCTATCAGTAAAATGTGGAGTTTATGGCCCTATATATACTATCCTTCCCAATGTCCTTAGGCATTGGCTGGGTTCAAGGAAAAAGACATAGAGATGAAGTAATACTTTTGTTTCATCTGAAGTCCTTTTCAGATTTAAAAAATAATGAAAGGCCATTACTTAGGTGTTCCTCATTCATGCAATAAAGCGGAAAAATAGTTTTTGCTGGTGTATGCTGCTCTTCATTAGACAAAGTTTTCCCTATCAGGTGTTAATTTACTTAGATAATCTTTGAAAAATCCTGTTGTGCTTCAGAGATTCAACCTCTTCCATTGCTTATGGTCAGTGGGTTTTTCCCTTTTACTTTTTATTGATGCCTGGAAACAGCTCTTAATAGAAATCAGCTTGTTCAAAATTATATGAAACTTAGGTCCAAGTGGACATACATCTACACTACATGAATCAGCATCCTCACAACTGGCATTCTAAATGGCTTTCTCAGTGCAGGTCAAGAAAGAAAGGAAGGGATGGGAAGGGATTTTAAAATGCCCTCCTTTCCCTATTCTACAAGAACAGGGTTGAGGCACATCATTATGCTGGTGAAGGGAAGTTTGTATTGCTGCTGCAGTTTCCTGATCCACAGTGTAGCAAGGCCCCTGTGACATTGTAACCTACCAGCAGTGGAATTCATTAAATAATAAGATTTTGACAATATTTTTCTTTCAGTATTACCAGCCAGAAGAGTAAGTTGCATTTAAAAATGTAGTAATTTATTTAATAAAAATGCAGTAAATAATACATTTTAATAGAATGAACATAAAGCAGTACATCACTTTTTTTAAATATATATACTCCACCTCCAAATAGTTCAGAATAATATATCAGGCCACCAGGCTGTACATTTCCCAAGTTGGACACTTGTTTCTTTCAGGGTACCTGAAAAACTGCCCAAATATGACCAAATTATAAAACTCTAAAACAAATTCTGTTCATACAGGCTCAGTAGCGATCTGCTAGAATTTAGAAGCTAAATTCCCATAAGATTCTGTTTGTCTGAGAATGCTTCATACCAAGACTATAGGTAGGAAGTCAGACGTTGCCTACAATGATGGCTCCTGGTTGCCAGGGGATGCTGTGGTGCTGAACTTAAGACTCCCAGGGATGTATGTAGATAACTTGGAAAGGGTTCAGAAGAGGCCCACCCACCTGGTTAAAGGCTTACAGAAAAAACCCTATGAGGCTTTTTTTTAGATAGGTACTTGGCTGGGGTCCTGTGACCCCAGCACTTGTTTCCTGCCATTGGCAGGGGGTCAGACTAGATGGCCTGCTCTAGGCCCCTTCTGCTATGAAACTATGAAGAAGCACTACAGTTAGAATTACTGTTCACTGTCCCCAAGGCTAATTTGTGCCACAGAAGTAGTACACATAACCTGAGTAGTGTTACACTAATGCAGCTATGCTGCTTCTAATACTTCAGTCCCTCCCTGCCCAGGCAAGTAACCTTACTGGAGCATAGATGCAACAAAAATAAGGTGGAGGGAAATGGGGTAGAGGAACAGGAGCTAGAAGAAATGGAGTTAGATAGAAGCAGACAGGGGAAGACTTGGTGCCAGTCAAGAATATAGCTGTAGGGGGATAGGAGCCTCTATGAAGCAGACAGGAGCAAAATAAAGTTTCTTTACAATACCATTGGTGGTGTTATCCCCATTTAAAGCTAGAGGGACTGAAGCAGAGAGACTGAGGCTAAAACTGCCAAAAGGTTCCAATATGGGGATGATATCATAGCCATGATTGTGTAGCTACACGCATCCCGCAATGCGGTTAAATTGCACCTCCCCCCCAGCTGCTGTTTGTCTCTCCTCCTTCTCACTGTCTCTCCCCCTATTTTACTGTGTGTACATTAGTAAAATCACACTTTTTTATGTGACGCTTAATGTGCAGTAAAATAGGCTAAAGCACATGTGTACATATGCCCATCCTGGCACATCTTAATAGAAGCAGACAAGTGAGTTGGACACAAAGCAGCTTAACTAAGAAATTCCTTATGACTTCCAGAGGCTACTAAACTAATACTGGATGGAAGCTCTCTATTTATAACACCATGTGAGCTGGTGAGCTGTAAAAGAATGGATATTATAAATACCCAGACTTTTATCAAACTAGTGGTTTGCAAAGGGTTAAACTGTAGCCCAGATGGCTCCCACTCAGTTGCCATTGCCCACATTGATGTGCACAGAATGAGGCAGGGCCCTATAGGAAAAAAGTATATTATCATATAATCAAAGAGTATCAAAATGCATAGGCTCAAATTAAGACTACATGGGCATCCTTAATTCTACAATTTCCTAATTTCTGAGTGTTTGATTTAGTAGCTTGAATGTTTTCATTTTTAATGTTTTGTTTGTGTTTTGGATGTAATAGTCTATAAACAAAATCTTGTGCTGGATTTCCTCACTTTTAAATAGTCAGACTGTCTAATGCCAGATGTGTCAAATGACTTTGTTGTCTACCTGACAACTGCCATAGTTAAAAGTGCTCTTTTTGACATGATGAGTTAATATCAGATCATCGTGGCTAGTAACATACAGCCAGCAGGAGACTTATGTTTGGGGGAAAAAAAAACAGTGGCAATCTTAAGCTTCAATTTCAGAGGAGCAGTGATGCAAAAGAAAAAGGCAAAGAGTTAGAGCAGATCTTAGTCACATAAATAAATAAAAAGTACTTGAAAAAATGGTATTATACTAGATGATGAGAGATCCAAAAATTTAACAAGGGAGTTGGGAATTGTAGTGGTTTGCACATTAGTTATGAATTTATAACCCTGGGAATATTTTCAAAGACAATATGTAGCATATTCTTTCTCAAAACCATATTGTTTTATTAAAAGTACCACACACACCAAATGCTAAGCTATTTTTCTGACTTCTGTTGTGGCTATTTGAAAACCATGGAAGTTAAATATATTCCACAAGTGTACAGGGGCATAGGTTGTAGCTGTGTTGGTCTAAGGACATCGGCAGACAAGGGTCTTTGGGTAAATCTGATATTTTTTATTAGACCAACTCAAATAGTTGGAAACATTCTTCTTTGCAGGCTTTTGGATATAAAACATGGCGGGTATATTTATACCTGAAAGCTTTCAAAGAAGAATTTTTCCAGCTATCTGAGTTAATGCAATAAAAGATAGATTTATCCAAAGAACCTTGTCTTTCCATAAATTGAAAGATTTATTCATCTAGTATACTAAAGATATCTTCAGTTCTTAATAGTCCAATGCACAAAACATTATCCTTAATCAGATATTCACTGAGAAGGATTTCACCTTATGAAGTGACATGAAAGCAATTGACCATATGAAAAAAGAAGATTGGAGGCAATTTTTAAAGTCCAAAGAAGATTTGATCTGAAAAACAGCTCAATAAAATCATAATGAACACCATTGAACTGGCCCTAACTGCTCTTTTTTGCATTGTTTTCTACTCTTTTGCATTTTACTGCTTGTTTTAAGTTTGAACAATAACAAAAAATACATTTTTTTAATCTGGAAAGGCTAGTAGTTTGCATGACTGAAGGAAATAGTAGCAGTACACAACTCCTGAGTAACAGGTGTAGCAATTGGCTTGAGTCTAATCCAGGTTTAGGCAAAATGTGGCCCACGGGCTGGATGCAGCCTGCCAGGCCATTCTGTCCGGCCCACGGGGCTCCTGAAAATTTAGAAAATTAGTATTTATCTGCCCCTGGCTGCCTGTCACGCAGCCCTCAATGGCTTGCCAGAAGTCAGTAAGCGGCCCTGTGCCCAAAATAATTGCCCACCCCGGTCTAATCTATGGCTCCATCTACACTTTAAATTTAAGGCACAATTAACCAGTTAATCATGTCCTAAGTGGCCATCCACCCACATGTTCAATCAAATAATGATATGATAAAAAGAGGAATAAACTATAAAATTATTCCACAAAATATGTATATTAACTTTGCTGCTGCTTCCTTCATGCCATTAACTGAACATTTGGCCAGGGCAACTGTGGCTGGGAGTCCTCTCAGGTGATCAAAGCTCCCAGCTGGGGTGCCTATGTGCACCCCTCAGCCTCAGAGCTCCAAGCTGATGCTGACGCCCAGCTTCCCATGTCCCATGCACCCCTGTGGTTGGCAGACTGCAGCTGAAGCAGTGTCCTAGCCACCAGGATGCCCCAGGCACCCCCATGGTTGTAAGACCATAGCTGACATGGTCTCCCAGCTGTAGGGGTGTACCAGGCACCCCTGCACCTGGGAGATCATAGCTGATGCAGTCTCCCTGTCACAGGAACCCCTGGGGTGCACCTGCAGCTGGGAACCCAGACGATCTGATAGGGTTCCCAGCTATGGGAGCTTACTTCTTGCTGGGGCAGGCAGGGGAAGCCTGGGGTTGTAATCCTGGGCTCACTCTGCACCAGCAATAAGGTGTAATGGGATCTGATTCAGGATCCCACAATCATGCATCCAGCCAGGCACATATGGCATGGCAGGAGATGTGATTGTGTGGATCATACATCAGACCCCATCATGCTTTTAACTGCATGTCTACAGGGGTCCCATGTCTTTATTTGACTCTCCGTATAATGAAATCCAAGCTATACATAGAATTTTTTCATCACTTTGTTTAGTAGTGATTCCATTTAATTTTTCTGTTATGTGGTTATTTTCTTTCTTCAACAATATTATAATTAAATATTCACTAGAATTATTTATTTAAAGTATTTTTTCCTAAAAGAACTCTATTGCAATTTGTTATATTTATTTCACTGGGCTCCATGCCACTTTGAATCCCAGGGTATTCAATATTTCCAGGTATCTCTCTTATTTGTTACAAAAAGAACTCGTCCATAAATTGTGTTTTGTCCACATTAATCCTGTGTAAGATTTTAACTGTTAAGGCAGACAATTTTCTTGTGTGATACCACAAATAAAACCATGGTTAAAATGTCAGCCAAGGAAGGAAATATCTTAATTACAAAACATTTTCTAACATAAATATGCAGTACTTATCATTATAGTTTAATTACACAATCACATATAGGTTTTACACTTCACTTATTCTGGAGAAAAAAGTTGTCTATGCAGCTGATTTGATAAGTCTTTAAATACCTGAAATATGATTATAAAGATGACAGCTAGATTATTCTCTGTGGCTTCAGGGAACAGGACTAGGAACAATGGTCTCAGCTTGCACCAGAGGAAATTTAGCTGGGATACTAGGAAGAAGTGTCTTACTATGAAGGTGGTTAAGCACTGCAACAGGCTGAACAGAGAGGTTGTAGAATCTCCATCACTGGAAATTTTAAAGAGCAGGTTAATTGACTGGGTTGCTTTAGTCAGGGACAATCCTGCCTCGATGCATGAGCCAAACTAAATGGTCTCACAACATCTTCCAAACCTACTATTATTTGACTTTGTCTTGGTTGTTTAAATTTACTGCAGAATTCTATAACATAATCCTAAGCAATCAATCTGTTTTCACTTCAACTATGATCACTATAAGCTAATCATGGCAACAGCTAACATTTTGACTTTCTCTTCTCTTCTCTTCTAGTGCCTCACATGTGCAGTATTGCTGAACATGGCTGTGATCACTTCTGTATTAACACTCCTGGCTCCTACACATGCAAATGTAAGCAGGGATACATTTTGAATGCTGACCAGAAGACTTGCAGCAGTAAGTTCTCTTTCATAACTTTGCTCTTTCTTGGTCACATAATACCTGGAGACTCATACCCCTTCAAGGAAGGCAGAGGCAGAAAAGTGGACTGGGATATACATTTAAACAACTGAAGAAATAGCAACTTAGGAATCTTTCTATCAGCTCAGAGCAGTGGTTCATCTACTTCAATAACTGTCTCAGTAACAAGTACCAGATGTTATAATGAAAATCAGTAAATCCTAGGATAGACTATCATGTAGCAAGTTAACCACAGAAGCAGGTCCTTCCTAACCTCTGTCTAAATCAGACAAGTTTATATCTTTTAAAAAAAAACAGATTTAATCCTTTTGTGTAATGGAATAGTGAATATTCTCATATGTACAAAGAGACATTTTTTTCCCAATTCTAAGCAACTAGCCTCAAACTAAACTAAATTTTAATCCATAGAATAATATGTTCAAAACAGTATTCTCAGCTCTAGAAAGCATTAATATCCTATATGCCAGGTTCTGATTAATTTTTCCAGAAAATAATGGGTTTATCGAACACCTTCATTGTATTGGTTATTGTGTATTTGTTTGTTTAACTTGCCTTCTTAAGTTTTTTTTTTCCTCCCAAACTATGTGCAGATTATCATGATCATACACTTTTGAGACTGTAAAGCAGAACAAAAGGATGAGAGCATGGTTGAAAGAGACAAAATGTTTATTTATTTCTGGGTGTTTATATTTTCTGTGTGTGTTTATATTATGTTCTTCATCATGTCTCTTGATCTGAAGCAGGCAGCTGTAAAACAAATTCTCTGTGCCAATGATCTGAACCCAGTTCTAATGAGGCTTCTTTCTAGTAATATAAATTAATTCAGTGTCTGGCAGCCTTAGAGCCTGATCTTAAGTTTTCTTTACTGTCTTGCCATAAATTTCACTGAGGATGTTTTGCCTCTCAACACATATTTAGAACAGTCTCTTAGTTTTTTGTCATGAATATCAAATGTTATAAATTACATTAAGCAGTGAAGGTAACCCACATTTTTTCTAATGATTCTTAAATAAACTTTATTTTCAAACTTTTTCTTTTTTTTTTTTTTTTTTACCAAATCAAAAAAGGAAAAACCAAAGCCAGGGGAAAAAAATGATGTGTCCATTTCCTTTTCTCTTTCCCTTTTCTTCTCTCACCTTCCACTCCTCAGTGTCCAAAAAAAGTAGAAACAAAAATTGAAAAAAGTGACTGAATCACAAATAGAATTTTCAAAATCCTGCATAAATGCTTGTTTTGCAGCATTCTTTCATTTTTTGACAAGGTGTATTTGGGCTTGATCAAATGCTCTACTAAAGTCAATGGAAATTTTACTACTGATTTCAATGTATAAAATCAGGTAGGTTATTACTCATCAAAGCATAGATTTTCAAAATTTACCCAGGAAACATTTTATATTAGATTATATTAGTCTGATACATTCTTCCTTATTTTCCCTATCTATAATCCCCATTGGAATACAGAAGGTAGAGAAGTCTGATTCATGCAATGATTTTTTTTTTCAGCTCAGGATCTATGTGCCATTGAGAAACATGATTGTGAACAGATATGTGTGAATACACCTGGGTCTTATGTGTGTCAATGCTATGATGGCTTTGAACTTGATGAACATGGAAAGAAGTGTATAAGTAAGTATCAATTTAGAAATTTGTGGTTATTGTTGGACATAAACCAAAGGGAAATCCAGTACATCTAAATACAGAGAGCTGCCATAGTCAATGATGGGAATCTCTCTTCACCCACATAGAACTCAAGCATGTGCATAGATTTGTTGCTAGGCTTTTTGTCAATGTACTCTGAAGTACTGAAAGAATGAAAATTTGCCCCAAAATTTTCACACAAAGTAGTGCTGACATTTTGAAAGCAAGAACTACCCCAAGCGTTCTCAATCCCCGGGCTGCAACCCAGTAGGTAGGCTGCCAGTCTGCAGCATGGTTGGCTGTCAGAGTGGAAGTGGCCACGAACCAGCAAACCGCGGCCCCCCCAGAGCCAGGTGGAGAGGTCACAGCTCCTTCCACAGGTCCCGCAGCAGCTCAGGGTTTGGCTCACCACCCCGCCCCCGGCCAAGGGGCGGGGGTATGCTTACCTGTCTTTCAACCAGAAATTCCGGCCACGGTCAGCTCTGACTGCCAGGCCACGTTTCGCCAGGCTGTGACCTAAAACCTGTGGGAACCCCTGTACTAGACTTTCTCCTCTAGGCTGCTAGCAGTATACTGACATGATACCGTCTTGATTGATAGCAGAAAAGTGAACAAATTGATAGACACTGGACATAAGTGTTAGTATTACTAGACAAAGGGTTGTCATCTGTTGTGGTAGAAATCAGATCATAGTGTATTTTGGGAGTGGGTGGAAACTCCTGACTCCATTTCAAAGTTGGGCCAGGTTTTCCACATCTGTTCCTGAGAGCATGACTCTCAGAGCATGTAGATAGGTGTTGTGTGCGAATTATGTCTAGAATTGACTAATGTCTATAACAAAACCTGCTTTTGGTGCCTCTCATAGAGGTAACAATAAAGAAGCAAACTAAAGCCTTGTGTACTTAAAATAACAGATTGAATGAAGGTTCAGGAAAACAAATATTAAATATGACATGTATATATCTTTAGGACTGTCTAAAAAACTTACTTTTCACTCCTTCCATGTTTATACCACAGGAAATGCATTTCAAGATAATTTAGTTGGCAGGTTTATGCCATTCTCACAGGTCATCCATGCTGGTTTTATTTCAGAGGAATAGCCTCGTCTCATACCTTCTGTAAGAGGGCTAATAAGTTTTAAGAGAAATTTACCTTTTTCTCTAGGTCCTAAATTCAGAAAAATATTTGCATATGAGGGTTTTTCAGAAAGTAACAGCAATTTTGACATAAAACCATTTGTATGTAATGGGCATGTCTATGTGTCACCATACAGGGATGTTGCTACGGCAGCGTGCTTTGGTACTTCCTTTTAGAAGTACAAAAGCATGGTGCAGTACAGGGGCGATTTCTGCACTGTGTGGGCAGTGCACGCCTGGATTTCCTAGTTACATTGTTATAGCAGTGCACTACATCCGGGGAGCACACTGCTACGGTGACATAGCTGGTGATCACACATAGACCCACACGATTGTTACATCGCCATAGCATGCTATACAACGACATGTAGATGTGCCTAATGAGTATAAAACTACACTGTGAACACTGATGGCACATTTCAGCATTGTCAAATGCATCCATCATTTGTGAATATGTAGAGAAGCGATGTGGTCCAGTAAATAATAACTGCACATAAAGTAGTTGTATTTCAAAATTGCCATTACTTTCTAAAACACCCTTGTACATGCTTAACTGGAAGCACATGCTTTAAATCCCATCAAAATTGGTCAAATACTAGGTCTCTAATTCCACTACAATCGTTCTTAAATTATAAGCAGAAATAATTCCCCGCAGCTGTGCTGTCTTTCCCAGTAACATTTTTTGCCAGTTTAAAGCTCCATGTCATTATGTTAGTTGGCTCTTGCTATTATTTTGACCGTCTTCTTAAACCATTGTTTAGACTGCTCCAGTGCAGAATAGTACTATTTCAAAGTGCAAAAAAGGTAACAGACTGTAACAAATAGACATTCTGCTTGCAATTTTCTCTTCTATGCACACAAGTGAGGGTTTTTATTAGACTTAGGAGTACATGCACACTTTTGAGACACATCCACTGTGTACTTCGTCTTTTAAAATGTTTTAATTATTCTTGGCCTCCAGGTTTGAATATGGGAGTGCCTACTTGCCTCAACATTCTTTAGTTCATTGTTGGGTTTTTTGTGGGTTTACAACTTTTTGAAAATTTCAGAGCACATGGGTTTCATTGCTGTGCATATGCTGATGATGATCAAACCCATGGCTGGCTCCTCAGAGGACATTCATGTGCTTCTTTCCCAATTAATTCATTAGCTATATAGATATAGGTATATATCTATCTATATCTATATATCTAATGATATAATATATATCTAATGATATAGATATAGATCTAATATATAATGATATATCTATATATCTAATGAATATCTATCTATATCTATATATTTGCTTAAAACTAATGCTCATTCAAAGGTCCTAGGATTTATGTACAATTTTAAGGGTTTGTTCTTTGAAGCCGGATTCTTTTTAAATTACAGCTAATAAAGTCTAATAGATCTCAAGGGTGGAAGGAATGATTAGATCATCTAGTTAGACTGCCTGCATAGAACTGGAAATAAAATTTCACCCAAGTGTCTCATATTGAGCTTGATAACTTATGTTTAATTATAATACACCTTCCACTAAGGCACATTTTTCCTGTTTTTCACTGTTAAAAAATATGCCTTATTTCAAATTTGAATTTATCTGAATTCAGCTTCCAGCCATTTGATTTAGTTATCACTTTCTCTGCTGGATTAAAGAGCTCCTGAATATTTGGGATTTTCTCTCTGTGAAGGTAGCTATACATTGCCAAAAACTTACCATTCATTCTTCTTTTTGATAAGCTGAAAAATTTGAACTCTAAATCTAAAAATAGATGTCACCGAATAAAGCAGATCAGCTCTGCCAAAATGCGTCATGGCACAACTGATTTTCCTCATTTGGCTAAACACATGACACACATTGCCCCTTCTCCTGCCTGTTGATGGTGCAGGAGGGCTGATGTGATCTCCAGAGGCAAGTTTGGGCAAGCAAGGAAAGCCCCACTTTCCCTGCTGGATCAGACTTGTCCCTGGAGATCCCAGGAGCGCACATCCTGGTGAACAGGGAAAGTGGGGCTTTCCCACTCACCAAGACTCATACCTGGGAATCTCTGGAGACAGGTTTGGATAAACAGGGAAAGCTCTACTTTCCTCATTTACTCATATGGTCCCTAGAGATTTCAGGGATGAAGCTGGTTAAGTAGGTCTCCACAAGGAGGCATGGGGCACCAGGGTCCCAGTGTCCCATGTCTTCACACCAGAACCCACATAGGCTTTCATTGCTGGAGAAGACCACCCCTGGAGATTGTGAATAGGTAAAATGGGAACCCCAACTTTTCTACTCATTGGAGAAATTAATGAGACTAGGAGAGGGCTGGGCTTAGATAGGAAATAAATCCAGGCCCTGACTTGAGCAGGGAGTAAGATCCTGGAGGCTGCTGCAGGAACATCTATTCAGTAGGATGGCTGCAGTTCTGGAATGCCTACACAGGGAGTGCAACCAGCAAAAGTTTGGAGGTTTTGGAAGAGACTAAGGAGTGGATGAGGTCCCTAGGGCACAGTTAGGGGATCGAAGCCCAGAGAGGGGCTAAGTGTTGAATGTGGGACCCGTGGGGTCCAAAAGCCCAGAGAGGGGCTGAGTGTGGCACCAGAGAGTCAATGAGCCCAAGGGGGCTGAGTGTGGGACCTGAGGTTTCAGGAGCATCAAAGAGTGATGACACCCGCAAGGTATGGTGTAGAGTCAGATGAAGCCATTCAATTAGCTTGCAAAGCTAGTGGTCGTCAGAGTGAGAGCAGATTGGGAAGCGCTGGGGCAGCCTCCCCTATATAAATTCAAGTATATCCCGGTGTGGTGGGTGAATGAAGGGGTGATTACACACAAAAAACAGTGGGTGAGAGCTGCAGGGACTCCAGTGGCTTCACAGCCACCCCTGGAGATGCACCCTGCAACATGAACATCAGACCTAGATGAAGGATACTAGTATCTATCTCACCACTGCTATATCCATACAGACAGTATGATGTGCATTAGATGCATTTAGTCACATAAGTTATTTGTTTTAAGTTTCTCATAACCACCAAGATAGCTTCTGCAATCAGCTTATATAATTATTCATATCATTGTAGTGCAGGGCTTGTGTCTTCCTTTGAAGTTCTGCAGCATTTATCATAACTTGCCAAAATCATCACTGGAACTGTGCTGCTGCGCTAATACAAATAAATATACTTACCGCTACTGATGTTACTTTGTTGGTTCTAGTCTAATATCAGACCTTGTTCTTACTTTAATAGAAGGCTGTCTAATTTCTAAGGCCACATGGTGCATGGCCACCATGCCATGCAGACACTCCTCTCCTGCTGTACAGTGCATCCATGCTGGCACCCACCTTTTCACCAGGAATCCTACCCCCTGCTGCACCATGTGGGAGTAATCCTCCTTCCCCCAACTACATGTGCAGGCACAGGAATGCAATTCCTCCTCCCTCTTCCCTCACTGTAACATACTCCCTCACTGGCACCTCCCTCCACCATTGGACCATATGGGTACGATCCCCCATGTGCAGCTCTACTCCTGTCTCCCCGCATCCTTATACAGCCTCATATTCACCCTTAGCTCCCCACAGTGCTTGCTGTACTGGCCTGCTCTTGGGGGTGAAGGCAAGAAGCAACAGCTGGAGAAGGGAGGAGGAGCCCAGGGATGGCTGCTGTTGCAGTCAGACCAATGAGGGGAGCAGTGGCTAGATTATAATTTAATCCCATGCAGGTTGCATGCAGTCTACAAAGTGTGAATCAGACAGCCCTGTTTTAATAATAGGGCTGCCAAGTTATTAAAAAAATTGATCCCAATTAATTGTGTGATTAAAAAAATTAGTCACAATTAATCGTGATTTTAATCGCACAGCTATAAACTCAAAATTATGCACAGAAAACCTCAAACTATGCCGATACTTTGTATGGTTGAGGGTGGAGGTGAGGTAGGGTGGGGGTGGGAATTTGTGAAGGTGTGGGAGACTTTGTGTGTGTGCAGGGGGGTGGAGCCTGGGGAGGGGGTTCCCATATGCCCTGGCAGAATGCTAGTGGAATGATTAGAGGTCAAGGAAGCAGGCCTTATGAGGAGAGGCTGAGAGACATGGGACTCTTCAGCCTGGAGAAGCGAAGGCTCAGGGATGATTTGGTGGCAGCCTATAAGTATATAAGAGGTGTGCATCAGGAACTGGGAGAATGTTTGTTCAGCAGGGCACCCCAAGGGAAGACGAGGTCTAATGTTCACAAACTACTGGAAGACCATTTTAGACTGGACATAAGGAAAAACTTCTTTATCGTCTGAGTCTCCAGAGTCTGGAATAAACTCCCCCCAGAAGTGGTGCAAACACTTACTCTGGAAAGCTTTAAGAAATGCTTGGCAGCTTATCTTGCTGGGGTGATCTGATCCCAGCTGACTTCCTGCCCCTTGGGCAGGGGGCTGGACCTGACAATCTCATGAGGTCTCTTCCAGCCCTAATGTCTATGAAATCTTTTGAATGTGGGGTACTGTGAGTCAGGAGTAAGGGGCAGCAGCAGGGTAGGAGGGGGATGTGTCTTGGAAGTAAGGGGCAGACACAGACACAGGCATGTACAATGACACACACATGCACAACCACACACACACACACACTGCACAGCAAGTAAGTCTGTGGAGGGGAACAGGGATGGGGGTGTGCAGATAGAGGCCCCCATGGTGAGGGAGGAAGTGGGGCAAGGGTTGGGGTGGGGTGTAGAACCAAACCGTAGTCCAGGCGTGGGGGAGGGATGTTGCTATGTTGCTGCCACCTCCACGCATACACCTAGGGGAGGCACAGGTGACACATGCCCCCCCCAGATTTGTGTGCAGAGCAGAGGCAGGGTGCTCACTGTGGCTTGGGGCTCTGCACTCTGCTGCCAGTGTCCTGGGAGCTGCGTGATGACATGTTGTGCCTCCTACCACTGGGCAGACAGGAGATGCACAGTGTGGCCAGTATGTGGCTCCTGGGGCAAAGGCAGCAGGGCACAGAGAGCCCCAGCATGCAGCCTGCCTCTGTTCCATGCACAAACCTGGGGGGCCCATACCCTTCTGTCCCATAATGTGCCCCAGCTCCAGGGCCTTATTCACCCCTGCCCTTCTCCACTCCCTCCCTCACCATGGGGGTCTTGATCTGCCCCTTGCCCCTTCCCACCCTGATGCCATTCCTCCCCCACAGACTTACCCACTGAGCAATGCTCTACATGCCACTGGGTTGGGCTCCTGTCTGCGTGCAGGCTGCAGCTCGTCATCTGTGTCTGTGCGCACCCTTCTTCCCCCACTGCAGCAACACAGAACTTGTACTTGGGCTGCCCTGGAGTCCTCTGTGCTGCCACCATTGCCCCTGTGGTGACAATAGTGGAGCACAGCTTGGGCACAGGCTCCAAAACCATGTGTGCAATTAATACATAAAAAAAACCGCAAGCACAAATTAATGTGTTAACTGCAATTAATTGATAGCCCTATTTAATACATAATCCTGTTTCTTTCTTATTACAATGTTACCTTGCTATGTAATTTCTTCTCTGTCTTCTTGCAAAGGCCAACATATATTACTGAGATGCTTCATTGTTTTTCACATTTTTCATGGTAAATTCCATTTGTTCATGGGTTTCTTTTGAAACAAAGAATCAGATTCTAAATCCTCTTGTTGTTATTCAGAGTTTCCATATTCAAAGTCTAAACTTCAAAGCCTTTGCATGATGTGATTTAGGTTGATCTTTACTCTTCCACCATGTATTTTCCTTCTGATCTAACTCCACTTGATCTCTTTTAATTACTGATCATTTATACCTAGATTGGAAGAGCACTCTAATTCAGGGGTGGGCAATTACTTTAAGCGGAGGACCACTTACCCATTTTTGGCAGGCTGTCAAGGGCCGCATGTGTAGCCCCTGCACCTTGACAGGTGCCCCACTCCCTGTTCACCATCTTGGGACCAACGTCCCAATGTCTTGGGACCAATGTCCCAGGGCCAGCACTGGTGGGGCCCAGAATGGGGAACAGGCCAGCAGGGATCTGGGGTCTGTGGAGCCAGGCTGGGCTGCACCAGCAGCAGTGGGGAGCTGGCCCAGCTCCATAGAGCCCCTGCCAGCTGGGACCCCACACTCCTGCCACCCTGCTCTGGGTCCCATTGGCACTGATCCCAGGACACTAGTGTGGGTCCTCTGCTTCCACTGGCTCCCCGCCCACTCACACCCAGTGTCCCCTAGCCCCACAGCACAGGCGGGGGGCAGCGCACAGCCCTGACACCCTTCTTGCCAGCAAGCAAGAAGCTGGTGCTGAGCATGGGGAAAAGTGGCCCCTCACTTGACCCATGGTCGGCACCCCGCGTTGCAGGTGCTCACAGCCCACACAGGGCTCTCCAGAGCAGGCACAGGCAGCCCCAGGTGGGCTGCAAACAGCTGCAGCATGAGACACTGGCCATGGAGCAGTTCCCCACACTCAGCACCAG
Source organism: Caiman crocodilus (assembly GCA_030014935.1). Taxonomy (NCBI): domain Eukaryota; kingdom Metazoa; phylum Chordata; order Crocodylia; family Alligatoridae; genus Caiman; species Caiman crocodilus. The sequence goes on along the minus strand of JAGPOW010000261.1, from coordinate 37,199,644 downwards.
CTGTAACCCACCCCCACTGCCAGCCTGGCAGTGGGGCCAGGTTACAAGGTAATGCTGAGTGTGGTGGCAGAAAAGCAGCCCCTCACTCACCCCATACCTGATGCCCCACGCTGCAGCCACTCACAGCCATCCCTGGGCTGCCCGTGCCTGCTCCGGACAGCACCACATGGGCTGCGAGCACCTGCAGCATGGGGTGCCAGCCATGGGGTGGGCGAGGGGCTGCTTTTCTCTGCGCAGGAAAGGAGCCCAGGGAAAAGCTGAGCATGGGAAGGGGAACAGCCCCTCCCCCCCCATGCCTGGTGCCCCACACTGCAGGTGCTCACAGCCCACATGGGGCTGTCCGGAGCAGCTTCACGTGGGCTGCAAGCAGCTGCAGCATGGGGCACTGGGCATGGGTGGGGAGGGGCCACTTCCCCCTCCCACGCTTCTTCCCTGCCTGGAGTCCTCCCCACCACCACTTACCTGAACTTCCCGCGCTTGGGCAGCTACATGCTCCCAGCCCAGAAACCCTGGCTGGGGCTTCCAGCTGAGGGGGTGGGCCCTGCTGTGCTTCCCCTGGGTCCTACTGCCCTTGGTTCCTGTCATTTTTGGACTTTTCTATTTTTGACAGGACAGAGAAATATTAATTTTCCAAATTCTTTTAGGGGCCCCGCGGGCCAGATAGAATGGCCTCATGGACCAGATGCAGCCCATGGGCCATATTTTGCCCACCCCTGCCCTAATTCATGCTATTAATGCTGCTGCCAATATTGGTCATTTTAATTGTAAGTTTAAAGCATACTGTTTACACTTTTTGTTTTTAGATATTTTTTTGCCTCATTTATGATTTCATCTTTCTCAATTCCTTATGGTACATGTGAATAATTCAGTTTATCCATGAAGATTTAAATCTAAGCAGCCATTCTATATTCTTTTGCACCAAAAAACTAACCTGCTGTTCCTATTAGCAGTGTATCTGTATGAACTGATTTGTCTGATTTGAGCAACTTTAAACTTCAGAACTGATGTTATTACCAAAAAGTTCTACTTATGTGAATGTCATCAAGAGATACGTGCTTATCCCTGGTGGAAAATCCTGTAAATGTGAATGTACAGTGTTAAATCAGGGCCTATAACTCTCCATTTTCATTAGTTTAAACTAACATATTCGTTTTTGTGGATAGCATTTATAAGTTGAATGATTTGTTACAAAATAGGTTGAAAGAGGGGTCTGCCTGGTGCGCATATGTATCAGGCACAACAGAGAATAAAGCATTACAAAATGTTTTAAGAAAGCAATGGTTTACTTGCAGTTTCTGGCATTTTGTCTTCTATTTATCAGTGGGACATTGAGGCAGATCACTGTTAAAGTGGCAGAGATGTTTTTTCCAAGATATTTTAGACCTTTACCATAGGAGGAAGTAGTAAAGAGCATAACAAATGAACACTATGTTAATGGGCCCAGTTTGTTACTCCGGCCTTCTTCCTCTTCAGAAAGGCTAAATTATCCAGTTAGGAAATAGAACAAAACCATGCCACTTAAGCAACCAATTATACATTTGCTTATTAATACTTAAATTGATCCTCACAGCTTGGCATTCATCAGCAATGCAGAGACTGAAATCTGACCACTCAAAATGTTCATTGAAAAATTTTGAATGGCTGGTAACTTGATTGTCCTGTGTTTTCAAGGATAATGTGTGAATAGAAAGGTTAGATTTGTAGACTAAACTGTGTCAATGCAGTTGTGACTTCTTTGCTGCTGCTAAAGGAAGATACAGAATACAGTAATTCCTCTTCAAGGGTTTATTGACAAGGAAGCAAGAGAACCCAGGACCATGTCAAAAAGGAAACTAGGTCTCCTGGTTGGCTTGCCAAGCCACATTACTAGGCAAGATCACCAGCCTAATGAAGGCTGCTCCCATTCAGAAGAACAAAAAGCTTCCAATAAAATGCCCTTGTGCTAAACCAGGCTTTCATCCTTCAGGATCTCTCCTTCAGGGACTGCTGGTCCTTCTGGGCTCACTCTCCTCTTGTTCCTGGTGCAGCTGAGTGTGCTCTCCTCTCTTTCCTGGCACTGCTGCAATATTCATACTGCTGCAGCTGCTGGGCTTATGTTCTTTTCTGGCACTGGTGTGGTTGCTGTCATCTCCCTGTACTCTCTGCAGTTTTCTAGCTGACTTCTGGGTCCTTATGCTCTCACCAAAGTCTTCTATCACCCCCCTTAATTAATTTCTCCCTTTCCTTCTCTCCCCCCAGGTTTCTTCCATGCATTCTTTATTTTCTAACCCTTTACTCTAGCCTTTGTTCTGCTCCTGTTAGCTCTCATCACTCACAAAGTTCTGGAAGATTTATGTAGATGTTATAGGCGTGGACCTATAGAGAGAGCAGTATACACACAATCCTGCTATAGTACCAGCAGAACTGGGTAGGGGGCATAAGCATCCAGAGGTAAAACTGGAAACTAGAAAGAAACGATGGACACGGTAGAACCAAGAAATTTGTCCCCTGCAAAAAAGTGTGGGATAACCTCATCAGACGACTGCCTAAATGCATTATTCATTCTCTAAGAAATATAACTCCCCATTAAAACTTATTTTATTGAAATATATACAGTCTTATACTAAGAACTGTGAGTTGCATGTCAAAGTGCTAACATTCTGCTGTGTATTCCATTAGTAGGTACAGATGTATGCAGATGATAAAGCTGTTAACTGAACTGTGAAAGACAAATAAATAAGAAGAAAAACTAGAAAGGTTTATTCTTGATTCTAATTGTGGGTATTTTCTATAACATCCAAATAAATTATGGCAGTGCCTTGAGGTGGGAAGTCTTTTATAATACTTCTCGGTATTTCCATGGATATTTAATTCCATGAAGAATTTAATAGCCTGCTTGCTGAAAGAAATGTGGCAGAAAGATTTCCATTTTCAACAAGTATGACTCCAGCAGTAATCGGAAAATAAGAGGATGAAAAGAATCAATAGGTGGACTCTGAACATGGCCCAACAAAGCTAACCCCTTCCTGAGGGAAGCTGATTAGCATCCCAAAATTATTATAACAGCAAAATCATAGCTGTGCCCAAAAGTAATTGGCAAGAGAAAATGTGCAGCTCATACAGTCAGTACCATGTCGTCTCCAGTGTAAAGTCTGAAGAAATTGGCATTCTAGCTATTGTCAGAAGCCAATGGAACTACTCCTGAGAGCAACAGCTCACCAAAGTGAGTAAAGGTTTATGCTTTATCATTCAGAGAGCAAGCCTGGAGAAATACATATCTTGTGTGAATTATTTATTGTTTTTCTCACTTGTTCCCACAATACATTAGAGACTTTATGGAAATAGGGAGGCACAGTCCCTTCCCCAATGATATTTCAATCTAAAACAACAGATGGACTAGCAGAAAGTATGAGGGACAAAAGTAGGCAGGGTGATGTTCCTAATATGTTGATAAAACATTACAAATAACTGTAGATGGTATCTAGTTGTCCTTCAACTCTACTGTTATTAGTTGGCCACTTGTTTATAGGCATCATGACAGAAATGGGTCTTTGTGAGGGATCTGAACGTAGAGAAAGGGTTGGTCTTTTGGGGAGGGTCAGGTAGGACTTTCCTCAGGTAGGGCATGGTCTGGAAGAAACCACAGTACAATCTAATATTTTGTAATTATTTACTAGGAGCAAAACAGGCTCTTATGGATATGCTTTTTCTTTAATTAAACAAGCATTAATTTTGATGGGAAAATTGTATATTTTCCATGATGTGATGTTTTGTTAGTAAATCTTTTGGGACACAAGAAATTTGTCCATGGTTGGCTCTGGCTTCTGGAGAAAGCTGCTTAATTGTGCTACACATTGTATAAAGTACCTCTTTAATAAATGTGATTTTATATAGAGCTATTTAATCTGGAAATGGGGAAGGTGCTTGCCAGGAAAGTGGCTAGGCATGAGATGCAGTGGGTAGTCTAAATTGTCTGGATTCAAACCAGAATATCTAAGTGTTGGCAGGAACTCCATCAGTGAGAATGCATGTATTCCCTACTCTTGTGATTAAATGGTTTCAGCAAATATCTACACATGTAGATATTTTCAACAGTGAAGAGGGTGGGAGTGGTGGAGAGAACTGATTTATTCAGATAAGAAACTGTTATCTTTTAAAAGGACAAATTGATTTAATTTGGGAGGGTGAAATAATAAAGTAACAGAAAAAGTTACCAGTAGCTAATGCAAAGCTGTCACTTGGCAGGAAGAGGAAAGTAACTCCTCAGGTTTGTTTGTAAAATGTGGCACATCACTGTTCTCAATGGAAAGATTAGCATAGTGTGAGCCAAGCAATGTTGTATGGTGAGAACCCTGGCTTTGTTATTCATTTCCATTTAGTTTCTCCTAAGAATTACTGTATGAAGGAAAAGCTTAAGTTGCAGGGATTTCCATCTTGTAAAAATAAGATATATTTGCTACACTGATATAGGACACCTAGATAATTATGTCAGTCTGCACATGTCAAACAAAAGGCACGAAGCTGAATTATCTGTGCTTGGCCTTTACTATGATAGCTGTTTTGCACATAGAATTATTCAGTGATATAAAGGAACTAAAGCTGCTGTCCCTGGTTCCTGGCTGCTGAAACAGCCTCTTATTGATGCCATAAGCAGGTGAAAGTAAGTTATAGAAGTTGTGTTGGTGACTGGCAGAGCCTTCCACTGGTTCCAGGCTTGTCCAGGCTGGTTCCAGTCTTTGCTATATGTGCCTTGGGTAGAGCTTAAGATCAAGTCATTGTTAAAAGCACTGAGAAGACATATTACAAGTATTCTTATGGAAGTTTTGGGTAGCTCAAGGAAAAGGAGGGCTTATAAGTACATACAGTGGGGGAAGCAGTTTTGAGAGCCAGAGTCACATCTCTGTTACACCGGTGTACAATCTTTGAGTAATTGGCACTTCCCTGTATTAAAAATAAGAAACTCAAGTTAATCTGCCCCTTTTGTTAAAAACAAATTTGGGCAAATAGGATTTCACTTTGAGTCCTGCCCCTTAGATCTGAGACAGAAGTTCAAGAAACCAATTTAACCTAAATTAGTTAAGTCTGATAGTACATCCATCCAGGTTTATCTTAAACCAGTTTCAGCCATTTTGAAAGTGGTTTATGTGCACTTAACTTTTGCTGTGTTACAGATTTGAACTGGTTTCTGACCACTTATACTGATTTATGTGTAATTTTTGTCCCTAGTCTTAGCTACGCATGTGGTCTGCCTTTCATAATGTATCCTGGCTACAAAAAAGGAAGTAACTCCTGAATGTTGGTTCATCAGTTATTACCCTAAAACCTTCAATTAGGCTGTTCAGAGCAGAGACCCTGTCAACTTTTATTTGTACTACCTCAGTTCTGATCATAACATAAATATATATTTCATAATTATTAAATATATATTCTATTTCTGATTCCATGTATCTAATTCTACACATTTCCCTGGTTTTTCTTTTTCAGTTGTAGACTTTTGTGCAGTGGATAACCAAGGCTGCCAACATGAGTGTGTTAATGCAGATGACTCCTACTACTGTAAATGTCATCCAGGTTTTATTTTAAATCCTGATAAAAGAACTTGCAGAAGTAAGTTGGGAAAAAATATTAAGTATGATATATTTGCTCTCCTTGTACTCTCTCTTTTCCCTGATAATTCTCCATTGCTCCTGAGAACATTTGTAGAATGTCTATTTATAAATGAAACAGCGTTAGATCAGAAGAGCAAGAGAAGTTTTCTCCTTCTTTAAGAACAGGAACTTCTTGCCCTGAGATCTTGCTTCTTCTGGTAGTTAAAGCAAAAGTTTCGGTTTTGCATGGCCCCTCTGATTATAGCATCTCTTTATTTTAAGTGTCATATTACCTAATTCAATAGATCAGAAAAAATGGATCAGTTTTACAGAACAGAATTTCTAAATTGTCTTTTGTTTATAAAACAAGTGTAGTAATGAAATGCAAAAAACCCAACATTAATGTAGTAGTAAAATTGCATAGCCGAGTATGTTGCACTCAGGAATTATGAAAAGAAAGGCTAAAAGCACAGCCTTACCTCTGTTTCTGTGTACCTTATGAAAACAGATTTTTTTGTCAGATTTTTTTGTGTGTAAATAGGTTTAATTCCATTAAGTACTCTAGAGTTGCATTGTTATACCAGTAGCAAATTTAGTCCATATTACATAATGATGTGAACAAAGAATGATTTCTAAACTAATCAGTACAATATAACACATTTTTTCTGCATCCTTGCAATTCCATAAAGATCTAGGATAACCTGTGACTGTAAAATTATATTATAAAACATTACATGGCAAAAGAAAGCTAGTGCCTGTCAATGTAGTTAGCCAAAGACTGACAAGGTCTGTTAGGACTTCATGCCACAAAATTATTTCCCTACCAATGCATGTATATATCCATATGACTGTGCCATTCAAAATATTACTCATACTTCCTACTACCTGAACAGTGGTCCAGATCAAATGTTGCTCCCCAAAATATGGAGGCTTCTAAAATGTCATATTTTTTCAGATTAGATTGATAAAAAAATTTGAAACCAAGGTATCCCCAGTTTGTGGCTTCCCTTCCCCCCCCACCCCCACCTCATGCAGGTAGATATACAGAAACTCCAAATATACCTTAAACACCTTTATAAATACCAAGCTAAATATCAGTTATATGGAAGACATTGATACAAGCTTTGAATCCTTAAAATAGTTGGAAACAGTTAAAACATATAGTTCATTTTGACCAGTTTAAAATACTTCAAATGTGTTAAATAAATTTAAACTAGGGAAAAACATTCAAAACTCTACAATTTAGATAAACCAGGGAGGGGCACTAGGATATTGATAAATCAGGAGTCAGGCATGTGCTGGAGTCAGGGCAGCACTTGGTGTGGAGGGGACTGGAAAGATCTTACAGCTGCTGAATTCAAACATAAATAACTTCAAAACTTATCTATCCACTTCTGCGCAAAATGGCCTGAACCTTGCAAATTGGGGTGTCCACTATCCTCCTCACAGGGCGGGCAGGCTAGCTTTGGCTGTGGTGTCTACTGTGGCTGAGCTAGGGCCAGCCCCATCCTCACCCTGCAGCTGTCACAGAGCTGAAGTAGCAGCACCTCTGCTCTCCAGCCTGTTCGTGCCAGCCATGTGGGGCAGTGGAGAGGGGTGGGGGAGGTTGGGAACAGAGTCCTCAGCCCTGGTCCCAAGCCCTGGTCTGTGAGGGTTGCCCCCTGTCTCAGGTCAGGTGCAAGTCACTGGCTAGCTGAGGGGAGGGGGATAGGAGTCCCGCTTCCTGGCCATACACCAAGCCTGGCATCTGCTCGTGTGGGGAGGACCCTAGTGTCTGGGGAGTTTCCCCAGGCAGGCCCAGGACTCCCCCAAACACTGGTCTGCCTAGCTGTGGGGAGTGGTTTTCACCCCCATAGCCTCCCCCTGTGTCTGGGCCAGCGTGAGGCACTGACACACACTGGAGAGGGTCCCATCACCTGGCACAAGCCTCTGAGGATGCCCAGCATCTCTTGTCAGCTGTCGCTGGTGCTGAGCTCCAGTGGGAGACACCAGGCAGCCCAGAGAGTTTGCACCAGGCAGTGGGGCCTGATCCTGCCCTATGAGAAGTGCTCCCTTCCCCACCACCAGGTGCCAAAACAGTGCCAAGTTTAAAACCATGGCTTTTGTATTTGCTTCCCTATGACCCAGGAGCAGGACCCCTCCACAAATGAGAACAGGCTGGGCTGGGCCAGGTTGGGAGTGCCACCTCGCATTGCACCTGGGGCAGGGGGAGCAGGCCCAGGGTGGGCCAGGAGTGCCACGCTGCACCTCTGTAGGCGGGCAGACAGAAGTGCTGGGGGTGCCTTGGGGGGCTATGGCCACCCCAAAATTCATCTTATCCCTCCCAGCAATCTGCCCACCTGCAGAGACACGGTGTAGCACTTCTGGTCCAACGCGGCTCAACACTGTGCATGTCCTTGGCCACATGGGACACAGCTGAGCAGCAGCTCCCTGCAAGTAAGTCTAATAGGGGCTGGGGCTGGGAGCTAGATGGAACCATGGGCAGCTCATAGATGGGGGTGGAGGGATAGGGGCGCTGCCTTAGTATGATCAAGAGAGGGGGAAGGGGGAGGTCCTTTGAGGGGAAAGTGTGTCTGGGTGTGCATGTGTGTGTGCATCTTTGTGTCTTTGCCTGTGTGTGTGCATCTGTCTGTGTGCGCATCTGTGTGTGCATCTGTCAGTTGGTGTGTGTGCACAACTGTGTGTGTGTGCATGCATCTGTGTATCTGTGCATGTGTGCATCTGTGTTCACAGCAGGGAGAGTGTGTTTCTGTCTGTGTGTCCATTTGCAGAGAGTGAGTGAGAGTAGAGCGTGTGCCTGTCTGAGTGCCCATGTCTGTGCGCATCTTTGGCTGTAGTGGGAGGGGGGGGGCAGGGAGCAGGGAGAAGAGGCAGGCATGTGCCCCCCCACCCCCAGTCTGGTGGGGTCCACCCAGCCTCTCCCTGTCAGCCCCAGAAAGGAAAGGGGCCTTCCTCCCCTTTGCCCACCCCCCACCGCAATCCAGCTCCCATGCGGGAAGGGGCTCCAATTTTGTTTTCCGAGGACCCCAATACACCTTAATCTGCTCCTGCCAGGTGCAAGCTCCCCAGGAGCCTAGCACATCCCACCAGAGCGCGGTACTAGTGACAGCCAGCAAGATGTGCCGAGCAGCCCAGAGCACTCCATAGAAGGCAGAATCGGGCCCTTCTCCCAGCGCATCTTGCCAGGTGCTGCTGGTGCCAGGCTCCAGTGGGACATGCCAGGCCGACCAGGGGTCTTACACCAAGGGGCAAGGACAGGAGTGCTCCACAGAAGGCAGGACTGAACCCCAAAACCCAGCACAAGCCCCTGAGGCTGCCCGACACATCCCACCAGAGCCCAGTGGCAACTGGCAAGATACAGGGGGCAGCCCAAGGGGCTTGTGCTGGTTTGCAGGGCATGAGCCTTCTTTCTATGGAGCCAGCCCAACTAGACAGGGAGGGGGGAACCCCTGGGGCCCAGCTCCCACAGCTAAGAAGACCCACCTCAGGGGGCTAAGAATGTGGTGGGGGGCTTCATTCCCCCTCCCCCCTGCATGTCAGTGACTCACATCAGTCCAGCCACAGAAGGGGAACCCTTACCCCCCACAGCTGGGCAGACCAGGGCTCAGGGGTTCCTCAGTGTGGGGCTTTCCCCATGTGAGCAAATGCCAGGCTATGGGTCTAGTCCCAGGTGGGGGAACTCCTTTCCCTCGTGTGTCAGTCACTCATACCAGTCAAGCCCCATGGAATTACCCTCATCACTCATTTCTCTTTCCCCCTCCCCAACCCCCTCTCAATTTCTGCATCTGGGCAGATGGGGGTGGGAGGATCCCAGGCCAGTCTGTGGAGTGGGGCTTCCCCTGTGACCAGATGCCTGGTTTGCAGGGCCAGCACTATAAGGGGAACTCTTTCTCCTATGGTGGCAAACTGGGAGGTATGCTCTAGTACCCTTTGTCTTCTGGCCTGGGTCAGGCCTCTGCTTGCATTTCTCAACTGAAAACTGAAAGTCAGTTATCAGTTCAACCTATGCAGCTTCAAGAAACCTGTGAAGATTGAATTGATTCTGCCTTGGGCTTTTTGATTCTCTGTGTTTAGCCCATAAGTTTAAAATGCTTGAAATTATTCTCTACAAATTTGACTTCAACTCACATCTCGATGACAAACCAAGCCAAAATTCACATTGGTGCTAAGGCAGAGTATGGCAGAGCCACTATATCCCCATGACTAGGACTCCAGTTCCAGAGAGTCAAGTGATTACCTCAGATTTTTCATTTTCTTTTCCAAAGGTAAGTGTTTAGCCCCTCTGGTTATGAAGACAAAGCTTGAAAACATAAATAATGTTACCAGTTCAGTGATGTGTGATTAAACCAGCAGACAGCCCAAAACAAAAGGTCTCTGAGGAGTGAACTATTATTTTGAACTGGGTCAATGTGAGCTGGTTCAGTGTTAGGTGTGGACACCAAGGGCACTTGCACATGTGATGGTGTCATGATGTTCTTGTGACAGAAATTTCCTCTTGTGTGGCTTAATGGCATCATATATGTGAGTTTTACACATATACACATATGTGAGTTTTGGGGGTTTTAAATGAGTTTGCATCCTTGCAAACTAAACTACTTTGTTACCAGATTTGCCCATCACTTTGGGGTGTGCTCATTTATTAAGGATATGTTTCCAGGGTCTTAGTAATTCTATTAATGTGCTGCTTGTGTTACTTGTGTTTCTATATGGGGCTGTATATCTCCCTTCTGCAAGCCCTCACCCCCAATGGAGCTATCTTGCAGGACTCAGTTTCAATGGAGCTGGGTTCCTCCAACCACCAAATCAGTCATACACACAAACACACACAGATTATCGTGACATGCCTGACCCAGCCAGGTTGATCAGCATGGACAGGCTAACACCCTCATATGCCAAGAATCAATTCATCAGAGCAACAATAAACTGTAGTCAGACTCGAGCACACAGGTAAACAGAATACATCTGAATCTGGCTGGGTATCCAGCTGACACCCTCATGGGCCAGCATTCAGTTCATTAGGGCATGTCTGAGCCAAACTGGGTCAATCAGCCTGTACAAGCTGATCCCCTTATGTGTTTCAAACT
>JAGPOW010000261.1:37175196-37188893 GCA_030014935.1 Caiman crocodilus | reverse complement strand
CCTCATGGGCCAGCATTCAGTTCATTAGGGCATGTCTGAGCCAAACTGGGTCAATCAGCCTGTACAAGCTGATCCCCTTATGTGTTTCAAACTCGGCATATCCCAATCTTTAGTCTCTTGATGAGCAGACCCCACAGTATTTTTGGGCTTCACAGGGATCTTTAGCTTAGGTAAAAGAAATGTTGCTGCAGAGCAAGTGGGAAAGGAGGAGAAGAGCAGGAAAAATATACCCAGTTACTCCCAGTTTGACTATAAAAGTTATTTATTGCTAAGTATATGAAATATATAATGGTACTAGTAGTAATAGACATGCAACGGAAAAATAAACACTAACAATTACAATACTACCCTGGTTTCACTAAGTATTTGGGGAAACTTAGCTCAAGCTTAACTAATACAGTTTAGGTTCAGAAACTTATGCCTACAGAGAAAAGAGAAAAGAGGTGAGACAGCAAGTGCTGGGATCTCACCAGTCCAAGGCACTCGGGTTCCAATGCTGACAAGTAAAGTTCTTAGCACAATCCTTGAAGGGAGACAATCTGTTTTTTCCAGCTTCTCGAGAACAACAGGGGATGGTGTCAGAAAGATTTCTCCTCTTGAAGCACACACACACACCGCTGCTTTTTTTTTACAGATTTTTATACCCTCAGTTCAGCTTCTTCAAAGCATTCTTAATAGTGTAAATAATGGTCTTTTTTATTGACAAGGGGTTATCTGGTTTGGAATATCTCAAGAAATTGATTGATAATCATGAAAAACATGAGGTTAAGGAGTAACCAGACACTTAGGAGCCAGCTTGAAATTCCTATGGATAGCAAATATACTGATGGGATGCCTTATTGTTCTTCAGAAACAATAGATAGCTCGCAGCATCAGGGTTTTGGATTTTTACTTGTTGTGAACAAGCCTCAGCAAAGCATGACTTTTCCAGATATTACTATAGTCTTTTAACAGACTATTGGAGTGTTCATAACGTTTGGTGGGGAGGACTTCCACCAGTCATCCCGAGAAAAGTATGACAACACTTGTGGTCAGGCCTCCAATGGGCTGGATGCTGTGATGAACCCTTTACCATTGTTCAAATGCTGACCATACCCCCTCTGACTCAGTTTCTTTGTCTCAGCATTCCCTAACCCGGCAACTGAGTTTTAGTTAATCAAGTTTAAATAGGCCTCCCATAGTGGGACCGCAGAATGTATGGCCCAAGATGCCTATTAAATTTTACTTCTGCTTGGGGTGGGGAGTGGGGGGAGGAGAGTCCTTTGAAAATCCAAATTAGAACTGGTCTGATAAATGCTGAACTGGGTGTGTGTAAATGTGGGTAGATTAGAATTTGGAGCATAGATTCCCCATCATGCAGTGCTCCCCTGCTTCTCTGATCCTGGAATTCACTGCTTTGGGCTTTCTGTTCTCCATCTCCTATGTAAATGAATGGCCATCTGGTTCCATCTCAGATGCAAATGAGATCTAGGGCAATTGCTGCCTTATCTGGAGAGCTTTAGGTATGTCTCCCACTGCATCTTAATCAGTTTTGCTTGGTCGGGGGGAATTCTTTGTGAGTCATATAGACTGCGTCCTGTGCCAGTGTTCCCCAAGAACATGGAGCTGAGAAGTAACAACATCCCAATGTAGTTTAATTTGTAATGTTGCAACTTGGAACATTGCAGCTATTTATTCAGCTCACTCCCCAGCAATGGGAGAGGTGGGCAGGCTCTGCCAGAATGAAAGGATTGGGCCCCTCTCACAGCTTCAGCCTTCAGCAGGCTCCTATGGCTGGCAGGATGCCAGGGACCACCTAGAAATGGGCTGGCTTGCCCCTGGGACAGTTCAGGGAGGTTGCAAGAGGGCAGCTGAGTCTGCTCTCAGCCAGAGAAGGTGGCAGGGACAGTATATGGTGCACTAGAAGATCAGGTGGGCTGCCCGAGCCTACCTGGGCTTCCAGTACCCTATGCACCATCCCTACACTGCCTTCTCTGGCCACCAGCTTACCCAGCCACCCTCCTGCTGCCTCCCTCCTCCCCCCAGGCTACCCAAAAATGAAGCCAGCTCATCCTCAGGTGGCCCCAGGTGTCCTGTCAGCCACAGGAGCCTGCTGAAGGCAGAAGCAGCGAGGGGCCTGATCTGCTTTTCTGCAAAGCCTGCCTGCCTCTCCTGTGACCAGGGAATGAGCTGACAGATTAATGACATAGATTAATGGCCCCCTGGCTGCAGGAGAGGCAGGCAGGCTCTGCCAAAAAACAAAAAAAAGGATTGGGCCCCTCACTGCTTCTACCTTCAGTAGGCACCTGTGGCCACCAGGTCAATAACATACATACAGTGAAGGAAAAATAAAACCTACCATTTCAATAAAAAACTCACCATTTCCATTTAGGGGGCATAGAATGCAACCCTAAGGGCTAAAACCCTGTAGTGTGAACCAGTGTCCCAAGTGTTTTTGGCAAGCTTTTCATTTCGCATAGAGTTTTGCATCTCAAAAATCACATAACAAACAAATGCCCCTATATGATGAATAATGAAATAATGCCCCTATATGATGAATGGCATTCACAAGTACACTTGATATAAACTGATTCACTTAGTATAATGCATATCTAACTTGAATGCAGTAAAATAACATAATTATGAGTTTTGTTTAAAAACAAATCAATGTTTTCAATGTGACCTACAGTATTTGGTTGCAAAATTCTCAGAAATACTGATAACACTAACTTCTGTATAACTCTTTAAAAAATTATCTTCCCAGGGTTTATTAAAATATTTCTCATGTAGTCTGTGTGAAAGCTGAACAGTTTGTTTTACATACTTGAAACAGTATGGCAAGAAGTCAGGACAGTGTCCAGAAAAAGAAATACTAATTCAAATGAAGTGAGGACATTGGGTTTCTTTATCCCATTTCTGTTTAATTTGCAGGACCAGATTACTGTGCTTCAGAAAACCATGGCTGTCAACAGGAGTGTGTTAATTTAGATGATTCTTATTTTTGTCAATGTCGACAAGGATTTACTCTTAACCCAGATAAGCGAACTTGCAAAAGTAAGTTGACCTAAGCACATCAGGGCATCTACTTTAACTTTGCACACAAGTGGAAGGCCTTTTAGAAAGATCATAGTCTCTTCCATTGTAAAGACTGAAACAAACTTTTCCCTTTATGCCTGATTTTTAACTTATCTCTCCCCAGCCTCCTTCCCCACAACTTTGCCATAATTAAACCGCTCTGTCTGATATTTCACAGGCCAGTTTTTACATTAGATTAATTTTTTTCCTGGAGAGTTTGAAGTAAATATGGAGAGTAATAAAGGATATTGATACTCATTACTTCTTTAAATGTTCCTGTTTTTTTAGTTTGTAATAACACAAATAGATTTCTGCAAATGCTTCATATTTTCTTTGTTATTTTAGTTTAGGATAGATGGCCTTTGACTAGTTCTGGGAATGGCAATATTTTTTTAAATTCTAAAAGTAGTTTTAGTGTTCCTTAAGTATTCTTGAACATGTTCTCTAAATCACCATACCACTTTCTTAAACACTTAGAAATTAGTCTCAGCTGTATCAAGCTTCTTAATCAGGGCATGTGTATATGCTGCTTTCCTCAGGACTCCTGCATGGAGCAGCTGCTCCAGCTTGGGCCTCCAAAACAGAGGCATCTTGTGACAGTCTTAAGACTTGAGCAAAACTTGCAATCACAAAAGGAATTAGTTTTGCTAGATGCATGAACCTAGTGAAGATACAGCAGCAATGTTTCATTAATTGAAAGTTCACGCTGGTAAAGCTAAGAAAATTAACTCTTTTCAAATATGATTTTTTTTGTCATCCTAAAAATTTCTGTTTTGGTTTATGTTTTCTGCACTAAGGAAGTATACCTGTGTCATTTTGTCATTTAATATACCTGTGTCATTTTGAATAGTAGTCTACATTACCACAGTTAATTAATTTTTAAATTGCATTGTGAATATTTGGTACTTTTAGGTTCAGTATGCCTTGAGCAGGGAAGAAGCAAAGGACCAAATACTGAAACATTTCCAAGCATAATGCCTAGTGTGAGGAAAACAATTGTGAATGAAAAACATGATCCAAATTTCCTTAAAATCAATGGAAGCCTTTCCACAGACTTTGGATGAGGCCAGGAGCTTAGTGATAGTTTCAGGGTTGGACTCTGATTCCAAAAGTTTTGACTTCATGGTTCATGTTAAACAAATTTGTAATATACTGCAGTACATCAACATCTACTCCCTCTTCATCCAAGCCAGGCAGAGTGTGTCATTGCTGACCTGTTCCAGACACTCCTGCTCTACTAATGTTAAGTCTGTGGGAGCAAGACTCTGGGAACCAAAGCACAGTCTTCCTGGTGGCTAGACAGAGCATCACCAGTAGGCTTCCTGGTCAGCTGCTCCCAAAGTTTAACTGCCCATAGCACAGATTTTAGCAGAGGCATAACTAGGCAGTTTTGCACCTGGGCAGTGGTAGTTCATACAGCAGCAGCCACAGCTGGGTTGGTGGTGGTGCAACAGCTAGGAGAGCATCACTGGCAACTAGTATTTTTGCATCCCCTCTAAGTTGGCACCTAGGACTAGTGCCCCAGTTGCCCCCCTTGGTTACACTATAGTAGAACTGGCCAACTTTTGAGTGGCCAGGAGCTGCTCATTATACCAGTCTTGGGTCTGGGGCCACACGCTATGCAGATCACATGCCACATGGGTTCACCAGGTCCTCTGCCACCCCAGCAGCATGAGCCCTCACCACTGCTGCTGCCACACAAGCCCTTCCCCCCACTCTTGCAAGCCTCCTAGCACTGCTGCCACACAGGCAGTAAGTCCAAAAGGCTCCTCCTGCTGTGCTGCCCTACCCCAAAGACCTGGCTGCCACAGCATCAGGAGTAGTGGGGGTAGTGGTGGCCAGGTGAAGGCCCACAGGTCAGATATTAAGCCCTGCAGGCTGGATACAGTCCTGCCCTACTGGATCCAAATGCCTTTTGAGCAGCATGGGCTTTTCTAAGCCATTTTGTTTCAGCAACCAATAAGCTTAGTTTGTGCCCTTTAACCTTTGTTCCCATAGGAATAGACTTCTGTGCTCTGGGTACACACAGCTGTGAACATGAATGTGTTAACACTGAAGACTCATTTGTGTGTAGATGTCATCCTGGATACACCCTAAACCATGATGGCAAAACGTGCAAAAGTGAGTGTTTCTCACAGACTGCTGCAGTTAGTTACTGCGGTGGGCTGAGTTTTTAAAAGAATAAGAGTACTCTCCAGAGGCCTTTTTGAGAGTTCTTTGTGCTATGTAAATAATTGTAACTGTAAAGAGCCAGTTCTAGTGAAGTAATGCTGGTTAGATGCCTACATATGTCCATCGAATAGAGAACTAATGTATTATCTTATAAAATCCTAATAGCAGGAATGATTTAGTCAGCCATCATGTCTGATATCATGGAAATGTTTAATGTTAAAAATGCATAACTATTATAAGCTGACATTCAGACAGCAGTACACCAAATAATATTTGTTCATAGAGACTTTTTCCCTTCTCAAAGTCTGGTTTGTTTTCCTTGAGGGAGACTTTTCAATAAAAATACGTTTCATGCTTTATGGTAATCATAAAGCAATTAAGGGATCAATGTTATTCCAAAAATCATGCCAAGGCTGTTGATTTGGTTACTTAGTTATCAACAGATACATTTTTCCCCAGAAGCATTTTGCAAAGTTAAAGTGGTACTTAAAAATACAGAACTACATTTTTTCTGATGAACCAATGCTGCAACACTTTTTCCAGATCAGAAAGTCATTTTTTCTTTTACCATATTTACTGACATATTACATACACCCTTTCCCCCAAAATCGGCCCTGCAAAATGGCTGCCACTTGTCGCTGGCCCCAATAAGCAGAAAGAATGGATTCCTATATTAACCTTCTCAGAGCCATAGCTGTGGGCTGAGTACTATAGTTTAAACTGTAAAGGAGCAGTGGAGCTGGCTCAGGGCAAGTGGGCTACTACTACATGTAGTCTGTAGTACTTTGATGAAGTTGTGGTACGGAAACACTTTGTTATTTTCAACTTAAAGAAGTAATAATCTTGCTATTACCCCTTCTGGAAACATAGTTTCCAGAAGAACTCATTCCACATTACACTGTCTGCCATGACTGGAAAAATATTTTTCTACATTTTGGCTGCATCTACATGAGACGCTGACTGCACAGTAGCTCATTACTACTGCGCAGTAGCATCACATGGCACAAAGCATGTCGTGCTACTACTGCTTAGTAGCTCTGGTTAATACTCAGTCATTTAGTACTTGTGTATGCAAGTAATAACAGATTGACTGTACAGTAACAACTGTGCATTCAGTGTCTCACATAGACGCAGCCTCTGCCTTGCAAAACCAAGGTGTATGTCTTATTTGAGAGGCATGTGGTTTTAAATATGGTATATTCAAAAGAAATGATAAAATGGTATATTCAAAAGAAAGTGTTGGTGGACTTTGCAGGGTTCTTGGTTGTAGCCATGTTGGTCTAAGGACGTAAGCAGGCAAGGTTCTTTGGGTAGATGTGATATCTTTTATTAGACCAAATAAAAAAGTTCTTTGCAAGTTTCCGACACAAACCCCCTTCCATTTTAGATGGATTCTGCTGCATACAAAAATGTATATATGGTATTACAAATAAATTAACCTGTTTTGATTTGTTCAGATGAGAGTTCCATACTTTACAAAAAAAGGCTATTGCAGGCTGCCATAAATCCAGGTTCTTCCATCAATAGTCACTTTTGAAAATATGGGCCTTTCCTTTTTTCATTAAAGTTTTTATTTTTATGGATCAAGCTCTTAAAACATGGCATTGATCTAAGTATCTATTAACTATAGTTTTACAAGCATGATAAATAGCATTTATTTTTTTATCTCACTGCTTCCTAAAATAACATATAAAAATGTATAGCATTAGAAACTAGAATATTTAAATATTAAAAATGAGAATAATTATATATGTTACATTGGGCATCTCTTTTGTAAAAGAGATTGGAATACAAAGGATTTAATTAGACAAACAGGATAGCAGTTTGTGTGATTTAGTTTTTTTTCACATTCCTCTTATATAACTGCTCCAGAACACAACTCTGTTTATGATGATGTAAACCCATGGAAAAAAGGAAACTGTGCCATCTGGAGCTTACTGTAACTCATAAAAACTGTACTCTCAGTCTCATTTGTTCAAGTCAACAATATTTATAACTATGTATGATGTTAAGGCTGGACCAGTTCCGGCAAGCTAGTTATGCTTTATATAAAATATACATATATGTCTTTAAAAAGTCTCCCTACAGAAAGGTTTTCCTAGTTTTAACAGAGAGCTATCACTAGAAGTATGATAATCTAGCTGACCTTGCATCTGTAAATGATTTGGGGTATGTACAGACATTTGGGAGAGTTAGTGGAAGGTTATGGCCACCTGATCTGAAGTAAATCAGGATGGGTGGAGGGGAATGTAGTCTTTGAGGGATTATGGGGGGCAAGTGGGGTCCATGGGGGCATCAGGTGGGTTAGCAGGGTCTGCAGGAAGGTTAGGGGGCAGGAGGGGTCTGTGAGACGGATCAGGGAAATCAGGGGGTCTAGCAGAGTTCACGGGAAGGATTGCAGAGAACAGGAGGACTGGTGGAGTCTGTGGGGGGGATCGAAGATTTCAGGGAGCCTAGCAGAGTTCATGGGAGGGATTGTGGGGATCAGAGGGGCAAGCAGGTCCACATAGGAGATTGTGGGATCAGGCAGGGTCTGTGCAGGGATTGGGAGGATTGAGGAAACTCAAGCAGGTCAGTTGGGAGGGTTGGTGGGACTGGGAGGGTTTGGTGGGATTGGGGGAGCAAAAGGGTCTGCATGGAGACTTGGAGAGATTGGGGAGACCAGAACAGTCCATGGGGGGTTAGTGGGGACTGGAAAGGTTTGTCAGGTTTGGGGGGCAAGCAGGCTCCACAGGTGGCCTGGAGGTATTGAAGGGCTAGCAGGGTCCATGGAGGGTTATTGGGGTCCAGGAGGGTTTGCTGGGATCAGGAGGGCTAGTGGGTTTTCTGGAGGCTATTTTTAGCCCCTCAGCTCATCCCACCCCGAGACAAATAACCTCAGTGAACCTACCCCCCCATCCTGCCCACACTTCTCCCTACCCCAGCTTACTTTGATCAGTTCCTGTACATTGTACATTCACAAATGCTTGCTGCATGAGCTCTTGGCTACCCCTTTTGATTGCCCCTAGTTAGTTAGTTAGTTAGTTAGTTCAGACTTTAAACCCAGGTTCATTTCGGTCCCTACACATGCTTTTGGTTTTATCATACCTTTAATTAAAAAAAAACATTTCAATCACAAATTTTGACTCATTAAAAATCAAACTGGTTATGTTGAGGAATATACCTACACTGCTAGTTTTTAATTGTCCTACATTTAATCTTTAACTAATAGTACCTATCTGCAGAATATTTTTAATAGAATTTATTCATAACCCTCTAATTGTTATATATAGCCACTTGAAATTTTTAATTTCAATTCATGCTTATATTTTTTTTCTGAGAAGAACATGGTCAGCAAAGGAGAGATTCTTTCTTCTGAGGAAAGAAAAGAGAAAATGGCCTTGCAGGGCTGGGCAGACTTTCTGAGTTCTTTCTTTCCGGCTGTTATAGACACAGATACCTGGTATGCCAGATAAAAACCATTCTGTCTCTCACATTTGTAATCTGTAAATTGGGGGTTATTAAACCTCCTTGTTAAGTGAGACATAACATTTTAAGCCACTTTATAATTGAGGAACAAATTAACTCAGATTTCTCAGATAGGATGATACAAATACAGTCATTGATTTTTTTTCTTGATAATCATTTTACCAAAACTTCAGCACTAAGTTCACTATCCTGAGTTTGGTGTTTAAACCTTCAATTTGTTTTCTTCAATTATTAACATAAATCAATAGGAGTGGACCACTGTGCTGAGAATGACCATGGCTGTGAGCAGCTGTGCCTGAACACAGACGACTCCTACCTCTGTCAGTGTTCTGAGGGATTTATCATTAATGAAGACCTAAAAACCTGCACACGTAAGTCACTTGATAATCATTTTTTATTCAGAATTAAAGAAGGGGAAAGAGCTAAGAACACAGAAATTGTCAAACTGGTTCACTCCTGAGATCTGTCTAGCTAATATCCAGTCTTTCATGGTGGCCAAAGAAGATGTAAAACTCCACAGAAGCAGTGTGGAGAAATCTGCTTTCACATTAGATCTCATCCTGATCACTAGTCATTCAGACTGATTTAAACTCTGAAGCATTACATTTACTATCCTTTTCACAACATTTATCCTCAACTAAAACAACCCAGAATATATTGATATCCATATAAATGCTCCTTAAAACTTAAATATTAACTTTTTGCTGGGATGAAAATTGACCCTTTGATTTTTTTTTTCCTTTGTCCGTGTGCCACCATCTGCTCTATGACAATGTGTTTGCCTCTCACCTTATAATGACTACTACTAGTAATTTTTAAAAAAAGCGTAAGTTAAGAACTTATTCACATCAAATTATGCTTTCAGCTATGCAGCTGAGACTGTTAATTTGACCTGGCTAAAATCCAAAAACTGTTCTTCTCCTGTTAGATAAATTGTATTTCTTTTGAAGAGAAGAGGGATGAATCTTGAATTTCTACTTGCCTCTTGTGTTTTTAAAATTCATTATTACTGATTTGGGAATGGGCATAAATTTTGAATGCTCATGAATAGTTACATGAAGATGGGATAAAAAGCAAAAATCTAGCCAATATAAAAACAAAACCTGGAATTTTCAAATGAGTTTAGGGGAATTAGGTGCATAAACCAATGAGCTCTGGATACCTAACTTCCTTCGGCTAGAATTTTCAAATGAACCTAAATATTATTATAAGTGACTATAAGAACCATGAAAGTTCCTACTAAGTATCTTCTCTCTTCATTAAAAAAGTACAAAATACACCACCTGCTTATTCGTAAGATGTCAGATCTTCCTTTCTCGCCACATGGCCATCTTTACCAAAATCCAAATGTGTACTGAGCCTTCCAAAGAATAGGCACCATCAACCTCTATTAAATATATACAAAAACCTTCCAAAAAAGACTAGATTCCCTCTAAAATATTTGTAGTAAAGTTTGCCCGTGTGTTGTGAGGGATCAAATACATACTTCACAGGAAAATTTATTTTCAGTTCTCACACCTCATATGCTCCTTGCATTCAATCCTTCAGCTCCTGGATCTCTCTGCCAGCTCAATACCATTTTATAGTGGGGAAATTTAAGCCATTTGTAGAAGTGCTCACTATTTTCTAAACCGCATTCACTGATTCGCATCACACAGTTCAAATCAAATTTCAATTTGAATTAAGGGTTAATTGACAATCATTGACAACCAGTCCCTTAACAGACCCTATTTGCAGCCTTTGTGTGGGCTTATGCGCTTGCCATTTGTAGTTGGAAGCAACTAGGAGGTGATAATAAGCCTGTTTAAGCCTACTACATTGTTGCAAACCTATTGGCTGAGTGTGTCTATATGAGATGCTTTACTGCTCAGTAGAGCAAATTACTGCATAGTAAGCATTATGGCTGTAGGAAGCTTCAGTCCCTGATTCAATTCAGCAGAAATTCGGCCCGATTCGGTGGCTAAATCTCTTAATCTGAATCTAATCAAGAGACCCTTTAATCTCTCCAAATCAAAGTGGAACACTCCAAATCAATTCAGAGAGATTCGGAAAGATTTGGCGATTCAGACACAGACACAGCTTTAAATGTTTTTTCTACATACCTCAAGATGACATATTCAGGCAATCCCCATCCAAGGTGATGTACCTGAAGATGACAGTGATTCTATTAATTGATTTGGATCACTGTCCCCAATTTGATTCGGATGAATCTGAAGATTTGATGCTGATTTGGAAAAACAGCGATTTGGCCATAGACATAGCTTTAAATGTTTTTTCTACATACCTCGAGGTACCAGGTGCAGCTCATGAACGCTGCGATGGTGGGGTGGATGAAGTATCCCACAAAAGCATAGGGGGGGCGCCCTGTATACTCAGTGGCAAACCCAGAAGTGGACTGGAAGTACATCTGGTCCACTTCCAGGTTCACTGGGGAGTGCACAGGGCTCCCATCCCCTGCACCCTTCCAGCTTAACGATTGCCCATGAGGGGACCCCAGATGCCTTCCCCAAACCCAGGAAGCACCAGTTACTAAGCCAGGGGGGACACAGCATTAAATCTTCAGATCTGAATTCAGCTGAATCAAATCGGGGTCAGTGATCTGAATCAACAAACAGAATCACTGTTTCCGATTTGGGCCAAATCCAAATCTGAATCGAATTTGGCCCATTCGCACACCCATAGTAAGTCTGCATCTACAATCCTTATGCACAGTAATTTACTCTACTCAGCAGTTAATTTGCTACCTGCAAATGCAAGTAGCAAATTAACTGCTGAGTACTACTGTGCAGTAAGGTTTACTGTTACCTAAAGTGCTGTTCCAAAAATCTTATTGAATGCAATTGACCTGAGTGTTAATAACTATCTCAGCCAATGTGTTCTGGCAGTGGGGTGGGGGTTTTTTCCTATGTGGGATTGATATTTGCAGCGCTTATTTCCTGAGTTCCTAAAGAGGATTATCTAATTAGTTCATTCAGACTGGACCCAATTTTAATTCAATCAATGAGCATATAGTGACAACTGTAGTCCAGATTAAACCTAGAAAATGTGACATCTATAAATGGCATTAGAGGCTGTTTTCAGGCTGCAGTTCCACAATCCCTTCAAGAGGGGATGGCTCTAGCCTTAGTTACCCAGACCTTCATGTGTCTAATTCTGCTCTCTCTCCTGCTGGTAGGGGTGAAGAGAACACTGGGCCTATGCTGTTCTCTCTACTGTTAGAGATGAGGGTTTTAATGAGTGAGAAGTCTATTATAGCTAAGCAGCCACTGGAATATTTCACCCTCTACTTTCATCAGCTTCTATCCCTCTTGCTCATGTGGACACTTATATAAAACAGTGGGCTCCTACCCTTAAAGCCACATATGTGTATGTAAGTGTTCTGTTGCTTTACTGCTTACCCAAGAGAAACAAGTCCTCAGGACAGAGTCACTAATCCATTTTACATAGGAGCCTCAGTGCATCAGAAATTAGACTTGGTTTATCAACCTTTCTATTTCTTTATGCAACTAATGAGCATTAAGAATCATTGCAGTGTAATAGGGTTTGTGAGCCAAATTGCCATTGGAAAAAAATATGCAGAAGGGGCCAAGAAGGAAAGAAAGCTGAATGAATATCATCTTGTTGACTTTTCCTGGAACTGTCCCTTCTGGTGAGAGAGTTCTGGCAGATTTTGCAGACTTTGAAAGCCATATTACCTCTCAAGCCTCTAAATTTACTGCTTTCCTTTCCTTTGGGCATAGTTTCAGCAGAAATCAGACTACCTCTGCAGAATTACAGTCACAGAGAGGATTCAGGAAAAATTCAGGCAAAGCAGAAAACAGCTTTATCTTCACCCTTGCCTGCCTTGCCGCTGTCCATAAAACTATCCATCCCTGCAGATCTCAAGATGAGAGTCAAATAATTTTGCAGGCCAAAACTTATGTCTTCTAGGTGGTAGAGGAATAGATGGATGCTGCAGCCCAGTGTTTCTAACTGAGCCAGATGTTATAGAGAAACAGCCGTGTTCTGATTTTAAAAGTTTATCAACTTGCCAATGGAAAGTCCTGTTTCCTTGGTAGTAGAAAATATATTTTTTTAATCTGACTTATTTTCCTCCAGTCAGTACTTGGATGCCCATCAGGAACTTTGAAGCTGTACAGTGACTTATGGATCCTTTTGACACTGATTTTGGTCCTCCCTTAATATTTCCTCCTCTTGCCAGCTTATTCATTCTGCACATCATTTTGGGAACAGAATTTGTGCTGCTTCTGAGCTTCAGCTAAGTTGTTAAAATTTCATCATAGACAATCCTCTTGGATTGTCATAAAAGATTTTTGGCACTTTTAGATAGCATAAGTGAGCAGTTGAACAGAGGACTTACCACTTTGCATACTCTACTTCTAGTGTAAAAATGTCTGAGAGTCCAGCAACTGATGCTATATACACAGGCAAGATTATCTTAAGACAACTGTATCATCTTTGTGATAAACTGGTTTCTGCTCTGACATCTAATTACAGTAAGCAAGCAGGACCCCGCATGCAATAGACATTAAACAGAGCTAAGTTGAGCACTGCATATGGAACTCTCAAGGCATTATTCTCTGTCATTAATGAAAATAAAATCCTTATGAAAGTCAAGTGGCCGAGTATAACTGAATTAAAGCCACCTTTATCAGTTATTGTTCTACCTGAAAGTGGACGGGGCTGACCCAAAGTCCACCGAAATCAACAAAAGCTTTTCCACTGACCTCACATAGTTACAGGACCAGGCATGCAGTTAGTTCTGGGATTCACCATGTTATATGCTTTAACTAGATAGAGACTAGACTAATCTAGTCTCTTTTTATGACCAGGTTATGAAACTCCTGGACACAGGAGGAGGGGTGGATGTCACATACTTAAACTTCAGGAAGGTCTTCGATACAGTATCCCACCCCATACTGGTGAACAAGTTAAGAGGCTGTGACTTGGATGACTACACAGTCCGGTGGGTGGCGAATTGGCTAGAGGGTCACACCCAGAGA
>JAGPOW010000261.1:37149294-37168074 GCA_030014935.1 Caiman crocodilus | reverse complement strand
ATCTTTAATAGAAGATTAAGTAGTAATCTCTCTTTTCCAAGAAGTGTTTTAACGAGCAAGTGCTCTCAATTATTTTCAGATAAAGATGTTTGCAATTCAGTTGACCATGGCTGTGAACATCTTTGCGTTAATATTGATAGTTCATACATTTGCCAGTGCCATGAAGGATTCATATTAAGAGAGGATGGGAAAACATGCAGAAGTAAGTAGCTTGATCTTTACCATACAATTGTGTCTTCAGCAGATAAGAAGAGAAGAAACTTCAATTTTCCTTTAACTGGAAGATCATCCTTATGATGGTTGCATTTGTAAGTGATTTAATTAGCAAACCTTCTTAACAATTCACAGATAAAGACCTCTGTAAGTCCATTGACCATGGCTGTGAGCATGTTTGCATTAATACTAACAATTCATATACCTGCCAGTGCAATGAGGAATTCATATTAAGAGACAATGGGAAACCTTGCTGAAGTTAGTAATCTGACATTTATTTGCATATGTCATTATGCACAAAGAAGTTCAGAATCCTTTTCTTGGAATATTGTCCTTGTAATCTTTGAATTTACAGAAGTGCTTTAAATGGGATGCTATATTAAATATCAAAACTATTACCAGGCGAAGATATCTGCAAATCTGTTGATCACAGCTGTGAGCATGTTTGTGTTAACAATGATGATTCATACATCTGCAAATGTCACAAAGGATTTGTCTTAGACATTGATGGGAAGAAATGCAGAAGTAAGTATTTTGATCTTTAATACATTTAATTCTGTCTTCAATTTACTTTACACTAAAAGGAATGAATACTGATCGGGTATGGCTTCTTCAAAACTTATAAGAAATCACAAGGCATACCTGACCAAAATGGAAAATTCAACTTGAAGCCTTTGTAAGCAATACTTATTAAGAAAGTAAGAAGAATTGGTTTTAGAAAATAAAGTATAATAATGCTTATTTCTAAATCTTTTCTTCTCTTTCTTAGAAATAACATATTTTACTCATCTTGTCCTCATGGGTCACAGTTTATAAGCCTCTAATCATTGTTATTGCTCTCCACTGGACTCTTGCCAATTACATCTTACAGTGAGCAAACTGAATACAGTACTTCAGCCAAGGCCTTACCTGTACCAGTTAAAGAAGAGTAATGATTTTCCTGCATATTTTATGCCTGTTAATATATCCCTGAATGAGGTTTCATTTTTATGCAACAAGATCAGATTGCTGACTAACACTAGGTTTGTGATCTACTATATCTACCAGATTCTCCTCTGTAGAACAGCTGCCTAACCTTTGTGATATTAGGTCCCTCCTTCCCAGCAATTGGGATACATTCCTCTTCTTTTATTACCAGGATTGCATTGCAGTGGGATATCCCCATAAGAAGGGATTTCATGAGCCATCTAGTCTAACTTTGCACAGGCACATAATTTACAGTTCCTGTACCATCCCAAGCAGATAGCTGTTTAGCTTCTTTCTGAAAACCTTCAAAGAAAGTTTTTGTGGCTTCCCCTGACAGTTGTCCTACTGCTTAAGGAAGTAGCAAGCTGTTCCCTGAGATTTTATTTCCTGGCCTTTAGAGATAGAGGACTTGGTTGTGACAGCCAAGTGGTCAACAACCAGTCTCTTCTCCATGGATCAGCTGATTTTACCCTGGCCCCAGCTTCTGCACTGCTGCTACCTCCATCTTGAGACTACTAGCTTCCATTTGCATTTTGTTGGAGAAGTACTTGTGTTGTCAGCTGCCTCACATACAAGCTGCCTCCCCCACCTGCTTTTAGAGGGAGTCCAGCAGTAGGAATCTTTCACACCTACCTGCCTCTTCTGACAACTCAGCTAGCTAACTCCTTTGGTCATTTGTGTGCCATATTCTGTTCACCAGTCAGTAGAAGTCTTTTGCAAAATATAACAAAAGATCACTTGTCTCTTTCTTCAAGTTGTAATAAGCAGTGAAACAATGAGTTACCATCTAAACAATATAAGGAAGTTATCTTTTAAACGTTAGTTACATATAAGCAATAACAATGTTTTATATTACTTAAAGACTACAGCTATATCCCAATATGTAGTTGTATTCTGAATAGCTATGCCAAATTGTAGACAGGACAAAGTCCTAGTTGATATTTATATTAAGTTAATTTTTAGAGTGTTACCACGAAAAATATGCCAAATACATTATTATCAACAAAACAGCCTAGCTGCTGAGTGACGGAGAGCCAGTGATACAAGTGGCCTAATGGAGGCTGCATTCCTCACTGCGATGTGCAGCACTGGCTGGAGCCATGCCCCACTGGGCGCCTGCACCCTAAGCACCCCACCTGCTGCTGCCACTGCTGCCCACACTTGCTAAGGATGTGCAGTATGGGGGGGCGGTCCCCACACTCTCCCCTCCTCCCACGCACACCCACATGGCGCCCAGCCAAGCTCTGTGCTGCCACCCCCTGGGCACGGGCTCCACACTGCTACCAGCCCCAGCTCCATCCCCAACCTCTATGCTTGCTCAGACCCAGCTGCAGCCCCAACCCTGCTGCTTCCCTACCTGCTGCCCGGAGACCAGAGCCAGCAGGAGACCAGAGAAGCAGAGTAGGTCTCTAGTGGTTGGAGCAGTGGCAGCAGCAACTCCACACAGAAGCTGAATGCTGGCCACACCAGTCCCTTCCCCCCATGCGGGTGGAAGCAAGGCAATAGGGTATGTTTCGGGGGTGGGTGTATGCGTGGATGCCTTGCTCCCAACCTCACTGGCAGAAGGGCTGGGCAGGGCACAATTTGTTGGTGGGCTCTGTGGACTAGATGAAAGTGCTTGGCAGGCTTGATCCACCCTTTGGGGTATATTTTGCCAGCCCCTGGCCTAGCAGATCAGTATTCTGAGTCTGCTGATCCTGACGCTGATAAAATTAAGAAGTCAAAGTTAATTGGGTACAGACAAAGGAGATATTGGAAATGTCTCAAAATAAAGGCATGAATCTTATAGTCCTCCCCCAGACAAATTTCCCTCAAATTGGCGTGAAGTTTGATGGTGAATATTACAGGAATGACCTAAAACTATTTAAACACGTGTATTCATTTTTTTTTCTGTCCATTCTCAATAAGAGTCCATTTCTATGGGAATGATGAATTTAGAAGTAATGATATTTAATCCTCATTAATTTTCTTCACTATTTTTATGCCTCTCAAGTAGTAAGAAAAAACCCCCTAAAGTTTCAGATGAGAAGACAGCATAAATAGTAACATGAAATAAAAAATATAGTTATTTTAGTAGGATATTCAGCAAAGAAACTTCATAATAAGTTATAATAATTTATTTATTGTTAAATTGACATTGAACTATTAGTACATTGATTTAAAGACTTGCCATGGCACTGGTTAAGGACTGAAAATCTAAGATTTGCATTAGCAAATTCAGCATCACAGTACTCCTGGGACTTAGCAATGTATTACCAGTGATTTTCTGTTTTACAAAATGGGGTTAAAACACAAAGGCCACGTCTACACATGCATTTACTCCAGCCTAAATTTACTCTGATGTAAAATACTCCAAAGTAAGGGGTTTTGCCAGCTGTCTACACAGGCAAGAATGAAGGAACAGATTTGCATTCAGTCCCCTACAGCCCTGCAGTGGGCCCATGGTGTCACCAGGTGGGGCTCCAGGCTCCAACTGGGTGCTAGCTCAGGAGCTGGCAGGGATCACTGAGCCAGGAACAATGCTCCTGGCCCTGGCTCCCCAATCAGGGGCACAGGGCTTGGAAAGAGCTGCAGGGTAAGGACAGGTTGTTATTAATTGTAAGTGAGATTTAGGTATCTAAACACCTTTGAAAATCAGGCCCTATTAACTTGCTCAGGCTCACAGGAGAGGAATTTAATGCAGGTGCCAAGTTCAGACTAAAGCCCTAATCACTGGTCCGTTTTGCCATCTTAATTTTTTGCTTTTATCTTATTCATGCAGGATGTACTGAAGGCCCAATTGATCTGGTGTTTGTGATTGATGGTTCAAAAAGTCTTGGACAGGATAATTTTGAAATTGTGAAACAGTTTGTCTCTGGAATCTTGGATTCACTTGAGATTTCTCCCAAATCTGCTCGAGTTGGTTTGCTTCAGTATTCCACCCAAGTCCGCACAGAGTTTACATTAAGACAATTCAACACAGCCAAGGAAATGAAAAAGGCTGTATCCCAAATGAAATACATGGGGAAAGGTTCTATGACTGGACTAGCCCTGAAACAAATGTTTGAGAGAAGCTTTACTGAAGCAGAAGGAGCAAGGCCATTTGTATCAAGGGTTCCTCGAGTCTGTATTGTGTTTACAGATGGACGAGCCCAAGATGAAGTCTCTGAGTGGGCTGGCAAAGCAAAGCAGAATGGTAAGCTGCAATTTCTTCATCACTGTTTTTAAGGGTAGTATTATGAATAAAATGTTCCAATGTGCCTTGATCAAGACACTGGCTAATGCATGTATTGCTGCAGCCTCTGCCAGAGAGAATCAGTATTACTGTAAAGAATGACATGTTGAACTTTCAGGGGTTGCATACTTCAGTACACAATAGTTTCCTTGCTTACTTTGAATATTGTGCCATGCATTGGATGTATGCATAGAGGAACTTGATCTAGATGAAGAATTAAATATTCTTCCCTATCACACAAAAAAGTCTCAGAATACCATACATGCACAGTTCCACTGGAGAACAACCTGGCAGAGGTGCCATATTACATACTACTATTGTTAGAGTACATCACAGATTTGGAATTAATTATAAATTGCTTTATTGTCCCTATCTACTGTCCTTGCAGAGAAAAAGGAGCATGTAGAGGTCTGTCTGGCCGCATGACAGGTTATGTTTAGATTTAAACAAAGACTGGTGATTTTGACCAGTAAACATGGTTCTGTATACCTGTAAAATTCTACTCTAGGAGCGAGATGGCAGAAATCCATTCTGATCAGTTACCGGTAACAAGAATCACTGTTTCTACAAGCAGAGCTGACTGAAAGAATTGCAAACTTTCCACAAAAAGCAGGGGGGCGGGATTTTTTCCCTCAAAACAATCAAATCCTATTTTATTAACAGTTCTTCTAATACTGTGGGGTGATGGACTATGACAAATTCAGATGCCAAACCCCTAGGGATACTTGAATCCATTATCACTTCCTACTTTATTACTTGATCAAGCGACACACAGCTGAATGCAAGCAGTGACAGCAATTCTTGTAGCCAGGTGATGTCCCTCTTGTAATGAGAAGTAAGGGAGGAAGTAAAAGTACATGGAGATGAGAAAGGAGCAGTGGGGTAATATTCAGAGTAGGGAGAACAGCTTGCAGTCTCAAAAAAATCCATAGAATGCCCCTTTTTAAACTTTTGAAAATTAAACCGAAAACTCATGGTTTTAGTACTAAGATAAGTAGGGTCTGGAAGTCTGCATCAAACTACGCAGACTTTGTGAATCGAGGATTTGGAAAGCAGTGCAAGTCAGACTCACTTTTACTAAAGAACACATCACCATTGGATCACATATACTTGCATGTGAGACACTATGAGCCAAATACCTCCCCAGTGTAATCCCCTTGTAGGCTATGTCTCTGAGTATGAATTTGGCCCTGAATGTTCTATTACTGATATCACCAAGTCTTTAAAAAGCAACAGACTTCAGCATGAATGGTCCATTCATTAAACTGAATCGGCCTTGTAATACGTTGAATGTTTTATTTTCCTGGCTAGCACAATGTCAGACACAATCTTCATAGAAAATAAGGACAGTGCATAATACAATGTTGAAAGTGGAGATAAGAGATAGATAAGATGCATAAGATAAGATAGGTCATGATCATCATGCCCTTCTATACTGCCAGAAGGGCAAGAAATAAAATTCAGAGTGGGTACTCAGATATTATCAACCAGTAATGAAGAAGGAACATATGCAAACTCCACATCCTACATTTTATATGAAACAAAGCAGAGACATGGCTATCTGATGCCTTTTATGTGAAGTTTTGTCTTAAAAAGAGCTTCCAGCCTTGAAAGATTATTGCTGCATTTTTTTTTCAAAACAGCTAGGATCTCAGCCAAATATCATGAATTCATTTCACAGTGACATTTTGCTGATAGGTCAACATTAAACATTCTTAAAAATCCAGGGCATCAGTACAGTGAGGGCATTTTCTAATGCCAGGCCTGACATAACCAGAAACAAGTATAGTAGAACCTGGATACTTCTCAGGGTAGGTTCCTTACCCTTTTCTGAAGATGAAGATTTGTGAACTAGTTAGGAAGTTGCTGTGGCTCTGTATACCCCTATGGGGGAATCACTGAGGTGTCATAGCTGCAGCTTTTATTTCAAAGGGCATTCCAGTCAGCTGTGCACAGCCATAGCTACGCTCCACCTGCATGGAGAAGAGGTGCCCTTTGGAATATAAGCCTCAGCAACCTTCTATCCACTAGGGGGGTTGGGAACTACCCAGTTCTGAATGATTCGGGTTCTACTTTACTCAGGTTAGACTACAAGTTTCATGCTAGCTGCTGAAATAAGGGATATGAGGAGTGCTGCATCTTACATGCAGTGTGTTTAACATCCCTCTGGTGAAAGGAAACTGAGAGCTATTTTTCCTAGCCCAGCTGTCAGGATGAAAAAGAGTATTAATCCCCTGAAACTAGGCACTTCAAACATACAGACCATGGGCCAGATCTGGCTGGTGCAGCTCCTTGAGGTGGCAGTATCCCTGTGTCAATACAATAGCTCAGGTACCCAGAGAGGTAAAAGCCATTGCCTACCCTATCACCTATGGAGCCCAATAGTCCCAAACTGGCCCAGGAGACCAAGCAAGCTAGAAACCCCTGCCTTAAATAAAAAAATTTTAAAAAGACTTGTGTGTATGTAATGTCCCAATTTCCCTTCTAGGGGCTGTCAGTGCCACTGCTTAGTTCGGTCCAAAATGTTCTCTCTCCCTGCATCTGCTTTTTCAGGGTTCATTTATCAGTGATAGCCAAGCCTCTAGGGTTTCTTAAACTGGAACATTTCTGGTTAATAAAATCAACAGTAAAGCACTCCATTACTAGAACAACACAGAACTTAGGGGCTTACTCTGAACTATATTTCTGTCACTGGTGTGTGCAGCACCTCTGCTGGCAGAGTTACAGTATCTCAACAAACAGAGTAAGGCTTCTGCTGCCATCCAGCAGCCAACTGATGGTGTGAGAAACACTACCAGACCTCCAGTCAGCTGCCAAGGCCTATTCAGCAGCTCATGCCTTCCTGAAGTGCCCTTTGTGTTGTGGTGGCCCAGCTGCTGTGCATACTGGCCAGAAGCACATAAGCATGCACACAGTCTGCCACCAGAAGTTACGGTGGTGGAGCTGCACCTAAGCAATGTGTAGCTGGAATTATCCAAACACCATCTTTGTATCCATATTTGTGATGCCAGGTAATTAATTAATACTTGCATTTTCCTTTCAGATGGGCAGAGGATCTGAATGTTGCTCTAGGAATAGCATGGTTTGTTTGGTTTTTTTTTGCACCCAGGTATAACCATCTATGCCGTTGGAATAGGAAAAGCAATTGAGGAAGAACTGCAGGAAATTGCTTCTGAGCCATCAGACAAGCATCTCTTCTATGCTCAGGATTTCAGCTCCATGGGGGAGATAAGTGAAAAGCTAAAAAACCGAATCTGTGAAGGTAACATATGCCACTTTCTCTGAGAAAAAGAGAAATAGAAAAGGAAATACTGTAGCTACTTCTAGTAATGGATTTCAGAACCAGGACAGAACATTAGAATTATGTCATCTAACCTCCTTCATAATACAGGCCCAGGATAAACCGCTATGTGGTATATCTGAAACATGAGAAACTTGAGTCACTCAGCAAGAGTCATACTTTAACTGCTTAACATTTGAAGAACATAAAATCTTAATCTAGGGCCAAAGGCACAGATCATTTTTTCCTTTTCTTTTTTCAATTCCAATAAAGCATATATATAAAACATACACTTTTAAAATCCAAAAGGATTAGGAACATACACTCCCCCTCCTCTGTGCTGCAGTTAGATCAGCGACTCACTGAACCGCACCCTACTAAAGCAACATGATTTAGTTCATTAGAACACTGGGGAAAATATTCAAAATTATTTATGTTTTATTGAGCAACTTGAATTGCTCTTAGGCCTGTATTAGTAGCTTTGTATCTAAGGGTTCTTTTTAGCATTTCCAAAACAAGTAGTTTAATATAATCAGGCAGTAAACAGGGAGAACCTCAGTTAGCACATAATCCCAGGTCTTTTGATTCTCCAGCTCAGAATCTGATCCACACATGTAACAAGTATGAGACACTCGCCTTTGAGCTCCTTTGTAAAAACAGCAGGGAATCTGAGTTGGAAGGGATATCTGTGCACCAGGGACCAGGCTATACTCTCTGCCCCAGTCAAATACTCCTAGCCCTTAAGTGTCACTCATTCATTCAAATATCATTCTGAATCAGCATTCAGAAAAGTCTTTGTGTAACAGGAGACCAAAGCACAGGAATTTCAAGGGGTTGCTTCATTTTCACTGCATTTAATCATTCAGCAGGGAAGTTGTATTTGTTTTTTAGTTCTGCTGTACAAAACTTCCTGGCAAGAGAGCACACTACAGGAGGGAAAGAATCTGAGGAACCTTTTACTGTTTATTCTCTGCCTTTGCCTCAATCCTAAATGTCTTACTACTAGGTCCCTCTGATCTGCAGAAAAAATGATATGTATAAAATTAACACTCCTGCTGGACCAACAAAAAGCTGATGACACTCTTAAAAACATGGCAAGATTTCAAGTCCAAAATTCTCTGGCAGCTACCATACCAATTTCTGCACACTATCTACGCTGGCAGTCCATGCAGAAAATATACCCTTCAGGTAGCTGTAGCACCATTTAGTCACCATATATTTCACTTATTCAGAAATGTGACTTGCTAGAAAAACTCAAGTCAATCCTGCCCTCTAGTGTTTTTAAATTAGAAACTTGTCCTCCAGTAGTCAGTGAGTCTCAGTCCCACTATCCTGTTGCACAGCTTCTTCCCCCGTTCCTCACTCATAGCAGGGGAACGACTTGCATTGTGGAATTCAGAGGCAGCCCAGGGTTTGTTGGATGCTTCAAGACCAACTCCTTCCCTTCAGCTCAGGTCACCAGAAATTCCTGCCTCCCGCAGAGGAACAGGTTAACTGTTCATTTTCATTGGATCACTTTGTTTTGTAACTTTGATTTGTCCTTTTTTGTACATCCAGCAACTTTATTTCAGCTTCTCAGCTAAGGGGTTACTGGGCGGTCTCTAGTCTTCTGTTCTCTCTGGAGATGTATCGGGTGTCCTGTCAAGTTCCACAGACAGCTTTTCCTAGAGTGAATTATGATCTGCCACCACAAACCAACCACCCAGAGTAGGGAGTTTTCAGTCATAAGAAGTTTAAAGCTTTATCCCTAATCTCCCAACCTGAAGTCATGGTTCTCTCAAGGGAGACTTAACCAGGAACATAACCAGGATTTCCAAATAGAAGAAAACCTATCTTAGCCTGCTCTTATGAGCTAGAGAGCTATGATTTATGTTGTTTAATGAGCAAGCAGTACAAAATTGGGGTTTACAGCATCCTTTTTCCATTTCTATCCCAAGAAAGCGTTTTTCAGGGTTTTTCTCCTACACAAGAAACTGGGCTGTCTTCAGTTGACAGCTATTAAATATGGTTTTGTTCTCACTGTTCAAAATGTAGCTATGTTTACTAAAGATGGTTAATTTTCTCATGGGCTTTCTGCACTGCTTATGACTATTGTATGGGACTGCTACCCAATTAATAAATATTAACTAATTTCTTGTCACAGCACTCTTGAGGACCTGGTAATATTCAGTTAACAGGTGATTAACTGAGTTACATAAACATATAACATCAAAAGTAATTTTGAGTGCCCAGTTTCAGACACCTCAAACCTAACTTTTCAGTACTTAGCACTATGTAACACTTATGTGCAAACCACAGTTCCTGAAACAGAGTTCTCAGCACTTCTAGAAATGAGACCCCACTACTTGAAATTAAGTGCCCAGAACACTGTAGGAATATCCATCTGAGCCTATCAGCCCATCAAGTCAGTGCGTTTATACTGACCTGGCCAACAGCATCCAATAAAGCAATGGAGGTGGCAATACATCCACCTACTTGACTCCCCAGCTAAAGTGACCAGATCCTCATTTACAGCCAAGTCAACTGCAGTTTCATTTATTCATTATACATGTCTGAGACAAGGTTTTTTATTTGCTATGACTTCCAAGACTTAGCACCAGTTTATATTCTATATGAGAAGAAGATAGATATGGAGGTATTGCTGTGATGCAAGGAAAAACTTTTTCACAAAATGCAAAAAACCCTGAGAGCTCTTGGGAAATGATAGAACTATTTCTAGTAGTCTTTAGCCTTCCTTTAGAAAGTTGTAAAAAAATTGGCCCTCACAGCTGTAAAGGTCTCACATGTCTTGCTTGGTCTATCCAGTGTACCAGTTACTACAGGCAAAATGTTAAAGTTCTGGAAAAACAATCAGAGGGAACAAGGGCTCCCACTACAAAATATCTAATGGTATTAAGTCGGGGGAAAATGTACCACTCACATCTGAGTAAATAAAAGGATCTACAGTTCTTGCTGTGATGGAATTGTTTATTTCTGATTATTAGCCTAGTGTGGTAGTTAAAATTCTTTATCCTGCCTTCTTCCCCTATCCTGTGACTTACCAATTGCTACTTTCCATTTTGATGAGAACTGTGAAGCAGAACGAGTGACTTATTGTCTCACTCAGCTCCCCTATGTTAAACGAGAATTCAGCTTCAGTTAATTCTCTCTGAAGGCAGCATTAAAACTAGAAACTCTACAGCAACAGAATATTTCTGGTAAGTAGAGCTAAAAGATTGTTAGAGCACTTAAGGGCAATACTGCATTTTCTCCAGTTTACATGGTAAGAATCATCATTACCTATTCACCACAAACAGGGAGATAAGCTGCTAGTAAGAAAAATCTATTTGATAAAAAAGGGTCTTATTCTTTATAAGAGAATTGTTTGTGCAAAGTCACAGTTGCATTTCTCTGAATATAATCTCATTCCATTATTTCTGGCAGCTCTGGAAGATCAGGATGCATTGGCAGGGAGCCCTCCCAAGCCTGGTCAACATTCTTCAGGTTAGATGCTTTAACTAGGTGATCTGCTCCCCAGACCTATGTCATGTTCCCCCACCCTACTCCAGTTATCTTTTCCCAGTTTTCTTTAGGGTAAGCCAACCACCTAGAGGGAGACTTGGACAAATATCCTCCCCCCACACCTGAACTTCTGCAGTGAAGCTCAGAAACTGCTCCAAAGCTGCATGCTCTCACCTTACTACTATGTTCATTTGGATGCTGTTGCTTCTCTACCCCAGCTATAGTTAATTTTATTTACAATTATGTCAATCAGATCCAAAATGCTGGGGGCTAACAGAAACTCCACCTACAATCCAGGCTAAAATTCACTATAATGTTGTTTTTGAAATCCTCAGCTTCTCTGGGTAAAATAAAAATCCATTGAGTAGTACTGCATAAGTAGCTCCCACTAAAATGGAGGAGTTCACTTAAATGAACTCCTCCATGATGGAGGAGTCCACCAAAAATCTTGAAGTCTGCCATAAGCATGGTATAATTTAGCCTTACATGAAGTAGTATTGTCGACAAAATACAACAGATGTGTTGTATAATCTGTTTCTTGGGGTGTTTTTTGATTTTGCAGGACTTGAAGCTGCTACCATAACCATTACAGATCTCCTAGCCTGCTCCAATTTTGCAGTACACCACAAGTATCTTTTTGAAGAGAGCCATTCAAAAACAACAGGCACATCAGGTAATTGTCATTTACATAATCTTTAGACAACAGGCCTTTTGATCACAGATTGGGAAAGATGCACAAAGTTTGGAAAATCTTATATGATAACCTGTGCCATAGCACCCCCTATTACCTGTTTCTTCATGTTACCCAAGTTAACTCTTCCACAATTCTCAATTAATGCAACTAATTCTATGCAATTGGGATTTGTTAAATGATTCTTTTTGTATTATTCCATGTTTCAATGCAAGGAAGCTACATTGAATATACAGTGCATTAGTAGCTTCACTACTGTGTCATTTTATGCATCACTGCTTTTAAAAAGAGTTTGTTTTTCCAGCCAATCCTCCAAAAGATAAAGACCACTGCAAATGTGAAAGTCTTGTGACATTCCAGAACTATGCAACCACTGAAGTAAGAAAACTAACCCAACGATATATCCTTTCTGAATGCTTCTTAGATCAAAGAAATAATGGAAGTTACGCAGAATGGGAAAAAGTTTAGAGGATGCTACCCAGAACCATGCTTTTGTAGTTCAAAGTTTAGAGTACTTCATAACCACAAAGCAGCATAGTGTTCGGGAAGTGAGCCAGAGGCAAGGTTAAGATTTTGAATCAGCTGCTCCTTCAGGAAAGGGCCCAAATGTTCTTTAATAGAGTTTATCTTCATTGTTCATAACCCCTGAATAACAAACCAAAAATCTTGAGAGGCAGTGATGAAAATGGAAACTGAATTTGACCAGTTATTGGTCTTGTTTTATTCCGTTTCATTTTAATCCGCCATGGAGAGCGATGAATAGTTATTACTGGCAGCAAGAAACCATTATAAAATCAGAACACTGGCAGAACAGAAGGAAATGTGTCCAGATGAAAGGAGTCATTTAAAATAATATTCCAAATGAAAAAAGCCTGGTTTATTATACCAAAACAATCATGCCAACTGATTTTAAAAACAAGCCCTATTACTTAAAATGTTAAATACAAAACTGTTGAATATGTGTATACTTTTTAGAGGCCTCATTCTTTCAAAGCACTGAGGTAATTTTCCACGCCTTTGTGAAAGGTGTTCGAGTAGTCAAATAAGACACCCTACTCACTTTTCTCCTTCAGTAAAGAGAAGTATTGACGATGAAGAACAGTAGGTAAAAAACCAACATCTACAGACAAGCAGTATTTTTTTTTTCAAGGAGTTATACATGTATGCAATCTTTGCCAAAGCCAGCCAAAAAGTGGCAAACACCAAAACATGGGCACAAGAACAACAGCTTCCTAAAGCACGACTACATGTTTAAAAGGAAGCTGAAGTAGCATGGACTCTGAAGGCTTAGACCAGTGGTTATCAACCTCTTTAGACTCCTTAGAAAAGGTGGAAGTGCCTGCTCCTAGCTGTCACTAAATTTCTTGACCATGAAAAAAACAGAGCAATTCTGTTGCAAACAATTAAGACCACAACAGGTCACACAGTGTTTTAGATCATAACCAAGCCCTAACAGGATGTAGAAAGTAAAAACATTCCTATAGCCCATCTTACCTATGTGGCCTGATCCAGGTGATCCCCAAGAATATCTCCTGGCTCAGACCCAAAGACAATGGCAGTGACAGCAGCTGCTATTCCTCTTATATGTTCCCTCCTCTAAGTGCCCTAAGCGCTAGAATAGGGATTCAAACTTTCTAGCTCAATAAAAAAATTATCTAAAACACTTACAGATAAATTATCTTTCAGTACACCCCTTGCTTAGATGTAGGACAAGGTTCTTTTTTCTGTTGTAACCCACTATAAACCAAGTGCTCCAACTGCTTGACACTGAAACCCTGAAGGAATGCTTTATTTTAGCTAGGGCCAAGCATTGCTCATTTAGTAGCAATAAAAGCTTATTTTATCCTGTTTCTTAATTAACCAAATCCCTTAATAAGTAATGGCTTGTAGCTTGTGTGTAGAAACTTGTTTTTATTTAAGTTAGTAATGCTATTGCAGATAAAAGGAACTCAATTTTTTATTTTGTAGCTAGCAGTATTATTTAGCTTCACAGCTCCTTGTGCTCTTACAGCTGGGCCTGTGAATCAAAGGAAATAGGGGAAAAACCAAAAACTTTAGAAGAGGCAAACATGGTAGTGTGAAAGCCATCTCAGAAAACAAGACTACAAGCCTACAACCACTAGCATTTTATGGGGGGGAGGGAAACTCAACACATAAAAATGTGTTTTTCATTCTGTAACAAGTCTGAGACATGGCAGCAGCAAAAAGTACAATGACTGTAGTGTCAAAGTAACATGCCAAAATGTTGAGTAAAAAGATATGGAAGAGCTGTGATCAAAGGCAGAGCACATTTAGCATAACTGTAGCATTTAGCTGGTTAGAAACAAGTTTGTAAGTTTAACATGCACTGATCTGGTCATATTACTACCTTTAGAAGAACTTTACCTGCTATATTTTAGATTGAAAACCCTGCAAAAAACCACTGGATTATTTTAGACAGCCAGACAAACTGTTTTATGATAAGTCACATGCAAGATATGTTTTTTCCACCTTAACTTATGCCTACTGGAAGAAATAACAAAGAGGATGGAAGCTTTGGAAGACAGACTAAGATATTGATGAGCATTTCTTAACAAAAGTATATAAACATGGTATATTTATACAATTTGTTAACAGAGCTATTTTGTTAAAGCTATACAAAGCTACATAGCACACTTCCTCATGTCCGAGGATGAAATGTTTTTGGGCCCAGTATTTATATGCTGAGTTTGCATTGATTGCAGATAAACGGAGATGAGCATATATAGTTTAGTAACCAGCCAAAATTCTAAGAACGCAACAGTGGAAATAAGCTATGCAATGATAAATAAAATATTCTTATTTTTAAATGGAGAGCTTCATGGTGTTTGTGGGCATTTTAGAACACTACATTGATCAATTTTTAAATTCATTAGTTGCACTCTACTCCTTCCCTCATATTCTAAATTTAACAACATTGTGCAGAATGAATTGGACTTTAAAGGCAAATCTCAAGTGGGCTATGCTAGAGATTAGGCAGAACTTTCCAACTATGAGGGTGGGTCAAGCACTGGAACTACCTAGAGAAGTATCCCTGAAGTTTCAAGAGCAGTTTAGATAGACAGACTTGCTTGGGATGGTCCTGCCTTGAGCAGGGGACTGAATTAGCTGACCTTGCAAGGCCCATTCCAGGTCTACTTCAGTATGATGTGTAGAAAGCTAGTTTTGTAGTTTTTCCTCACTAATTTCTATCCTCAATATAAAAATTGGACTTATTTGCCTTCAGTTAAATACACATAACAGAACTTAAACGAAGTTTCTTGCACCATTCCAGCAGCCCCAAACTTTCCAGGATCAGTCTGCTGCCTCATGTACAGAACAAAGATTGCCTTATGTTACCTAATGCTTCAGTCCTTGAGCAAAATCCAGTAAACAGGCTGAGCCCAGGAATGTTAACTTTTGGTCACTAGATTCTTGCCTTATACTTGTTTGTAAAGCACTTGGAACACTACTACTGTACTTTATTACAATCATTAATCTACTTTTAGCCATCATTGGCAGCTGGGTGTAAATAAAAATAAAGGAACTCAAGATGAGCCTGGAGGTTTTGAATATCACTCCTTTCACCAGTGTCTGCAAGTTACTCCATGTCCCGCTGGACATCAAGTCCAGATACCAACTGTTTCCAAGAACATTCTTGAGAAGTTCAGAGACTCTCAAGCTCTCCTACCTACTGTAACATCCTTTCTGTTGTAATGGCTTCAGAATGCAAGCCTGCTATACAAAATGTGTCTAGTCTACAAGTGGAGAAAACATGATTGGGGAGCCACATATTATAATACAAACACAAGCAGCACAGGCTTAAAATGTACACACACACTAGCAGAGCACAATTCTAGAGACTTCTAATAGCAGCACTAGTTACAATTTAGGCTTCCTTATAGCACAGATGAAGATCCTCAACAAATATTCAAAGAATTCAAGTTCCACATGCCAATTTTGAGTTTAAGAGTTCTCATTTTTAGAGGGATAAACAGTCATTTCTAGAAGTTCCTTTCAAGTACCTGAAGATCTTTGTATAAAAGATCTAGGTCTAGATCGTGCTATGCAAGTTCTCCATGTGTTATTTTCAGAACAATTTTCCATTCCAAGAAGAGAACTTACTGCTATTTAAAGAGTTTTCCTGCCTCATGGTCTTATTTTGGTTTCCTACAGACTTATCTAAGCCTGTTAACTGTGTACTTTAATGAAGTTTTAAAACTTACATTTTTTTTTTTTTAGCTTTCTTACCCCATACTATTCTCATTCTACTCCCTCAACCCTGACCATGAAGCCCAAAGCTATTTATGAAAGCTTTTGGATAACATTTTCCAAAGGACAAAAAAAGTGATCAGCTTTTAGGTATGCACATTAACTATTGCACATTAACTTCCCAAAACCAATAAAACACTATACAGACTTTTTAAAACAAGTGTGTAGCCAGTTTTATTATAGAAAGACAGATAGCATTACATCATTTACTTCTCACTGGTCTGCTCTGGCATGCTTCTAATGATATCAGAATCACCTGTAAAACAAAAGGTCCATATTCAGATAGGACTACCACAAGACTCATTTTCCAATGACAATTATACAACAGTTACTTCAACACTGGCTTCCAAACATATGTTTGTGACTGCACAGAAGCCAATACTTCCTTTTTCTAAATCTACTGTAAGTTCTAAAAAAAGCTCTATCAAAACGTAATTCATTCATTCCGATTCCTAGAAAATAATACTAATTTCAAGTTATACTGAAGTACAGTATTTACAAGGAAAGTAATTAAGGCAAGTATTAAATGTCAACAGATATTTACGAAAAACGTAGTATTTAGTTTAACATACTGTCCCCTCCTCCACAAAACAAAAACAAAATGAAAGCAAGCAATTATATGCATGTCACTAGCATCACCAAACCCAGAACTAGAAGCAAAAACTAGCCCTGAGGCAAAATGCAGTTTTAATATAGCGAATGCCTAGCCTGCCCAGATCACTGAAATATCAGGACAGCGAGAATATTCGCAGTAATTTTAACAGTAACTCTGATGTACATTTTAAACAGGTGCAACAGCTATAATATAAAGTATCAACATTTAACATGACCCTATATATGACAAGTCAAAGTTGAAGTATTCTTAAAAAAAAACACCCCAAAACATACCAGCTTGATCCACAGCACTTTAAAAATACATTTTTTTGGTAAGTGAAAATTTAGATTGATGAAGAGAATTTGGTGAAGAGAAATAACACACAGTAAAACCAATCAAGAGACTGACCAAAAAGTACCTGAACAGGACCCCTTAATCATTAACCATGCTTAGGGGCAAACAGGGCACAATAAATTGTCTTGAGGTGACCATCTGGAATTTTTGGTTCCAGAGAGAATACTGCCAGTCGCTTCTTATTTAACTTTTTTGCTAATAATTTAAAAATAAGGAGAAGTTTAGCAACAAAAGCCAAATTTACAATCTTATTTTCAAACTGATGTCCACATTTGTTTATTGCACATGACTACATGTTGCCCTACAGCGATAGTGATAAGCTATGGTGACAGTGATCACGCAGTCCACACGCGATGACCAGCTACACTGCCATAGTAGCGCACTATACTGGAGGAGGGCATCACTACAGTGATACAGCACCGAAATCTAATTGTTCACCACACACACAGCACAACAAGAGGAAGTACTAAAGCACAGCAACATGTAGACATGCTTTCTATGTTTAAAATTCATACTCCCAAGAATTAACTATTTATGCCGCTTTTAAAAAGTGATTTTGAAAACAAATCTAGTCTTAGTTCTGGTACAAGCTGCAAAGGTCAAACAAGCTTGGTACAGAAAGGGTGCTGTATAATTGTGATGTATACTTAAAATCCTCTCAAAGGTCATGCTCAGATAACTGGTTCCTAGTTTTAGGTAGCATGACAAGCAATTAAGCGTATGCTGGGGATACAAGCAGAACACAGGCAGAAGTTAAAAAATGCAGACCTAGGGGTAGCTTTATTACAGCACCCCAATATACACGTACCTGGGTCAATGATAGCCAATGTGCACACTCTGTAGTACTTTCCGCAAGCTGTACCCAATTCAATATTGTTGCCGCTATAATGGTGCACGCCAGTCTTTGCCAACATAGCGTAGTACTCAATCTCTGATTTTCTGAAAGTCAAAAGTTAGGCATTAGAAAATGAGGATTCATCTGGAGACATTCATAAGCAGTAATTTTCAAGTAAGTCTGTAAACTTTAAAATGGTCTCTCTTTCACTGGGAGGAAGGGGGCAGGGAGAAATTGTTACCCCCTTTCCTCCTAATGGACAGCCCTTCATAGATTTTTCTTTTGGGACACAGGAGTCATTCTTCAGGAATTGAGTCAGACAGCACTGGTGTGGGTACTCAAATGCCTCATCCAGGACAAGCCATCCAGATGCAAACATAGCAAAGAACAAAACCAGAATGTCCGATGGCCAGATCAGTGGAACCTGCAGCTGATCAGGACTTGGGAGCTAAATAGCCAGATGGTGAGCAGGATTAATCCAGCTGCGCATAACAAAGCCACTAAAATGTCTTGCAGCCAATTCTTCTGCACCATATGTACCTCTATATTCCCCTCCATCCCAATTTCCATCAGCTGCAAATACTGCTGACTAC
Organism: Caiman crocodilus; assembly: GCA_030014935.1. Lineage (NCBI taxonomy): Eukaryota > Metazoa > Chordata > Crocodylia > Alligatoridae > Caiman > Caiman crocodilus. The sequence goes on along the minus strand of JAGPOW010000261.1, from coordinate 37,149,563 downwards.
TACTTCTCCACCATCCCCCACAGTACAGATTAGAAGGCAGGTTCTAGGAGAGACATTAATCTACTTCCCTGTTCCACAACCTACAAAGCCCAGATGCCTTTCCTTTTGAGGAAATGGATGCAGAATTCTTGTCAGAGTTGTTGCATAGGCAAGCAAGCACACACAACTAGTGGGCGCCGCACTTCAAGAGGGACGTGGATGGCCTCGAGAGGGTCCAGAGGAGGGCCACTAGACTGATATGTGGGCAGCAAGATAGGCCTTATGAGGAG
>JAGPOW010000261.1:37050774-37132986 GCA_030014935.1 Caiman crocodilus | reverse complement strand
CCTCCTTATCACTGCAGCTGGGCATTTTTTCACATAACAGTCTCACAGTCTCCTCTTTTATTATGTCTTGGGAGGATGGTTCGAGGCCATTCTCAATACCATCAGTCATCTCTCTCGATTCCTTACTTCAGGTAAGCGTGGAGACTTTCCTCCATGGAGTTCCCTTTGCGTCTGCTGGTCTGTCTCCATCTTACTTTCACTTTCATCTCCTCTTCTTCTGGTTGCTCTGGGGCACGGTTTTTGCGTGATCACTGTCCCGTGCCCAGTCAACTGGAACCTGCAGGAACTGATAACTGGGGCATCCCTGTTCTCCCTGTGTCCTGCTCCCCAGCTCCTGTCAGGTTCTTCAGTGAGAAGAACCTGCCCCAGCACTTCTTATTGTCTTCTGCTCTGGCAGTGCAATCTTCGCTGCCACACACAAACTGGTTTAAGTGATCAGAAACTGGTTTAAACCTATAACAGAACAGATGTTCAGTGCACATAAACCAGTTTGAAAATGGCTGAAAGTGGTTTGAGATAAACCTGGTTGAATGTAGTATCAGACTTAACTGATTTGGTTCAAATGGGTTTATGCAATACCCCTTGCTGGTTTAAGATAAATCAGATCCCCCATCCCCACATGCTCTCTGGGCTGAGTGGGGCTCTCTGCTCCACAGTAGGGCTGGCCCCTCCTCTCTGCTCCCTGGCTGCAGTTCCAGCAAGACTGCAGGCTGTTCCCCCTTCCTCCTCACCACTCCCTGCTAAGCAGGAATTCCCCCCTCCCTTCTGCCTTTCTGAGGAGATGTCTGTGTATTAGCTAGCAGACCACATGCTGGCTATGGTCCCTGCTGAATAAACAGGAAGCTGGTAATGTCCCTCTGTTATTTTCTTAATGGGGTGATAAACACTGTTATCAATTCCTTACTGGGCTAATCAGAGCAACCTGCCAGGGCCTCACCAGGCTCCCCTCAGCTCAGCATTGTATAAAGGAAGGGAGGGCTGCTCTAGTGCCCTCTAGCTTCTAGCTTGAGCCACTGCAGATATGTGCCTGCATTTTTGGGATGTTTGTCCCTTTACAAAACTGATTTAGCCTAACCAGGTTACACTAACCTGCAAAGCTTGAATCAATTCAGGCTGAGGCTTTTTGAATGTCTGTCCCTAGCCTGAGAGTCTTGTAGTTAGCTTCCCAGCAGCCAGCTTCCAGTGGGAGGATCTTGACTACAAGCCTACTTTATGGAAATGGCAGACTCCTCCCTATCTTGCTCCTGTGGCGGCTGGCCAAGGGCAAGTGAGACTTGGGGGCATCTGAACCCCAAGCCAAAGGGCTTGGCCCTTTACATGAGGCCTGCCAATAGATTAGGGAGTATCTGAAGCCCCAAGCTGAGAAGTCTGGGGTGGAGCACACTTGCCAGTTGTAGCACTATGGACTGAGTTTTGCTCAAATCGGGAGGTTTCCAAAGGGATGTGGCTAATTTGAGCTGGAATAGGAAAACAATTTAAAAAAAAAAAGAGGTTTTGACTTTTAAACCACCTCAAGATCCATCCGGGACCAGTGCTGGAGATTATCCTGGGCTGGAGGGGAGGGCGTTGTATTGCCATGAAACCTGGAAGCCAGGCGCTTCCGCGGGGCTTTCCCCGGCCGCCGGCTCTGTTGTCCGGCTCTTCCTCCCCCTCGTGCCTCCGCGCCAGGTCCCGCTCGCCCGCCGCCCCGCGCCCTGGGACGGGCTCTGCCCTCGCCCAGCCCCGGCGGGTGGGGAGGCGCCTTCCCCGGGCAGCTCGGCAGGGGCCGGGCCGGGCACTCCCCCCGTTCATAAGGCCGCGACCGGAGCCGTAGACCCCGCGGAGCGGGCCGGCGGGGGCCGGGGCTGCAGCCTTTCGCGGGCACCATGGGCTGCTCCAGCAGCGCCCAGACGCAGAGCCGGGACAGCAGCCTCCCCGCGCCCACGTCGCCCGGCGCCAACGGGCTGCAGCCGCGTGGTGAGTGGCCCCGGGGGGCTCTTGCCTCGGGCGGGCTGAGGGCGGGAACGGAGGCTGCCCCGCGTCCGGGGCCGGCCCTGCGGGAAGAGCCCAGTGCTGCTGGGCAAGTCCCGCACGGGGCAGGCGGATGTCTCCCCGCTTCACCCGGTGCGGGCTGAGCAGGCAGGGCTGCTAGGAGAAGGAACCCAGAGAGGAGCAGCCTCCCCCTGGTTACACGGACCCGGCGACAGCTGCAGGGCTCCTTCGCCTTCTCTCTCGCACACGCAAAAGAAGAAGGGGGGAAACCCCCTTATTTTTACCTACAAAGCTGTGAAGAGCAACGATAGGATATTTTGGAGCAACACTAGTAATGACGTTCCAAGATCTTTAGCCTAGGAGGGAATTGCTGGAGGAACTGGCTCTAAGTTCTTCAAAGCCAGAGGCAATTCTTTGTTGTTGGGTGTTTGTGGCACTCAGAAGCATCTACAAATTACACTTCAGCTACGTACAGCTTCCACATAGCTAAAACCAGCATGCGTTGATACAGCTGAACGAGTTAGTTCAATTTTATTATGAAATTAAATTTTATTCATTTTTTGCAATGAAGACAAATAGTTACTGTTTTCAGATAAAACACAATGAATTATCCCTTTAGAGGATGAAATGATTAATGTCCCATTTGCAAGAACTGCTTTTATAATAGTGTATTATCACTTTTCATTGTGCTTATCAATGTATTTGCCATAGAAATATTTAATATCTCTGGAATCTTATGCTTCATTGTTTCATAAATGCTACCTGATCACTGTAAACTAAATCTCTTCCCCCTGAAGTCATTGATGGAGCTGTTACTGATCAGGAGCATGGTCAAGGGAGCAGATTTTAAGTCCAATCCTGCAATCTGTTTGTATCGCCAGAATTTAAAGTTTGAGTGAGGGTCTCCAGATCAAGAAGTATTTATGGCAGGTGAGATTTTTCAAAAGTGCCTGAGTTGCTCAGGCAGTCACTGTGGTGTAGAGATTATATCTTTTTTGTTAGACCAACTAGACAGTTGCAAACAAAACTTTTCTTTTTGCTTTGAGTTGCTTAGGAGCACAGTTCCATTGACTTTGTTATAAAAGGGAGCTTTGGCATCAACCTTCTCCCACTGAAGAATCAGAGATGGGATTTAATGGCAGCCTTTAACTACCTGACGGGAGTTCGAAAGAGGATGGAGCCGGACTGTTCTCAGTGGTGACATGTCAGAACAAGGAGCAATGGTCTCAAGTTGCAGCAAGGGCAGTTTAGGTTAAGTATTAGGAAGACTGTTCTCACTAGGAAGGTAGTAAATCCCTGGGACAGGTTACCCAGAGAGGTGGTAGAATCTCCATCCTTGGAGGTTTTTAAGACCTGGCTAGACAAAGTTTGTCTGGGATGATCTAGTTGGGGATGGTCCTGCTTTGAGCAAGGGGTTGGATTAGGTGACCTCCTGAGATCCCTTCCAACTCTCATTTTCTGTATTTCTATGAAATACTAGGCTAATCGTCACTGAGCTGGTTTCCAGCAGCAGACCAGTGCAAAGTGATTTTGTTGGTCTGCATAATTTGGTCCCAGACATCACCATGGTAAGCATACAGGTATGTTGGACCAAATAATCCAACAATCCAGTGAAAAAGTAGAAGTAAGGAACAGCGGGATGAATTGGGTACCATAAAGTCTTATTCACATACATAGTTTACATTTATACAGTTATTTCTCTGGACCTGATCCTGATTGGATGAATCGGTGAATGTTTTACCATTGACTTAAATGAGACAGAAATAGGTCTATTGATTTAATAGGAAGTATTTTTGTGACTTTCACTGACACTTTTGTTCTGAAATTACCCTGGTACTTTTGAAGATCCCACCTTAATATGAAAAATGTTTTTCTTTTGTTGTTGAATAGATAGTATGTGTATATGTTTGCATACAAATGTTCATACATTTAATTTTTTCTTGGCTTAAAACAGAGAATCCTATAAAATCATGAATGACAACATAGCAGTATTTGGATGTTTTTAGTTGACTAATGCAAAGACTGAATATTTAATGGATTGAAATATTCTACTTTGTATTTTTGAACTATATATTTACTCTTGTTAGTAACATTTTATAAGTGTTTGAGCCAAATTCTACATTTTAGGTATATGTGAGTGGCTGCCACCTCTTTCAATTGATGTATTTTAAAATGCAGTTGGTCTGTGTTAAGAATGAAAACCAATTGCTTATTAAATAATTTGTTTCTAATTTAGAGTTGATTCTTGCTGTTGTCTTTTTGTGCAATGTCCTGTAAAAAAAAAAAATAGTTGTTTTGCATAAAAATAAATTGTAGGATGTAACTGACCCTGCTATCCATGTGGGATATGTTTCAATTCAGTATGTACATTCCTGCCCCATTTAAGACAATGGACCTTAAAACCCTGCTGGCTTAATTTGACCAGGATCAGGCTATTTGGGGTCTAATCAGTAGCTTACCAGAGACAGGGGGAATGGCCCTGGGTGGCTAATGGCGGATGGGGGTGAGGGACAAAAAAATAGCAGCAGCTGAGCCAGTGTCCCAGCCACTGCCATTGTAACAGAGCCCCTGAAGTTATCCTGTCCACTCTGCCACCCAGAGTGCTCACACATCCCGTTAGGTCTAATTACATGAGCATAAGGTATGTATATGACTGATGTTTTGTAGGATCCTTAAACCTTGTTTAGCCATATCCTCCTACCTTTGACTGAATCATCAAAATCTTACCCTCACTTTTCATGGCATTGAATTATTTGTTACATGCACTGTCAGTTTTAAAGGGTCTTTATATGAAGCCTGGGACTTTAGAGACCAGGTTTCTCAAAGTGCTCTACCTGCTTGTCATTGTTCTGTTGGTAGCATCTGGCTTGGTGAGGATTAGCCCAGGGCATAAAAGATCTTTCCGTGGTGCAGAGCTGAGACGGGCTTCTTGTGTCACAGTCCTGGCTTGTTTTCCAGTTTCAGTAGAAACAACCTTCAGGTTTTAGTCACCTTGGTGCATACAGCCCTGGTCTCCATTTTGTGTAATTCAACTTCAGCCTGGCACATGATTCTTCATTTTCCATCTCTGCCAAAGATTGCATATTTATAAGCCTTGTGACTTATTTATTTATTTTAAGTTTTGTGATTCTTTTGATTTTATATTTGAAATCATTAGCTTTCTGCATGTGATCCTGCACATTTACTCTCATTAGCTGAGCCCCTCTGCTCATGTCACTGGGATGAAGTACAATTTTCTTGTACAGGAGTTGGCAACATATGGCCCGCAGGCCAGATCCACCCTGAGGAGCTGGGGGTGTTCAGTGGCAGTGTGGGGATTCATTCGTGCTGGAGTTAGGCAATGAGGAATCATACTTGCATCAGGCGGTATAGAAAAGCAGTGGCAGGGAAAAGCTATGATGGCAGTGGCTGCTGGGCCAAAACACTGGCCTACCTTGGACCTGAGCTGGGTTGTTCCAGCCTATGGCTACAAAACATTGCCAACCACTGCCCTAGGGTAAAAGTTACTAGAACTGCACCCTTTCTTTGCATCTGATGCTGGATGTTCTATGCGTTGATACTTTGGCTCTTTGTACACTTTGGTCATAGTTTTTCATTTTTCTAAAATTAAAAGATATTAAAGATATTTTAAAACTATAAAGTGTTAGCAAATAAACCTAGGATTTTGGACTACCCCAGGGATTGACACGACACCTCATTCGATAAGTGACAGAGGCTTTATTTACTACAAGTATTCAAAATCAAGTCAAGTGAGCCCAAACCAAATCAAAGTCCGGTGATTAGCTATGAGGTGATGTCTCACCAAAGAAGCAGTCTGTTTCTTTTCAGCTTCTCAAGTAAGTCAGGCACATCAGCAACTGGTGTCAGAGAGATTTCTCACTCTTGAAGCATGCATGCTGTTTGCTGTTTTACTGCCTTTTTATTTCCTTAGCTTAGTATCTTCAAAGCATTCTTTTACTTGTGTAAATCAAGAGAGAGTCCCAAGCAGTAATTGATGGGAAAATCATGTTAATTAACCTGCTCATTACTAGTTATCAGAAATTTCTAATTTGAATAAGTTACTTTCTTCAGTAACAGGTTATCCAGTTTGGAACATATCAAGAAACTGATTAACAGCCAGGAAAAAACATATGCGGCCTTGGACTAAATCAGGAGGAGATATCCATCATAGATGGAGAATGTCTCTTCCTGCACATAAACACGAGTTATTTGCAAAATAAATATTTACTATACTAATTAATCGAGGATAGACAGTTCATATGGTTACACACCAGACAACTAGGATGCCTGAAATCATCCTGAATATAGCAAGATAAGCTGGAAGAGATACTTCATTATTTCTTCTCAGATGGCCTAGTCATGAACTCGCATACTCTTGCATTGTGCAGTTAGCATCAGTATTCTGTATTTTAACTTTTGTGAGTAGGCCTGAGCTTAGCAAGTGCGCCAGGCTGTAGCCCCTCCACTATCCAGAACCTCCTTCTGAGGTTCTGGTTGAACTTTATGCTCCACCTTTATTTTTGGACACCCCATCCATAGCCCTACTAAGTCCTGGGGCCTCCTGGTCAACCTCTTCCTGGTCCTGTCCAAGTGGGCCCTGTACTTGACCAGGAAGGAGGCTCTGGCTGAGAAGGTGCCCATGGACTGAGGGCCCGCTTTCCTCTCACTGATCCACACATGCCTCCAAATGGAGCACCACTGGGCAGCGTCCACCAGTTCCTTGGATGCCTTTGAGGACTGGTGGGCACGGCCCAGGGAGCTCTGCTCAGTGTCCCCCTCAGGAGCACTCATTCTCATGTTTTGACCCTTGCGTCACTCCTATCCTGTTTTTTTGCCTTTGTTGTCCCAAGAATTCTGTTGCGTCTTTCACTCATTGGCCCCACACAGTAGGGACTGTTAGCCGGGTGCTCCTTAGGGTTCACGGTACTTGAATACAAATAAATACGTGCTGTCAGATCAACCGTGGCCTAAGTCTCTTTGCACATTTTAACTCCTAGCCTTCAGTGTCCTTGGCCCACTTCCAATTTTTCTGGCAAATTCTTATAGACTGAGAGCAGCATTCTTTGTATGTATTCTGCTTGGAAATTTATTTTCAGTATATGTAGCTGCCTTTGGTTCTCTACTGTTGCCACTCCTTTGGGTCAGCTGTCTTAACCCAATATGCATTTCAGCCAATGACTTGGTGACCCCTCTTAAGGGGCTGCTTTATCTGAGCACCTCTAGAAATATAGTCTCTCCTTCTGGACCTCACAGAAGTTTGTTTTCCCTTAAATTCACTTTGGTAAATCCTTGATCTCAAAGGCAAGCAGACCTAGACTTGTTAAAAACAAGACGTATTACATTCTTCAGCCATTTACTTCCATGTATAAAAACAATTGCATAATTCTTCTGACAGCTCTCATCACTGCAATAATCATTTCAGCAGAAAATACAATTTGTCAGCATCTTGTAATTATTATATTAACAAATTTCCCTCATAAGCCCTAAGGCTTTTTTTCATCATCATGTTTTTTGTGAGACGCTTAAATCCAATTTCTTGTCAAATTTAATTTGCCAAGCTATTAAATCAGCTTGATCGAGTGGTCTTAATTTGGTATCTTATTGTGTGACTTTTTTTCAAGTTCTATGGTAGGGTATCCATCATATCAGATGTTTAGAAGTCATTTTGCTCTGTTTCCATGCGACTTTCAGACCCATTGCTTTATTTAATTTTCCACTGCAAACAGATTACTAAATATTCGCAGAATTTTTAAGTTCTTAAAAAAAATGGCAGTCCATTTGTAAACCTAAGGATCTACCCATGCACATTCGAGATAGAAAAGTCTCAGAGCACCGGCTCCATATTTGTGTCCTACAAATTATCAGGTAGGTCTGATTTGGTCATAGATCCCCTTTTAGTTTAGGGCCTTGCCGTCAAAAACAATAGTAGCATGACTTGTTGAAAGTGTGTATCTCTTACTAAAATATATTTTCCATGTAACCCCCCCGCAGAAATTATTGTTGATATAATAGCAGAAGCACCTTTATGATAGTTCTGTTATTCTTTTGAGCTAGCCAAAGAGTAATCCTTCTACCAAAATAACAACTGGTTCATGGATTGTGATATGATCTGTACAGGTGCTATCATGTTCTAGAACTGATCTATTGAAACACCTTCTTATTTAATAATTCATGTCTTCTTTTTCTCATTTTTATTGTACAATAAATAAAACTGACACCAGATGAAAATACTCCATTTGCTGATGAAAATGAAACTATACCTGACCAGACAAAGCTAGACCCAATCCAGGATGTGGATGTCATCTCTGAGGAATCAAAAACAAATGAGAGTTTCCCAGCAGAGGCAACAGAAGCTTTGGTTCCAACATCACCAGAAAATGATTTGGACAGTAAAATAGTAGATCCTGGATCTGGGGAGAGCACTGAGCCAACACCTGAAGGACTAGTGGAGGATGCTGGTCGACTGTCTACAGGTCTGGAAAAAGGCATGGACCTGCTTCCTGCAGGAACAACGGAGGTCATAGAGCTGTCACCAGGAGGATCACCAGCACCACCAGCAGAGGTCATGGGGTCACTTCTCAGGGTACCAGCAGAGGACATAAGGCTGCTACATGTGGGACCGGTGGAGGAAAATCTCAGCCCTGTAATAGAAATCACCAAGGAAGTACAAATTAATGAAGAGGACCAACTAATTGAGGGTAATATTGATGCTTTGGCAAATTTAGGAGGGCAAAGTTTATCATCAGAAGTATGTGTGCAGTTCCCATTGACTTTGATCCAGGGTTGTATGAGGGCGGAATTTAATCCACAAATTTCATATAAAGGAGTATATAGAATGGTGTGGTTGGCAAAGCCTCAGACCCAGAATTCAAAACTGTAAGAAACCTCAGCATAACCGGTAGTTGATCATACTCCCTGCTTTTTTACCCCTTGTTTTCCAGGGAGGTTAAACATTCCTTTACATGCTCCATTTAAATAAGGGAGTGTTTTTCAGACTAAATGTATTTGCATATCACATGCATTTATATCACAAAAATTGGCCCTCTGAAATTGGTGTGTGTATCTTAAACCAGAAAGCTAATTTTCTATCAAGGATAGAAATATGGAGATGCTGTAATGGCTGTTATGTCTCTTTTTTCTCTCCCCACTGGCCAGCTGCAAGAAGGAAGAGAAAGAGTCCAGTTTTCAACAGTCTTTAAGTTTTAATCCTTTCACAGACATTGCTCATTGGTAGTCAGTTTTGGCTGAGCAGTCTTGTATTGTCTAAGGCAGCAGTCAGCAAGGTTTTGCAGCAATAGACTGGATCCAGAAGCACAGCAAGTTCGTTCAACTCCCAGGGCAGGGCGGGGGAGTGATATGCTGTCACTGTAGAACAGAGTAGGGATGGGTGGGAAAGTGGAGAGTCTTACCTGCCCCATGGGATGAGTGGCTCATGGGATGAAGATGGACTTCTCTGCATGGGTAACATGTCTGTTTCTGCTACTTCTGCCTGCTCCTGTAGCTGATGCTGTCTTCTCTGTGCAGAAAGCTGGGGCAACAACAGAGAAAGGGAGTCTGGCACAACATCCTGTGGAGCCCCATTCATTCTCCTCCCCAGATATGCTGCTGGGTGCAGGACTGGCCTTGCTGTGAGAAACTCTGCATGCGGGGGGGGAAGCACAATTCCTCTTGCGCCCTGCCACTTAGATGCACTGCTGGAGATAGGTGTGCTCCCATGGCTGGGAAGGGCAGTACAAGGCTGCCCCTCCTGGCATAGTCAAGGCTCCGGTATGGTGGGATTCTGGTGATTCTTCATATACAGTGTTGGGGCTGATGTCCTGCTCACCCTGACCTAGTTCCTGGCTGGATCAATCCAGATTGGGTCTGAGGTAGGCTGGTGCTTCCAGTCCAGCCACAAGGAAAACCCCGCACTGGCTGGCTGGAGCTGAAGATGGAGCTCACCACTTCCATGGGCCACATGCTGCTGACTCCTGATCTAAGGAGTGCCATTTGCATTAGGAATCAGATTTCATAGAATAGGTGTCAGTTGTTGGGTGAAGAACATGAGTGAGAGGAACTGCCACCAGCAGTTTTGTGCACTGTACATGCCTACTGATAAAGGGAGAGGTTAAAAGATCTCTGTTTCAAGTACAGCTAGGGTGTGGCTAGGGTGACCGTAATAATTTGAGGGAAATCCGGGATGAGGTAAGGAAATATGGAACGGGGTCCCTCCCAGAAGCCACGGGGTGGTGCAGGAGCAGGGCAGACAGAACAGCATGGCATGCATGTGCGCACATACACAGGAGTGGGGCTGGGCAGGAGCACACGGTGCACACACAAACACACCCAATGCTGCAGCTCCCCAAGCACACATCTCCCCTCTACTGCACAACAGCATTGCCAGGTGTACAATAATTATCATATTGTACAATAGTGTCAGCCCTTGTACAACATATAAGAGATCATATTAAAAGTGTTCAAAATGAATGATAACTTTAGAGGCAGTTAATTGATGCAGCATATGCAAAACCCCAAGTCACTCTTCTGGGTTTTTCTGTTAGCATTTACGTATGACTTGTTGCCCCAAAATAAATGCTTCAACTTTGACCCAATTCTCTCTCACCAGTGAGTCACAGTGAACAGTATAAAGTAAGCAAGAAGAAGACTTATTCACATACTTATTTGCATACTTTTTCATTGTACGATAGTTCTTTAGAAAATACAATCATTTGAGCTTCCAATACAGTAATTTCATATTTAAGACCTGGTAACGCTACTGCACAAGCAACTCCATTCACAGCCCAGTGGGGTATGTACCAGGGAGCAGCCCATTGGGTGGGCTCCGTGGCGAAAACTGAAGAAAAAGTCCCGGATTGGTGTGGACCTGCTTGTACATGCTGGGCTCCTGACTTGGGAGCTGTACATGAGGTTGGGTTCCTGCCAATCTAGGACTTTTGCTTCAATTTTTCTCCAATGGCCAGGATGCTGAGACCCTCTAAAATCCGGGACTGTCCTGGCCAATCCTATTAATGGCACGTGTAGTCCCTAGAATATGTTAACTCTTGAATGATGGGAATCTTTCTCACAGACAGTCCAAGATTATGGGTACTCTCTCTTTTATGTACAATTTTTCTTACATGAAATGGTGATTTCTCTTTTTCTTTCACCTTCAAAATGCGTACAGTCTTGCCCATCTGGCTTGGTTTGCTCAATTTAATTTGAATTTATAAGCATAATGACACTTTACTGGAAATGGAGCTTTGTTTCCTATAACATGACCATAGAGAAGAATATGGTTGCAATGGAAAAACTGGTTAGTTGCCTGAAGGACATACATGGGAGTTATTTTGACTATTTATAGCTTGTTTCCATCTCCATTCAGGATTTGTTTTCTTTTTTCTGTTCAGACTCTTTAACATTTTGGTCCTGACAATAATAATCAGTATGCTATTAATTTTTATGCATTTCTTTCTGGGCATTATATGATGGATAGACTCTTCCATTTATTTACAGAGTTTTTACATTTATTTTATTCAAGCTTACAGATAGAAGAGATTACTTCTTGCTAATTTAGACTTCAGTGTTTTTCTTTGTATGTGTTCTGTCACCTTATGTTCAGATATGTGACCTTGATAGCAATATATTTACAGGTGTTTGTAATAAAATGTTAAAATACACATCTATAATTATTAAATATAAAATCAGGCTTCAGTTCAGTGTGGACAAGTACAACATTTTATGGGTATAGACCATGCATGTACCTATAGAACTGGAAGCTGCTTTGGAATCTCTTACCTATTGATTGATTCAGTTTTCAGTGTTTTTCCACGTTTATAAGTGATACAGAAGACCTGAAAAAAACAAATCAATCATGCAGAAAAGAGCTAGGGCACTTAATACTGTTTAAAAGTATCCTAATTTGATCTCCATGGTTACTGTTCCCAGGTGAGACAGGAGAAAAAGTGGAAACTGAGATGCACAGTGAGATAGTAAGTGAGGGGAATGAAACAAAAGAAGAAGAAACAGGAGAAGCTTTGGATGTTACAGCAGCAACAGAGATAGGTATGTTGACAGAGGAGTAAAGGACCATGTGTTTTGTCCTTTCGGAGATGAAAAGCTGTACCATTGTTGATGAACACACTTTTCATTATTAGTTTCCAGCCACTACCTTCTTAACATTCATTGTAATTGGAAGCATATTTACCTAAGTGGTGTGTTTCGTGGGGAGCTTTTGGTAGTGATAAAGGGTAAGTAGTGCTATCTATCTGGATGTTATTTCTGTCACATTCCTATAAAAGCTAAATCTTTCCCCATTTGTCAGAAATGCTAAGCTCTACATGCACAGTCCTGGTAGATTAGCTGCTTTGTTAAGATCTTGATCCCCTAATTACTATTTGTCAGACGAGTTCTCATGAATTAATACTCAGTCTCACTGCTCTGGGATTTCCTTTCTGGGCTGATTTATTCATCACACTTTTTTCATTAGCAACTGAACTCAGCAACTATGCTGAGACTATTGCTGATCCCACAGCCAATGCAATCATGTTGTAGGCAGAAGAAAGCATGGGCTGAATAGTGTTTAAAAACAAATAGGTATGGGATGGAGGGTAGCACCCATGCTTCAGAAGAATTTTAAATTACATTACAGATTTTTATTTTCCTTCACTGTACACTGTATGGAGGTATAACTCTAAAAGCCAATCACTTAGTGCCACATTGTTAAAGATACTGGGAAGCCTGAAGGTGCAGATAAATGGCCAGTGGAACCCTGAAATCCACTTAGACACCTAACTCCCATTGATTTCAAAACATGTAGGGGAGGGCAGGAGGCTGGGGCGGGGGAGAAGTGGAAAGGTGGAAGGGAGAGAGACCCTGTTACCATCATCTCTCCTTTGCCCAGTGAATATTGGAGCAACCACTGAAACCCAGGATTCCCCTTTCTAGATGAGTGCTCCAAAGACTGGCCTATAGAGTTCCACTCATTTGCCCTCCAGTCCATGCAAAATGAAACAACTTTGCTGGAAGGGAAGCTCTGTCCCATGATGTCCTAAAGTCTGCTGGTAGAGCACTCATTTGGGAGATAGGCAATGTAGGTTCTTTTCTCCTGTGTCTGACTGCCTGTGCTGCTGACCTTTGACCTCCACAACTTCCTCTGGTATTACTTTGTGCAGGGAGGAAATTTGGTACCTGTGCTGTGAGAACATAAAATCATAGAAAATTAGGGTTGGAAGGAACCTCAGGAGGTCATCTACTACAACCCCTGGGTCAAAGTAGGACTGTCCTCAACTATATCATCCCAACATCCAGCAGATCAGGTTGTGTGGGCAATGTAAGTGCAAAATACTTAGTTTGATCCTCACTGCCACACACTTGCATGTCCACAGACCTCCATTTTGCATATTGGCTTTTCTGCCCAGGAGAGCACATAAGACACCAGCAGGCTTTCCCTATGCCTGAAGAAGGATGTTTGTCTGAAATCTTGCAAAGGACATTTTTTCCAACCATTTGTTGGTCTAATAAAAAATATCTCATCTACCCAAAGAACCTTGTCTGCCTATGTCCTTAGATCAACACGGCTATAGCCAACAACTCTAAATACCTAGTTTGTGAATCTTGATCAAGTCAGGTCCCTACCTGCTCAGCAGTGTCAAGCCTTTAATAGGGTTGGCCAAGCCCACCAGCTGATTCTTAATTGATTACAGAATTTTAGTGGTAGAAACATAGGCTCTTAAAGACCCTAGGTTGTCCAGCATTAGACAAGAGTTGAGCAGAGCTTTGAGGATTTAAATTTTGGACATACGCCCCAGTCACAGCGCTTTCTTTGACACCTGAAGTTTTGTCAACACAGTGCAATGTAATGTCTTGTAGAAAACCTGAGGTAAATATGTTGGCATAGTAGGCTGCTCAGGCTAATCATTAGTGTGGCTATATTACTTTGTCCAGTAGAAACGAAGTCTTGTCTTGGTTTCTGAGCTAGCTTCATTTTTAGTCTACTAATTAGAATAAAAATGGGGCTGCCATGATTTTACAGAGTAGCATCTTTCATTCTGTTTGTTGTTGTTTGAACTATTGTGGCAGGGTTTCTCCCTCCATTCTTGAGGCAGAGAGACCTACACTGAACCAAGTGAGTAAAACAAGAACTGAGATTGTGTAATGATTTTATTGTAAGTGGAAATTCTAGCATCCAAAACAACATTCTAGGTAATGTTAGTCATCTTTGAAATCTATATCTGATCATGCAGAAAAGGACAAGTCTATTTCTCCTGTTTTCAGTGGGCTGCCATTATTGAGTACTTACTGGATAGTGTCCAGGATTTTTTTTCCCCCCAATCTCCTTTCAGTGTAATAGAGAATAGCCTCAGGAGCCCAGGTAAGCACTGTGAGCTAGTCTCTCATATATGCTTCAAGCTCTGAAGTAGGGGTTTGCAACATAGGGCACATCCAAACGAGTGCAGACATTTGTTTCCCTAGGGACAAGTGGCAGCAGTACACCTTATGTCACTTACTTGTCCCTGGGAAAAGCCTGTGCCACTCGTGCTCTAGCACGCATCAGGTTACCCCAGGTGGGATAGGGGACACTGGGGCAAGTAACTGCTTGCCTTATCAGCTTTACATGGGGGCCACTCAGGGCTGCAGCTAAAGAGGGAAGCCTGGCTGGGAGCCAGAGTGTGGCTGTAGCTGGCCAGGCTCCAGCTTTGGGTAGTGCACACTGCCACCATGTGCACCATCCTGCTTTTTTCTGGCGTGGGTATTTAAAAAAAAAAAACCAACCCAAAAAACCAACCCTGAACTGCAAGGCAGCAGGGTGGAGAATGCCTGTATGTGCGGTATGTGGCAGTTGTCTGCACTTTGTCTGGATGTAGCCATAGGTGTGCAAACTTGTTTTAAAATTTGCTCCTTTGCCAGGAAATCGGAGGTAGAGAGGCTGGAGGGATTTCTGCTCTCCAGCTTTGGTGACAGCTGAGCACCCAAACAGCATTCATCAACTGTCCACCCTACTCTTTTTTTCTTCCTCCCTCCTTTCGGCAGAGGAAGTGGGGAAAGGAGTGGAGAGCAGGGCATTGTGGGATGCTGGGGGATAGAAAGACATCCCCATCCCCCCAGTCACATTATGGTGCACCATACAGACATTGCATGTAACACTATAATAGGTAGCACTCAGAGAAGTTCCCATTTTATCAGGAATGTTTTTGTGGTGCTTTCACACTTTTTTAAGTGCTACAATGAGCACTGTCTGCTCAACTTTTTTAGTTCTACAAATATAGCATCTGTCCATGGTCTTTGAGGGACCTGGATATTAGCACGGGAATAGAAAACCTCTTCAGGACATACCGTATTAAAGGGTCTGTTTCATTGATTGCACTTTTAAAATTACTCTTAACATGGCATAGATCATGAATTAACCTTTTTTTATACATGTATATTTCAGAGGCAACTAATAATGAGGAATAGGAGTCATGTCTTTATGGACTTCTTCTTGGGCCTATTCAACTGATGAAATCAACATTCTTTAATGTTATGGCTTTTGAATATCAGGATTGTAAAAACGCTTTTATGGACTTTGACACAAATATTAACAAGAGGCACTGGAAAACATAAGGATTCTTTCTCCAAAGTCAAATTGCCAAGGCTTCCACAAGGATGTAAACTTTCATCTATCTGCCATAGAGTGCCTTCTGCACACTAACAATTTTTTTTTCTTTTTAGAAAACAAAACAATTTACTGCTTAGCTTTCATTTAAGTTATTTTTTTAACCTGGAAAAAAATCAAATTTAAAATGTGAGGGGTTCAGCCATCGTGACTGAATTAGTAGTATATAGAACGCAAATATAGCACAGGATTTTTATTTTTTAACGTTGGTGCTAGATTGAGATATGAAGCTTAAGCACATTTCTGATTCTTCACACTATTCTTGTGTATTAAGTTGCCCAAATCTGCAAGCACACGTGGAATTCAGACCTCAGAGTTCCTGTGTGTGAGAATTTGGGTATATGTGGCAGATACTTTACAGAATACATAGAGCATTCACTTCCAAGATAAAATGTCCACAGCTGCCTCTCATTTGTTAGTGTTGTTAAGGAAAAATCAGCATGTATGCATGATATAAGCAGTATATATACATGATTATTGAAATGGAGTGAGGAGAAAAAGTATTTTTAAATCTCTTTGATATTCTATGCGCTTACGCTTGACCCACCTAAGAGAGTACAAAAGTGATTACTGATTACTAAAGCAAATATTACAGCAGATTAACTAACAGTTATAGTCACTGTGCAGTTTTTATAATAAAATTATAACTAGTGATGTACATAAACTAGTAAATTCCTTGTTCCAACAGTGTGTAATTTCTCAGCTCCATTTTTCTGATAGTGTTACGCTTCTAGAAGTGATTATATATTTAACTTAACTTTCTTTACTACACATTAAAGAATTCACCCTGGGTTGAAGTTAATGGTGAAGATTTCAAACAATTTTGTTGGAAACAGGCTTGAGAGTGCCTTGCCTAATGAATTTGATAAGTTATTTGTACCAGTAATAGCCATGGAGAAGGTTGTTATTATATCTGGGGGGCGTTTCTTATAATTAGAGAGGTAGTTAGCTAGCTTAGTCTGAAATCAGGCAGAAGGTAGGGAAGGATGGCACTTTACAAAAGCATATGTCCTTCTGAATGAGTCAGTCTTTAGACTCTCAGTGGGCACACCCACTTTGTGAAGGTCCAAGGTGCCCTAAGCCTGACACTGAGGGGATTTCCCCCCACCCAGTCTGTCTCCAGGGCTCAGGTAGAGGTGGCTGGATCCTGGGACAGCTCCATGCCAGACCCTGAACCTCAGCTGAGCATCAGGAGTCAGCACGGGACAGCCCCAGCATGCCACACATTCAATTTAAGGATTTTACACCAGCCAAAAAATGTGGCACACAATATGTTGAACATATTTGTGGATCATTGACTATATTACCACACCATAAATTGGCTTTAAGATGTAGCACTGTTACTATTTATGATGTGATTAACAGGTTAACATCTGTCAGGGCCCTAAGGTGCCACCCTGCCTTGCTTTCTACTTGGGTTTTTTGCTTACAAGATTCCAGCATAAGAAATCAGAAGGCTGCAGTCCAGAAGGAAACGTAAAGTTTTTTCCACAATGGCTGAGCGCTGGTTTTAGGGTTATTGGCTCCCTTTTTTTGAAGGAGTTCACACAACTTAGAAAAATATACCCATGACTTATACAAACAGCAAGCGCCAAATTCTGTATTACTGTGCAAACACACAACTTTGATCTGTGTTGAACATTTAAACTTATATCCTTTGCCTTTTTAGCCTTTTACTCTAGTTATCTCTGGCCATATGATTGTGTTGTTTGCTTACAGTCTTCTGAATAAACCGTTAAGAAATAGATGATGGAATTTCTTAAATGTTGATTAAGGTCACCTGTCAGTTTCTGATTTGTATACCTCATTCTATTTGCAGTCTATATTCTTTTTCAAATCACAGCTATTTGAGAGGTTCTATGTTTAACCGCAGTCTGGTAGATGAAACAGCTGTCATGGTTGATATTTTAGGATAACATTTTGCAACTTTTATAACATTTTAAACCAAACAATGCACATGGTGAATTTCCCCCTTTGACTTATAACTTGTGTAGTTGGAGGTTCTTGGGCCTATTAATACTTTAGAATGCTGATGAGAAATGAAATACAAAAGCTGCCCTTACTAACTTTTCTGATGTACAGATCCAGTAGTGGCACAAAATTAATAATTATATATTGAAGGATTACAAAGCCTGTGCTAATAGTATATC
Organism: Caiman crocodilus; assembly: GCA_030014935.1. NCBI lineage: Eukaryota > Metazoa > Chordata > Crocodylia > Alligatoridae > Caiman > Caiman crocodilus. The sequence goes on along the minus strand of JAGPOW010000261.1, from coordinate 37,115,235 downwards.
AAAGCAGCAGGTTAGTCAAGAAGACAGCAGCAGCTAAGTTATGAGCCCCTTGTGCATGACAGTAAGCACACAGTGAACATGTCTACGCAAGATGCTACTGTGCAGTCGTTACTATGTATTTATTTAGTACTTGTATTAACAAGTACTAAATAAATGTGCGCTAACCCAAATTACCACACAGTAGTGTGTTAGAATGTTTTTAAGTGATGCTACTGTACAGTAGCCTAGTAATACTGTGTAGTAGTGTATTACTACTGTGTGCTGTGATGCACTACTGTGCAGTATTATTAAGCTACTGCACAGTCAGCATCTTGTGTAGATGCACCCAGTAAAAGTGTTACATGCTTAGAGAAGTAATGAGCAAGCAGTTTAACTAGATGCAGAGATTTCATATTTTGAGAAGGGTAAGGTGCTCTCAGTCTCGATGCTCATGGCTGAAGCAGCAGGGAAAGTAAATAGCATGTTTTTCCAGGGGGACTGTAATTTTTCTGAAGCTAAATTGTAGGTGTTGCATTTAATGTCTAAATAGTAAAATTCCCTAAATAGTAAAACAAGTTAGGGGAAAAACATTACTAAATAAGAATGCATTGTAGGAGAGAGATGTGAAAGTAAAGCATCTTTAAAATAAAAGTTAATGTTTGTTTTGTTCTTTTTTATTTTAAGTAGCTAAAATGTGATTGAACCAAAGTTGAAATGGTAACTTACTGTTATAGCTGCCTGTGAAACTGAATTGCAAGTTAATATTGTGCACAAAAAGGGTCCTAATTCCATATAGTACTTACATATGTACTTATCGTTAAGTACAGGAACAATTCAAATCAAACAAGACTGAAGCCTAAGAAGCATCTATTAGTACTTGTTTTGATGTTGAAGAGCTGTAGATTAAAACATTATTAAAATGTTCTTACTTTTATGGTTTTTGTTTGAGAAAGAAGTCCATGTGAAAGTATGTTGTAATCAAATTTTAACACAATGAAGAGGTTTAAAATGCATTTAAGGTTATCAGTTTTGGGGGGATTGGATTTTTTTTTAAGGAATTTTTTGTTAGTTGTAATTTGATGTATTTGTTTCATTTACCTAACTAAATTTCAAGGATACAAATTGCAGTTAGGAACCTGCAAGAAGCTTTACACAGATACCCCATTTTGAGAGGTAGAAATTTTACCTCTAATATTTGGATTATTTCTTCAACACCCACAGGTAATTGGATATTTTTTATATTAATCTATCAAAGACAAAATATTCTTTGTCTTTGGATGGGTACCCACTTCTTGCAAGACAGTCACTCCTTCTCTGATCTCCCAGTTCTAATTCTTAAAGGGAACTTACAGAACATCTTTTGTAGACAAGCCTATGAACTTCACTTTGTAAATCTACCGGATACAACAAATCATGGACTCAGTTAGACATTGGATTTATGATACATTACAACCTGCATGACATCTGATTCACCAGGTACCTGCTTGATCTTAGCATATACACCCCCTATCCATTCTTCCCCTCCCCTCCTTCTCTACCCTTTGTCTTCCTAATTTCCATCTATTTATTTTTTCACAGACTGCCTCACAGGCCTTGGAAAACTCAGCTACAGCAGTCTCCTTTGCTTACCTTTGGCATTATTTCCCCCTCTTTCCCCACCTTCTCTACCCATGGTTCTCCTAATTTCCACCTATTTATATTCTCATTGAACTCCTGTCACACTTTTAACTTCTTTTATTCCTTGGAGATCTCAGAACAGCAGAGGCTCCCTATGCCTGAAGAAGGGTGCTTGTGCCGGAAAGCTTGTAAAGAACCTTTTTCCAACTTCTCAGTTGGTCTAATTTAAAAGATATCACTTCTACAAAGAAGCTTGCCTACCTATGTCCTTAGACCAACACAGCTACAATAAAAAATCCTGCTACATTTACCAAGTACATAAAAATAACCAATACATTTTTTATACCTCTGAAGATGCAAGTTCTTAGCAGTTACATCTCTAGTGATTTTTCTTTCCCTCTTTAAAGCCACACAACCTCAACCTTGTGAACAGTGTGCATACAGGTACACTCTGGGCCTGATGCACGAGTTAGCACAGGAGGGCACGAGGTTGTAGACAGTGAGCCTAAAGCAGTGAGTCATTGTAACAGGGAACCCTAGCCCTGTTAACAGAAGACAGGTCAGCCCCTTTAAAGCTAGAACTTTCCGGGCACAACATACCAGTAAGGTGGGGTTAAAAGCTGAGCCTGGCCAGCTAGTCAGGTGACCAGAAGGGGGTAGGCCAGCACTATAAAAACCCTGGGCTGGGCAGCAGTAGGGCCCCACAGCCAAAGGGGAAGGAGTGCATCCCAGAGCTCCACAGGGAGGCTTGGTGAGCAGTCCAAAGGCTTGAGGAAGGGAACTATGGAGGACCCCTGAGAGACTAGCAACTCCAGAAGGACTGTAGCTGATGGTGGGGAGCTGAAGCACAAACCCCTGTGTAAATGTATGCTGGCATGCTGCCTTCTGTAATCACATTTTCTCTTGGTGGTGGTTATTGCACATGGACAGGACTGTTCATATTTTTTTTTTGTTATTGAATAAGACCAGTGGTTTGGGCAAGGCTATTGGGGAAGGAGGAGGCCTCACTGGGACCCCACTACAGCGTGGGGACTTGGCACCAGTGTGGGCACAGGATTTGGGGTGCACTGGCCCTGGTGCCAGTGTGGGCACAGGATTTTAGGGTGTACAGACCCCAGTGCCAGCAGGTGCGATCCTAAAAGGCCAGGGTGGTCTGGCACACCCAAGGTATGATTTTGGGGGTTTTTTTGGACTGGGACAGTGTGAGATCAGGGCTGTTTCCCAGCCTTGAACTTGTGGGGCCAGTGGCCGGGCCTCTAGGCCAGGCTCCAGACTGGAGCAAAAAGGAGGGCCACAAGCCTCAAGACAAGGGTAGTGCTTCAGAGTTGAACCCTGTTTAGTGGGTTTAGACAGGGAGGCCTAGCTAGAGAAAGATGGGGGTCAAGGTCAGTGGAGGCGGAAGACCCCAGCATACGAAATACAATAGGCAGTGTCCCACTTACAAGAACATCGGTATTATAATTTCCATCAAGACGTGGCAGGAGAGTACAGAGCGGGACACAAGAACCTTAAAGGGGACTTCAAGGGCACCCCACGTAAGGTGTGGATAACAGGGAAGATGGCGCTAGAGAGGGCGACCTGTTACAGTCATAAATACCTAGAGCTGCATTTGGCTTTAATTTTTTTTTTGTTCCGTGACTTGGTCTCCCACAATGTCCCCATGCCTAAGCTGGAGAATTTGCAGCCTCGACCATCTCACAGTCTGAGGACTAGGTAACTAGCTCCGGGGTCAGACCCAAAGAGTATTAGTTGATGAGAGCAAATCAGCTTGGCGCAAGGTGACCAGTAGTATCCCTCAGGGCTCAGTACTCAGGCCAGTACTCTTCAGCATCTTCATAAATGATTTGGATTTGGGCATCGGATGTGGACTGGAAAAGTTTGCAGATGACACTAAACTATGGGGGATACAGGCTGACTTGGACAGGCTCACAAGGTGGGTGGACCAAAACCTGATGGCATTTAATGTAGAGAAGTGTAGAGTGTTCCACCTTGGGAGGAAAAAACAGCATCATACTTATAGGCTCGGCAGTGTTCCACTCACTAGCACCACGACTGAAAGAGACTTGGGCAAGATTTTGAAAGAGATCGACCACAAGATGAACACGAGCCACCAATGCAACCCATAGCCAGAAAAACCAAATCAAACTCTAGTATGCATCCACCGATGCATCTGAAGCAAAAACAGGGTCCAGTTTTGGGTCCTCCACTTCAGGAGGGACATAGATAAGATTGGGAGATCCAAAGGAGAGCTACCTGCATGATCAAAGGCCAAGAGAGCAAGCTGTATGAGGAGAGGCTGAGGGAGATGGGACTCTTCAGCCTGGAGAAGAAAAGGCTCAGGAGGCACTTGGTGGCAGCCTATAAGCATATAAGGGGGGGTGACCAGGATCTGGGAGAACAGTTGCTCACCAGGGCTCCCCAAGGGATAACTAGAACTAACACCACAAACTTCTGGAAGGCTGATTTAGACTGGACATAAAAAAAAAACTTCTTTACAGTCTGAATGTCCAGGATCTGAAAGACTCCCCACAGAGGTGGTGCAAGCACCTACTCTGGACTCATTGAAAAGACATTTGGATACATATCTCACTGGGATCATTTGACTCCAGCAGACTTCCTGCCTATGGTGGGACCGCTGGACTTGATGATCTTGTGAGGTCCCTTCCAGCCCCTAATCAATGTCTATGAAATCTATGAAAGCTGAAGATGAATTTGTACCTCACTTCCTTAAACACCAACAATCTAATTGTTGGATTACAATTTCTACAGTAGCTACATATAGGCAAAAACAATAGGGACTGGAAGTAAACTGATCCTAATGTTACCATCTATGTGTGTGTTTAACTGCCAGATACTATTTGTATCTGATCAGACTATCTGGCAGTGCAGTAAATTAGTCTACTGCACTCTGATTGCCACATATATGTAGACAATGACACTTTACTGCGCAGTAAATTGGTTTGCTGTGCAGTAAAGTGTCCCATGTAAATGAGCCCTCTATCAGGTAAACAAGTTTGTTTGGTTTTTTGGGGTTTTTTTTTTAATTGTCAGCTGCGATTCCCACTGGTCCCAGGGAGATACTATTGACTTTTAGGTGGTGGCGTCTGCTAACAATAGAAGCACAAAACAGAGACTTGAAGATAGACATGCTTGTATCAAAAATGTAGTGCTTGGCTGTCTAGACTATTTGGGCTGTAATAGTTAATGATCTGCCTTTAATCAGGGCCAGCACCTAATGTTTTAATGAAAGGGAGAGGGGAAACCTGAGATTGTAGAGACATTCATCATTTCATACGTATCTGATGTATGATATTTGTTATTAGCAAACTTTATTCTGTAAGGACCTATACTTCCTGAAAATAGCAGAAAGGTTAGTGCCAACTTGAATGGACCAGGCCTTGTTTGAAAGAGTGAGCAACTCTCTATTCAAATGCCATCTTATTGGCTTTACCCCCAAGCAACACTGATGCACGTTGTAACGGATGGATTGGGGAGTTCTTTATGCTACATGTATCTCTTGCTAACAAGTAAAAGAAAAGCATGAAGTAAATCTCCTGTACTCTATAATATAGAGCAGGAGTGGCCAATTATGTGGGCCCGTGGGCCACACAGAGAGTTTTGCTGAGCTGTCCTTGGCTGGGTCAGCACACCCTACCCACAACAGCTCACCAAAACTCCCAATGTGGGATGAAGCCATGGGCAGGTGGGGAGCAGTGTTCAAGAGCCTGACAAGTGGGCAAGGCTGGAATCATGGAGCAATGACTGAGCAGGGGCAGGGCCCAGTGCAGAGCTGTGATCCACTGCCTGTATGACCCCGCAGCAGGTGTGGGTTTGACGGACAGGGGTGTGCAGGGAGTGACTCGTAGCCCAGCTCCAGGCCCTGCCCCCAAGCTGTCATAGCCCCAAGATCCTGGACCCTACCATCCACCTAGCTGCATGCCCCACCTGTGCAGATCATGTCCGGTTTCCATGGAGACCCCAGTATTATGGGGCAGTGACAGCATGGGGCCAGGGCCCAGGGAACAGCTGCAATCTGCTTCCTCCATGTCACAGGCATGTCCAGGCAGCAGATCACAGCTCTGCCCCAGCCCCAGCTGACACTGCTTTGCAATCCCAGGGTCTCCATGGAGCAGGGCAGGAAATTATTTTGGGCAGAAAGCCACTTACCAAGTTTTGGCAAGCTGTCAAGGGCCACATGGATAGCCCCACCCCTTGAAAGGTGTCCTGTCCCTAATCACCATCTTGTGACTTTCCAGTCACACCCCCAACCTCTGACCTTTGCCCCCAAAAGTCCCTCTCCTTGCCCCCTGCAAGTACTCCTTTCAGCAAGGGTTTTGCCATTATGGAACCAGAAAAATACCAAACAATATTCTATCAAGCAAACATCTACAACAGTCATTAATTTGATTTCAAAAATCATTTTTGTCCTGACCTATATGCATTTGTGTAGTGTACAGAGGTGATGATTGCACAATAGCTTAAAATGAAGTCTTACGCTTGTATATTGTGGGGGTATAGGTTTGTGAGGAGCTGTAGGTATGTGGGGAGGGATGTGTGTGGGAGGACTTCTGGAGGGGATAGGTGTGGGGAGTGTGGTGTGAGAGCATATGGGTGTGGGTATATGGGGTGTGGGAGGAGATGGGGTTTGTCGGGGACTGTGTGGGGGGTGGGGAGGATGGCTGGAGTGTGAGGGGGTATGGGGGTCTGTGTATATGGCAGTGTGAGTGGGGGTGTAGGTGCATGTATATGGTGGGGTGTGCATGTGGGACTCGTCCTATGAACACACACACACCCCCTCCCACTTCTGGCCCCCCAGGATACCAGCATGGGCCCCACACTCCTGTGGACATGCAGCTAGGAGCCATGTGGTACTGGAGCAGCCAGCAAGAAAGTAAGCTAATGGCAGCTACAGGCAGGCAGGAGTGGATGCAGGGGAGTGCAGCAACAGCTGGAAAGGAGCACAGGGCCAGTGCTGGCTGGGCCTAGAGCAGGGTGGCAGGAGTGCGGGACCCTGCCTCCCCTCCAGCACAGCTGGTGCTGGACCCTGTGCTCCTGCTGCCTTGCTCTGGGCCCTGCCCAGCCATTACTGCATTCCTGCACACCGGCTCACTCCTACTCCCCATGCCTGCAGCTTCCATTTCCCTGCTTTGCTGCCAGCTGCTCCAGCACCATGAGGATCCTGACTGCATGGCTGGATTGCAGGATTCAGCAGGAGCTGGCTCAGCCCAGCCTAGCCCTGAGGACTAGGGAGATCACCCATGGCCCTCCCGTCTCCTCCCCCCTTCTTATCTGGATTTCCCTCTCCAGGACAGGGAGGCAAGGACAGCCTGAGGGACCTAGGCAGGCCTTGCTTCTGGGTTGCCGAGTCCTGCCAGCTTCTGGGTTGCCGAGTCCTGCCAGCTCCTCCATAGTTCCCCTGCCTCATCTCTGATAGGAAGCCAGGAGTAGATAAATACTTATTTTCTGAATTCTTTAGGGGCCCCACAGGCATGTAGAATGGGCTGATTGGCTAAATCTGGCCTGTGGGCCTTATTTTGCCCACCCGTGCCATAGAGATTGGTTGGGAGCCACACAGGCAGGATACACAGCCAGATGGATGGGATGAGGCTATAGGCAAGCAGGGAGCTGCATCCAGGATTTTGGGGTGGTAACAGTGCAGGGCCAGGGCTGAGCTGTGATCCACTCCCTGCACACCCCTGCTCGCAGAACCAGAGCTCATGACAGGGCTGCGTGGTGGAGATCATGCTTCTGCCCCAGGCCCCAGCCCGAGCTGTCACTGCCTGAAGATTGCAGGGTCTCTCTAGCCCCATCTGTTTGTTTCACTTCCAGCCACCACTCCACACCTGCCCAGTCAAGCACACTGCCTACATAGGTCCCACCCCAGCAGTGGGTACAGGACAGCAGGCCCAGGTTCAGTGGCTGCAGCAGCTGGAAGAAACTGTCACCAAGGCTGCTGAGAAACAAGCCCAGCCCCCTGCTGCCCCAGTTCTGCTGTGCACTCAGGGATGGCTGCACCATCCACATGCTACAGCCCAGGTTGCCCCCCTGCATCCAGGCCAGGTAGGATTGAGGGGCCTGCTACAGGCCAGACAAAAATCCCTCAGCAGGCTGTATTTTGCCCACCCAATTCTATATGTATATTCTGCCACATACATCTCTTGCTGAAGGCACTATAAACAAGATCAAGAATAGGCAAAGTTGCTTTTTTAGCTCGCTGCTTATCTATACCAAAGCTGGGTTTTGACATATGTGACAAGCTGGGGAAAAGTCAGGGCATCTTACAAGAGTTCTGCCCTTTAAAACAGTATTCATTATTCTCTTTAGTGAGGGTGGTGAGTGCAGACATATGGCCTAACTGCAGTAGTAAATATATAAAATCTATTCAGATTATTTGAATAGGTTATGTAAAGGTGGCCAATGAGCTGGCTAACCAAAAGGACCCACTTGGAGCAACCTGGAAGAGTCACCTCATGCTCCAGGAAACGCAGGGCCAGGGCTGCTCCTCCCCTGCCACTGAACAACAGGTATACCCCACTCTCCATGCATGAGGAGGCTCCGAGGGTGACACTGGATGAGGAGAAGGATGTTAAACAGTGTGCTGCCATCCCCAAGAGGAGGTGCGAAGTGCTGGTGGTGAGGGACTCCCTCCTGTGGGCCACTGAGGGACTCATCTGCCATCCAAACCCCTAGTCCATGAGGGCTGCTGCTTCCCTGCAAATAATACTCTGCCGTGGATCAATCGATACATCTTGAGCAAAACCAAGGAAGTGATTCCTCCTATCTACTTGGTACTGGTGAGACCGCAGATGGAGTACTGCATCTAGTCCTGTTTCACGCTTCAACAAGCTCAAGAGATTCCAAGGAAGGGCCACCTGTATGAGCAGAGACATGCATAGCAAGCCATATAAGGTAAGGCTGAGGGACCTAGGACTCATCAGCCTGAAGAGAAGGCTGACAAGGGACTTGGTAGCAGCTTACTGCTACATCATGGGTGTACTTCAAGGGCTTGGTAAGCAACTGTGCACCCTTGGGGAAAACCAGGAGCAATGGTCACTAATTCCTAGAGAACCATTTCAAGCTCAACATTAGGAAAAAATTCTTCATGACTGGAGTGTCCAGACTGTGGAATAAGTGCTCTCCAGAGGCAGTGCAAATCACCTACTCTGGAAATCTTCAAGAGGCTAGATGGTCACCTTGCTTTCCTGCTTGGTGGAGGTGGGGCTGCACCCAATGATCTTCTGAGGTCCCTTCCAGCCTACATTCTATGAATCTATTTAAATTCTCCTTCCCTATTCAGTGCCCCTACCCACCAAAACAACTGAGCAATCTGAGTTCTTCAAACTAAACTATAGCAAAAGCACAGCAGGAGACATGGAACCTAAGAAAATTCTGTCACATTGAATTATTTTCATCCACTCCCAAAAAGACAATGAAAATTCTGACTGTACGCGAGAAACATTTAGTTATACGAGATCTCTGCCATTGTCTTAGGGTTACCCTATTTTATTTCTCCTCTAAAAATAACTGCTGTATTGTTATTTTAACGAGATTGATCTAAGCACCTGTTTACAATACATAAAAAAACCCTCAAAACACAAGTTTGTTCCCCAAAATACTAGCATATTTTATTTAATTCCATTTTATTTTACTAAAGTTAGAATGTCCAGATATTTTAAAGTAAAAAGATTCAATAATTCAAAATAGTGTTTCTAGGCTTTAGATACTTGACACTAGGAAAAAATGCTTAAGAGAACATTAATTCTCAATTACGTTACAACAGTTACATGTTCACAGAAAATTGGGTAACAAGATATTCTTCCCACCAAAATTAGTAGTTTAAATAATCACTTTCAGGTTAAAAATCAGATGCAATACAATGTGTCAGAATCTAAATCAATACATTTAAAGTATTCTAAAAATGTTTAAAAGCCAATACAGTGAATCCTCAAATACAAACATTTTCACTCTAAGGCTATAGATTATTTTTCCCCTCTAGAAATGGATTTTTTTTTAAATTGTTCCCTCCATAAGAATGACAAGTCAGTCAAGTCTATTACAAATCATGCTAACACTCTAAGCTTTAGTGTCCTGGAGAATGAATAGTATGGTGATAACCTGAAAATTGTTAGCTGGCATATCAAGTTTCGTAAATGTAAGATTCTCACCCAAATCAACATTTGGGAACTGTAATGATACCCAGTCACCACTACAAACTAAGAGCCCTGTCCTGCAATTAATTCAGGCATACCCTGAAGCCACCATAGCCTGCTAATTTCAGCAGCCCTGTGGGCTGGCAGTCTACTTGCCAAGACATTATAAATTTGAGGTTTCAGAGAATACAAGACTTCAATCCTGCAGCTGGCTTTGTGGTTATATCCCCACACTGCCATGTAGCTCAGTGGGATGTACATGCCTGCAGCCAATTGCAGAATTAGGGCCTAAAAGAAAGTGTTAAACCATATACCATTACTGGAGTATTAGAATATTGTATTTATAGTCATGCTGATGCATCTTGGAGGGGCCCCTGGACAGCAACAGCTTCGATCTCCACTCGTGCATCCTGTGGGAAGTATTGAGAGAAATCATAATGAAGTTAAGATCCAGAAGCCCAGATGTTTGTGTTTTCACTTATGCTAGCCCAAAAAACACCCCCACGACACTACGGAAAAAGCACCTAGGAAAAATACAAAATCCATTCTGTTAATAGTTTGGGGTTTTTTCCCCAGTGATGTTATGAGTATTAAGTCTACTTTTATACTCTTACATATAATGATCCCTTATTCCCCAAGGAACGTGTTCCTGCTAGTCCCGCTTCATCAACCTTCAGTATGCTCAGAAATAAGAATTGAAGAAATACAAAAAACTAATGCCACTAAAGAGGAAGCCCCACTGAAGACTGGCCTGGCACAAGGGTTATGGTAATTATGGGGGCAGAGGTTTGTTAGACCTCTACTGTGCCAGGGTCTGATTCGCTTGCACCTAAAAGGGTTAGGCCAATACTTTGAGGGATTGTGGCCCAGCCCCACTACTGTTAATGACTACAAACATCAAAGCAAGGGTTAATGAGCAATCTGTATTACAAGCCAAAAATGACAATAATAATAGCAACATGATCTAGTTTACAACCACTTAACAGAACACCATATACAAATATGTACAGGAGTGCCATGCCGGCTTGTCACCAGCGGTGGCAGCCAAGAACACTGACACCCAGGCTGCGGGGCCACCTACTGTCAGATCCTGCTAGGCAGAGGATTTCTACCCATTCCTCCACAAATGGAGTACTTGGGAGACCTCTAAAGGGCAGGGTGATACTTTATGCATCTGATGGAAAAATGAAGGAGAGCATCTCAGGTGAGAATTGTGGCATCCACATGGCACCCGCCCACACTCCCAGCCTTCCCAACAGGTTCAACACCACACAAGACTCTCAGATTCGGCTCATACAGCCAGTCATATCATGGGGTCCTATCACTGCTTGCACATCTCAATCAATGTCACTCAACAGTATCATTTTCTTGGACCACTCATATTCATTATATCTTCATAACTTATTAACAAAAAGTTCCTGCTCTTTGGTTTTATAACAAGGCTTCAACTGCACATGCCTGAGTTCCCATCAAGGTCAGAAGTTTAAATGTTCCAGAGACTTCTAACCTCCAGCCATCCTACGCATGCGTAATCACTACGATGACTAGGCCAGGACTCGCACTGTTCATACCACATGGACAGAAATTAACCAGAAACAAAAATCCTTTATCTGCAAAAAACAAAGAATATTTATAAAAGAAAACTGACACTTACTTTTGGCAAAGCAACAACTTGATAGGCTGCTCTGGCTGGGAGGTTGCACCTGAAAACTACAATTTAAAGAGAAACATACGTGAAGGTTTTAAACTTTTCCTGGAAAGGTCTGTTCAAGACCGTCTATTAAACATGCCTTGTAGAAGGTTTTCAGGTTCAAGGCTATGAGACCAAAGATTCCCAGGTTCCCCCTCCCTTCTCTTCTTTTTCAGGTACTAGCTATTTTCCAATCTTAGCAAATTACCTTTTCACAATCAAGGCAAAGTATACAGAATATATTCTTTAGCACAGTGCAAGTCTTTTTTTTTGTGCATCCACACTACAAGCAGAAGATGACTCAGACACCAGGTGGGTCCCCTAAACAAAGTTACAGTAGTCAATGATCTTTTGTTGGAGAGGAGTTGATATTTTATACCCAGAATAAGAAAAAGAGGTCATGGTAAGAATGCCCAACTATACAGAGAAAGCCATACCCAACATGGGGACCAGCCCTGGATAGAGCATGGGGGCAGGGGGAGCTTTAAGACATGTGTGCACAGCAGCATATCCTGACCTGCAGCCTATTCCATTTAGTTGCAATCTGAAGCTAGACCTGTAGGAGGAGAATCTTTAGCCAAAAGGTATAAATTATGCAAATTCAGCTGTGGAGCTTTTACTGATAAGTTTTTGAAGTTCAACATCTGGTTACATCAGGATCTTTTGTCATTGTCAAAGCAAAAGAATCAGATTATTACAGCAGAATGAAAGAATAGTACCTACAGTGTTACTGAATTGCTGGTACCTAAACATGTAGTAATGAGCAAGTAGGCACTTAGCCCTTCTGTTCAGATACTGCACCTATGAACATGTAATTACATTCTAATATACAGAAAAGCAAGCTTGCTTCTGATTCACAAATAGCCCTTGCTAGGTAACAGAAAACACCACCAAGCCAGATGCTAATGTGAAATTAAAAAACTGTTCATAGAATTCAAATATATAAATGAGTTATGTACTCAAGCTGTCATATTCCATTTAAAAAAAATGCAGGATTCAACCCCTAAGAATGACTTATTTTAGTGAATTTTGGATTTTGTCAAAGATGGGGAGAACATTTTCTGTAATGCTTGTTCTTAATAATCAACATCCCAAATAAAATAAAAACAAATTCCAAGCTAGCAAGATCGAAGAAAGAACATACAACCCAACAAATATAACCTACAATTGATCAGCTGAAGGCTCCCTACTGAAGCATATATTAGGGGCAGACATTATTGTATATCTAGACTAAACGTTTTGCATGCAAAGTTGCCTCTTCCCATTCCTGCACTCTAATTAGGATTCTAGATGCTAAAGTAGTTGGAGCCTGAACACATACACACACAACACTGGTGCAATTTACATAGTTTCTGCACACTGACATAAACTATACCAGATGCTTAAATGGGCACCAGCTGATTCAGGACTACTGCTTGTGCTAGGTTATACATCACCTAGCCACTAGGTGGGGGGGAGGAGGTGGGGGAAGAGAACCAGGTAATAGCCTGTTTGCCTGCAATAACCTGCTACTTTGGGAAGGAAGCAAGCAAGCAAAGTGTTTATATCAGTTTATAAGCCTGTTCTTTTCTAGTCATTGCTATCTACACGGCACACAATTCAGGGAGTTTGGGAAGCCACTTAGGCTGTACTTAGGCACTGCTAATTCTCATACGGTATGGGACAGGGGTCGGCAACCCCTTGCACACATGCCGAGCACAGCAGGCAAGGCCATTTTGCTCGGCACACCACAGCCAGCCCTGGCTTCTGGTAGCTGCTGTCAGCAAAAAGCAGGCCGGGCTGTCCCCAGCAGGACTTGCAGCGTTCCAACTGCCTGCTGGGAGCAGCCCAGGATCCCGACTGGCAGCAGTTCCCCAGAGCCAAGGCCGGCTGCAGCCAGGAGGCTCTATGCAGCTGTGCTGGGCTCCGGCATCAGCATGTGCATGTGCACCTCAGAGCGGGCAGTACAGGAGGGGCTTGAGGTAGCACAGTCCCAGTTTCTCCCCCACTCCCAGCACAGAAGTGATGAGCAAAGTGCAGCTGTTTGTAGCAAGCCCAGGCTCTGGGCAGCTGCAGCAAGCAGCAGGCAGGGTGCAAACAGCTGCATTGGGCTGCACAGCTCTGGCATCAACTCCATGTTGACGGTGACTGCACAGGCACCTTGGGCACAGGCACTGCCCTGCTGTCCACCCCGAGGTGCACACGCAGTTGCTGCCAGCACGGAGCTGATGCCGGAGCTGTGCAGCGGTTTGCATCCTGCCTGCTGCAGCTGCCCAAAGCCCAGGCTGGCTACAAACAACTGCGTCGAGCTCATCACCTCCGTGCTGGGAGCGGGGGAGAGATGGGGGGCTGTGCTGCCTCAGGCCCCTCCCCCACCGCCGCTCTGAGGCATGCCTGCGCGTGCCAGTGTGGAGCTGATGCCGGAGCCCGGCACAGCTGTTTGGAGTGTCCTGGCTGCAGCTGGCCCTGGCTCTGGAGAGCTGCTGCCAGCTGTGATCCCAGGCTGCTCCCAGCAGGCGGATGGGATGCTGCAAGGGTTACTGAGAGCAGCCCAGGCTCCAGCAGATACCTAGAGCTGGGATAGCTGCTGACAGCCACAGAGCCCAGACTGTGGGCCGGGTCTTTGGGTGTGGGGCAAGGGGTACAAGCAGGGCATTCTGCCATGTACCCCTTGCCCTCATTTTGTTTTTCTGCCATGTTGGTACTCCGGCACCTTCCAAGGTAGGCATTGTGGTGTTTCTCAACACTCCAGCCAAAAAATATTGCTTAGCCCTGGTATAGGATATGCAGCCATCACCTCCAGCTTAAATAACTATTCCTTTGTGCTTCCTCTCATATGGATTCCAAGTTGCCAAGAGATAAGTAGCGAGGAACACAAGAATTAATTTGGCTTATGTATTATTCTGCAACACTAAAAGGAGAGCTTGCATTCTGAATGTCTTCCTTTACAAGAGATCACTTATGGCCACTATAGCATTTGTCTCTCTCAAATAGCTTACTTGAGACATTCTCAGTACAATTCAAGTCCTCTGTTTTATAATCTTATGGATTTAAATCTGTAAAAAGCAAACAACAATGAATGAATTGTAAAGTCCTCTAGGAAATGCTAGTATTCTGAGCCAGTGGTGCTCAGCCTCTTTGAGTGGAGCACTGAGTGCTGCAGGCCTGCATTCCCATCTGGTAGGGAAGGGAGGAAGTGCGGAGGAAGGTGGCTGCTAATGTCAAGTGGGGAGGAACAGAGGAAGAGAGCTTATTTCTAGTAAACAGTACCTGCCTAGGAAAGAAGGGAAGGGAAGAAACCAGGGAGAGTAAGCAGGACCTGTTATATGTAGTGAAAGGGAGGGCAGAGGGCTGCAAGGCAACAAGCAGCTTGGCCCAACATGCTCCTTTCCCTCCTGTATGCCATGCCACTGATTGGACACAGTCAGATGGGAGGCATGGATCTGGACTGCAAGGCCATAGATTGAGTACTGTTGCCCTATGCTGGCACTGCTCAGTTTTGTTTCTGGATCACCAGATTACCTGAAAGCCGACAGTAACATCAGGACTGATGGTAATATCTAGCCCCACGGTTTGTATAACGTAGGTACTGAATCAAAATCTGATCTTAGAAAAAATATCCTCCAGCCCTGCTTCAATGTGGTCTCATCTATTCCCCTGCACTGGTCTAAGCATGATAAGATAAGCATGTCCAGGCCTTTCCTGACAGGCATTTCTCTAATTTGGTTGTAATAAAACTGCTAAAGACAGAAATAACCAACCTCTGCAGGTAGCCAGTTCCAGTGCTGAATAGGGGTGCCGATACCAACAGCCAATTTTTAAGGAGGCATATCGGACAATACCAATCAGATTTCGGATACAGCTTCATGCGGCTGGTAAGGCTGTTCTGGTGAAAAGGGAGGGGGGAGGGAAGGGGCATGGGGCAGATAAAATGCCCTCCACACTGAGGGGGGAAGTGGGGCTGGGGTAGGCACTGCCCAGTTGGGGCAGGGCAGGTGTAGGATGGAGCTGCAGCTCGTATGGGGGGTGTAGGGAGCGGGGGACAGCTCCTGTCGCTGCTTAGGGAGGGCATGGTGGAAGGTACCCCTGGATCAGCCCTGGGCAGACTGCAGTGCTGCACTTGGGGCAAGTGGTGGCAGTGCTGGGAGGGGGGCTGCTGCGACCCCAAATTTCACTGTAGCCCCCCACAGTAGTCTCCCAGTGCCACTGCCACCCACACCAGCCTGCAGCTGCAGCCCGCCCCGTGCAGATCCAGGGGCACACGCCCCCAGCACCCAGAAAAGTGGTGGGAGCTGCTGGACAAGCCGCCGAATGAGCGGCACGCACCAGTGGGAGCTGTCCCCTCTCTGTGCCCCCTGGATGAGCCACAGCTCTGTCCCAATCCCACCCAGGCCAGGCACTGCCTACCCCAGCTCCACTCCCTCAGGGGGCACTGATCTTCCCCCCGCCCATGCCCCCTTCCCCTCCTTCCACCACAACAGTCTTACCACCTGCACACACCTGTTCATGCTGCTGGGCTGTGCTCCTCACCGCCTGCATGTTGCACACACAGGAATTTATTGACCA
Organism: Caiman crocodilus; assembly: GCA_030014935.1. Classification (NCBI taxonomy): domain Eukaryota; kingdom Metazoa; phylum Chordata; order Crocodylia; family Alligatoridae; genus Caiman; species Caiman crocodilus. The sequence goes on along the minus strand of JAGPOW010000261.1, from coordinate 37,099,254 downwards.
AATTATCATCCACTTCAGACCAATTTCTGGTATAATCAATTATCTTTATAACTGTGCCAATCCTCTAGTGCACCTCTAGTGCTAAACCATCCTTATAGCTAGAAAGGTTTTCCCCAATATTTTACCTGTAGTAAGCTTTTAATTAAAGTCAAGCTGTCCTATTCTCAGGGGATATGGAGAACTACTGACTGGATCTTCTTTATTGGAAGGTTTATATTCCCTTTCAAGTTTCTACTCCTCTTTTCAAAGCAAAATCATCCAATTTTCAGTTTAAGTCAGGTTTAGCTTCTTGACTTGCTCCAATGTCTACATCTTTCTAACTCAGAACCAGACATTACTCCAGATGAGTTTTCCCCAACATCATGTAGAATGGATTTATCTTACATACAACACTAATTCACATATCCCAGAATAACATCTCCAGCAACAGCATCACTATTGACTCGTTCAGTTCACAGGCCACTATAAATTCCTCCCCTCCCCCGATCCTTTCCTACAGAACGGGTTGCTTAGTGACTATTCACCCATTTCCCATTTTTTATTTGTGCATTAGAGTTTTCCTTACCAAGTGCAATTCTCTGCACTTGCCTTTACTAAGTTTCACCTTGTTCAGACTACTGGTTCAAGATGACCAAGATCATTCTAAATTTTCATATGGTCATGTCACCTTAGTGTCATCTACAAGTGTTAAGTGCACAGTTTGTTACTATTGGTTTGGATGATGGAATGGTCTCAACTAAAACAAGGGCCATGCCAGAGCCCTGCAGGATTCCTCAGTACTTCCTTCCAGTTTGGTAGTGCATCACTGATAACTACTGATACTTTATCAAACAGTTGTGTATTTTGATTTCACAATTTTATCCAAACTATGCTTCCTTAGTTTGCTTATATAATTATACAGTAGACAAGACTACAAGCTGAATATGAGCTGTGAAGACCAAAGGAGAAGATTGCTAACAGTCTTCAAATACCTGATGAGCAAATAGAGAGGATGGAGCTTGACTTTTCTTTGTGACTGTAGGGAACAGGACTTGAAGCAACAGCCTCAAACTTCAGCAGGAGAAACTCAGTTGGAGATCAGGAGGAACTTTCTGGCTATGAGGGTGGTCAGGCATTGGAACAGGCTACCTAAATAAGTTGCGGGATTTCCATCCTTGGAAATTTTCAAGAGCAAGATGAACAGACAATTGGCTGAGAGTCTAGTTAGGGATGATACTTCCTTGAGCAGAGGTTTGGGATTAGATGACCCTGTGAGGTCCCTTTCAGCCCTGTTTTCCTATAGTCCTATGACTACCTTGACTCTTGATACAGTCCCACGTGGTTATACAAAACATCTGTTGCTTCCTCTTTATCCATCATGCCAGGTACCTATCAAAGACTACTATTAGACCTGACAAATCCATATGGACTATTTTCTCTTACTTTATTACCCTCCAAGTACTTTGAAATTGTTTAATACTTAGCCTAACCCTGCTATCAAGGCAGATACTAGAGCAGACTGGCCAGTAATTCTCCAGCATAATTTTTCTTCCCACCTTCTAGGATAGGTACTATTTTTGTTCTTCTCCAGTCCTCTGGAATGTCCAAAAAAAAAAAAAAAGCAGCCATTGAGCCCTCCTTGTATCATTTTATTTGCTCTTTTCCTGTTAAGTAGCAGGCCTATAATCTTTGAAAATTCTTATTACATATAAACTATTAACACACCAAAAAAACAACAAATGGAGATTTAGCAGGAATATTCTAAGCATCTGCATCACTACAAAATGCCAAAATATTTTTTTGGGGGAATCATTAACATTCTCACTAAGCTTCACCTAATCTGTGCTTACTCTTAAGTATCTTTCCTTTTTTGTTCGGGTTTCCCATTTCTGACCTATGCCTTAAAGAATTTGCAATTATTCCATGCAAGTAAATCATTAATGAGTATTGGTTTTAGTAAGATAATATGCAAATTAGGCAACTACTGAAATGCAAAGAAAAAATAATGGACTTACATTGCTTGTAGATTTCATTAATATCACTGAAGTCCTTCATGTCAGCCATCAGGATAGTAGTCTTTACAACTAAAATTGACACAGGAATTATTATGCAGCTCTGAAGTATGCAGTGCTGCCTAAAGAATCATTTTATATTTTGAAGTTGAAATTTGTTTCAAGAACACCCAAAGGATTTGGATACTAGTACACAATAAAAGAATGGGAAAATGTGTACACATGCAGCTTTGACAAATCAAAACCTCAAGTTGCTTTCTGGAGTAAGTTTCTTCTTTATAGTCCAGAATTTTTTTTAATTGACCTGGTTTATCAGGTACTGTAACCCAACCATTCCTCTTAAAAGATACAAAAGCTTTAAAACTTTATTTACACTAGAAGACCTTTTTTTAGAACCCCAGACTTCCTCATCTCCATTTATTAATACTATTCTAACTTCACCGTTTTAGTGGTCATTTAGTAAAGGCATTAGCATCACAAGTATTTTGAGCATCTGATCTACAGACCTGCACTAAACTGGATTAGAGAATAGGATGCTTCAAATGCCAACAGGCAGGTCTATACTAGAGCTATCACACAATGGGGATTTAAACACCAGCAGAACTGATAGGAAATTCTGGGGCAAGACAGCCCAGTATACAGCCCTTATCCCTAGATAAGGTTCTCTACACTCCATAAGTATTCTGGGGTGTCTTTTTCCAATTAATTTGACAGAAATTTCTTTTAATTTACACAGCTATGGGCACCAGTTGTGACTGCAACAAGAGACTCCCTTTTCATAATGTGGCATGTTTTCTTTTAATTAAAATACTCAGACTGACTCTAGAGCAGCACTTACCATTGCCATAGTCACAGCCTGCAGCTTTCAGAATTTCCCCAATGTTTTTTAGAGCCTATTAAGGGACACAAAACTGAGTCATGGAAATGTTAAAAGTAATGGGCTTTTTGACAAGCTGCAGCTTGAGCTTCTGCTACACAGAGTTCACTCAAGACAGCCTTCGATGACAACCAACCTTTTATTAGGCAAGTGAACCAATAGATAGGTTCATCATTATCTGTACCATTGCACTTTCAGCAAGTTTTGCACTCTCATCAAATCATGTACTCAGAGGAAAAGGCACAGGAAAGTTCTCTACCCTCCCCACAGGACAGCAAGGTTCAGAGATAAATGCCCTGCCTGGCCGACCAGCCTGCCCAGCTGGGCCCAGCTAACCTCCTCAGGTTGAATCTTGGTTGGGAGCACTCAGACAATAGGCACCCAATATAAAGTTCTGTTTCTCCCCCTGCTGGAAATACAGAGCTCTGGTTTCTTTCCCATGCTTGCAGTTTGGGTAAGAGAGGAAAAGGATGGATAAGAGATAATTTCTGATACTCTTACCTTCTAGGATTGCTATGAGAATGATCTCAGATACTCTGCCCATCCACCAGCCTCCACATTTGGGGTCTCCTTGCCCCTGGACAGCTCCACTGACTGAACAAGTGTGAAGATAATTCAAATATCATTTAATCCTATGAGGTTTCTTACCTGCTTAGCTTCCGCTTTCGCCCCTCCAGGTACAAGCTGCCCACTACTAGGATCCATGCCTAGCTGACCTGCGACATACATGGTCCGGTCTACCAGCACTGCTTGACTGCAATTGTAAACAGCATATATTATGTTTAGAGGCCAGCCATGGTTGATCTATACCCTTATAGAAGCTGGTTCCTGCTAAGAACGTGCCCAATCCTGGAAGTCAGGCAAAATAGTTGCTTCAAAGTAGGCCTTAGCACATGCCTCAGTATAATTCTCGGGCAGTGTCTGGGATAGTCTAATGTAGCTATATTGCCTCATTTCCAGAATTTGGTACAAGGAATTATAAACAACTTGGTAGAGCCAACTTCCTAGCCACATTCCCAGAGGCAGCACAGAAGAGGAATAGATAAGCTCTAAAGACACTTTTCCCCTTCCATGTTCTTGTAACAATACCCCACTCCCAGTAACTTAGAGCATCCTTGGAAAACTCAGACTGGGAAGGGGGCCAAAACCTATAGCACCTCTCTTCTCTGGAAGTAGGAAGTGAGATTTGTAAGGTCTCATTACCTTTCATACCACTAGGAGAGAAAGGTTAGCTTGGTAGCAAGGAGAATGTGCATTTCAGGCCTCAAAAAGAAATCTGATCTATTTTTACTGTCATAGATCCCTTATGCTTTTAAAAATCCTGCGAAGAGAAGTTGGCAGGGGACCTTGTGGGGGCAAGGAACAGCGCTTGTACAACCCTTGATGACTGTTACACAGAATACTTCAAGAGATATCACATTTTAAGCAGCATGGGCCAGCAGACGGACTATTAAACTGTAAGGAAGAGGAACCTAGATTCCTTTTCTCTCTCTGATGCTACCCAGCATTCAAACGTATGGTAGTTACTTTATTACCTTCAGGTCTCCATTTTCTAGTAAAATGTGCTGAGTACTGTTTAACAGTGCACAGCCAGACTAGAACAGAGTTCAGGGCAGGAAGAGAGTGCTCCTTCCATTTGCAACTGAAAAGGAAATTTAGGTGTGCAGCTGGTTATTACTTGAATACAAGTTTGCTTTTCTAAATACTATTCCAAATGAGGTAAGAAATTGAATGTACGAATTTTATTTTGATCATTTATGTAGAGATAGTGAAATAAAGTACTCAGGCACCCACATTTCCAAACAGTCCAGTTGATATTCATTTAAATGTTTACTGGACACCCTGCTATGAAGCATTTTATTTAGAAGTGCACAACTTCAAAAATTGAATTGTTATGAGTACGCAAGTTTAAAAAGAGAGAACGCAGAAATAAAAACAATAACAACATAGGAAGACTTAAAGGAAGCTTCTTGTTTGTTTGTTTTGTTATACAAGAGTGGCCAGGCTAATGTTAGTGATTTAGCAGCATTCACAAAATTGCATTCAACTTTAAGTGAAGGGAAAATATCATATTTTAGTCGGTAGCTGGACTACAATCTGTCTGATAAATAAGTTATGATTACCAGGTTAAAAAAAATGCAAAATCTGACATCTAGCAGAATTTCTGATGCAAGTTAATCAGCTAAATGAGGAATGAAGTCCTCTGCACTTGGTTGCCAGCAAAATCAGCACAAGCTGGTTTTTCCCCAGCAAGAAGTTGTGGTTTTCTATTAACATACAATTAAACATTTCAAAGCCACCTCTAAAGACATTTCACATAACTATCAAAACATTTTTAAGGAAGTAAACTATTAATAATACTTTTAAATTACCACCCAAAGAGATGAAAGATTAAAAACAGTATTTAACAGCAGAAGCAAACAAACTTCTTGCATATTATGTAAGACATGATTCATTTTATCTCAGTTTGTAATTAAGAATTATGATGATAATCAATCTTTCCAGTAGAAAGAGAGGACTCTCATTTCAAGGTATTTCCTCATCTTTGCATCTTTTCCAGCCACAGACTATGGGAGGAATTCTAAACCTCACTTATTAATCCTCCACTATCATTTCATTCAGGTCTTTCCTGAAGTCTCACTGCTTTTACAATAGCTATGAAAACCCCTACAGGTTCACCGTGTATTTATTTTGTTATTCCTTTTAGCGTATAGCCAAGAATTGGGCACTCACAGGTTGCTTCAGTTAGGAGAAATTAGCTACTGAGTCCATACACGTCTTTTTTTGTCACCTCGTTTGCCTACCAAAAACTTAGAGTCTTGTACACCTACAAGTCCCTTTAAGCATCTTCTTTTTTGGCCTGGCATATCATGCCTTGTCATTTATATAGCCCACATCACAGATGGACTTCTGTATTTGTTTGAAACTTTATCATGTGGTTCTCTCGCAAGATCAGGACATGAGTTCTTTGAAGGGGAAAGACTGTGTTTTGCTATATATTGTACAGTACCTAATAAAAAGGGAATCTAATTGCGACTTTTGGCTTAAAAAGGCCAACGGTTCTTCTGAGCCTTGCAGCCCATCAGGCTAATTATGTAAAGGGAAGCTGGTTTCTCTAGCCAATGGTACAGAGGAGTGATATGGTACTTGACAGCATCACTCAACTCCCCAGTCCAAATAATCAGATATCTATTTATAGCCAAAGTCAGCTGGCCATTAGCAGGAGTCCAGAGCAAGACTCAAATCTTGGCCTCTGAAGCTGTAGCAAAACACCTTAACTACTCTGCCACCACATCCCTCAGGGCCTTTGAATCCTGTCATATTAACTAATAATCAGGAAAAAGCCTACCAGCACAAATATTATTCTAACGACCTCATGGTGCCACCTTCTCTCCCACCCTATGACTGCTTCCCCATATCAGTTCATAATCTAAAGATATATCTATGCTACAGTAAAAAGTGTAACAGCAGTTTATCTATACCTGCAAGCTAGATTCAAACCAGCAGGCCCACGTACTGATCTCAGTGCTCCTGTGCCTACACTACTCTCTCATCACAACCCAATTGTCCAGGCATTTACTCTGTCACTTGGGCAGGTTCTGCAGCTAGCACAGAGGTCTCTGCTGCTGCAGCTAATACTGTTACTGGTGCCCAAACTAGCCATTTCAGAACTAGCTCAGTTATACCCATGCAAGTGGAAATCTCACTTTGACTGCAGCGTACATGTATCATCTCTTCAAAGCCCATTGTGCATTTCAACCTCTGATTCAGCCAGGATTTAAGCATGTGCCTCAAGATTCAGTTGACGTGGGCATCTGTGTAACTTGACAGAATAAATGCTATAGCTGTAGGAAAGATTAGCCTTAGAAGATATGTTGTTTCCTTGCTCAGATTTAGTGTATTAAGGCATGCATTCACTCAAAATGATGACCTTACGTATAATTAAGTTCTCCTTATGCAACGGGCTGTTGATTAACACAAATGCAAATTATTCTTCAGTCTTAAAACATTGCTGGGAAACAGATATGGAAGTTAATCTTAATTTACAGACGAGGAAAATGAAACACAGAGAAGTGAAACAAATAGGTCACCCAAAATAGGGCTGGAGAGCTGCAGCAAGGCCAGAAATAAAAACCTTCATCTTCAGCTCCCAATCTTGTGCTTAAGTTATTTTTCCTCCATTAGCGCACTCGTATTCTATGATAAAAGTATGTAGGCAGGCAAACTTCGTTGGTAGATGTGATGGTTTTTATTAGACCAACTGAGTAATTGGAACGAAGTTCTTTGCAAGCTTTTGGACACAAGCACCCTTCTTCAGGCATAACTTGTGCCAGAAAGCTTGCAAAGAACTTTGTTCCAACTACTTAGCTGGTCTAATAAAAGATATCACATCTACGCAAAGAACCTTGCCTGCCTATGTTCTCAGACCAACACGGCTGCAACCAAAAACCCTGCATGATAGAAACGCAGTACAATAGTTATTCTTTATGCAAGTACTTGCTCATTGGACGTTGGAAAGTTTTTTTGGCCCCACGTACTAAGCACCTTAGTATTCATGTCATGCCTATGACAAGCACCAGCACTAAAGAAAAAAAAGTTCTTCACAGCAATCAGTAGTTCTTGTTTTTCCTTTTTAATATTAACATCAAGTATCTCATCTAATCCACAGCTGAAAATGGATGGCTGTGTTTACGGAGAAGGCAGTTAGTTGCATGCATGCAACCAAGAAACTGTTTGCTTTCCAACAGAAGTCTTGCTACACATAATCAGATGACATGTTTCACTCTACTAGCTTATTTGTGCTGGAATTGGCTTCATAGACAGTAGAGCAGTCACTCTTTCTGCATCTAGAATTTCAACTCTCTGTATCTGGAGGTTCCAACACAGGACTGCTGCAGAGGAAAAGGCTTTAAAAATTGACTGGGATGAGTGACACTGAAAAGGGAGAGAGAGGAGTCAGAGAAAGAGTGGGGCCAGGTGCTAGTTACATCAATAAATGTACATCTGGAGAAGAGGAAAACTGTACAAGACCCAAGAGAGACTGGATTCCAGAACCTAGAAACAAGCAGTCAGCAGATCTTTCTTTACTCAACCTAAATGTGCACAAAGCCAGACCAACAAGCAGACTGTCTATGACCCCTACTGTTATGGCACTACGCACATTCAAATGGCGGGGAAACACCTTTGAGCTATGAACCTGCAGATCCCTGACTCTCCTCAGAGACCCCAAGTTCTTTGAAGCCGATATAAAAAAAACACTATTGCCTTTACGGATCACGGATCCTGTAGGAAGGCAGGCAGAAATCCCTGAGACCAGAGGGCTACGGCATGTAACCAGAGGCAAACACAAGGTGAGCAACTCAAACCGTGTATCTTCCATGCGTCAGGTATCCAAGGTGTAGCCGTTTTGCTCTAGAGGAAAAAGCAATCAGGATTCGTAGTAGAGATGATCTCTTTTAGTACAGCAGCAAGCTTTTTGCGAACATTTTTTTTTTTTGGCAAAAGCCTTGTTGGTCTACTAAAAGAGATCATCTCTACTAGTAGTCCTGATTGCTCAAGCCACACAAGCACCCGGGTGCCCGCAACGAGAAGGGGCTTCAAATGCACCCAAGACAGCGGGGAGCCGCGCTTGCGCTCGGACCCGGACCCAGGTCGAGGGCTCCGCCAGCCCTGTTACCTGTAGGGACCCATAGCAGCGGGTGCCGCAGTGGTGCTGATGATTTTCCTTACGAGCATCGCCATGGTCCTAGCTACTCCGCTCTACTCTGCTCCGCGCCTGCACTGACCTGCTCTTGACCCGCCCCCCACGTGGGAGCTCTAGATAGCTCGCGCATGACCTCGCGGGGACTTCTGGGAGTTGTAGTTTCCCTGGCGGAGGGCGGGCGGTGCGTGGGCTCTGCGCGTGCGTGTGCTTTGAGGCGTGGCTGCGGGAGGTCTGTTCCGGCGGGAGCTGCGTGCGGTCGGGGTCAGGGTGCACGTGTCGTTTCCAGCGCCCTACAAGTGAGACCAACACACGTGGGGCCTGTGGGTCTCCCCCCGGGGGCTTGAGGGGGATGCCCACGGGGTGTGGGCAGGGTTGGACACAGGCATGGGTGAACAGGCGGGCCGCCCGCGACACGGACAGAAAGGGGGCTTGAAAATGGTGAACATCATGGTTATTGTTCTCTCTGGCTTAGTTGGGGGAGAGCGATACTAAAAGTTCGCCTAGGGCTGCCCGGAGTCTAGGTAGGGCGCTGAGGGCAGGGCAGGGGCTGCCTAGCGGGAAGTCTTGACAGCTGCTTCTCCCCCTGCCCACCAGCCAGCCCGCAGCATGTCCAACGCCAGGGAGAAGAAGCGTGCCAAGAAGATGAGGAACCAGCCGGCCAATGTGACCTTAGGCCCTCCTGCCGGCGAGCCTCGCCCCAGCCTGGCACAGCACTGCAATGGGGGGAGCAGATCTCTGCAGCCTCAGCAGCAAGGTAAGGCTGGCAGCGTGCCCTCATGGCAGGACCGCTGTTCCCCACGGCATGTTGGATCTCACTGCGCCATGGTACTGGCACTACACACAGGCCACATCACCAAACTGATCGTAGCTTGCCAAGCAACGCCCCCCCCATTCACCTTGTTCTCTTGCATGTCTTGGCCTGCGTAGGATACAACACATGTCCTTGTGCAGCTTCCTCTCAGCTGAGTTACAAAGCTGCATCTCTCACTCAACTCCTAATGCTTGGAGGTTGAGATTGCAGGGGGCATTCTGTTTGAAATCTTTACTGTTCTTAAGGGATTCTCAGTATTATGTTTGTATTACCAAACATTCATTTAAAATGCAGCCAGGCTTTTAACACATGGGATGTGTCTGATTGTTAGGGAATATGTAAGCGTTCTGTCTGGTAGTGGTTGCTTGAAAAATTCCTCATTTATTTATGCACACATATAAGCATCCTAGGAACATAACTTCAAGCACATGCAATTGATAATATTAGCTTGGATCCTCTTGGTGGAAAGCCTGTGACTGACATAGTGCACTCAATTCATGCCCTGTTTAAGAACATCTAACAGAGACACTAGTACAACTCCTGCTTAAACTGGAAAAGTATACTCGGGCGTGTCCACAGCATATTAGAAGAAACCCTATTAATTTGTATAAAACCACTGTGAGTTTAGGGAGAAAAATATTAACTTCACTGCTGTCTTACTAGGAAAATCAGTTAATCTGTCCAAATGCCTGAATATTGCATAGGGATCCTCTATCACAGCCCTTGCATAGGCCTGCATTAAGCAGTATGACTAAGCACAAAAGTCCAGGGTGGCACTTTGAGGCATTGGGATTAAAGCCTGGACTGGGTCTTTGGTTTAAAATGTAAACCAACTCATTAATCAGCTTTTGGGTGGGGGTGTGGAAAAACTTAGCACCCTATCCTTCCCTGTCACAGTTATGAATAATGCAGATCTTTAGTGATGATCTGTGTGCACCTTTTTCAAATACATATATTAACTATGTATACTCAGTATAGGAGAAAGGATTGCATTACATAAAATGCTAGGAAAAACTTTTACAATATTCACTACAGATTTCCCTCAATTTATGCAGGTTATTTCCCTCTTATGCAATTTCTTTTTATACCAAAAATTTGTTATATGCGAGGTAAATTCAGTCATATGCAGTCAATGTGGTGAAAGCCTGCAGTCAGCTGCTTTGTGTGGTGCATTGTGGGAGTAACACCAAAATATAGTCTTCTGTGTAGATCTGTGCTGCTCTCTTGTGTGCAATGTGTTTCTATAGTTGCATCCCCATTATGGTAACATTCTCTACCACGCTGTGCTTGTGAGCACTGTCTGCTGTTGGTAAGTACCAAAATTGTCTTGTAAAATTAGTAGAAATGTGTCTGGGGATCAGTACAGTGTGAGGTCTTGGAACACATCCCTATATGTTACATTATAAAGTGGGTTTCCTTTATGCAAATTCAACTTATGTGCCATTTTCTAGAAATGCATGTACAGCATAAAGCAAGGGGAACCTGTACTTAAACTATTCTAACTTCATTTTTACCACTTCTTGAAATATGCTAGCTGATCTCTGTCCTGAGACTTCTGAGCAATATCAGCAGCAGAAGCTTCCACATCTATCTCCTGGGCCTTCTAACAGGAAAGAACAGTATTTTACAAAAGGACAAAGTAAGGGGGAAAGAGGTAGAGGAAGAGGAGGATGGCAAGGAGGACGCCGAGGCATTTCTCGAGAAATGCCTAAATTTATAACAGGTGAGTGAAATCATTTTCTAGAAATTTCCATGGACTGATAGTGAAAGCCTGTTTCATATTCACCAGAATCTAAGGTGACTTTGAATTCAAGATGACCCCCTATAAGTAGATTCTATATATGAAAAACTGTAACAAATTTATAATTTTCCTCGTATCAGATTTAATTATTGTAGGGTCACCTTAAATTTGTCCTGCCCCCTCCCCCTCTCCCTTCTCTGCTTTATCCTATATGGTTGGGCTCAGAAATGGAGCTGAAACAGGAGCTGCAGCTCTTCTGCCATTTTACCATCTCCCCCATGCTGAGGGTAGGGTTGGGTGTTTAACTGGTAAGTTCAGTCAATTGACTGGTCAGAATTTGGTCAAAATTGTAAAACATTGCCAAAATGGAGAAATTAATACACAGAAAAGCACAAATTTTCCATTAAGAAATGTGTCAAAAACATTAAAAAAATCATATTACTGTCAAAAAAGCAGCAGACAAGATATTCACTCCCAATGAAATTGCTATACTGTTTGACCGGTCAAAAAATTTGCAGTCAGTTAACCGGGTTGCCTACTGAAGCTCAGGGTTACCAGCTGTCAGTAAAGTCTATAATAAAAAAAAACCCACCAACCCTTCCTCACCCCCCCACCCCCCCCCCCAAAAAAAAAAACCCAAACCCTTTAGCTGTCAGTGAGAAGACTAAGCAGCTGGAACTTGATTGAACCTCTGAGAGAGCAAGCAAAACAGTGCCACTGATGTATGTGTATGAGTGGAAGTCCAGCACCCTGCAGGGTATGCTGTCTCATCCATGTGCTGCTGCTGTGTCCCAGACTGCCTTTAATGCTTCTGGGTCACAGATAGGCTTCTTTGGGGATCTGTGCTGGCATAGGGGGTGGAAGGCCAGCAAGAGTAAGGCTAGGCATTGGTTTGGGGAGTAGCAGGGTGCAGTGCGGGGTATCAGAGCATGGAGGTAAATAGGGGGGCCCTGGCTAGGGATAGCCTAGTATAAAACCAGCACTGCAGTCAAGCAGGGTTGCTAACCAAGACTTTTTTTTCACTTTTTTTTTTTTTTTTAACTATGGTTGACGTTAAACCTCTAAATCAGAACCTGGGCCTCATAGCAGGGTAGGGCCTAGCAGAAGAGTTATATTTACGTTATGTAAAATGTCAGTAGAAAAAGTTTGACTGTCAGTAGAAAGGTTGCAGACTGTTAGTTAGAAACATTTTCTTAGGTTGTCAACCCTGCCCACACTTCCCAGGGGCTGTGCCATCCTATCTTCCTTGTGCCCCTGCCATCTTGCACCATGCTTCTTCCCGAGGTCAAGACTGGCACTGAATCCCCAACAGTCACTTGCTCCAGACTGCTCAAATCTAAGACAAGGTTTCTTTTTCCCCTGTGTTGAATGGAGGAATAAAAAACTCATCTTGGGTTTCAGTAGATATGGAAATAGTAAAAGGAATATTGGGACTATATTTGATATATATCTTTGTCAGATTGTTCGTCTTCATTCAAAAACACTTCTGTATTGAAATTATCATTCTTTCAGTTTTCCAGATTTAAGCATCGTGCTTATTCGCAAATATATGCACAAGCTCTAGATCCTATAGATCAGTGAAATAAATGCTGATAGTGAGGTTATGCTTTTAATGCTGTCAGTGAAACTGATTACTGTGCTTGTTATGTGAATTAGATTCCATTTTTCCTTTAACAAAAAAGCCTTTTTATAGAGAAGCTAAGACCAAAATGAGACTGACTAGCTTACAAAATACTGCAATGCCATATATGATTTAGTAGACTTAAATGGGTATAAAATGGGCACTAAAATTATCCAGGGATGTCTGTGGTCCATAATTTCTAAAAATATGTAATAGTACTATATTTACTGCCTGTTTGGAAACTTTTCCACCAGCAGTTATTTTTCTGACTGAACACACTCAGGAAATAAATTGCTTTTTAATTTGTTAAAAAGGTATTGAATTAAAATCTGACGTGGAAAATATGTACCAGGGCTTTAAGAATTATGTGCTCTGAGCGTTTTGACATTTCCAGAAGGAACCGAGCAATATAGAGAACTCAGATTTCTTCAGTAATAGAGCTAAAGTAGCTAACTTTTTTTTCTTTTTCTTCAGAGAGATTGCAAGAGTCTCCCAGCAGCTCTGCCGCCCCCACAGCACAGCCCTCCTGCCGAGAAGGGGCCCATGCTCTGGGAAGCCGTGACAGGCTGCTGCGTGTCATCTCACTAGCTGCTCACCTCTTCAGCTGCCGGGCGGGGGCAGGATCTGGCCCCTGCCCCTCCTTCTGAGCTAGGGGAAGCCCTGGAGGGGTTAACTTGCAGCCCCTGGGCTCCCAGCTGGTGGCTGCTCCCTACCATTATTCCCCCCCTCCCCCCCCCCACCCGAGCTTCACCTGCGGCCAGTCCAGGCAGACCCTGCTGCAGTGTTAGCGCCTGAATAAGCCGGGGTGCTTGCCCCAAGCACAGAGAAGTGGCTTGTACCACAGTGAGGCCTTCCTGCTCAGCTGCAACTGCCTGTGCTCAGGGCCAGTGGCCTGAATAAGCCCCTTCCTGCTGGGAGGGAGCTGGCCTTGAGCAGACAGCGATGGTGGCTAGGTGAGGGCCAAGTCCCTTCCAGCAGGAAGGGGCTTGTTCAGCCACTAGCCCCTGCCACTGCAGTGGAGTCTGCTCAGCCACTGCTGCTCCATACTGAGGCAAACCCCCTCCTGGCAGAAAGAGGCTTATTCAGTCAAGCACAGGCCAAGTAGTGACTGCAGCTAGATGGGCAGACCCCTCTGCACTGCAAGTAGCCTCTATGCTTGGGGCAAGCCCCCTGGCCTATTCAGCCGCTGATACTGCAGCAGGGTCTGCCCAGCCTGGTCACAGACTGAAGTGGTGAGCAGTGAGTGAGTTGACAGGCATCATCCTATCACAGCTTCCAGGTGCGTGAGCCCCTTCCTGTGGGTGGGAGGATGGGGGCATGCTTTGGGGCTGACAGCTGCTGTGGAGCATGGTGGCATTGCAGGGTCATGGTCAGGCAGGGCTCCTGGGGGTGGAGAGCAGGGGCAGGCATGGGGGTTATTCCTCTGGCCTCCAGCAATGGAACAGCTGGGAGCCTATCCCAGGCATGGAGCAAATGTTGTGGCAACAGCTGGCAGACCCGGCTGCTAGTGGTGGGTACAGGGGAAACTAGCTCTCCTCCCTGTCCTGCTCTGCCTCAGGGGCTGTGGTGCCCAGTGCTGCAGCAGCAAGGGGGTGGGGGAGCATCAAGCAGATGAAGTCCTGGTCCCTGCCAGTGGCACAGGAAGGGGCAATCTCTGGCCAGTTCAGCCCAGGTTGGTCACGACCCCCCCAGCATAGCTTCCCTGCAGCTGAGGGTGCACTTGGCCTGAGCAACTGGAGGCATGGGACTGCATTGCCTCAGTCCAGAGTGAATGTTTGTTCAGGTACAAACCGATTCAGCTTAAGCATTTTAAACTAATCTGCAACAGTCGAATAATTCAGGCTCTGGCTTTTTGAATGTCTGTCCCTAGGCTTTAGGCTGACTAGTTGAGAGCATTGTTTTTGCGTCATTCACTACACTTTCGTGCTTCTAAATTATTAAGTCAGTAATTAAAACTGCACTGCAACAAAGTCAGTTTCCTTACGTAATTCTGCTTCCATTTATTTTTAACTATTCTTCATGCACAAAACATGGTTCTCTTCATTCCAGCATCTACTTTTGCTCAAGCCCGTGCTGCTGAAATCAGTGCTATGTTGAAGGCAGTGGCACAGAAGTCTTCCAATTCACTGGTGTTCCAGACTCTACCTAGGCACATGCGAAGACGAGCTATGAGCCATAATATCAAACGCCTCCCTAGACGACTCCGTGAGACTGCCAGAAAAGAGGTGCAAGTTCATGCTACCCAAATATGATACATTCAAATAATTTATTATGTACTTTCTTGCTCTTGTGTATGATTCTTCAGATTTTATTTCTATCACTGTTGAGTTTAATTTCACTAAATATGTGTTGTGAATAAGTTAAGCCTGACTAGTTTAAAGCTGAGATGAACTGTTTTTCTCTATGGCCTTCATCACTTGGTTAAATGACTAACAATTTCTCTCTCAGAAGAGCTGAACTTGGTAAGATGACCAGTTCTGAAGAGAGAATCCATTCATAACAGTGATCTTTTATGTACGCTTTTCCATAGTATATTAGGTTCCAGGCTGCTTCTTCAACCTTTCTTTCCCTGTCATGTTTTTGAATCTTTTGCCTTTGTTTACTGCCTGTGGGATTTGAATCTTAAAATGTAAATCTGAAGCTATGCAGGACTATAGCTGGATGAAATCAAATTACTTCCCTGGTCTGTCATGTGACACTCCTGTTAATAACTTCCAAACTGAGATTTGCCTTTTTTTGCAGCATCATATTGTTTATTCATTGAGTCTAACTCCTCTTTAAACTTGGTCCTTTTCTAAAGCACTGCAGCCTACCAATTAGCAATTTATTTTACATTTTTTATTTGTAAATGAGACCTTCCTATCCTAAGAGTTATATTTTGCACTTCATCTTGTTAAGTTCAGTAAAACTGCAGCTGTAGTCTGTAGTCATCAGGATGAACTTGAATTGTCATCTGATCCTCTGAAGTGCTTGTAGTTCTTTTCTGAATGTCATCTGCACTTTTTATAAGTGTACTTTCTATTCCAGAGGTTACAAAGATACAGTCTAAGTCATCCAGCCCATGGTGTGGGGAGCAGTGGCAGCATTAATTGCCATGACTCCTGGAGCCATAGCTGTTAATGCTGCTCTTACTCATTTTGCCATCACATTTCCAGACCTGTAAGGAGCACCACGGGCCATATCTAGTGCATGGAGCTGCCTCATCTGCCACACAGGGCTGCCTGTGGAGCTGGAAATTTGGTGATGGGGAGGAGTGGTGACTAGGTAACGGAAAGGGGTTGGAGTGGCCCTTGGGGAGCATGTGGAGCTAATTTGTGATATACCTGTTAAAGGTTAGCTCCGCTGTTTAAAAGTTGTTCAATCCTTACAAATCCATGTAATTATCTACAGTTTTTTTAACATTGACTAATAAGTTTTCAAATCTATGTTTAAAGTTACAGTAGCTGTTCCTCTTCCTTTCTCTCTTTAAAGATAGGTGCTGTGTTTGCCCTTTCCATGGGATTTTAGACATGTTTCTTGTTCTTGAAGATAATCACAACATTCTAAAATCTAGTCCATTAGCCAGTCACTGGTGTTTTTCATCATCTGCACTCTTACCCCTAGTCTACTTCAAAGTTAGCTTAAAGCCCTCCTTACTAGGTTAATGGATGGATAGTCTTGGACACGTCTTCCCTTTTTTTTCCACATGGACTATGCCAGCAGTCCTTCACGGAACACCATCTTGTGGTCCAGAAAGCAAAAATATTCCTGTCAGTATTATGTTGCATTGCATTGACCTCCAGTGTAGATCTGTGCCCTTACATCAGTGGAGAAGAACCAGAACATCCAGAGACTCAGAACCAAAGGAGGGTGACTTCTTTCACTTTCACTCTCAGAGCCTTGTAGTTGCTTTTAATCAGGGTCACACCTGCCAGTATTAGTGCCCACATGAATATAGTAGTGGTCAGAGGACTTCAGCCAGCTTTTTGTGATTGAGTCTTGAGTTTTGACTTCAAGCAGACAGCCCACATCCCATCATAGTGGGTTCTGTTGTGAGATGCCTCCATCTCTCAGAGGAGTCTGATCACTGACAATTTATTTTTTAGGGGAGCAAGGTGATATGACTCTCCCACTCTTTGGAGCACCTGGCTTCTTTCTCCTGATTCTTGGAAGTCCTTTTCTTTTTTTGGTTGAGGCTGTGTAGGGGTTCTTGATGCATTGCAGACATAAATGGGTGTAAGGCACTGTTTTCTGCACAGAATGGAGCACCTGGTTCTTCTTCAAAGTTTTTTTGCAGTCTTCTCGAGTTGAGTAACTTCCTTCAATTTGGTCATTTGTAGAGGCATCCTACTGAAGTAATCTTCCTTCTGTGGCTTCATTTACCTGTTTCCTGAAGGTCTCCAGCAGTAGGCACCTGTAATACTGCTGCCTGCTGTCTTCCTTCAGCAGGAACTTGCAAGTTCCCTACAAGTAAAGACCAGAACCTGGCTGGAGAAGTGGCCTTGGCTTGTCTGAGTGTTAATTCTTATGAAAATTTAGAAGCAATTATCTTGTACATATTTTTTCCAGTAAATTTGCTGCTTGTGAAAAGGACATTTGCCTAGTGCTTCCTGCAGCCAGAATTGTAGAGAATTCCTTGATCTGGTCTGTTGATATACTGATGCAATATCTCAGTTCTTTCTAGACTTGGATGTCTTCGGTCGATGTGTGGAGTAATTTGCCCGTTGCTGAAGATTATGCTTCATCTCGAAAAACACATCCTCCCCACCCTGTTAAAATTGTAAATTTGGATATTTAACCAAAACTTCCCTTAAAGATGGATAAATTCTAGTATTATGTTTGTGTGAGAAATAGGGAAATATTAGTCTCCCCAAAATTAAAACTTTGCATGATTTTTTTTTATATAAATAATTGTGTACTGCATGTTTAGCACTTAAATATGTTAGCGTGCTATAATAATTCTCTGATCTAATCTAGAACAAGCCTTTTTTTCCTACATTAACTTGCCCTTTCAAGCTTGTCACTAAAAATATTGACTATTCTGGAAATGCAGGCTGAGAAAACTGTACATCAGAAAAAAGAGCATTCAAAGAGTAAATGCCGCAAAGCTCGAAGACGCCACATAAATCTGGTGCTGGAATTTAATCGCAGGCAAAAGAAGAATATCTGGTTGGAAACGCATATTTGGCATGCCAAAAGATTTCACATGGTGAAGAAATGGGGATACTGTTTAGGAGATAAGCCCACTGTTAAGAGCTATCGGGCTTGCTATCGAGCCATGGCAAAACATTGCCTTCTGCAGGTACCACATTTGTATTTATTTTGTTTGTTACCTTGCCCAGGTGATGATTTAACTCGCCATTAAATTATAATAGAAGCCTTGTTGTCTCTTTGGAGCACTGTTGTAGGAAAATTTGGATTGCATACTAGTTGTTGATGCTGGATGTTATGAAATGTCCTTAGGGTAGAAAATGCTTGGAAAGAAAAAATTGAATCGATAAACCTTAACAGGAAAAACCTACACTTGAGAGATTTTGTTTTGAAATAGTGGTTCCTCTATTACTTCATAAACATTAGGAGACTAAAGAAAGACACTGTCACCTAAGCTTTTTGCTCTGTTGGTTTGATACCAGACAGTTTGGGAATTACCAGAGGCAGGCTAACATTTAAAAGAAAAACAATAGCAATGAAAACAATGACTAGTGTTTCTTTGAATACAGTTGATAAGCTACTGCTCTTTATGAAAGCCTTAACAATTATGTAGCATATTCCTACCAGGATTCACTTTTAAAAGCTGTTGTCACTTCAATGTTTTGTCATTATTTCAGGACTTATCATACTACTGTTGCCTAGAGTTAAAGGGAAAAGAGGAAGAGCTTTTAAAGGTGCTTGCTCGTATGTGTAGCAAAGATGCAGGTAAAAACTGACTTAAAAATTATTTTTTTTAAAATATAGTAGAGGAAAAAAGTCTGAACTGAATTGCTGTTACTAAACTAATAAGTAGTCTTTGATTTCAAGCAAGAACTTGGAAAAACTCTTCTGTACATTTGGCTGAAGGAAAGCAGATGAGTGTAGGGCTAGCACCCTATGAATAAGTCTATATTTGGGATCTTTGCATTGGATAGGGGAATTTTAATGTGCTTCATTCTAGGACCAGGCCCTCCCAGTTTCAACTGTTTGTTAATAGCCTTGTGCATTGCATGGCCCGTTTTGGCTACTGGTCCTGGTGGCTCATCTGTAGTAGGGGTGCACTGGTAGAGATTTTGGGGGCTGATACCAATAGGCAATTTTTAAGGAGGTGTATCAGCGGATGCTGGTCTGATTTCTGATGCACAGCTCTTCAGCTTAGGGGTTGGGGTTGGGGGGCAGATCAAGGCCCATGCAATGAGGGAGGAAATGGGTTTGGGGCAGGTGCTCGCCAGCCAGGGTGGGGAGAGGCATGGGACAGAGCTGCAAGTGGATTATCCAGGGGGTGTGTGCCCCTGGATCTGTACAGCATGATGCAGGCTGCAACTGTGGGAGGCATGGCTCATTGGGGTGTTTGAAATAGAACGATATTGCTAGCTTTTTTTTAAATGCTTTTTTGTACTTTAGGACCAACTTTTGCAGCTGTGCCTTGCCTGTCTGGAAGGCATGAGGGTTCCCTGGTTCTCTACCGGGCAGATCGATATCCTGAGGACCTGCTTGGCCCCATTACGTTCATCTGGAAACCTAAAGTTGGGTGTGGTCTTGGTTCTGAAAATAGGCAGTTGTGGATCTGGATGCATCCAACTCTTAAACAGGTATCTTTCCTGATACTCTTTCTCAGGTTGAACTTCAGGCTCTTTTTTTCTCTCTGAAATATTCTCTGGAAGATATCTGAAATACAATAGTCTTCTGACAGACCAGGGAAAACTGAAGGCAGGACATTGGCATAGGAAGAAAAATGAAACCATTACCATTTTCACCTTGTTGTTCACTTAACAAAAATATAATGCTGTTTTTTACACACAAGCTACACAATTGCTTTTGGTGAAAACCTTTAGAATGCTTTCTGTATTTCTTCCGTAAATATATCAGTTGTAATATCTTGTAAATCCAGTTTTTGCTTTGTTGTATGGTGACACCTGATGTTTTTTCTTTTCTCTTATATGGAGATCATGGACCTCTTGATCAGTTTTTGTAGCCTTGCGCTCGATTTTAAAGGACTATTTATTTGTTAACAACCTTTACAATATTTACAATTTATTTTTGTCAGTCTAATCCTGTTCTGAAAATTTTCTATGAAAATTGCATACAGAGTCCCTTTCATATGCAGTGGCTATGGATTTAGAACCTGATCCAAAGTCCATCATACTATGTAGGCAACATTAATTCCTGAATGTATACAAACCTGAAATTAATGGTGAGTCGCTAACTTTGTGGAATTGGGGCCAGGCCGTCAAAACAGATGGGAAGATAACACAGGACCAAAATTTTAAAATGATACTTAGGCTTTTGTCTAACAAATAGATTGCTAATTTCTTTAATCCTGATTCAGTATTACATTTTTCTTTAGGACATACTGACTGAGCTAAAAGCAGTTTTTAAGTGTTCAGAACCTGTAGCAACATGTATCCCTGAAACAGTCACAGCATTGCCTCATGAGGAAGAACCAACAGATGCAACTAGAAGTATTGGCAAGAAAAGAAAGAGGGAAGATAAAGAAGGAGAAAAGGGTGTGCCAGTGAAAAAGATTATTGGTGATGGAACCAGAGATCCACTTAAGTCATACTGCTGGACATCACAAAATACTGGTATTGTAATAAGGTATGTTTGTACTGTACCAGCAACTTAGATTCATGTTTAGTATTTTGCTCGGAAGTGCACAAGTTGCATAAACACTTTAACGTTCCAGTTTATCTAACTCTTTCTTTTTCTTTTTTTCTTTTTTTTTTCTCAGTGATTTGACCATGGAGATTCTCAGGTATCGCCTGGTTGGCCCATTCTCTCATTGTGTTCTTACGGAGGCACTGAGTGCTGCCTCGGTCCAAACTGTAAGGCATTTTACATGTTTTATGGAAATTAAGCTGCACCACTAAAATAGTCATATCCTAATTTTTAAGGCCAGCTTTTAGATCATCTAGCATGTGTATAAAAAGTGCCATAGAACTTCATCCAGGCAGTCTTGTAGTGAACCAGATAACTTGTTTGCCTAAATCATAGCATTTTGAAAAGCATTCAATCTTGATTTGAGGGATATTGGAGTTAAAAAAAAAAAAAAAAATGCTTAATCATGGTAAAGCAAGCTCTCAAATTTTTCAGTGCAGTGGTCTGCTGAAACCCTTGTAAGAGGCACCAACTGATTCCACTTAAGTATATTGTTAAAGTGAATGTGGACAAAACATTTTGAAAAAAAGTTTATTACCACCTGAACCAAATATCCATCTCTGCAGACTCTTGCCGCCTTGCGTTATTCTGGCACATGCTACACAGTATAGACCTGTCCCTGTTTGCACATCTTTTGACATTTGTAGTAAATAAGAACAGGATTTCTGGTGAGGAGCTACGTGCTCAAAGATGAGAACAGCTGTTTGTTCCTTTGTTTAGTTTTGGAATAAAGTTTAGGAGTACTGGAAAATGCAGTACTATGAGACTGAATTCCATTATCTCTTGGACATTAGTAATGATGTTGTTTCTATATATTTTTTTTAGCTTACCACAAAGAAAGTTTGCTTTGAAGCAGTCATTTTGTATTAATACATATAAATAAAGATGCAGATGAGTCACTTAATTTCTTTTTGGTTTAATTACATGAAATCATTTTTTAGGAGATGGCAGATGCAGAAACAGAACTTAACAGCTGGTGGGTAGAAAACTGCAAGAAATCTGAGGGTCTTTCTCTTCATCTACATCAAAAGGACATCTTTGAGTTATTACAAGGTATGTAGTAGAAAAGTGAGGGGGGAGACATTAACACAGAACCCTTCAAACTTGTAGCTTAAGTGTCTTGGGGTACCAATAACAGAGTTCCATAGGGAAATCTCTTCTGCCTTTGTTTCAGTCACTGAGGAATGAGTAGCAGTTCTTTCTACAGACAAAAAAAAAAAAAGTTGCAAAAGGATGGATATATTAGTTACTTCGGTCTATACTCTTAAAGGAATGAAATGTTAAAAATCTGTCATCACTTCAGTTTGTAAAAGGTTGTGGTTATTTAGTTTGCTAACAAAATAAAAGCTACTGCAGGAATGTAGCTAGGTCTGCACAGAGTTACACTGATACTGAAATATATTTTAATTTCCAAATTACAAAAATAATGCAAACTGAGGTGTTGAGGGAGTAGATGGAAGAAGTATTTAAATTGGATGGCATTTTCAAATTATACCATAATTTATAATGAAAGCAATGCCTCTTGCTCTGTAAGTATATACTTGGAATAAATTAAACAACAACTTTTTAGTGAAGTAACTTAGAGTTAAGATTGTTCCACTGCCTTTCACATCAACACGGGCATCCAAAATTAACACAATAAGAGTGAAAATAGACACTCGGGGTGCTGACAGATGTGCAGCCCCCTGCTCTAACTCATGGCACTTCACAGAGAGAGTGTCACTGAGGGGAATTGAACTTCACTTCGGAGTTGCTGCCATGGAGAGAGACTGCTTGCCTGCAGCCTCTCTTCCCTAGCTCTTTTCCCACCCTGCTCTGCTGTTGTCTATAGGATGGGAGAAGGGAGGAGAAGGAGCTCCAGGTTGGGGTTTGCCCAGCGGGAGCTGGCAGGGGGACCACAAAGCAGGAGGGGCTCTGATCCACCTGCCCCCACTCCAACTCAGGCTGGGCAAACCCCAGCCCAAAGCTCCCTCCCCTCTCTTCTCCCCCCTTCCATTCTGCAGATAGCACTGGGGGCAGGGTTAGGGTGCATCAGTCCAACTCTGATCATCTATAGAGACTAACAAGTTAATGACCTTCCCTCCCCTCCCCATTCATGTTTTTAGCTACATTTTTATTCTGAATAAGTCAGAGTTGCTTTATATAATTTCTATACAAAACATAAAGCCAGCAATAGTGCAACACTGATGCATATGAGATCTGGCCCTAAAAAAGTTATCTCTGAGATGTGATGGTTGGGTGAAATTTGGCATTTGCTTAGTAAGAGGAAATAAACTAGAGATTGGGCAGAATTTCAAAAAGGAGTGTTTGTATGTATTTTTCGTTGTGCAAATTAAGTGTTTTTTACTTCAAGAAAAAGAATTTAACATTCTGTAAAGAGTTGCTAAGCCAGAGTTGGAGGACAAATGCAGTTGTGACTGTTCAGAAGTGAAGTTGTTCTTTCACTAAATGCAAGTGTAATTGTAATCATAACATATGCTGTGGTCTCTCCAGTATTGGGCATTTTTTTCATTGGTAATGACTCTTCAAAATATAATTAAGTTGTATGATGCTTTGCAGATCTACTGAAGTGTCTAGGTCCCTTGTTTGTCTCAATCCAGGTTTATAATGATGTCCTTGTGTGTATTTTAAAGGGATAAGCTCACCAGCTGAACTTCCAGCAGGTACAATATTGGGCCTGACTGTGGGGGACCCTCGAGTGAATTTGCCAAAAAAGAGGTTAAAAGCCATGCCGAATCCAGAAAAATATCAAGGTAAAGTGCTTCGTTCATGCTGTGGCTCTACCAGAACAGGACAGGGCAAGAGACTTAAATTATCCTCTGTTCCCTGATTTTTCACACTAGCTTTTTACACATAATGTACTACCATTCCTTTTGGACAGTCACATTTGAAACCTTTTCTTTATTCTTTAAGCCACAGAGAAGAACAGAACTACATAGCTCTAAGGATAGCATAGGTGAGGAAGGGACTTGCACCAAAGCTGGTCTTGTGCTCAATGGAAGCCTCTGTCTAATTGTACAGATGATCCAGGTTCGAATCCTGGCAAGGCCAACCAGGTGTTAAAAGCTGTAGCGTTGGCAATTGTTGTTCTGCTTTGAAAATAGTAACCCTGTTGAATCTTTACTAGTACAGATAAAATAATTCCATTTTAAAATAGCGGTAGGCTGGAAGTTCTAACTCAACTGCAGAGACTTCCTCTATGGCTAGTAATAAGTAACAAGTGGGGGGAAAGGCTATGCATATTTGAAAGACTTCTGTACAGCTTCAGAAGCTTTCAATTTCTGAGTGTAAAATAGCTTTTACTTACAACTAACATGCTGTAGCACAGTTCAGACTGTTGAAAAGTGTGTGAAGGTGAACACAAGATTAGGACATTGTAGTAGAGTTGGACAAAAAATAATGAAACACTGCCATGCCCTTTGTTTCCCTGTTGGACAGATAGCAATAAGCTATTTAATAGCACAGGAGAAAGAAGAGCCCAGAGACTTGGAAATCTTTTCCTTGTTTGACAGGTTTTTCTGTAAAATAAAGTTCTCTTTCTGCTACTTAGACTAGGCTAATGATCCATTTGCCTGCATCCAGATTTTCTCCTTTAGGATCCCTATATAACTTCCCTTCATAAGCCTACTCTCTTAAGTTCCCAGTGGCCGTGGCCACACAGACACTGACTGTGCAGTCATTTAGTACTTGTGTAAGAGTTACTGTGCAGTAGTGTTGCCAAGTGGCTTCTTTGTGACATTGCCTGTGCAGTGACCTAAGAGTACTGCTTAATAGTGTCACGTTGCGCTTGCTGCCATATGATTCTACTGGGCAGTAGTCACGGGCTACTGCGCAGTTAGCACATCATGTAGACCTGACTAGTCAGCTCATTCATATCCCTTTTTGTGTGTTTTTTTTTTTTTTTTTTTTTAAACTTTATATCTGGGATAGTTTTCCTCTTGTACAGTAGTCCTTCCACTCCTCATCCTTCAAATCCCTCTTTGAAATAATGCTGTATCCCTGATCCTTACTTATGTAAATAAGCAAAACAATATAAACTAATCCAGCATGGATTATTTAGCAAATGCTTGTTTGGGGATGGAAAGGGGTTTGGTTGTTCTGAGCAACAACCTGCTACCACTAGTCCTATTCTAGGAGTGAGCTCTTTGACCACTTAGCGAAGCCTACTGGAGGATACTTTTAAGCTACCAGGAATAAGTAGTCCAGCTGCTGAAGAGAAGTTCATCAGCTACAAAATGGGGGGAAAACTAGCACTAGTGTGCTTTCCTGCTCTGGAGGAAAGGTCATGGTCCAGCAGTGGGCTTTTAGAAGTAATTTCTGCCGTCACAGATTGCCAGATAGGCAAAAGAAAAGTACTCACACTCTTTTCTTCTCAGGTCAGGAACTAGAAACAGCTCTCCTTAATACTGACTGTTGTGAAGATAGTTGGTCACTGTCCCTCAGGAAGTTAAGGATGCTAAACTCACTACTCTTGAACTTTCTCCTACCATTTTTGTGTACCTCTGTTCTGTCTTAGGTCAGACTGTATTTGGTAAGCTCTTGTACTTCAGGATGAGAGGGTTTGACTTGGATAGAGGATAAGGGAATCCATATGGTGCAGTAGCCTTGGGGCATAGAGGAAGTGGGCAGATACCTTCCCTCTTCTGGTAGAGATTTAAAAGGTTATTCTGGACAGGTGCAGAGAGGGTGACAATGGACCTGTCAGTACCAGTTTCGAAGGAATGGAAAGAGTTAAAGGCCAAGCGGGGAAAAGGTTTTGCTTTTCCTAGGTCCCATCCTGAATGACTCATAATGTCCATAGATGGGCAGGCTCTTTGTGGCCTGTCACACATCTGTTTGTGTGGGGATAATGTGGGATTCCCATTCCTCTCTCCTACATTGTTAACTGGGGACTGGAGTACTTGTCACAGACTTCTCCTTCCCGCCTCAATTTTTTTAGATGTTGACTTGGAGAAAGGGCTGTTGATCCTATCCTATTCCCCTAAAATAACAGTAGGGGGCATTATTGCTTCTTCCAGCCTGAAACCTCTACAGCAGCTCATGGTGCTGCTTGCTCCCTGGCCTTTCCCTACTTTGATGGGCCTCCTTCTTGGAACGTGGAGGACTGGAACATAGAATTCTCATACTAATTTGCACACAGAAAGCAACCCCACAGGGGATTACATTTGATCCAAGCACCTCGCATAATCTTACAACTGTATGGTAGAGGTTAAGTTTTAAAGTTTCGTAGTTGGTAGGATTGGAAGGGACTTAAGCATATCATCTAGTCTGATCCCCTGCCATGGGCAGGAAAGGATTCTGGGGTCAAATGACCCCAGCTAAGTGGCTGTCTAGCCTCCTTTTGAAGACCCCCAGGGTAGGGGCAAGCACCACTTCCCTTGGAAGTTTTTTCCAGCTCCTAGCCGCCCTGACTGTGAAGTATTGCCTCCTGTTATCTAGCCTGAATCTACTCTCGGTCAACTTATGGCCATTGTTCTTTGTTACTCCTGGTAGTGCTCGGGGGAACAGGGACTCTCTCATTGCCTGCTGGTCCCTCTTGGCAAGTTTATAGGTGGCCACCAGATCCCCTCTCAGCCTTCTTTTGTGGAGGCTGAACAGGTTCATGTCCCATAGCCTCTCTTCGTAGGGCCTACCCTGCTGTCCTCTAATCATGCGAGTGGCTCTCCTCTGGACCCTCTCAATGCTATCCACATCCCTCCTGAAGTGCAGTGCCCAGAACTGGACGCAGTACTCCAACTGTGGCCTGACCAATGTTGCATAGTGGGGGAGAATCACCTAGGACCTGCTCGTGATGCATCTATGGATGCATGACAAAGTGTGGTTAGCCTTCTTGACCGCGTCTCCACATTGGCAGCCTATGTTCATCTTGGAATCAATCATGATGCCAAGATCCTTTTCTGCCTCTGTGTTGATGAGAAGGGAGTTCCCCAGCCTGTAGGTATGCTGTTGGTTCTTCCTCCCTAGGTGCAGTACCTAGCACTTGTCCATGTTGAAACCCATCCTGTTCTCATCTACCCACGTCTGTAACCTGTTGAGATCTAGTTGTAGCCTGTCCCTCTCCTCTGGCATGCCCACTTCTCCCCACATCTTAGTGTCATCTGCAAACTTGAACAAGGTGCTTTTCACCCCCTTGTCTAAATCGCTGATGAATATATTGAACAGTACGTGCCCGAGGACTTAGCCCTGGGGACCCCCACTGCCCACATCTCTCCAGGTCAAAAATGACCTGTCCATCACCACTCTGGGTGCAGCCCTTCAGCCAATTTGTGACCCATCTGACTGGGTAAGCATCAACACCACAGACACCTAATGTTTTAATGATGGGGTAAGAGACCGTGTCTAAGGTCTTCCTAAAGTCCAGGAAGACTATGTCCACTGCGACACCTGCATCCCAGGGTTTTGTGACCTGGTCATGGAAGGCCACCAGGTTGGTCTGACAGGACCTTCCTCTAATGAACCCATGTTGATTTTCCCCTAAGCATAAACTCCTCTGCTGGCCCCTTGCAGCTGTGCTCCTGCATAATTTTCTCAAAGAGCTTTCCCAGGACCAAGGTAAGACTAATGGGCCGATAGTTTCCTGGGTCCTCTTTCTTCCCTTTTTTGAAAATGGGAACCACATTGGCCCTTTTCCAGTCGTCAGGCACCTCACCAGAGCACCATGAGTGCTCTTAAAGCTGTGCCAGAGGTCCTGCAATGACCTCTGCCAGTTCTCTAAGCACTCTAGGGTGGAGATCATCAGGACCTGCTGATTTGAACACATCTAGTCCCTACAGAAGTTTCCTGACTAGGTTCTCACTGGCTACGCCTCGCTGGGGTCCGTCTGGTATCCCAGTGGGGCAGATGTCCCTGTCCCTGCTCAGAAAAGTGGAAGCAAAGAAACTGTTAAAGAGATTAGCTTTGTCACCTGATGCTACTACCAGATTACTAAACTGTCCTTCAGAGGTCCCACATTATTTGGCACCTTCTTTTTACCCCCTATGTATTTAAAAAAGGACTTCTTGTTATCTTTGATCCATGTTGCTAGTTCCAGTTCCATCTCTGCCTTACCCTTCCTAACAGCCCCGCTACAATCTTGAGCCAAGGAGATATAATCCTCCTTTTTGATGGCCTCTCCTTTCCATTGGGTGTACATTTCCTTTTTGGCTTCGAGGCTTTCATGGATGGTTTTGGTGAGCCATGGGGGCTTTTGAGCACTCTTGCCCCCTTTGATCCGCGTGGGGATCGTCACGCTTTGGGCTTGGAGGATTGTCTCCTTAAGGAACAACCACTCTTCCTGGACTCCCAACTCCCCTCTCCTCCGGGATCTCAGTATTTCCCTGACTAGACTCCTTACCTCATTGAAATCCTCCCTTCTGAAGTCCAGGGCTGTTGCCTTGCTTGCAGGCCTTTGACACCCCGCACTGGATGATGAATTCTGGTAGGTGTTGATCGCTATCCCCCAGGTGGTCGAGCATCTGCAATCCCCTCACCAGGTTGTTGCCTGTGTCCAGGATCTGGTCCAACAAGGCATTTCCCCTGGTGGGACTGTGCACCTCCTGGGTTAGATGGAGGTCCTGTATCTTGGCTAGGAACCTATGTGAGTGGTCAGACCTGGCTGACTGCTCTTCCCAGCAGATGTCTGGGTAGTTTAGGTCACCTATGCTGACCACATCCCTTGACATAACTGCCATTGCGAGCTGACCTGAGAATTCCCAGTCCAGCTCTTCTCTCTGATTAGGTGGCCTATAGTAGACCCCTACCGTAGGTCCCTTTCCCGCTGACCCCCTTGTATTCTGACCCAGAGCACCTCCGTCTGCCCTACCTCAGACCCAGTGCTGTTCGCAGAGGATGTGTATTGCTCTTTGACGTAGAGCACCACACCCTGACCTTTCCTACCTATACAGCCTATAGCCCTTGATGTTTACTTCCCAGTCGTGCATTGGATCCCACCAAGTTTCAGTGAGCCCCACTATGTCTGGGTTTGTATTAGCTAACAGGAGGGCAAGTTCCTCCTTGTTCCCCATACTGCGAGCATTAGTGTAGAGGCATTTAAGGCCTCCTGAGGGAATATGCGCCTCCCCCACAATCCCCAGACTGTCCAGGCCCCTGTCTCTTACCTGGGTATTTCTTGTGCTTGTCACCTTTCTTGGCTGGGCTGTTCTTGTGGGTGTCTCTTGGTTTGGTGTTCTGTGGATCCCTTGGTCCTCTTCCTCCCCCTCCCCCAACGTGCCTAGTTTAAAGCCTGCTGGAGGAGATCAGCCAACTTGGAAGAGAACACACGTTTACCTTTGGGGGAGAGGTGAAGCCTATCCCACCCGAGCATGTCTCTCGTTCTGACCACAAGGGTTGTGGTCCAGAAAGCTGAAGCCTGCCGTGAGACACCATGCCTGAAGCCTCAAGCTGACGTCCCAGATAGAGGTCTCGTGGCGTCTTCCACTTCTGCTCACTGGAAGGATTGATGGGAGGACCACCTGTGCCCCTATCTCCTTCAGCTTGTCCCCCAGCACTTGATGGTCCTTCATCAGGCAGTCTGAACTGCTCCTGGCCGCATCATTAGTGCCCACATGGATTAGGACCATGGGGTAGTAATCAGTGGGCTGGATGAGGGCCGGGATCATCTCCATCATGTTCTGAGTCTACGTTCCAGGGAGAGACAGATCAAAGTGCCACAGATCAAACTGCTTTTTGAAATCTTCGAATATAACTTTCATTTCTATGACAATTGTGGGGGAGGGGGAGGAAATGGAGTGGAGGGAGACAGTATAAATTTAGAATCATAGAAAATTAGGGTTAGAAAGTACCTTAGGAAATCATCTAGTCCAGCCCTCTGCTCAAAGCAGGACCATCCCCAACTCAGTCATCCCAGCAGAGCCATCCCCAGGGATGGGGGCGAATCAGGATGACCGCCCAGACTCCACGCCTTGCAGAGCCAGACGGAGCAGGAATGGCACGGAGCTGGGCAGAGTGGGGGCTCCTCATCCAGCTGCTCGCTACCCCCTTCCTTCCCTGCTGCCACTGCCAGTATCGGTGGCAGCTTCTTTGGGTCCAGAGCCCATGGGATTAGAGCGAGAACAGGGCCCCACATGGGCTGATTTGCCCTGGTCTCTGCACCCCACTTGAGTTAGCTCTGTCTCCTAGCCAAAAGTATATAAATATAATTGATCTTAATAATATCAAAATACAACAGTTATTATGCTCTTTCCTCAAGGGAAACACTACTTCCTTCATTGTATACTATTCTTGTGCTGATTATAATATCACATTGGACAATATGTAAATTAACTTATGGTGTCCTTAGGACTCCAACCCTGTCTGTCTTGTTATTTACAAAAGGCTGCACATTTAATTGTTAGACCAATTTTACTGCGCATGCATTGCCCCAGGTTTCTTGGATGGTTGCTGGTCTGGCAACCTGTCTGGAAATGAACATTTGTACCTGGCTTTAGATAATCAGCAGGTACTAAAAATACATGCACTGACAGGTCTCTTAAATGCTCTTATGCATTTAAATTTTCTTAGTGGCTTTCTCAAACTTAGCACCCAAAAATAGTTTTTTAATTTTTTTTGAAGGATAGTTAAGAGTTTCTTCTTAGGGATAAAATAAACTCCACATTTTATGCTATTGTAAGAAAGTTTTAAGTGGATCTCTCAAGTATTGCCTTTCTCAGGAGCTGAGAAGAAATAAAATAACTCTGAATGCCTTCAATTCGACAAGTCATTTCTGTACTAGGAGTGTTCAAAGTGGGCAGTATTTGATTTGGATTTGACCTGATTCGGGGAACAGTGATTTGATTCACTGATTCAGATCTCTGTCCTAATTCAGTTAAGCCGAATCTGAAGATTCGATTCTGATTTGGAGAATCAGCGATTCAGCCATAGACACATTTTTATATGTTTTTTCTATGTACTTTGAGGTACCAGGCATGGGTTGTGAACACTGAGATGGTAGGGTGGATGGAGCATCCCACAGGAGGGTGAGGGGGATCCCCTGCGCTCTCGGCAGTGGACCCAGAAGAGGACTGGAAGTACTTCCTGGTACTTCCTGGTTCACTTCCAGGTCCACTGCCAAGTATGCTGGGGACACCCACCCCCTCGCGCTTCCGTGGGACACTCCACCTGCCCCACCTTCTCAGTGTTCACAAGCCACGCCTTGTATCTCAAGGTATGTAAAAAAAACATATAAAGCTGTGTGTATGGCCGAATCATCGAATCTCTTTGAACTGAATTGGAGGCTTATGATTTGATTGAGAGATTAATGGGTCTCCTGATTTGCTGCCAAATCAGGCAAAATCTCCGAATCAAACCAGTGACTGAAGCTTTGCAAGACCCTATTCTGTACCACATCCTCAACCTTGAACATGGACCTTTTTTCATAACTGCAACTTAAATGTTCTAACTGGAATATCACTTGCTCTAATTGGCTGGTCACAAAGCATATTTGTTAAATATAAACATCCATTTAGCTCCTTTGAAACAGAGACATCTGCCAAAAATGTGCTGTATTTACCTGAATGTAAGATGGCCCTGAATTGAAGATGACCCCCCCAATAACTAGATTCTATTAATGGAAAATGTATATACTTTTTAAAAAAAATTTCATGTATAAAATCAAATTATTGGAGGATTGGGGCAGGGTATGAGAAGGGTGAAGTAATGGGGTCAGGTGGTGGAGGGATAGGCAGTAGAAGTGGTGGTGGGGGAGGCAGTAAGGGGCAAGCAAGTGCCACATACCACCCTTGTGCCTGCCTCTCACAGCGTCAGGTCCTTGCCCTCTGTAGGCTTTGATCCCTGATCCTCCTTCCTGCTGTCACTTCCCCCTTGCACTTCCCCATTACTTCTATTCTGGCTCCAGCAGACTCCATCCCCTCTGCAGCTGAGGGCATAGAGCATGGTCCAAGCCTGGCCTTGTTGCCAACACCACTGCCATAGAGCCAGGCTGGGGCTGTGTTCCAGGCTGGTGCAGAGTTGGAGGCTGCCAGCACCTGAACAAAGGTAAGGGCATGGGAGTGTTGCAGCCTGCAAGGATGGAAGGGAAGAGAAGCAGTGTGAGGGGTGCAGAGACAGTTGGGGACAGGCAGCAGCTGCCTGCCCCATGCTTCCTCATAATCAATTAATTCTAAGACAAAGGTCTTTTTCCTCATTTTAAATGGGAAATATAAACCTCATCTTTTAATTGGGTTAATATAATAATTCAGTTACTGCCACCCTCGTCATATTAATTGTACAGAGGGATTTTGAGGAAGCATTACACCAGTGCCATATTTGAATTTGCCTTAATTGAGACATTGTTTATACTTCTATGCTTCCCTGTAGTTGAGAAGCAGGGCATCTTATTTCCTATATGTCTCTGCATCTCCACAGCAGCCAGCGATGAAAGAAGCCCCGAGTCTATTTTCATTTTATATAGGGGTTCAGTAAGCTCTTCTCAGCCACCTTGCCAATGTGGTACATCTTGCATTAAGGAAAATACAGCTTCTTTTAGTCTTTCCACAGCAGTACATTCTATTTGGAGTGAGGTGAGTTTCTCTGACATTTGTCCTTGTGGAGCTGCGCAATGCTGAGTAGAGCTGTGATTCTTTTGATCCTCTTGATTTAGGTCAAACTTGTAATTGTTTCTCAACTGTATGCATTTTTAATTCTTGTTAAATGGTTTCTCTGAACATGGTAACTCTCTGATCTGACATGTCCCAGAACTACATTAGTTTTTACTCTGATCTTTGGAGTCTCTTGACAGTCCTAACCAAATATTTTAGTTCTTTGCATGTTGACAATATCTTTGACATCTCATTTTATATAAGCAGAAGGGAAATATCTTTCTCCTTCCCCATTTTTGCCTTCTGGAGATTTCAGTCCAAGGTGGTACATGTCCATAAGCATGTGAAATGGTCATTTTAACAGAGGTTATGTTTGCTTTAATCAGTCTTTAATCTTTGAACTTCGTATGAAGTACTTTTCATATTTTAGCATGTCTTTGAATTCAGACTCTAAGATAAACTAATCACCATAGAGAAATTAAAGCACTGATTGCTGCATGGTAAAGTGAGAACAGTGTCTATCTATTTGTTATTCAAGTACTATTCAAAACAAACTGTTGACTAGTTCTCTCCTGTAGGTGCTACATGTTAACAAATTGAAGATAAAACTTGAACACTTTTAAGACCATCTGATTTAAATCTCTATTTTTCCTTGAGTGCTTATATGATTACATGGTCTATCATTGGTACATATGTGCCAAAGGGATTTGACCAGAGACTCATGGTTAGCTGTGTCCTTTGGGCCATCACTTGTCTGGGGTGTTTTCATGCTACCAGCTCAGGTTTTAAAAGTATACCAACACCCTCTCAGTTTCTTCTCATCAACTGGGACTGTTATCAGTCAGAACTTCTGGTAAGTATGATCAGCCAGTGCTTGTGTTCAGTTTTTGTATGTAGCTATTAGCAGCTAGTTTAGTGTTAGTTCTTTGTTTTCCATTATTGAAGAAGAGCCTTTTTCATTCTCCCACAGTAATACTCTGGTACTGCCTTAACCGTTTTAGACGCAGCTCCAAAAACTCCTTAGTCTGTGAAACCAGTAGCATGTCTAAATGGTGGGTACAAAGATGTATCATTAGCTTAAGTGAAAGGCATATCATGAAGACCCTCGAAAAATGAAGATCTTTCTCAAAGTGAACATTGGGCAAAAATCTTCACTCTTAGAGATGTCTGTGTATTTGACTGTAAGCCCATTAAGAGGTACTTAGCTGCGCACAGTAAAAGCAGAGTTTGGAATCCATAAAGAGCTCCTCAGCCATCTGTCTGTGCCTTGAGGAGCAGACATTTATATTAGATAAGAAATGAGCAAAAAAATGCTCCAGGACTCAACCATTTCATCAAGACAGTTGTTATTTTTACTTCCAGTGCCTCCTTTAGCCCCTTAATCTGCATTGGTGCTGACGACTCTGGTGCTGATCCCAGAAATCTGGTGCTGATGATTCCATTGGCTCCCCCAGTGCCGGCACTCTCAGTGCTGACACTATTGCCAATTATTTGAGAAATAAGTAACCACTTTTCCCTGCAGCAGTGACTTCTGCCACCATTCCAATAAAATAGGCCCAACATAGGCTATTTTGTTCCCAAGCTTGGACTCCAGGAATATCTAAGCTGGTCAAAGAATTGCTGTCATTTACCCTGTTTATATGGATTCTACCTTTTCTTGTACAATTTTGTCAATTTTAACAGAATTTATTGATATTGAAAAAATCCCAAGGTTTAGGGTTCCTTTGGGAACCCTAAATTTACTGACTTCTCATCCTTGTTTGCTCAAGAAACTAACTAGATGTTTCTTCAAGGTTTACTGCAAAGTACTGGCAGCTGAGCTTAAAATGAGTTTTTGGCACCCAATAAGATGCCCAGGTTTTTTTTTTTCATTTGTTTCCTGTGATTGACTTCCACTATCATCCCTTTTTGTCTAACGAAAATAAATTTATACATTAACCCATGTCTGTTAAAAAGACAAAATAAAAACCCTATCAAACACCCAAGAACTGAAGGAAATGAAATCTATTCTAGAGCAGAACCCTCCTGTAAATTTCACATGCATTTTATTTGTTGACCTTCTCAATAAGAACAATGTCTTCTGACTTTGCATGGTACTATGCTTGCTAAAGATTTAGGCTGGGTTGTTCAAGAAGACAAAATAGTTATATATCCAGTTAGTATTGAGTTGAATGTGCACAGGGCTTCACAGAAAATAGATGTATGCCTTGTTTACACTAGGCTGCGTCTGTCACCAGAACTTCTACCAGCAGGCAGCAGCTACCACACAAGAGCTGCCAGAGTACATCCACATCTGGGTGGCTTCTGCCAGCTCCATGTTGCTCCACTATAGCATGTATATCAGCAAGGATGACATGCACCTTGGAAGGCCTTGTTTCTGAAAAGAGTAGCAGAAGCCTTGTGTTTGGTGAGGCATGCCCCAAGGGGGCTCTATATGGACCCACCTGTGTTCTGCTGGCAAAACTACTGGCAGGTAGGATAGATCAACTGAGGGACAGTTCTCGTCTCCACTAACTTAGAACACAGACAAAATGCAACGGGGAGAGGGTGGATGTAAAGACATAATAGTGAGTTGGTGAGAGAACTGGGTTTTATGCTAGAGTGACAGGATACTTGGTAGACGGAGGGGGTGTTGCCAAACTTAGGAAGCAATGAAAAAAGGTGCAAAGTTAAGATGGTTAGAAAATACTGATTTTATTTTATGTATGTATTTATTTAACAGATTTATAGGCAGCCCTTCCCAAAGAGGTTCATGGCACCTTTCAATAAAAGACAAAATAGAAACAGAATAAAAGAGTAAGAATAAGAAAGTAAAACAAAACAACCTCTTCCCCAAATCTCTGAACTTCAAACAAAGCCCACCCCACCCTCTTCTGCTCCTATGATCTAGAAAGATACCTCCCTCACCTCTGCCCAGTCAAAACTTGCATCCCAACCCATGTTCAATACCTCTGTAAACTAAACATTTCCCTACTATTCCAACCTAGTCCCTGTCCTCTACCTCACATGCGATGGAGTCTTCCCACCCCCTTATTTCCCCTCCTAGGCTGTCCCCACAAGCCAACTCTACCCCAAGGAAACATATCGTTCAATTCATCCAAAAACAAGAACTTGGGAAGTAATTTTGGCTCTTTTAGGGTCAGTAAGAGTTTTGCTATTCCCTTAGGAGAGCCAGGATCACTCATACCTTAGGGAGTCCCAAACTAGTATAAATTGCTTGAAGTGCAGTAATAGCCTAATCTTATCCAGGTTTTGTCATAACTACCAAATCAGCAGAAAAGCCAGCCCCATGTTTCAAGGGGTATTCTTGACAATGTGCGATCATTGCCAGTCAATCAGAAAGGCCTGCTTATGTTCAAATTGTGAAGGAGTTTCAAAATAACTGTAATTTGAAGAGCTCAGAATCACTTTCTCTAGTTTAGTGTCTGTTTAGGTACAGCAAAAGGGAACTTAGAAGGAGTTGGGGAGGAAGAAGGAATGGAGAGTTGAAAGAGCGCTTCTTGAAAATAAGATGATTGTAGTTAGAATTTAGAAAGTAGTCAAGTGTTTCAGGTTTGACATGGATGTAGCTGCATAAACTAATGGCTTAAATGGAGGTATATGTGGAAAAAAAATAAGATGGAAAAAAGTTACAGTAATCAAGTAAAGCAACAACAAGAGAATTAGATTGCACTTGGACAGTATATAAAGAGAAATGGATTTTCAGGAGACTGGCTGTGGGAGGGGAAGTAGGAAATTTATCTTGCTTGCCTTTGTTTTTATGTGATCATAGCTAAACACCATTCTACTTTTGTTATCAGCCCAGGCAGAAGGAAGAAA
The DNA here is from genome assembly GCA_030014935.1 of Caiman crocodilus. Lineage (NCBI taxonomy): Eukaryota > Metazoa > Chordata > Crocodylia > Alligatoridae > Caiman > Caiman crocodilus. The sequence continues at coordinate 37,063,350 of JAGPOW010000261.1, read as the reverse complement.
TTGAGCAAATAGAGTCTGTTCCTAAAATTCTTTGGAATTCCTGAAGATATTTGTGTTTCTTTGACATCCAACCCTTTATTTTGTTGGGGTGGTTATGAAAAAGATCCCATGTCAGAGCACAGCCATCTGCATTTATGTTCTCAAACTTAAAGAATGCAGTTCCAACTTCTGGCAAATCCAACCCGATCATTATTTTTGTGTGTCTCCTTTGAAATTATAACTTATGCGCAGAAATGCTTAGCAGGTTTCAACTTGTAAGCTCTATAATTCTTCAAGGGATACTGCCAGTTTAAAAGTCACGTCTCATAGTTCAAATAGCACATTAAAATGATAATAGATGCATTTTTAAAAGTTTTTTTATCTTTGTATATGTGGCCGTCAGTGCCACACTTTTCTTCTAAGTACTTTCTTCTAAGCATTAACAGAAAAATCATATACATTTTAAGAAATTATTTAAAAATTCAAGCTCTTCTTACAGAATTTTTTTTAAGCTAATCGATTTCTGAAGATTCATTGGGAGTTTCCCTTACACTTGCCTTCATCTTGTCAAATATGGTCCCATAGACAGTAAAATTTAAGTCTCTTACGTTTCAGTCATGGAACAATTGTGATGACTTCATTGTGCAAGAATATCTTGTTTTGGTAGGGAGGTACTTGCTGATTGCCATGTTATGTGCATTAATGTAATGATACCATATTCCAGTACACTTCATCCATACCTCTCAAAACGTGTTAGAAAGTGGGGGATATGATGGAATCTTCATTTTGCAGATGAGCCATGGAGGAGTGACTGAGGGATAGAATGGTTGAGCCAACCAAGATGTCACAATAAGTCAGTGGCAGAGATAAGAATACCATTTACTTGTTTCTAGTTGTTCCTTCAATTTTCTAGACAGTATGCAAACATAGAAGAGACCTGGTCCCAGCCGCAAATAAGTTACAGTTTGAAAGGTTATAGACTAAGGAATGCATAAAAACAACAGATTAAGCAGCCAGTTAGTGACTGAGTATTTACTGATAATAGTTTAATAACATGTTTTAGAGGCTTAAAATCATTCTCAGTTACATTACTACTTTGCTGATCTGAGATGTAGGCTTCATGGAAGGGTGTTTTTCCTTGTCTCCCAAACCCAATAAACCTGAGCCTTTTTTACTAAATGGGTTGTTCTACAAATTCCAGAACAGATTATAAAGATCTGCCAGTTGATTATTACAGATATGATTCATTTTGCTGAACTTGGCAACAGATTTGTGTTACAAAATGCCCTTTGATGAAGAAATTAGTTGCTCAATCCTCTAAAATTGTTTCTCAGATCTAAGCTACCCACAAGTATTTTAGCTTCAATTTCTATTTAAAAAAAATCTTAGATACTTTTGGCAGTTTTGATCTTTCAGATTAAGGATTTTCATCCTCTGCATTCCCATAACTATAGACTCTCAACTTGTTTCCCTTTTACTTGTATTTCCCTTTTATGTGGCATATCTAAGATGATAACATGGTTTTTGTATGAAGGTTCCTTTTCTCTTATAGACAATGAGAAAGTGGCACAGCTGACTCTAGAGGGTGTACCTGTAGAAAGTGCTCACAGCTTTATTTGGGATCAGACTATCTGTAAGAACGTCACTGAAAGTAAACTCCCAGAGCAGGTAATTTTAACTATATGGATTACTAAATTAAAAACAAAATAAAGCTGGTTAACATCTACTATCTCCAGTGCACATAATGGCATTTAAAATTCACCCTTTGTACAGTTCACAAAGCAGTGGTTTCCCAGTTGAATCCTATTCCATTGCTAAGATAAAGGCTGTTCTCTCAAGTCATAGGATCATAAAAAATTAGGGATGGAAGGGACCTCAGGAGGTCATCTAGTCCAACCCCTTGCTCAAAGCAGGACCATCCCCAACTATATTATCCCAGGCAAATCTTTGTCTAGCCAGGTCTTAAAGACCTCTGAGAATGGAAATTCTCCCATCTCTCTGGGTAACCTGTTCCAGTGTTTTACTACCCTCCTGGTGAGAGAATTTTTCTTTATCTAACCTAAACTTCTCTTGCTGTAACTTGAAACCATTGTTCCTTGTTCTGCAATTGAGAACAGTCTAGCTCTATCCTCTTTGGAACCAGGTAGTTGAAGGATTCAATTAAAGCCCCACTCGATCTTCTTCTCCAAACTAAATAAGCCCAGTTCCGTCAGCCTCTCTTTATAAGTCACATCCCCCAGTCCCCTCACCATTTTTGGTGCCCTCCAGTGAACTGTCTCCAACTTGTCCACATCCTTTCTGTAGTGAAGAGCCCAGAATTGGACACAGGACTCCAGATGTGTCCTCACCAGTGCTGAATAGGGGGGAATAATCAGTCTTTTCAGTATAGTTTGATACTCTTACAATAGTTCAATTAAGTCATATTCATTGCTTAATTTATGCTTAATAAGATTACAGTCTCAGGAGCAAGCTATAATTTTAAGTCTTCATTTGTTTAAAAAAACTTAAATGAAGACTTCGTACCTCTTTGGCCTGTGTATACCAGGTGAAAACAATGGAGCAGTATAAAGGGGCTCTAAAATCCTCGATTCTGGTCAGAAGAGAAACTGAAGAAGAGTCAACTGAAGTAGATATGGCATATAAACATATTGGAGGGAGAGAAGCATATGTGTAGGGTCTGGACTGAAGCCCACTATGCTGTGGAACTTGTGGACAGTTCTATGACTTGTTGCCAGAGTCATGCTGGCCAAAGTATTGAGGACACGCTGCCAGAGTATTGAGGATCTGTCTGTACAATGCAATTTTATGCTATGCAGATATGTTGGAACTGGCTCTGAATTAGCTAACCAGGTACTGGAAACAGCCTGGCTGCTCTAACATGGTGCCCTACTCAGCCTAACAGAGCTACTGACCATTTCCCAGATCCAAACTAGCTAATTCAGAACTAGGTCCAGGTATCTTTATATAGCACTTTGTTGTGTTAAGTAACTATTACACAAATAAGCTCCCAAATTTTGTCTGAAAAATATTGGGAATCATAGAGCAACCCAGGAACAGGATTGCAAAATGACAGCCTAAAGCCACTATAAGGTCCATTCACTCGTGGCTGCAAGTTCTTCACTGCTCTTTTTTAAGGTGAGAGACTATTTGTGTGACAGTAATGTCTGTCTGAATACTCTCTTGATGTTGAACTGGCTTCACATTCTGTGGAATGACCACCTTGCATAAATAATGAAAGCACTTCCAAAGTATTTTTATGTAATACAATAAAAATTACTGCGTGCATAATAACATTTGTGCATACGACCACAAACGTTAATGCTTTAATAGCTGTGCAAAGCTAACATCAAGGACATATAAGGATGCAGTATATTTAAAAGAATTGAAATACTGTATATTTTAGTTGCTTTGATACTAGTGGTTTTTAATAATGGATGATTGAGGACCCCTCAGTACTTCAGTACTGATTTTTTTTTTTGATTTTTTTTTTTTTTTTTTACATTTGTAGCTATGACATTGGCTCCCAGTATTAGTTTATAACCTAAAGTTCCTTTTTTCCTTTTCTTCCTACCCAAAACTGGCAATGGTTTGATTTCATGTTTGAATTATAATGAGCTTTTTCTAGAAGTTTGCATTTCTACATTATCATCTTAAGCTTCATTACCTGCTCCGTAGTATAGTAACCTGGTACCCTGATGTGCAAATACACATCTCTTGACTCTTGAGTAGAATAAAGCCCTGCTGCAATTAATATTTCTTTTATGGGCATCTTAAGTTGGATGTAAACCATTTTTGTTTATAGTAAAGATAGATTTAAATGTACATAGAATAACCTGTGTAGAATCTGCCTATTGATTGTAATAAGAACATGCCTTTGAGTATGTATATGGAATAGTTCAATGAAAGAAGAAAATTGTTGACCAAATTATGAAGAATTTTCCTAACTGCTTTGAATCTCATCTCAGGATTTAAACCGCATGAGAAGTGAACTGTTAGTACCTGGATCACGGCTTGACTTGGGTTCTCGGGAATCCAAGATTCCTATACTTTTGGTTCAGCAACCAGGGAAAGTGGCTGGAGAAGATCGACCAGGATGGGGAAGTGGCTGGGATATCTATCTTCCGAAAGGCTGGGGCATGGCTTTCTGGATTCCTTTTGTAAGCAACTTTCATTACAAATTGCAGGCAAATATGATCGATTAAAACAGAATTTGGTCTGATCGGTGGCCATCTGGGGAAACTTGTCCTGCTGCACTCCCTTTATGGCTTCTGAATCAAAGTTTCATTTTAAGGAATGTATGTGAACCTTGCCCCAAAGGTGGGTTAATATATCTTTCAAACTTAATAATCAGCCACAGTTGTTGCACCCACTGTGGAATTGTGATAAAACATGAAATGAAGCTTTGATTGGGGGGCAGAATGAGAGAACATGTGCTGAAGTATAACTTCAGTCTTTCTGCTTCTAAGGGTTTTTCTTTAAAAAAAAACATTAAAAAAACATGTGTATTCTAGGAGCTTGCAAAAGGTCATATATGATGCCCCCTGCCAAGCTTGTAGTCCAACTCTGATTGGACCACCACCAGCAGCTGCCTAATGGAGGTGATCTACCTGAGCCAAGATTAGCAATCTCTGATTGCTCTCCTGTTTCAGAGAGCTTGAAAAATTTTAATTAGACAGAATACTCTTGCCTTTTTGCTTGGAAAATTCACCTTTGATCATTTAAAGATAGATAGGCTTTGCATCTTCTGCAGTTCACTTTATAGCTGTGTGTGGATGAAAGACTTGTGCTGATGTTTGTTGCATAATAAATGAGAGATTGGTCAGTGGCTTTGCTCATGACAGGACAATCCTGGCAAACTTTACAATTTTAATCCACGAAATCATTCTCCAGATTTTCTGATAGTTTTTGAAGATTAAACTAAAGAAGCATAAACAGAACCAGCATATCATCTAAATGAACCTTGAGAGCTGTAAGATCCATGCTTTAAATTCATCTTCACAACTAAAGCAACAGAAGTTCAATGTTCCTAGACTATAAAGTCCTGATGTTCCAAGATGCTTCAGCTGACATTCTTTAATTAAGAGTCTTAGAAAAATACTGATGTTATTACCTTGCAGATATATCAAGGTGTACGAGTTGGTGGCTTGCAAGAGGCTTTGAAACATTCTGAATATAAAAGAATACCTCATATTCCAGATGATTACCCAGACTGTCCTGCTGGAATTCAGTTTGCCAAAGAACTAGAAAGCAATCTTCTTGAAAAATTCAAGAGGTAAAATTTAATTTATCCAAGATTGATTTTTTTTTTTTTTTTATTTAGAAAATTGGCCTATTTTTTTAAGTGATATTCACTAAAAAATGTCATGATCTGTTGTTGCCTTGTTTAATTTCTAGAATTATGTTTTGTTGAGAACCTCTGTTCATGTTTGAAATGTCATTATTACAAGAAAAAATGATGTTCTGTAGAAAGTAAGTGCTCTGTTAATAGCACCCATAAATTAATTAAAACCTTTTTAGATCCACACATTCATTCATAAAGTTTTAATGTGATGGTGGATAACACAGTGGAGTAAACAAAGCCATAAATTTCAAGCTTTGTTAGCATCAAATAGGGGAAAAATCGATTTCTACCAAATGCGTAAAGATAAAGTTAGTGAGATGGCATTTTGAGATCAGGTTTCTAAAAGCATTGTACAAATAATGGGGCATGCACTAATTAAGCTTATTGCAATACTTGATAGTATAATTAACGTCAGGCAAAATAATTCTTGTATTCTAATTTCTGTTGTCACAGAAAATAACCTCAAACTTTTTTCAATTTTATTTAAGCTAGGTTTGCCTCTCATCAGCCATGTCAAATACACTTGTGAGAGTTCATTGATTAGAAGAAACAGAAGGAAACAGATTTGGCTGTATATGGCAAGCAACATGACAACAGCTGCCAATATGAAGCAATGAGGAATCTTGTAATGCAGTGGTGCTCACAGTCTTGGGCCCTGTGCTGTCCGCACATGCCAGGATTGGGCCCCATGCCTCCACCACACAGATGGAGTCCGATCCCAGCTGGGCAGGGATGACATGGGTCTCCAGGGCCCAATCTCAGCCAGGCAGAAATGGCACAGAACCTGGTGCCACGCCCATCTGGCTGGAATCGGGCTCCAGGGGCCACACACATTGGGAACAGGTCCCGGATACCTGATGTAGCATTCAGGGCCACAGCCCACAGGGACCACCCCACTAGGATCCATGGAGAGCACTGTAGGACAGATGACATAATGCTGGAGGCTGGATCCGGGCCACAGGCCATGGGGTTGAGCACCCCTGCTATACTGTCTTAGATGAAGTGGTTCTATAAGAGATAGGGAAGGAAAAATACTACAGTAAAAGACATTCCTACAATAGGAGAAGCTAATTTAGAATATTATGTACATTTCTGGTCACTGGGTTCAAAAGGCATTGAGCTGGAGGTTACAGAGAAGGGCTACTGAGGTGAATAAGGGAATGGAGAATGTACCTTACTGGGGCAAGATTAAAAGAACTTGGTTGTTTATTCTAACTTTGTGAAGACTGAGAGGGGAAATGATTACTCTATTTATAAATACATGAGAGAGGGAAAAATATTTAAATTATAGGATAATTCTAGTACAAGATTAAATAGGTACAGCTTGATCATGAATAGGGACCTACTGAATTTGGGGCAGCTGCCCGCTGATTTTTCAGGCAGAACATGGGGTCCAGCAGCCATTTTGCAGGTAGAGTGCAGCTTTCCCCCCACCTCTGATTGGCTAAGGGGTCCAGGTGGTCCCACCCCTTGCCACTGGTTGGATGTGAGGACTGCCAATCAAGCAGTTTTGCTGCCAATTGGTGGAAAGGAGCTGGGGCTATGTGATAGTAGCCCTTGCAGCCAATCTGTGGTGAGGAGCGGGAGCAGCAGCTATCTTTCCGACATCCCTTCAAGTGGGCAGGCCTCACTCCCCCTTCCCAACTTCTGTGGGCTGCTGCAATGCTCTAAGGACTGCTAGCTTCCTCTGAGAAACCTGCATTTTCTTTTCAGTAAGCTTTTTTTTCTCACAGATTTCACAGGCATTTGCCCACAAAATTGGGTGTGTCAGATTTCACAAAATCATGATTTCAGTAGGTCCCTAATTGTGAATGAAATGAGACTGAAAACTAGAGAGAGATTTGTAGCCATCAAAGGAGTGAAGTTCTAGAATGGCCCTCCAAACAAGGTCATGAACCTTGTTTCAAGAGAGAAGTTGGTAAGTTAACAAAAGGGACAGTTAATGGCAGGGACAAGGGAGGGGTGATCCTAGAGATGGAGTCAAAGCATGTAGTATGAGACTTCAAAAGCTCAGTTTGTGAATACTCCTGCAAGGGAGTTTGAAGGAAACTCAATCACTGTGCAGGCTGGTTGAATCTAAGGAAGATTATCTGGTGGCATGATGCTTAGCCTCATTGATGATGCAAGCAGGAGTCTGGTAGCAGAGGTCAAAAACTAGAGAAAACAGTCTAATGAGTTGCAGTTTCCTGGCAGCAGGGAAAGGTTGGGCACTGGAATGAATGTTTGCCTTGGGGGCATGGTAAACTTGTAGTGTCTCAGGATTCTTGAGTTTGCTATTGTCTTTAGGATGCGCTTTAATTTAGATGACAGGGAAAATCTACAGTTTGTTTGTGCAAGTAAGGAAGGTCAAGCCATGTGGTTGTGACAGCCCTTTTTGGATTAGATTTTTCTTCCTTGGTTAGTTCTTCCACTCAAGTCTGCAATATGTTTATGCTACTTGCTGCATCCTATTTATATTATATTTAATCCATTAATCCCATGCTTCAGGGTGTGTGCTAATGCATTGTAATGAATGCTGTTTCCCTGATCCAAATTAAATGTGGGAAGTTCTTCCATTTTCTTTTTATTATTTAGGCGCCCACCTGCAAAAAGGGCAAACTATGTCAAACTTGGCACCCTGTCCCCTTTTTTCTGCCCATGGGAACAACTAACCCAGAACTGGGAAGAAAGAAACAAAACACAAGGGGAATCTACACGTATGTCAGAAATTAAGAGATGTGTGACTGAAAAGCAGGCTCCTAATGATCCACAGCCTAGAGTAGTCACAGAGTCTTCCCATGAGACTAGCCAGATGGAAGAAAACATGGAAACGACATGCTCTCAAGGGAATGTAATCACGGAAATATTGAAGGAGGTCCAAGACTTGGACAAGAAAGATGAAGTTGTAGCAAGTAATCGCTTCATTGTTCTCAGGTATGACAGAGTGGCTTCAGAAGCATGCAAGATGTTACTTGCTGCTATAAAGGTGCTTTATATAATTGGGAAGCAACAAAAAGCCATAATTGTTTTGAGTTTCCTCATTCCTTGGAGTATGGATATGGGGAAATGAGTTTGGCCTGGTTGATTTCTCATACCCTGGTGGGGATGCGACTGATCCAAAGTACTAAAGATAAAAATCTGCTACAATAACAATTCTTCCTCCTCTCTCTTCTCCATGGAACTGGTGACTGGGCACAGGAGTGAGCCCTCTTTAAGCTATTTTTTAAGTTGGCACTTGTTTGGGAATGCTGATATGATGCTTCATGCCTCTGGCGGGAGGAATATTTTAGAGGCTCCTAATTCACTTTACCTGAAGAAATTAGAATCTTATAATCTACAAGAAAAAAAATCATGCACCTAAAGCATTTATCAGCTACTTAAAAACTACCTCTTTAGCACCTTTTTGTGCATTCTTGTCTGTAATATACAAATATGAACTACAATTGTCACAATCTATAGAGGAAAAAGGCAAGGATTTTTGTGGGCACTATATTTTATTGGACCAACTGCATGTTTAGGATAGACTTAGAAAAACTTTCAAATGCAATGTATTCTTCTTAAGTAATGCATTATGTTAAGAAACTTGTTTGAGGATGCATACAGGTGTTCTGTTTCTACCAGGAGAATTGCCACTCTCTCAGTAGAAACTCTGAGCATACAAGCATTTGTTCAATTTCTTCTGAAAGAAACATGCACCCTCTGAGAGACAGATCTTCTAGGTTTCTCTTGTGAGAGAAACTCTCTTGCAAGAATGAACTTCTGGTCAGGTCTGGTCCAAGAGGAGGGTGGACTAGACCAGTGAGACAGTGCTTCCTAGCTCTTTCCCAAACCAGTAACAGAGTGGAAGAACTGTCCCCCAGTCTCAGGAAGTCACGGCATGTCTTTTCCCACTACTGCAGTCTCCCTGGGGACTGGAACAAGCAGAGCCACAGCTCCCCATTCCTTCCTCAGATTGGGATCACCCCAATCTGGGGAAGGAGGAATGGGGATGGTTGCAGGCTGAAACCTGTATGCTTTCCCTCCTGGAAAGTTTTCTACCACTTGAAATTCCTCACAGATTTCACCACTACTAGAAATGAAAGCCTGTTTGGCATAAATCTGTCCCAACTGTGCAGTTAGTATGATTAAAAATATCACCCACAAAACTGCTTGCCTCTTGCATGTTTCCTGCAGCATCACGGGAATAACATCTCTCTAGCACTACCAAACAGTAGAGCAAATTAGCAGTTACATCTGACTTTAGAACAGTGCTTAAGCAAGAGGATGTTTGTGCATGTAAAGAGAAGTGCCTGGATGTGAGCCTTTCATTCTGTGTAATTAGTACATGCACTGAAGAAAGGTAAATCTGGCTTAAACAGTCCACTTTGAAGGCTCTAAGGAAGCAGTAGTATAACCACATGGCTTTTAATTAGCCAGCACCCCTTTCTCTTTTTAATTTTGAGACCTTTACACACACACTCAAAAAGTTGTTGAGGACTTTATTTTGAAAATAGAAACATTAATTTTCAGTACCCCTTCTGGTGTTTTTGTAATATATTTTTTTCAAGTATCCCTAACACCTCTTTATACCTCAAACAGAAGCACAGAAGTATTAAAGCAATTATCAGCCTGGTGCCGACCTACGTCTGGAAGAGGTTGGAGGGGACGCACTGCTTCCAGATGGGGGCAGAAGGAAATGACTGAAGATGTCCTCTTACCAATCTTCAAGTGCTACCCAAGGGCACTTGTGTGGGTCACCTTCTCTTTACTGCGAAAGGGTACCCCTGAGTTGCATACCATGGTTTGCATTCCAACCAAGGAAGACTTTGTGCACCTAAGTGAAGACAAGCTCTTCTGTGGTCCTGAAGAACCCAAACACAGTGACATATTCAAGCACAAGATAGTAAAACTAAAAGAGAGAAAAAAGAAAAAAGACCGTGGGAAAACTCTAGAAAGTTCTGCTTCTAGTAGCCTGGAGGCAAATGCAGTTGAGGAGCAGAAAAACCTAGTTCTTGGATTATGGTCTGACCCTTTATCAGATGTAACTTCACATTGCTCTAGAATTCTGTTAGGGTTTGTTACTCGAGGAGATTTTTCATTGGCTGATGGCTGTGGAGAAGCACTGGGATTTGTTAGCTTGACAGGATTACTACATATGTTATCCAGTCAACCAGAAGATAAAAAAAGCTTTGTTTTGTTAAGAACTCCAGGGTCTCGGCAATACAGATTTGCTAGACTCACTATTGAGGTATAAATGGTCATTATAATAAAATAGTACACAGACAGTTCCAGTATTATTCCTTGTATAATATCTGTGGACTTTCAAATTAGAGACAGGAATTAGAAGAAATGATTATATGACTCAGTTATGTAATGAGCAGTATGAAAATTCTTAGAAAACTAGTATCCTGTATCAGTTAACTTGTAAACCAGCTTATCTGCTGATAACATATATTGCTCAAAGGTTCGGAGTACAAAAATGATTATCTTGTTTGGTGAACAGGCATATTTTTTAATTTTAGTACAATTGAAACAAATGTTATCAGTGATTCATACTCTTGCAATGCTTCCACAAAAAATCTGGTTATGGACTGATGCAGTTCATTATTCTGCTAACTGCTTGCTGTCTTGGCTGGTGTACATAACAACAAATGGCTTTCCTGGATTCTTAAATCTTATAGCTAAGGAAGTCTGGCTGCAGCAAGGTGAACCTGATACAATACAAACTTTTTTTTTCCTTGAGAAACTTGGTGCTTGCTTAAAAGCATTCTACATTAGAAATACCGACTGCAGATTTGGTTATTATAATGTACATCTACCAAAATGTTTCTTTCTACTTGTCCCTGTGGTAGGGACCCTGGGTAGAAATGCCTGTGGCAGGTTACCCCAGGAAGGGTAAAGGAGGCTGAAGCCAGCACTGGCCCCAGCAGCCTTGAAAGTTTAAGTTTACTGAAGTGCTTTAAATGGGATCCTTGATACCCTACATTCATTAATAGAGTGAATGGTTTTATTTAAATGTAAGTAAAGTCAAACAAGTTAGAAATTACTGTCAATAAATGAGTACCATGTTATTTTCATTGACATTGCTCACACCTTAACAGCTGAAAAGTGTCTCTAAATGTAGAGGATTTCAGCATTTTTTTACAAGAAACAGGAGAATTCAGTCCTTGCAAGGAAAAATGTCTTTTGGTAGTTTTAAGATGTAAATTTTCATCATTGGATTAACATAAAATTTGAGTTAATGATTTGGGCTATCACATGATGCGTTCCATTGTAGTTTGGCTTTTAATTTTTGTAAAATCAGCTAGAGCCTGACATTTTTCTGTATTCCCTATATTTGGACAACACAAGCCAACTGGGAGTATAAACATTGTCTCATCACTTACTGAGTTCTTAAAGCATTACAGTTCACCTTTTAAAAAAATGACAGCCTTCAATTTCCAGTCATTCTAGTACAGAGTTCTGAGAATGAAGATGAATGTTAAATTAGATAATTGAATAATTGTAGCTTGCAGACAGCCTGATGCAAATGTTTACTGGAAGGTGGCATTTCCCTAACTAACATTCAAGTAAATATACAACTTTCTTTTTACGAGTCTTATGTTTGATTCTTTAAATTTGAAATGAAAATCTAAATATGAAACAATTTATTGATCATACAGTATTTGGAAATGAATTCACACATTTAAGCTGAATTTAAAAGAATCACAAAAATCAGCATTGTTTTTCTTCTACAGATATGATCTATTTTACAAACATGAAAAGGTTTCTGTTGAACTGTGTAACATAGTAATTATTTGGCCATTACTGAATTAAACAACTATAGTAATATGTTGTCTGCATTTACTGGGAATGTTTCTGGGGGAGGGAGGGGTGGGAATGGAAGCAAGATATTGGTTGCACAGAAGAGTCATCCAGTGAAGCCAAAATAATATATAGAACAATTGATGGAGTTGTGTTTAGAATATCCATACATTTAAAATGCCTGGACAAGAATCTTCAATTCTCCAGGTAGGCTCCAAGATATAGGTGGGTGAATCTTCAGAATGGTTCCCAAGTTTGTACACCAGTCATACAACTCATTAAACAACACCTTTGGCATTACTGCGTCACACTAACTAGAAAGGCAGGCCATGTTGGCCCTTTAGGCTGTGTCCACATGAACATAAATGTTTGTTTTCCTGGCACAGGAAGCAGTGGCACACCTTGTGCTGCTGCTACTTGTCCCTGTGGTAGGGACCCTGGGTAGAAATGCCTGTGGCAGGTTACCCCAGGAAGGGTAAAGGAGGCTGAAGCCA
>JAGPOW010000261.1:36962585-37050674 GCA_030014935.1 Caiman crocodilus | reverse complement strand
ACTTGTCCCTGTGGTAGGGACCCTGGGTAGAAATGCCTGTGGCAGGTTACCCCAGGAAGGGTAAAGGAGGCTGAAGCCAGCACTGGCCCCAGCAGCCTTACCTGGGTGCCTCAGCTGCAGACAGTGATCCTTGCTCAGAGCTTGGCTGGCAGCCAGAGTGTGGCTCTGGTTGGGCAGGCTCCAGTTTTAGGTGGTGCATGCTGCTGCTGTGTGTGCTGCCCCACGTTTTTCATGCAGGGAATGCCTGAATGCAGTGTGTGGCACTGCAAGGAGGCATAATCTTTTGTAGTCAATAGCCCTATGCTGTCAAATGCAATGAATTCTTCATTGTATCTGATGATGTAGGCTGCCAGCAGCAGAAGGTTTGTGCCTTTCTGAACCATGTAGACTCTTAGGAAGTTATTCTCAAGTGATTCAGAATTGGGGCACCCTCTGCAACTTTTATGAAGGTTCTCAGTTAGCTGTTGCTGCTACTACCTGGTAAAACTGCCCTTGTTTGCCTGCTGCACACCCAAACCAGCAAGGGCCAGTGTTGTGGCATATACTTGATAACCCTAAAGCATGCAGGAGATCCTGCTTGTGCCGCAGCCCTTGATCTGACCCTTCCCAGCATTGCCTGGAAACCGATACAGGGGACAGGTAGAACTGTTCCATGTGCCTCTGCTCCCAGAAAGAACAGAGTGGAAGGGGAGAGCTGAACTGCTTGCTTTAGAGACCCTGAGGCAAGACGTGTGCTTGTGCTACAGCCCTGCATTGCGTGCAATGTGATTTTTACCCCATCACTGCAGCAGTGACACTCCTGAAAGGGTTTAGCAGCACCCCAAGGTGGTGTGGGAGCCCAGTTGAGAGCCACTGTAATGAACCACCATGCCCTGCCTTCTGCCTGACTTCAACTAACACAGCTAACTACATCTCTAGCAAAGAACTATGACAATGTGCTCGGTGGTGGGTTTGCAGAGGAGCAACATTCCCCAATGTAACTTAGAATGGAATCCTACTATAAATTGTTCACCATTGCCTCTGGATTGTGTGTTATGTCCACATCTGATAAAGCAATCACCATTATGGGAATAAACTGAAACCTGTTTTTTTGCAGTTTCAGGCAGTATGTTGTAAATCTTTGTTGTTATACTGACACTGTGCACTAGATGTCCCCATAGGAAAAAACTTCAGGTTTTCAGGCCTAAGCTTTGCATGTTCTCCATGTGTTGTTGAACACTACCTCATGTAGGCATGTACAAATAAAAGCCCTTAAATCTTACAGCATGTGTGGTTTGTATGTGTGTTGGAAATACATTTATATTTAATGAAAAGTTTGAACTGTAAGTGCAAGTAGAATATTTCTAGAAGCAGTTTCTAGGGTTTTCATAGAAAAGTAGGGCTGGATGAGATCTGAGGCAGAATCAGCCTTATCCAAGTCAACCCAAGTAATTCCTTATCTAACCTATTACTAAAGCTACACATGCAATACTGCCACATACTCACAAGCCATAGCATCCTAACATGCCACAAGTAAAAGAGGGGAACAATAGTGACCAATATCCAGCTGCTGCCAGGGTTGTTTAAGTACTTTCAACAAATCAAAGGAAGAGAGCCAAGTCCACCACTGCAGATGAAGGCAAACTCCTTCCTGGCCCCCACGCTCCAGTCTATACCAATCTGATTACAGGATAATTTCTTTTTGACCCCAAATGTGTGTGGGTGTACACATGCAGGCATCCATGTGCTTAGGTGTAGGTATACACATATGTATGGGTGAGAGACTCCCGTTCTATATTTTTTCCTGATCATCTTTCTACTAGTGGATCTTTTGTTCACCTCCCTGCCTTCCTCCTCCCTCCCCACCCCCCACGCACACTATTTTTAAATCATCTGGAGTCTTTCTTTCCCTCATACTGATAATTTCTGCCAGGTTTTCATTTTGCCACTTCCTTTACTTTTCTTTGATTTTTCCCTTCTCTATATCTGATGTATGATCCCTCTCCCCACTAGTGACTAGAAAACTAGTATCCAAGCACATCCTGTTCTGCATATCTCATAATATTGTTACACAGTTGTATTGCCTTAAGCATGATTTATGCTTTAAGACTTCACCCTACTTGTAAAAATGTAGTACAAGCCTGATCAGTTGAAAGTACTTGAAGCTCTGAGTCACAGTTATTCAGGAAAATACTGTGCTTTTACATGGCTTCAAAGAAAAAAATCTTTACTATATGGTTGAGGTTGCTGGATCCTCAGTGCCAGGAGGGTTATTTCATTTTAAAAGGTGTGCCAACACTGGCTAATCAAAGAAATGGTAGTTAAAACAGTGATAGCCATGTATAAATGTATAAATTCACTGTTTTGGTGCAGGTGTGTCTTTGCCACATATCCATTCTTCAGCTTTACTATATGTCTGTAGTTACTAGCTTCTGGATCGGCTATGCTATGAGTAGCCTATCTAGCTAAGATTCCCTGAAGCTGTTGTTTGTGGAAGTATTTGAAAGGCCTTTTTTGGAAGCCCATAGGAACTGGGAGAAATCCAAGTCCTTGGGTTTTGATGTCATTTCCTGGTCACTTTTTCAAAATGGAAGCTTGGAGGAATGCTCAAGTCTTCTTCTTTGCCTGGCAAGACAGAGCCAAAGCTAGACCATTTGAAAAGGATTTGTGAAGCAACAGACACTATTCTGACAGTATCTGCAGCCAGCCAGAAGCAGGGACCAGATAGCTTTGCTACAATGAACAGGCACTATGGCCACACCAGATGAGTGCAGTTCTTGAAAGAGTATTTGCTAGGGGATGTATCTCTCTTCTGTCTGGATCATGACTTATAGGCTGGTAGGACTGAGTTGCTTATTAGCTTGAATAGCTTGCAAAATCTCAGACTTCTGGATCTCTGGGGTATGCAAATGCTGCCATTGAGGCCCCAGACAATGAAGCCTGGAAGAAAGGAGTGACTGCCTTGTGACTTAGAGACCCAGGATGCTATTGGCCAGTTGTGCACTGGTTTGGGAAGTTCATAATGGATATACAAGATGATGGTTTGCATAGCAATACATAGGGTAATGCTCCTGGGCTACATTGCATCTTATTTATTTATTTAGTGAATGCAAACCTGCAAAACCAAGCAATAGCCTTCTTAACTGAGTTCAAAGTTATTAATCTTCTTCCTAGTTCATAGAGGGGACAGTCCTTGGGACGTGCAGCCATTGTTTGCATCTCTTCACAAGTGCACGATGGGTTAGCCCTAAAGCCCCAGAAGTGAAGGTTGGTTGCTCAGGGGCTTTGACTTGTCCTGAACCTGTTTATCAGGGACCCTTCTCACCATGATTGTTCAAAGCAGCAGGTTGATGAGTGAGGCTTGTCACAAGTAACTTGTGTGTGACGTCCACTAGGAACTAGTTTGTGACATCCTTGATCCAGAGGGCTTCTGCAAACATATCCTGGTCAGGGAGTTTACTTCATAAGGGGCCTTGCGAAGGAATGCAGACCTTGGGTGGATTAAACAGGTCATTGTAGAGTGGTAGGTAAGGCACAACTTTCACGTCATCGTCAGGTGACAGATGTGTCGGGGAGTGATATTTGCAAGGATGGGAAGCCAGGGGAGAGGAGTTGAGTGGAGGGTTCCAGTTATGATACACATGGTTGCATTCAGCTGATTGTCAGCAAGACGTGTATGTGATGATCTTTGCCAGACAGGTGCACAATACTCTGCTGCTGAGTATGATAGGGCAAGAGCTGAAGTCTGGAGTGTCGTGGCTGCAGATCCCCACATTGATCCAGCAATTTTGGCTAGCAAGTTGTTTCATGTCATCATCAGGTGACAGATGTGTTGGGCAGTGATATTTGCAAGGACAGGAATCCAGGGGAGAGGAGTTGAGTGGAGGGTTCCAGTTATTTGTTTCAGGATTTGACCTTTGCTGCTGTTTTTTTTTAGAAGTTCCCAAAAAGTCAAGGTTCTGTCTAAAGGCAGTATGTTAGGGATCATGGTTTATTATGGAGATGGACTACATTGGATACAGTTTTGGCAAGACTTGGCATGAGAGGCCATGTGGTGCAGTAGTCTAATGTGACTGAAAACATTGAAATAAGTGTAGGAGAGCACTGAGCAGGATGATGCCCTACTGAGTGGTGATACATGCCTTGTAGATCATGGTAAATGTGTATTCAGGTTGAACAAATATCAGATGCCAGAATTAGCATTCAGTGAGCCATTAATTTACCAAAGTGATACGGTTAATATGAAAATCTTAAGAATCAAGCAAGCTCCAAAAAGGAGGCAGTTTCAAAAATCTGGAATATATAGATTTAAAGGAAAATGTTTAAACAGAAAAGTGCATGTCACAGTACTGGTGATATTTTATGTTAACAGAAACCCAGTCTGGAAGTGTATCCCATATACATGGGACTTTTACTACTGATCAATAGAATCAAAATCAGCAGCTTACCCACCACAAGTAAAACCTAGCCCAAACAAAACTCCTCGTTCATAAGCATGGGTATCAGCGGATACTATTTTGGACCCAAAGGTCTTCTGTTAATTTGGATGGAATAAATGGGCCCAGATGTTAACATGTTCGGTTACTCTGTATATTGTGTATTGTTTGGGGTTTTGAATATGGAGACCTCTGCCTGTTTACTCCTGTGGCAACACCAGTTATTGTAGAAACTATAAATAGTTTTTACTAAAGGTATGGAAAAAAGGAATGAAAAAACAAGATAAACCATTTAAAATGTAAAGCATTAAGTAAGGATTTTATTTTGACCATATCCCTCATTCTTTTTCTGTTTAGACGTTAAAGATATTTTATAGGGAACTTTTCCTGCTTGACAGTATTTCACGTTGTATTAAAGTTGATAATAACTGTCTTTGTCAGGGGGAAAAGTCAGCTGAAATAGACTGGAGTGGATGTTGCTGCTGTTAGTTTGACCATGCACAAAGTTCATACACCTAAGGTTAGACATAAGAATAATACAGAGAAAATGCAGCTTTTGGTTGTTGCGCTTATTCTTAATTTCAACATTCTTCATTTTTTCCAGTTCCTTTCTCCTCATTTTCTGAGCAGGCCTTGTATGATATCAGTGTGGCCTTCTGAAATCAGTCTGAGTTTCAGATGCTGTTATAATCAGTTTGATGTATAAGCCAACCTAGCCTTTTGCTACTGAGAGTCCTGAGTGGGTAAGGCCTCTGCACAACTGAGGCAGGGGAAATATATTCCAAGTTTGGGGACCACTTTGACTGTGAAGCTGTTCTAGTTAGGTTGTCTCTACTCGTCTCAGTTACAGAAACACAGGAAGAAAAGCAATTCACAGAGGTGGGTCACAAAGCATTTAGAACATTATAGATCAAATCTAACAATTTAAGAACCACCTTAAAAATAATCATTAACAGAAATCAAGTATCCAGCAATACTCCCTGTTTGTGACATAGACACACATAATAGGCATACAACTTCAGTAAAAAAATAGTGTATCCTTGCTATGTCTTATCCTTGCTATGTTGCTTTCTCAACTTTCAAGCCCAAGTCTTACCTTAGGTGACGTAGCTCTCACCTATCTCTTGATCTCACCCAAACTTTAAGTCAGGTCTTTAACAGCGTTGAGACCAAGGTCATAAAATGCTGAGTTGTAGTCATATTTTGAAAGCATCATTGTTCAATTCCTATCGTCTCCCATAAAGACCTGGAAGAGAGGGTATACTGTAACATTTTACTATATGGGTGTAAGTATTGATCAATATTTTTAATCTGAAAATGCACTTCCCTACCATATGACTGCTTTAGGCTAATAGGGATTTAACAAGGCTCAGTTGGAAGTGGTTTTGGTACAGTAACCCAAGGATTAAAGGGTTAACTGTAGATGAGTTTTCCAGTAAACCATTTTGTCATAAAATTAATTGCATCCAGGTTTTCTGAATATTTTTACAATGCAATAATTCTTGTAAATTAATTGGCAAATATTTCAAGGATCTCCAAATGATATCACAAAAATGTATCAAATTAACAAAGAACTCTAACCAGATCTAGCCAAAGAAAAGCAGATGAGACTAAGTACTGGTGCACCAAGAAAAATGCTCAGGAAAGTGTTTAAAAAGACAGCATCTGCAATCAGATTTAAAAATTGGCTGTTGTACTGTAGGAAACTTATCACTCAGCCTGTAAAACAGGGACTCCTAACCTGTAGATTGTGGCAGCCCTGACAAGGGTCCTCATTACTTTTTTCTAGGCATGCTGGATTTACGAAGTAGTGTTCAGTTTGCATCTGATATTACACTGCTGCAGGTATTCTCCTGTCATCTGTATTTCAGCAGATGTAAGAGAAAACTTCTTAAGCTTTTGCATAGATTTCTACTGCAGCCTTTTTGGAAGCAAGGCAAAAGGAGCATGCTTTTTGAAGTGTTATGGGAACATATCTCTAAGATTCCTGGGGTACTCCATGGGGGAGAACACTGGCATCAATCAGTGTTGTCATAGTTGGACCCCAGGCAGTCCTGGCCCCTGTGCATGAACTTCCTATCCTGGTGCTAAAAGTCTCTCAGCTCCACAGCACTACAGGTTGTCTCTTCCAGAGGGTAGCCAGCTGGAGACCCTGTTCATGGGCTTTGGCAGACCAGGTGTAAGCAACCCCCAGCCTGTTCATTTTCCCCCTCCACATCTTGAGTCATTCCTCATGCTGGTCCCACAGCTCCTGGTGCTAGGAGTCTGCAGTGTGTGCCCTGAGCTCAGAGGCTGCAACCAGAGCTTGTAACTTTTCTTTCTTACTTTGCCAGCACTTCCTACGCACATCTCTCATTCACTATTCAGGTGTCCAGGTGCCCATTCTTGAGCTACCATCCTGGCCACTGTAAGCTGGCCCCCTGCACACAGAGGCAGAGTCTGCAAATAAGTCAGAGACAGAGCCTTTGTGCAGGGTTGCAACTTTTAGTGATAAAAATGAAATGTAAAGAGAAGCTTTTCAGACACTCTCATCACTTGCCTGGGCATGGACAAGGATACACTGAAGGAGCTATGGTGAGTCCCCTGTCTGGATCCTTTCCCTGCCTGGAGCCAGGAGCTACACAGCTGCTCTCCACCCAGCACAGCAGAGACCATGGGTAGAGAAGAGTTGCTGGGAAGGTAGGGCCTGGTTCCTCCACCGGCACTGTGGTGGGCAATTGTTACGCTTTGGTACCCTGATTCTTGCAAGGACTTGGGCCATCTCCAGAGTAGGCAGGGACTGACCACGCTGAGGAAAGCTGGTGGGGCTCTTACAAAGCTGTCTTCCGCTGTCCTACCTTTGCAGGAGAGACTTTTCAATGTTGGGTCCCTGCAAGAGCAGCACCTAGGTCCCAACATTGCTGGGGTAGGGTGCAGCTGGGACAGTGAGGTTCTTACTCCACCATCCTCCCCTGCGCTTCCCTTTCAGGAGAAGCATTAAGGCCCTGAGTCCCTGATGACCCAGGTCTATGCTCCCAAGATTCTTCTAGTGACAGTCAGCTGGGTCTGGAGGAATGAGTTTTTCCATTTCTCTCAAGGGATCCCAGTCAATATGCAATGCTCCTGCTGCTGGACATGGTCCCCCGGAAGTATCTTGACAACTGGAGAGGAGCCTTCTGACTTGATGATAAACTGGGGAACTAGTTTGCCATTCAACATGAGAATCCACCTCGAGTTGTACCTGTGCCTCTGCTACAATAAGAGGATATGGAAGAATTCGTGATCCTCGCTATTGACATACTACTCAGCCTGTGACCTGACCCAGAAATAGTTGCCCCAGACTTGCTGCCTAAAAAGAGTACTGTGCACTGCCCTGGCCTTTCCAGGACCGTTCTTCTACCAAGAATACTCCAGGAAGAGGTAGGGTGGCAAAGAGATGGCTTTGCTTTAGGCATTAGGATATGGGAGGGGCTGGTCTAGGACTGGGATGGGGCCAGGATTGCAGTAGGGGAGGGTGAGGGTTGCCCTAAGTTGGTACAATGACTGCCTGCATTGTGAGAATTGGTATCATCCAGTGCCCAATGGACTTACCCATGGATCAGATCAGAAGGGAGGGGGGGATAAGTGCTATTGCACCACTTGCCAGCCTTTCCAGGAGCACAACCTGGAGTCCTGGCAGCGAGAGTGGAGTGATTGAGATAACAGTTTCCACATGGGACTTCTGCTGTCACATCTGTCCCTGTCTTGAACTGGTGTACCACAACTGCAGTGGTTTTCATACATAACTATGTGTTATCTCCTAGCCCTGACTTTGGTGTCAACCAGACTTGTGGTGATGCCAGTAGGCACACAGCAACATGCATCCATAGTTATAACTGATGTTTACACTTTACCTGCAGAGTATAATAAACACTTTCAGTGCCTTTCCACGCCTGCTTACGGGGAGGGGGAGGTGGTTCTGCACAGCTGCTCAGGGCAGCTGCAGTGGGGCTTGCTTCTCTCTAGAGGTCAGCTTGGCCCTGAGAGAGAAGGTGAGGAGGTGTCAATTAAAGGTTTATGTTCTCATTGAATGGGACATGAGCTCATAAGCATCTGAGGTCAGAGCAAGAGAGGGGACCTTGGCTGTACACCAGCATGGAAGGGCAGGGTGTGGAGGGCAAAGAGAGGGACAGGGTCACTACTCTGCTGAGTGCTGAAGGACAGAAACCTTTTGAGCACTTATGGGCCTGGGGCCCAGCACAGTGAGCAGGCAAGGTGGGACAACTCACCCTCTCCCCATGCACCACCATCCCAACAGCACCTCCTTTCCACCCTCCTCCTTCCACTCCCCACTCCCAACCCCCTTCTGAGAGCAGATACAGATGCAGGGCTACAACAGGGACAGGGACAGGGTGCAGTGCTATTCCAAGACCAAGGTGATAAGAAGTCTGTATCACTACGTGCTTGAAGCCAACAAGCAGTCTAGAGCCCAGAGACAAATCATGTCCTTTTATGAGGAGCTGTCCAACTTTCTCACCAAGGACAGGGTCACTAACAGCCCTCACACCTATGAAACTACTAGAGGTTTGGAGGATGACAGGACAACTGGGTGCCCAGGAGTCCAGGGGCCACAGGGCAACACCACAGCTGCTGGAACTGGCCCTGGGGAGTCAGGTGCATTGCTTCTGGTCCCCACCTCATCACAGGATGCATACCTGCTTCTGGAAGTGTGCTGGCAGGACATCTTCTCACCCATGGCTGAGAGCATGGAGCATGGGACACAGGAAAAGAAGAGCTCCAATGTCATGGACTTTGGGGCCCAAGCCTTACAGTCCAGACACATGCCCTCCATCTCATGGGAGCCCCCACTACCCTGGACCTTGACTCTGGAGACCATAGCCAAGTTTATGGGCCGTGGGACGTTGTTCCCCATGCTGGGACCATGGATTCCAAATCCACTCCTCTGACACCTCACTGCCCCCTTCCCAGAGGTGAAGAGCATGTGCAGTGTCCCACTACCATCACAGCAGCTAATATGCCAGCATGACCCAGACAAGCAATGGCCAACCCTCCCTCAGCTTCTCCTGATGACTCAGGCTCTGAGTGAGGATGCCATGCATCTCAGGTCTAAAAGGCCCTACCAGGCCTTTTTCCCCTCCCCACCAGCCTGGCTGCAGTTCACAGCTAGCAGGAGGGAGGACACGGGGCTGGGGACAGAGGCTTCACTGACTCTTATTACAACAACTGGGTCAGTGGAGTGCTTAGGCAGAGCAGACAAGCTCCGGCTGAGGCTAGAGTAACACTGTGCAAGATGGGGTGGGGAGCGCAGTGCCACAAAGCCTCACAGGATGCTGGCAGAATGTAACCTATTTTGACTCGCAGTGGGATCTGGCACAGATGGTCAATAAAATGCTCTAATCTAAAGTGCTTTAGTCTGATACCACATCCATCTAGGGTTAACTCAGAGCAGGATCCACCATTTTTAAAGCTCTATGTACTGTGACTGTCTGTTCAGTTGTAGAGCTCGTTCTGTGTGCGTATCACGTGGTAAGTATAACATCTGTACCTAGCTTTAACTGTAAACTGAACTAACCATTGCTATAAGATTCTGCTGTGAAACTGATTGCAACTTGGCACCTGCAAGGAATGTACATGCTACAAGGTATATGGTTTTCTCATGAACAAACAGCTTGATCGCTTCTTCTGTAGGATGATATGCACACATAATTTACTTTAGGATTGCCTAAGGGTTTGAAAGAATTGCTGTAGATTTAAAATCTTAATCTCCCAAGGTCAGTAATGTTTTTAATGTAGTTTGCTAAAACACTGCTGTTCAGAATCTGAATATCCTTCTTTATTTAGAGGGGAATTTTAATAGAATGCCATATTTTATCTTGTAAAAATGTCTCAGTTTGGTTCCTTTTTATTAATGGAATGCATCATTACAGCCTGTGGGTGCATTGTTGAAATAACATTGCAGATGCAGTGTGCAGTAAAATAGATCAACATCAGAAATGTGGTCATTACTCAGAGGAGCCAGGAAATGCCTGGCCATAGCATAGATTATAAAAACATTAAAATACTTGTTTATCTAAGTTGGGAGTTGTGCCACAGGACTCTGGGGTAAAAGATTTGACCACATATATTTTAAATAAGGAAGCAAGGTGCAGCTTCCATTGTTTTCTAGCCAGATAAGGTGGTTTCAATGTCTCTTCCTGTCTTAAAGAAGATGGGAGATACCAGTGTGCATATGGTTTCCCTGTCTCAAAGTCTTTCAGGCAGAAATTGTGCTTGGCTGCATCTGCTGTCTAAGAATTTGGTGATGACTTCCATGATTGTAACTAGTATGAATACTAGTGACCTTCATGTGGACTTGCAGTAAATCTAAGCCTACTACAGATGTGGATAAAACGTGGTTGTGATCAATCCAATATTTGCATTGATTTTTCTACATTTAGTTTGTTTTATGAAGTTATCTTATACCTTCTAAAGTGAACACTCTTGGGCCTAAAATAATTTTTGCAGTAGTAAGTCTATGGTCAGTACTTAAATGCAAATAAAGCAATGTGAAGTCTCCATTGTCACAGTTAAAAATATATACATGTATTAGGCTAGATTAGATCTCCTAACTTACTATAGGGTGACAATATTTCCCTTCTCTCAAAATGGGACACCCCACTGGCTCGCATGCTCAGCAGGCTCCAAGCTCTGCTCTCAACTAAGCATTAGGGCTGTGTGAAGCTTCGGTCCCTGATTTGATTTGGCGGAGATTTGGCCTGATTCTGTGGCTGAATCTCCAAATCTGAATTGAATCAGAGGACCCTCGAAGCTCTCCGAATCAAATCAGAACCCCCTGAATCAATTCAGAGAGATCTGGAAAGATTCAGCGATTCAGACATAGGCACAGCTTTAAATGTGTTTTCTACATATCTCTAGGTAACAGGCGGCTTGTGAATGCTGCAATGCTGGGGCGGATGGAGTGTCCCACAGAAGTACGGGGGGCTCCCCAGAGTGCTCAGCAGCAGATTTGGAAATGGACCAGAAGCACCCCCAGTCCACTTCTGGCTCCACCAGGGAGCACGCTGGGCACTTCCCCAGCTCAGTGTCTGGGGCCTCCTGGGTCTGGGGGGGCACTCTGCTGCCAATTGTCGAGCCAGGGGGCATGGGAGGGCCCCCGGTGTGCTCCCCGGTGGATCTGGAAGTGGACCGGAAGTACTTCTGGTCCACTTCCAGGTTCGCTGCTGAGCACATGCCCCACCCCCCTCTCCCCACTGCACTCCTGTGGGATGCTCCATCTTCCCCAGCATCACAGCATTCACGAGCCATGCTGGTACCTTGAGGTATGTAGAAAAAACATTTAAAGCTGTGTCTATGGCTGAATCACTGATTCTCTGAATCGGCATCAAATCTTCAGATTTGGATTCGGCCACATCGAATCAGGGACAGTGATCCGAATCAATAAATCAAATCACTCCTGATTCGGGCTGAATCCAAATTGAATAAGGCCCACTTCGCACATCCCTACTAAACATGCTAGAGAGTGGGGGAAAGGCGGGTTGGTGAAAGAGCCCTGTTTTTGCCAGAACAGTTTTGTTTTAAACACTTGTCCCAGGCTTCCCGCTGAAAATGGGCAAGAATATTCATTTGTCCAAACTGACCAGACACCCTGGACTGGTGGTTAAAACCAGACTGTCCCAGCAAAAAGAGGAAAGATGGCCACCCTAGCTTATGGACATAGCTGCCTAGTTTTGTCCAGGTTATGAACTTCAATATTTGTGTTGACTTCAATATTTGTGTCTCATTTTATTTTTTACAAAATGGAAGTCAGAACACTGAATGTTAACATGTTTCAGCTGAGGTGTTTCTTCTAAATATTCTTGATTTGGCCTGTGTGCTCTTGGCTCTGTGGTGCAGTCTTTTTTTTTTTTTAAATGTACCTCATTAAAAGGTAACAGCAAGACAAGAAAAAAGGAAAAGGGCTGACTTGTGGTGATGTGTGGTGTCTTTAACTGAAGAATAGCAATTCATTCCTCTTGTGTCTAGTGAGATAGTTTTGCTGATAGTAAAGATTAACCTTAATTTTGAAATTATCTATGAAATGTGTAAACTGGTGGTTTTGATTTTGTCTGCCATTTGTCATGATTGACATGACCTCAGTCCAGCAGAACTGAGAGGAGACTTTTGGCTCGCAGCACAATGAGGAATTCCATTTGCATGGCAAAGCAGCTACTAATGATAATCTAGAAATAGTTTGTAAACTTACTTTTTCTTCAAATTATGTTTATAGAGTCCAGGTGTTTACTGGAGTGTTTAGATTAAATCCAGAGAATAGGTTTGAGAGATAGACCTCATTAAAAATGGCTTGATTTCACTTTGTCTTCATGGGAAATAAAGTTATCAAAAACCTACCCAGTGAAGCTTCTTTTTTAGTACCAACATTTTTAAGGCAGGTGTCCGCTAGCTCATACAGACTATTTAGAATCAAGAAAAGCAGCTTATTTTATGATTGGGATCACTAGACTTCAAGGAATTGTTTCCAAGCTAGTGAATTAGACTCACAGAAAAGCCAGGCTGGAACCCTGTCCTCAGAGCAGTATCATCTCAGACAAATGTTTGCCTAAACTACACTTAAAACTGGAAGAGCAGTGACACCCCTAAAATCACTGAACAGTTTCAAAATGTTTGGGAAGTTGTAATAATGGAAAAAGTTGTTGTATCAAGTTAGTGTTCTCGAGGGGAGAAGGCAAAAAGACTTTTCCCTTGCATTCTGATTGGTATTATCAAAAGCTGTTTTTTTCCAGCATCATGTGCATGTTTTCTGACATAGGTCATCATTTCATGTCCTCATGTCCTGTTCGTTCCCACCTCTCTCTACTGTCAATTCAGTTTTCTTCACTGGCAACTGCTTCACCCACAGAACATCTTGGGGGGGGAAAGGCAGAGGCTTCTAATCATCCTCTCTAAACATCTGGCATTTTTTTTCTTTAAAGCTCAAGCAAAATCATCTTACAGAAAACTTGGAGAATTATTGTTCCTTAATAAATTAAAAATACTTACCATTTGCATATAGCTCTCAATTTTAATTAAATCCAGCTGAATACCACTTACAGCCCTGGAATTACCCTCCCAGATCCTTGGCTTTACATCTAAAACACTTGTTCCTCCAACATCTGATGTGCTGGGCACAAGCACACATTCTGAACTGAGTCCCCTCCCCTAAGCAATAAAAGCATCAATCTCCATTTCCTGCCATTTCAAATTCAAGCCTGATGCTTCATGAAAAAAAATACTTACTGGCAAAACTTAGAATGAGACCAAGAGTAAGTAGGAATGCCAACGCATCCAGCTGACAAGCTCACATGGATCTAGTCACAATCCAAGGAAACGGGACCAAAACTCACACTGTAAAGTCAATCGCCTGGAAATAAAAGCCATCAAGTTTTCTAGGCTGTTCATATTTAATCAAGGGACAGGCAGCTCATACAAAATAAAAATTCAAACTGCAATAATGCATATGAATAATGTCTTGTCATCAAGGAAGTAAAGACATTTACTCAGCTTGGTTAATGAAAACTTATGGTTCCCCAATAGCATTGCATATCCTGGTGACTGTTTTGTCCCTTCCCACATGACAACTGTCCAGGTCATAAAATAAAAATGAACTGAAGCAGCAAATTGATTCTTACAATATCTAGTTCTTCCAGGCTGTAGCATACGGGGCAAAATAAATGGTTGCCTAGGATTGCAAAATATTAGGAATAACACAGTATTTAGTGACGGTTCATTATGAGAGGGACTGTGAGCAAGGTGGTGTGTTCATGTGTTAGTTTGCTTAGAATAGCAGAAACTCTAGAACTGAGACAGTCTTGAATGTTCCATTTCTAGCCAACTTTCCAGCAGCCATGAATGAATAGCACTCCTAAGGGTAAGATTTCTGCATCTTTGCCTATGGTAAGGTCATGCCCTAGTTTTGTGCTAAAATAATTTACTTTCCCAGTTTCCCTGTTTTTTTCTCATGACCTTTTCCCCTGTGTTTGCCATCATCATTTTTCTTTCTTTCCTATATTACTGTAGGTCTTTTATGCGTTTCTCATATTAGTGAGATTAGTTGGTATTTTTGCTTTTTCTGCCTATCCAGGCAATCTTCTACCTTGGCTGCATTCCTGCTAGTACAGCCCAAGTTTTAGGTGCCAGCCCTGCAAATAATTATGTAGGTGCATAAGTTTATGTGTGTGTGTGTGTGTGTGAAATCACACATGTGTAAGTATCTGTAGGGCTTAAAGACTTATTACTTGTGGAATATTAAAACTGCACGTGTAACCACTGAAGTCCCTGTCAAATGTTGAAACTCTACCTTGCATTCATCTCTTACAATGCAGCTTCTAATTACATCATCACATTCTTTTTCTTAGATAATGGAGTGCCACACTGTATATTTTTTCAGCAGTTTTGAACCTTGTAATATTTTAGGTCTATTTACACTAAAAACAATGCTCTAATTACACGTTTGCATAGTTAATGAGAATATCTGCTGTAATCTTAAAATTTGTGGAAAAGAGATAATGGTTCACTGTTAATTTTGTCCTTTTTCCATTTCTGTTGGATGGTGTCACATTGCATATACAGTATATAAAGTCTCTGGAGCAGGGACCAACTTTTTATTATGTTTATGTCAAGGGCTGAGTACAAAAGGGCATTGATCTATTAGATTCTACCATAATAATAATAATAATAATAATAATAATAATAATGATGATAAAATAAATACCTCATGTTTTAGTGCACAAAACAAGCTCTAATTCAAGGAAGATAGAAAAATGTTTCTCCCAATGTGCAGCTCATGTCATAATTGCCAATGATAGAATCTCTTGTACTTTCCTCTGGAACATCTGGTTATGGCCATTATAAGAGACAAGAGAATGGTCTGGATTCAACACTGGTCTTATCTGATATGGCACTTTCTATGTTAAGGTAATAACTCTATATTGGATTAGGACCATATCTCAAGAGGTCACAAGCCTCTACAACTCCCATTGATAGATTTGAAAATTAGTTTTGTATGTGTTTTCATCTCTAACTTAAGTTTTCTTCTATACTTTCCCCACATTCAGGTCTTATATATTATGAGAATATAATTTCTGATGCGTGATAGTGACACCTGCCAGCTGCACCGGAGATCAGAGCCCCATCTTGTTAGGCTCTTCACAAATGTGTAGTAAGACACATCCCCTGTCTTCTGTGAGAATCCATCTGAAGAGTAGTTACAGCAAGTTTTCATTGTAGGAGTAGTATATTTCCCTTCCTGTGTATTTCATAGATAAATATACATTGTGCTGCATCTTTTATAATTTCTTGTTTGATTCTTGCTTATATAGGAAGTGTGACTAGTGTGAACGTGTTGGGTGAACAGAATCCACTATGACTGCAGCTGAGTCAAACCCCAGGCAGCCCCTAACCTGCTCCAGATCAGAGCTATAGAATAGCTTACACTGGAGGCAAGAGCTTTCCTAGAGTCTTATGTCTAGGCTCTACAGATTGGAAACTGAACTCCACAGATACAGGCTCAAAGGAGTTCACCATTGTATCACTGCACAGCTTTAGGAATCTGCAGAAACTTCCCCCAAGCTTGAGATAGCTCCTCTCTTGCAGGCCATTGGTTTCCTCAGGGTAGTGTGTAGCCATTTTGGAACCTACCCAGTCCAGCACCCAGCTGAATTTGCTACACATATATGCTCCAGGTGCACATTTAATGAGTTTAGCAAAGCTATCACATTCTACCACACATGCGCCAGTGTTGATTTCCAAATCCCTACAACTCTCATCAAATCTCAGAACAATCTTTCTCCAGGACATGGTTGGGCACAATTACTTAGTGTTGAAACCACTGCCATTTAGGCTGAAGGCTTGCTTGTGGGAAATAAAAAGAAAATTATAAGACTATCGTTTATATTGGGGAAAGTATTTTTTTTCACTCTCCTCTAACTCAATAATAGTTGAACAATTTTTCTTTCTTTCTTTTTTTTTTTTTGCTGAAACTCTCCAAAAAACCCAAAACCACACAACTCCAGGCAATCTGGAAAACCTGAACACAAAAGGTGACAGCTCTATAAAGCTAACTGTGAGCACAAAGTTCAACTTCAGGCCATTTTACAGTCTTGACCTTTGCTTCCACTTTTTTCAAACAAACTGGGTGCATCTACATGAGATGCTGGCTATGCAATAGCCAGAAAACACATCATAGCATGGACAGTGCTAACACACTACTGGTCAGTATTATTAAGCTACTGAGCAGTAGTATCACCTAGAAGATGTTCATTGGCACTACTGCACAATTACTACACATTTATTTAGTGCTTGCTAATACAAGTACTAAATATATAAGCAGTAACAACTGCACAGTAGTGTCTCATGTAAACACACCAACTCTTTCCCAAATACCTTAATGGTTCAAAGTAAAAATGAGAAATAGCAGCAGAGTGAAATTTAAAACAACCACCTTGGAAGTAAAGATGGCTCTTCACCTGAATATTGAATGGAGTGTTAATGATGAAGCAAAACAACACTTAAAAGCCTGTTCTAGTTAAGGATCTGCTAAAGAGAAGGCTGTTGAATCCCAACTGCAATTATTATATGGTAGGTTAATGCCAGGTTAATGGGGAGAAGGGAGACACACACAAACTCTGGACACGTCTACACATGCATCTGATCTGGGCTCAGTTTACTGGGTATAAACTATACAGGAGTAAGCGTTCCCTAGCAAGCATCTACACACGCAGGAACCAGGCAGCAGATTTGCTGTTCTCAGTACCAAACTTACTGCAGCCCTGGAGTGGGCCCCTACCACCACCAAGGGTAGTGCCAGGCTTTGGCTGCAGCTGCCAGAAGCTGGCAGCCTTTTCAAAAGCTATCCCTGCTCACTGCTCTCTGGCAAGCCACTTTCTGTGCCCAGAAGCAGCATGCCCAGCATAGGGGCAGCATATGGCAGCTCTCTCTTTGCCTGCTCTGCCTCCCTGTGCTATGGCTGCTCCAGCCTGTCCCTTGGGGCACTGGCAGCAACGCCCGGTGCCCCAGGCTCCTGCTGCTTCTGTGCTGGTCCTGCTGGCCCACTGCACGGATTGCCACTTGGCCCTTGGCTGTCTCACCTGGCCTGGCTCCCCCCTGTGCAGTGACTGCCTGCCTGGCCACAGCGTACTCTCCCAGGTCTGCTACCATGCAGCTCCCACTGGCAGGGATGCAGACAAGGGGCTTCTAGACACTCCTGCTGGGGCCACTGTCACCCTCCTGGGCCTCCAGTGCCATTGCCTCAGGGTCTGCTGGGCCAGCCAGGACTGGTGGCAACATGTCATCCAGCATTCCTGAGATGACAAGCAGTGGTTGAAGGCTATCTGCATGACCTGGGCCACTTTCTGGGACCTCATGGAGCAGCTCTGGCCACACCTGGAGTGGCAGGACACCAGCATGCAGCTGCTCCTTCCCATGGACACCTGCCTGGCCCTCACCCTGTAGTATGTCTACCACCTGTTTAGCATGGGCAAGGCCACTGCTGTGAAAGCTGTCCTGGAGGTATGCAATGCTCACCTGAAATATGCATGTCACCAGACAAACTACAACACTCTGTCTTCTCTTGTCCTGAAATTTAAAGGTCCCAGAGAAGATGTGGAAGAGTCCAACAGAAGGTAGATGAAGGCATAGTGGAGAATTTCAGCAGGGGCAAAATGGAGGCAGCACCATACACAATGTTGCACAGTGAAGGGGCCTCCTGAGCCATTAAGTCCAGCACGCGGGACACTCAGACAACCATTTACAAAAAAAATTCCTCAAAACTACCCACTCCACACTTTCACACACACCACAGCTACAAAGCTCAAAGCCAGGAAGTCCAAGAACATCCTATAACATGCCCCAAGTGAAATACAGGGAAGATGGCCAAATCTCTGTCTCCGCAATGACAGAGAACTAATTGGTTAATATATGCTCAGAGAATCCAAGGTTGAGGACTTTGTCCATGCTACAGAGAAAGGCAAAAACGCTTACAAGGCTTGCCAGTCTGACCGGGGGGAAATTTCTTCCTTCCCCCCAAATTTGATGATTGGTTTGACCTTAAGAAGAGCAGGACCCTCCAGTCAGGTATCTGTGATGTTTCACGTCAGTTAAAACCCCCGCTCTCACCTGTAGCCAATGTCCACATTTGAAGGAAGATGAGGAACTTCCTTCCCACCCCAGAGCCTTCCCCTCCAAAAAAAAATAAATAAATTCCAACCTCAAAACCAATAAAGTATTATTGAGGTGGGAAAAATCTCCTTTCTGGTCCCTACAACTAGTAAAAGCCTGGAAATAGTGAAAGAGAAACAAAATTAAAGACTAGAGATAACAAAGAGTTCTGAACCTCAGAGTTAATGGAAAGCCTGAGTTGAATAGGGAGTCTAAGAAACTAATTGATTCTGAAGGTTTAAGGCCAGAAGGAAACATTAGATCATCCATCCTGACCTCCTGTCCATCATGAAGTGACTAAATGAGCAGTGTCTGAGGACCCCTTATGGGCCAGAAAATCAGTTCAAACTTAAAAACATTTAGCTTAATGTAGGTAAGATGAAGCCAAACATTTATTTGACACAGGCAGAGAAAGTGGTAAGGGAGAAGTTGTTGCTTTCAGAGGTGCTGAGCATTGCCATTTTCTGGTAAAATCTGTGGGTGGCTATGCATTGCTTCTGAAAAATCAGATCATAAACAGCTGAAAGATCTGGAGCTGCATAAAGGTACTCAGGCTTCCAAAGCAAGCAGCAGTAAAACCTTGAGAGGATTTCCCTGCACAGTCCCAGGTTTTGTTTATGTCACTATCTTTTCAGTTTTTAGTCTCCTTTGTGCTGTTTCACCTTTGAAGTACCTGCTTACCAGTGCTTTTGAAACAACCTCTTTGGAGGAGATGGAGAAGAGCAACATCTACTACTGTAGTAAGATGTCCCTTTATTGGAATGCTTTGACATTTGGACTATGCATTTTGAAGCACAGGTATATAAGTAATTATCATGAATGCATCTGCCCATACAGTCATATATAGAAAAATGCTCTCCAAATACAAAATAAAATGTGTCTTTGTTGTAAAATGGTGGTTTCACTGATTTTTACAAATTATTGTACTTCAGTAAGTGATAATTTAGGTAGGAACAAAAAAACCCCACCTTTCTAATGTATGGAAAATACAGCAGAGATGGCAGACCAGAGATGAGGATCTTGTCTTTGCTCTTCAGCTAGTCACTTTCTCGAGAGAAGTCATCATTGCATGACATGTGCAGAGATAAACAAGACCTAATCTGGATTTATTTTATATATATATATATTTAGCAAGTGATGGGAAGAAAGAACACAGAAGTGATTCCTATACCTACTGACTATATTATTGGTTATGCCATGTAGTCTCCTCAACTGTGTGGGTGTTGATCAATGACTTAGAGAGACTTAATGAAAGTTAACAATGGAAATTTTTACAGTCGTTATGCTAAATGTGAACACCCTTCAGAAGACGTTATATACCTAAACCAATTAGAATTGCAAAGTTTTCTCCATAAGAAAAGGTTAATTTTTTCTTTTTTTTTTTTTTGGTCATGCCTATGCATTCTCCTAGTTCACGGATAAAGGCAACAATTTTACTGTTAAAGTAAAACAAACCAGAAAAAAATATACACACACACAGACACACACACTATATATCTATATCTATATCTATATCTACATCTACACACACACACACACACACACACACACACTATCTTTGGGTGCTCCTCTAAAGAAACAGAAAAACAAACGCCATGTCCTTCCTTGGAAAAGTTGTTTAGGAAGAGTTGTTTGCTCTCCATCTCCCTCTCAACATTCCCTGCAAATTCCCCCCTCCCCTCTGCCTTGCTAATGAGGTGTCTGTGTATTAGCTAGCATGCTGGCTACAGTCCATGCTGAATCAACAGGTAGAATCAAGAGATAGCAGGTAACGTCCTTCTGTTGTTTTTGTAATGGGGTGAGAAACACTGTTATTAATTCCCTGCTGAGCTAATCAGAGCATCCTGGCAGGGCCTGTCCATGCCCCACCCTCATCGCAGAGCTGTGCAAGAGAAGGGAAGGATGCCCTAGCACCCCCACCTCCCCAGCTTCTAGCCTGAGCCACTATAGGCATATGCCTGCATGTCTGGGATGCGTGTGCAGTTACAAAGACATTTAACCAAGCCAGGTTAAACTGACCTGCAAAGATTGAATGTCTGTCCCTAGCCTTAGGGATGTATTCTTTCTTTGGGAAAAGCTGGGGTAATGTTCAAAGCAATACTTCCAGTCATTCTTTAGCAATACTAGCATTTAAAGGATCAGCATGATTTAGAACCCATGGAAATATTTGGAACAAATCTAGACATACTATTTCAGATCTCTTCAAATTAAGTCAGGCAGTGCCACACCATTTATACTCTCATTCTAGTTTAACATAGTCCTAACAACTTTAATTTAAAAGACAAGTTAAATGTATGAAGAACAATTAAGATGTCTGATTATGCCTGCCTCTACTTGAGTAGACCTTCAAGCATGCCACAGTTTTGGAACTACTGAACTGAAATGTGTATGATTGATCAGTACGTTCTCTAAGGCTAAGTACAGACAGTCAAAAAGCCTGTAGCTGAATTGATTTAATCTTCACAGGTTAGTCTAAGCTGCGTAGATTGAACCAATAAGCAAATGAACAGAAATTCACTTTTGATTCCAGAAATGTAGCCACATGCCTGCAGCCACCCATGCCACAAGCCTTCCTGAGCAGACAGCTTGGGCCAAGCATCCTAGGATGCTGGGAGATTGTGAGATAACTAGAATCTGGAGGGGATCTTGGACAGAAGTCCAATAAACTAATTTAACCTAAATGTTCGATATTACATCCATCCAGGTTTATCTTAAACCGGTTATGGCCATTTTGAAAGCAGTTTATGTGCACTGAACTTTTGTTGTGTTACAAATTTGAGCTAGTTCCAATTACCTATATTGGTTTGTGTGTAATTTCTGTCTCTAGCCCTTAATGCTACATTTTGTATAGGTGTCCTCTAACAGAAATGTGTTCATATTTTTGTCAGTTATGGAAAGATGAATGTCTTGTGAATTCTCCATAATATGCAAGTAGAATAATGACATAATTGCCTATCAGGCTTCTGCTTTCTATCAAGTACTAATACTTATGAATAAAATATGCCAAAGTTGGGCATATAGTAATAAAAAAATACTTCTTGTTTTATGTTACTTCTGTTTCACCACATGCATGTCCTGGACACTACTAAAATAGTGCCCAAAGCTTTATTATACCTGCTCCAGTATGAATACACCTCAGGCTGCTTTAGATTCTTCAGTATAAATGTTGCTTCTGGAATGCTGCCTACTGGTATACAGTTTCAGGCCAGATGCAAGTCTCTTCCATTCTAAACCCTTCCTCACACTTTAAATACATTAATCAAGGATGATTTCTCATGTGTATAGAAGCTCGTATTACAGCTTTGTATACTGTATGTCAAAACTGAATGTACAAGAGTAAGATTATGGAACACAGGACTAAAAAAGGCTTAGTGGACATGTCTATGCATGATGTTTACTGTGCAGTTGACTAATTAACTGCAGTAAATGTCTCAGCGTCTACACTAGTGCCCTTATTAGGTCACAGGAAACTAACAAACTCTGAAGCAGAGTAGTACTGGTAAAATATAAGTACTAACCTGCTCTGGAGTTTTTGCTGCAAGAGATGGCTGGGGCACAGGGTGGCTCAGTGGAGGGCAGGTAGCCACCACACCAAAGCACCCTCATGCCCCAGCCCGCCACTCTACACTAGGTGAAGCCTGGTTGGAATAGCCCTTGGCTGGCAGGCTGACCACCCTGGGTCACTTGCCAGCCCAGGCTTCTCTGACCAGGCTCCACATGCTGTGCACAAATAAATTCTGAAAATTAAGCACCAGAGTTGATTCATGCACATTAATCATATGTGTAGATGCGCCCAGTGGGTCACAGGATCCCCTTCCAACTATTTGAGACAACCACATCATGTAACAATTTTCATCTCATGCTCCATCCTAAAACTAGTTAGAATTCTTGCCTCCACTATCCTATTAGAGGGTTGTTCCAGAATTTTACTCCTCTTCAGGTTAGAAAACACCTAATTGCCAAGCAAAATTTATTTATTCATTTATTTATACCCGTTTGTTCCGATGCCAACTTTGTCCATTAGTTTAAATATCTACTTTTCCTCCTGGGTATTTATTCCCTGCATATTTTTATAAGCCCAGTCATGCACACTAGCACGATCTACCTTTAGTAAACCTAGGTGGCATTTTATTCTATTTTCCATTTATTGTGAATCTAACAAGTCTGTAGTCACTTTGTTTACTATTCTTCTGTTCTCCAATATCATTCCCAATTTGATAGACTTATTAACATTCTTGCCATTGGACTTGCTATGCCTTGTGCCCAGAGATAGCATCTACAAGAGACACTGACTGTGTAGTAGTAAAAAATACAGCGCAGTAGTGCATCACAGCATGGACATAGCTAATATGCTACTGTGCAGTATTATTAGGTGCAGTCACCTTAAAGACATTTGCCAGTGCTACTGTGTAGTAACTCCAGTTACTGTGCATTTATGTAGTACTTGTACTTGCAGGAGTGACTGTGCAGTAGCGTCTTGTGTAGATGTGCCCAGAGAGTAGCTTGTTCCTTATAACTTGATAAAATTAAGCTCTTTGAATTTTGCTTCCATTTGGGATGTGGTAATTTTTGCTGCTGAATCCATTTCTCTATTCCTTAGTGGATCGATTACTCCTAATTTCCTTTTATTCATCCAAATAGGTCTAGAGCTCTTCCCTAAAAGTTTTTAGCCATTGTAAGGCATGTCAGTTCTAAATAGCGTTTGCAACTTTGACCTAAAGAGGTTCCATATCTTCCCCAACAGTCAAATCCATGAACATTTCAGTCTGACTAATTCTTTATTTTCTTAAACTCCACCCTTTTGGAATCGAATGCCTTAGTTAAAGTTATGTTAATATTCTTCCAATTAATTTAAACCTAATCTTATCAAGGTTACTTGAACAAATGTTATTTTCTATGACCAACTACTCTATACAGAGTACTTACCGAAAACAAGTTTAAAACAGCATCTCTTCTTGTTCGGATTGATATCAGGTAGATGTATCTTCTAGATAAGAGCACAAGGAAGGCAGTATTCTCCTCCACTGGTGCTAATTCTAATGTAGCAATGGTGTTTTGCCATCCCCTATCTTGAGTAAACTCCCCTATCTTGAGTTTACCTATTTTTAATATGTTAATTTTTGGATTCAATTAGCCTACAGGCCTCAATCAGAAACCAGGGTCCTCATGTTCTAAGCACTGTATAAGCCCAACTAAAATATCCTTCCTGCTCCAGACTGTTGAAAATCTAAATATAAGATGCAAAACAACAGAGGCCCACTACAGAGTCAGGAGAAGTCCAAGGTAACAATGGCATAAATTTGCATCTTAGCAGCCTGCAGCTCCAGTATGCTTTTGCAGTACTGCAGAAAAGCTGAGATATAACAATGCTTCAGCCAGTGCTTTCTGCTGCTTCATGTGAGGGGGTCTCCTAGAAGAGCTAGCATCGAGCTGAAGAGACTCAGCTATTTTGGGGAAATTCCCCAGAGGAGCAGGGGTAGATAATTCTTGTGGACTCTTTGCTTCTGTTCAACCTGGGTTCTGCGAAGAAAAAGAAACTGAAGTATAGCAGCAAAGTTTTCCCTGATGCTTGGGACACAAGACTTCTGTACAGCCTGCCAGTCCTGCGAGGAGATGGCACAGTCTGTGTTAAAACCTAACCATCGCTTATTGTAAAGACATAGGACCAATGACCCCACACTACATCCAATAACTGACTGGCAACTTGAATGCTATAACGCCACCAGCAGAAAGTATGAGACCAGTGTTATCTTCTGGTTTCTGTAATTTGCTAAAATAAAAAATTCCTGAAATAGAATTAAAAGTATCATCCTTTAAAACAATTTCCACAGTGCTTTAGTTTAAATACATTTGTGTAGCTCTGTTTAGGTTGTCTGAGCCCATTTGAAACAGCTGTATGCTGCAGTGGGAGTTTCAGACTTGGGTTATGTATGTTTTATATATGATAGAACTGCATTCTGTATTAATGGGTTTATATGGTTAAAGCCATGAATTAGGATATCAAAAGCCAATTAATAAAATCTGTGATTTGGCCGATGAGTTATAATAACATAGTTTAAACTATACGTTTTCTTGTGTTGAAAGTATTATCAATGCATAACAAATACATGTTTTTTCTTCTATTAATTGTATTCACTGCATGTTGCAAAACTTTCACTCTACTAAAATGAAAAAGCAGTTATTTTATCAGCTAGTGGTGTGACATGTTACACACTAATGAACATAGCAAATACTGTAGGTTATTTGCTAGATGCTAATAATAAGTGTGCCACACAGTATCCAGTTAATCAGGGTCATATGCTCATCCAGATCTTGCTGCTTAATTTTTTTCCCCGAAGATAAAGTACTTGAAATGAGTGAATTAGCTTATTATAGATACAGCTGACAGGACTGCGTACAGTTAAGTTTTACAGTCACATTCCATTAGACAACTGTTTTCAGTTGATTGTAACTTTGCCAAACCTCTACCACTTCGGCTGAAATTCTCCCTTCTGGATGTTGGCCTTCAGCGGCTAATGATCATTAAGATTAAGCAAAAATGGCTTAACTGTTTCAGAAAATAAGACTGGGGAATTGTTGTTTTGTTGATATAAAAAAGTGTTACAGCATTAGCACCTCCATGCTTGGAAGAGCTGCTTAAAATGTGCTGGGTGGACTGCTGGGGGCCTGTCTTTTACAGTCTCTGAAAGTTCATGCAAATCTGCCCTTTGAAAAATCACATCAGCACATGTTCAGCAAGTGGACTGGCTACACTTTGGATGCTAAATTTCCAAAGGACCCTGTCTGCAGAGGATAGACTGGCCTCTCCCAGCTGCTGCTGCAAATTGTAACAGCAGGCATGAAATTGAGAGGAGGGAGATTTTTTCTTGTGCTTTCAGTGTTCTTCTCCCCTTTGTTGATGCCCACACAGGATGGAGGTAAAAACCAGATTCAAGTACAAAAAAGGGTAAGAACTGAACAGCATAAGAAGAGGGAGGAGTCTGGGATATGTGTCACTGAACACTGGTCTGCTCAACATTGCAAAACCTAACTGCTAGGCAGTTTGTTGCTCAGAATGAAATAGCTCCAACAGGGAAGACTGAGGCAGAACCAATCTAATCTGATGGCTAGATTATGTCCTGGAGTTGTGGGCAAAACTCCCTGCTCTGAAGGTAGAAGCAAGATTTGAACCCAGTGCCTCATATTCCTGGTGATATCTGAAAACTAAGTATTGGGTGCTTCTCCTTTGCATGGTAGTACCTAAGTACCTCAGAGGATTTAGCACTAGCTCTTTGGGCAGAGTAGTTTACTGTTTGACCTTGTCCACCTTCTCTTACACAAGTGTAGCAGACTTCCCTTTTATGCTTTGAATGAGTCCTGGCCTCAAGATTCTGTAATTTCGATTAAGCCCATCTGCCAATCTGAAGCAAGCCAGGGTAAGCAAGACCATGCCCTTTCCCCAAAGGGAGGGGGGCAAGGAACAGCTGAGACCTGGTTCGAGACTGCGCCCTG
Organism: Caiman crocodilus; assembly: GCA_030014935.1. Taxonomy (NCBI): domain Eukaryota; kingdom Metazoa; phylum Chordata; order Crocodylia; family Alligatoridae; genus Caiman; species Caiman crocodilus. The sequence continues at coordinate 37,024,599 of JAGPOW010000261.1, read as the reverse complement.
CCAGGTCTGGAGAACTTCAGGGATGAAGTCCCTGAAATGTGTAAAAGGAGCAGTGTGATGGCATACAGAGGGACATGACACAGAAGCTGAAGATTGGAGAGAGAAAACCTGGTGACCAGTTGCCCCAGCAGGGAATAGCTCTGAGCTCCTGAAGATCCCTAGGAGGGTGTGAAAACCTTGGGCTCATCACAGTGCAGGGACCCACTGCATGGAGAAGCCCTGGGAGGGTCTCAGATCCTCGGCCTTGTCATGGTGAGTAGTCTGATGCATGGAGTCCAGGCCATACAAGCGCAGCAGTCTCAAGCTTGCAGACCCCGGCAGGTGGCTGGCAACCACTGTGCTCAAGACCTGGACAAGATCCAAGAGTGGTGAGCACTGAAAGGCTGCTTGGGTTAGCCACCCAGTGTGAGACTGGAAGGCCAGAGCCCCACATAGGGTCTCAGTGAGCTGGGCACAGTAACAAGGAAGTGTGAGGTGGGCCCACCTAGTGTGAGGTGGGCAACTGGGAGCCCAGCAACCCTACTAGGTGAAACAGCTAGCCCTTGGGGCATAGAGAGGCACAAGGAAATCTGCAGACGGCCATGAAGCCCAAAGCAGGTGATATTCCAAAGCTTGGGTGCCCAGGCCAGGGGCACCAGGCAACAAGGGGAGGCAGCATGGGAGGAGAATCCCTGGCGGGGAGCATCACACTGGGACAAGCCAGACCATCAGAAGGGTCATGAGTTATTGGAGCACTGGGGCCCTGCAAAGGAGGGGATGTATTAGAAGTGGCTTCACTAGAGCTGGGTGGAAGACCCCTCCCAGTGGGTGGGTCCCAAGACCCTGTTGGGAGTGGGTGAGGTGACCCCTGTTCTCCAGGCTCAGGGAACAAATTCATAATTGAACGTCTATGTGGTTGAGGTTCTGAGTTTATGTTGCGCTTTATATTGTATAAATAATATTGTTCTTATTATTTTAGTGTTGTTAACTGTGATGTTGATCAGTTTGAAAGCTTGAAGAAATCTTTGGGTCAGCTGTGTACGTATTTTTAAATACTGGTTATTACCTGCTGGGGTGAATATTATTGGAGTCATTGGGTTGAGTAACTTATTTCTTGACTTGGAGATTATGGAAGTTATTTTGTAATATCAGGTACTTAATTATTTCTGGCATGTAAATGTTTTAATTATATTTGTAATTAAAAACTGTATATAGTTAAGTGTACACTTGTGGGGTTGTCTCTATAGGGAGATGGAAGGATCTGTATGTAGGGAGGTGACATCCCTCCCCCAGTTCCCTACCCTGTCACCACTTCCTCTCCATTTGGCTGGGAGGGCACATAAGCATTTTCTTTGCATAGGATTTGTCTCACTGAATCTCATTTGGACTATCATGTGCAAAAGCTTGCACATCAGGCCCTGAGCAGAGAGTCTCTGAGGAAGGTTTGGAATAGAAGCACAAGACATGCAATAGCAAGATCCAGAGAAGTTTCTCTCTTTTCTTTGTCACTTCCCTTATTTGTTTTCTCAAAGGTGCCCTTTTTAGCTTAAAAATGGAGATTTTGTCAATCACACTTGTGGGATGAGGAGCTTTATAGATAGGGAACTATGAATCTATTTCCACTTGGCATAACCTGTACTTTTCTGGTTACAGTGGAAAACTAGACTCAAGACCACAGAGCTTCTTAGTGAACAACAAATGGCACAACAACAAATGTAGCCGAAAAGAATGCCAAGGTTGTCATTCCCCATCAGTGGTTTGGATGGATTTCATCCTCAGAGAAACATTTAAAATGCTTGGGGCTGAATCTTGTGCAGGAAACAGGTGGTTTGCTTTACCAAGTGGCATGTGTAATGGTAAGTGAGTTAGAGCTGTGCGTCAGTCCAAACTACAGCAGATGTACTGCAGTTTACTCAGCTTTGCTGAAGGATATTTTTCATATTATGTGTGGAAAAGAGCAGTAACCCTTGTTTGTTATATGAGGCCTTGTAGGACTTGTTTGGAAAGGAGCCATTTTAACATGAAAAAAGCCATTAAAAATATGAGTCACCATAATCACACTCAAAGTGCTCCAGCGTGGGCTTTCAGACACAGCTATACAAAACAGATTATTTTCTTTAAAATGAAGAACTCCATTACAAATTAAACTGCATGAAGCAAAGTGACATTACCAGTCTGTTAATTTTCAATAATTAAAAAACACAAATTCAGAATATTTGTAGTACAGCAGCATCAGCAAGAGAGTCATACACACTGTGTTGTGTAACATCCTACAGTATAGTCAAATAGTGCCATGGAATTCTACTCGGCATGAGATGCTTTCATCTGCTAAACCAAAACCTAGCTCCAAAAAGGGACTTAAGTGTCTGGTCCAGGATCCAGGGCCCCAAGTTAGGTTCCTCGGCTCCCAGAACCAACATGGGGAGCATTAGGCATCTCAGACTGCACTCCACAAAAACCTGAGAGTGGCCTATGATAAAGAACAGGAAATACCAAGGACAGGAGGGACTTTAAATCCATGATTCTGGGGTTTAGATGGCTTAGGTTATATCTTATCTACCTATACAGCCTCTGTGCCAAGCCTGATTCCACTGCTGTGAAGTGAGTTTCATATACTCATTTTTGCTGTGTACACCAAAGCCTGACAATTAGTGCAGACAGATACCTTATAACAGCCCTGAATATGTTTTTTACCAACATAGGAGTGGGGTTGGTGAATGCATTCTATGGTATCTATTGTCTGGGCTTTGGAGTACATAAAGCAAGACTCAGTAGTTGAGACTTTTTTCTTGGTGGCAGACCCTGGCCTGCAAGGAGGCAACATAAATATGGTCTTACTCATCACTACTACAAACCGGTTCCACAGACTCCAGAGTCTCAGCTTGGAGGCACCTAAGCTTTCAGACCTAGAGCCAGAGTCTGTAAATATGGATCTCCCAGGATGTGGAAGAGCAGATTCAATTCTCTCCTCTGTCACAGCACCTGAAAACATTCCTGTTTCCCAGAGGATTGCCACAGCATCAGGCTATCATCTGTAGTAGACAAGAAGCATTCTTCACCTTTCTTCTCAGAGCTACTCCATTGTGCATAAAACATTGAAGATGCATAAGGTCAGAAAGGGAGAATGAGACACTGTAGGACAATGGTTACAGCACTCACCTGCCCTGCTCCAAAGTCTATGTATATATTTTACAGTAAGAGCTAAATTGTGTTGCACCTTCTTGTATCTAAGTGGTACTTCTGCATTCAAATGTAGTCAGGCAAAAGGCATTTTTGACATTCATACAGGTTTTAGAAAATATTTCCACTTAGGCAGCTAAGTTTGTTTTTCTGAGCATGCTTACAAGGTTCAATTATGGTCATATATGCTGTGTAGTGGAATAGGATCACACAAGTAGGTGCATAACTAAGTCCCCAAAAGGACAGCTGGAGAAAAATCAGGATTAGCAACTGTTTGACATAGAAGGAGGAGAAGGAGCACTCTGCCACCTTTTAACCCAATAGCCTAATGATTAGGGCACTTGTCAAAAAGTGAGAGACTCAATTTCTAGACCTCTCCTTATTCAGAGGGAATTTGAACATACATCTTCTGCTTTCAAGCAAAGTGCTAGGACACCATGGGATAAGTATTGCCCAATGGTCCTGCTTCTAAAAGCTGGCCCATTGGAGAGCCAAGAAGAAAAGCTATATGAGGCTAGGCAAAGATCAAGCTGGAGGCAGTATGGTAAACAGTAAATGGCAGAAAGGCCACTATAATATCATGGCTACTTTTGGATATGTAAGTAGCACTTAGATGTATAAAGATGAAACAAGATTTGGCCCTAAATCTAATTAGATACAAAGTATAAACAGTCCCCTGCTAGGAGAGTGGAGATGCTGGACTACTCCCCTTAAGCAGAGGAGGGAATTGAATTTTGGAATCCTACACCCTGGAAGAAAGCTCTTGCTACTTGGCTCCTGCAAAGCAGAGAGGAAGTACCACTGCCATGGTGTGTTTTGATAAAGCAGCTATTGCTTCAGTTTCTGAGGAGCCCCATCCTGTAGGTATGCAATACGCATACTCACAGTACCCTTCTGGATCAAGCCTCTCAGGGGACTTAGCCAGAGGAATAGATTATGACTCTTTATCAGGCGTATACATGAACTAGACATCGATCTGCTCAGCTCTGACAAGGCTAAAGAACATGCAGCATTCACAGAAGTGGAATTTTAGGTCTCTAGGGAAATTTAACGTTGAAAACAGAGGCACTTTAGAGTTTAGGCATCTCCATATACAGCTGAGTGGGGGTTTTAAGCACCGCAGTTTTGACTTTGGGCACTGAAATACCACCTAGGTCTTATATTAGGTGCCTCAGTTATTTTTTGGATTTGGTTTTTTATCATCAGGCAGTGACAATATCTATTAATAGTTTCTGTAATTTTTCCAGCTGCAGAATAGCAGGAAAGGGATTCCTACTTCAGTATACAGCACCGTGCAACCAATACTAGGTTATTGTCTCCATTTTCGCTAGCCAGGATGCAGAAGAACTGGAGAAACGATGGGATTGTTTTTTGCTTCTTGCATATTTCCTTGACCACCAGGGCTATAACAATACTCCAACCTGAAAAACTGGAGAGGTATAGAGTAGAACCACAAAAACCTTATACTAAGAAACTCAAGCTAAACAGACAGAGCTGTTTATCAAAAAGAGGACAAAAATGTGATTAGGCTCTATGGGGGAGTAACTAGCAGTAGTTGTATGGCCTGTGAGATTCTGAAGGTCACACTAGATAATCTCAAGCAGTTAGAGGCAGAGATAATTGCATGAGTGTAGCACCACGCTAACACAACTATCCTGCTTCCAGTGTGAGAATAGCATGAGTGGACGTAGATCAGGTGACTCTGCATAGTGTTGCCTTGTGGGCTCATGGCAATGCACTAAGGAGGTGACACTATATCGTGTCCAGTTCTAGCTGGAGTTTTCCTGATACTGGAGGTCATATGGATCCCTCATGTGGATCCCTTGGCTATTGTTAAGGATAGGACAGAGCATGGAATCAAAAAGGTTGAAAACTACTAAGTTCATGATTGCTTCTGTCTGAGACACCTGTTACTCATGGCACTACATCAAATGTTAAAATACACTCAGACATATATTCATCAGACAGTCACATTTGTAGGGACTGTCTGCTATGAAGCATTGTCTGATGAAAACCACATTAAGTGGGTGGCTCCAATGTTTGGTATGTCTATTAAAACCATCCTCTTTATCCATGTTGTTATATTTCCCCTGTAAAACATCAAGCACCTGTTGCTGGAACACTAACTAGAGGCTGAAGTATGTTGTGGTTTGATATATTTTAATGCCACGTGATGCATTATGAGCAGCAAGTGCTAGCACAGAACTGTGTACAACTGCTTATTAGCAACCTGTGTGTCACTTGTCTTCTCTCTCATTCTTGGTGCTCCATGTTGAAGAGGGTAAGGCATATTTCTGGGTTTGTTAAACATACTATTGGAAATCAAAATCATTTTTAAGGGGAGAGACAAGGTCTGTTCCTTTGTTGATTCTTGTCTGGACTTAGGCCCATCAAATATCAAACAAAGGACAAATGACAATGCTGCTCCTCTGGCAAGTTGACGATCCTGGCAAGCACATTGGGGGCATGCTCCAAGAATTTCACCTTGGGGAGGCAATGCCTATTCCAGGAGTGGAAATCTCCAACTGGAGAGTTGGCAAGTGTGTGCATATGCTGGAGGTTTAAATCAATCATTTCCATTTTTACTAATGTTACCCAGCAAGATACAAAACTTGGTTTCATCATTAATGGCTGCTGGCCACTTTGCAGGCTTGAAGCATTAACAGTCTGTGCTACAATAATACATTAACTTCATGTAAAATATTCAGTACTAAAGCCAATTGTTTAATCATTTTCTCAGTAGCTTTCATTTGAACGTGATCAGCAATTTTCTTTGACCTTATGTCCAATGCATCTCCGCAGAGACTTTAGATGGCCTGTGTGACTGTCTCTCTGCTTAAAAGCCAGGCAAGAACTCCATCTATCCTGATGCCTGAATTCTAGACCCCAAGTCTTAGTAAACTGACAAATATTTTGACAGCATTGACTGGTGAATCAACTGGACTGTAGATTCAAATACAATGCAAATGCAGTTCTGACTTTGAAAACCAGTAGCTAGATCCATAAAAGAAATGATGCGTTGCTTGGCTGAGTACTTCAAAGGCTAAATTTTAGGCCTATAGAACAATCCATAACCCCAAGTTAAGCACTTACAGCTAGGTCCAAGTACAAATTAGCTATCACAAATTAGCTGACTACCTTTTAGGTGCTTATGTTGCCAACAGTACATGGGGAGAATTAGACACCTTAGAAACATGTTTTCAAGTCAATAATCCTTTCTTGAAGTCAGATACTTAAGACTGTTCTTTGAAAGAACTGATCAGAGCTCACTCTCTTCTTGTAAAACACAGCAGGAGAAAAAAGGATGGGTTTCCATCTTTGCTCCCAGCTTGATTTTTGGTTTTATCCAATGGCTGTTTAAGGAAAAATGCATGAACAGTCCTGAGAGCAGAGACTAGAACCTAAGACACAGTCCTCCTCCGTGAGTACCCCAGGCATACCCTACAAGGTCATTCTCCCTCTTGTGCTCCCTCTCTGTGGCTTTCTGGACCTTGCACTCCTTTCTGCACAATTTCAAAAGGACAGTGTTTCCAGCTTACTTTGTCTATAGTTTGGTGACTGGGCAGTCTACTGTGAGGTAGGAGATATGGACTTGAACCTCCTCAGGTTTAGGAGGGACAAAAAGCCAGATCTCCTGCTTCATTAGTAACTGTTTCCAGTTCCACAGTCAATGTTTTGGCTTTTACAACAGTATTTATGATTAGGGTAACACATGCTGAATTCATCTTGCTGGTTCTGGTTTGTTGGACTAACACCCTGGAACCCATGGAGGCCATTCAGAGGGGTTAAACCTGGGTCACAGGTTTATTTATTTTTTACTTTGCTAGGTTTCACCGAGGACCTATTCAGGCTCTAAAAAGATTCTATTGCACATAAAGGTTTCCACAAGTCGCCTTTGGCCAAAAATTATGATCTTAGGACAAAACATAAGGTCTTACAACATATAATACAACTGGAACTGTTTCTCTTTCTTCCTTTACATTCCAGTGAAAAGATGTATGTTTTCATAAACATTCCTTTATGGTTTTTCAATCTAAGCACAGTACAATCTGAAAGGAAATAGACTAGAAGCTGATCCTAAACAAAATGAAATTGACGAGTCACTTTTCTTTTCACCATAATAATGAATCTCTACTGCTACAGCTTACAACAATGTAACGTGTGTCCTGACATAGACTAATTGGAATATGCCTAGGTTTCTAAATCATGTTTGTGGCTTCTAGAATTTTCTACTGTAGAAATCAGCTACACACAAATTTGCCCAGACAGGGGGTTTGTTTTATTTTTAATTCATCTCTTGACCACATTTTTATTTTTGTTCAAACTCTCAGAAGAGTTACAGAAGTTTGAAAATAAATAATGGATTTGGCCATAGATTCCTGCTTTCAGTTTCCAATGGTTAACAATAAATCCTGTCACTGATGACCCATTATTTTCTATTTAACACCTCCCAAATCATGGAAACAAGCCAATATTAGAAAAAACAAACAAACCCTAACATCTCTCAGAAATAATAGCAACAAAAACCTAAAGGGATCCTATTTTCCTTCTTTATGCATACAGTTTCACTTGGCAGTCGAAAAGGATCTTATATTTTCACTTTGTTGGAGTGCACAAAAAATATACATATTCTTTTTTTCTTTTAACTTTAGACTTTAGGAATATAAACTTGTTGCTTCTCTTAATTGTTGGAAGACTCGTAGAGAAAAAAAAGCCCCCAGAGACAAATAAGCAATGAGCACAACCAATGATAGAAAAAGGTGGGGACACTAACTCTCACTATATGGTTCTATCCCTATTGGTAAAAATACTCTCAGAGAACCTTGGACCTTGGATGTAGGAAGATCAGTGTGTAGCAAATGCACAAATATGTGGGTACTTTGAAGTGTTTAACCTATTTCTCTTTGGCTAGATTCCTTCTAAAATAACATTTAAAAAAATCTGACTACAAAAAACTGTTAAAAAAATTAAAAGAAATAATCTCAGAGCCACCAAAGGAGATATATACACATTTATGACATATACCCATTATTAAAGAGTAATTCACAACTAACAGGGGTAGAAGTATTCTGTAATCTATTTTGTACAAGGTTCAAGAAATAACACTGAACATTGAAAGTGTTTTACCTTTTCCCCAGAGCACTTACATAATCCCCACAGCATACCAGTGAGATAGATTCATATTATGCAATAAAAACAGAATTGGAAGCACACAGATTAATGCTTGCAAGTAACTTTGTCACCGTGAATCAATGGCTGAAATTAAATTAGGACTTTCTGGCTCCCCTCCTCTTCCAGTTAGTATGGAATAGATGCCCCCCCCAGTACTGACTGGGAGAATGCAAGGAAGCCTTTTTTTCATGAAGAAAAACATATGTTATCAAAGTGGCTTTCTCTCTGCTGGTCTGATCCTGTGATCTCTAAAGCCTCAACATTTTCACTGACTTCAGTATTGCAGGGTTGGGCCCTGCATATTGAATCAATTTCTCTCTCAGGTGAATCTTTAAAAAAAAAAAAGAACAGAGGGAATTTGGCTTCTCTCAAAAAACAGTCTTCAAAAACCTGACCCCAAAAGCTGGCTTTTCATTTTTCTAATGAAGACAGAGGGGACAAATATCAGAGTGAACTATCCTGAAATACCTGCTTGCCACTCCAGTCCAATAGGACAAAAATAAACTTTCCTACCAGAGAGCTGCTTCAGAGGACTTTATGCCCATGCTTTCTTCATACCTCAGTGTAGATTAGATACCACATATGTTTGTCTTTTGGAACAACTACCACTCACCAAATACTGTTTAAAAAAAAATAAATCTAAGCACCTACCTGCACCTTTAGGCAACAATTTTGTACAATTCTGGTCTCAAAGCACTACTAAGTAGTATTATATGAGGAAAATACCCAACTCCTCTGAATGATTGCTAGCTTTTCTTCAAGCATAAAAGCCCTACTTGCTCATCTGTGCTAGCCCTGGGATAAGTTAAGGAAGCTTAAATAATGCTAAGAATTGTCAACATACAGTTCCTTGACATGCACAGAATATTTGCAGTAAAGCAGTGGTCATGGATATGATTTCGGTAAACAGAGTTCATTTTGTGAACTGGAATGTAAAAGTGCTTTCTTCTCTCAGCTTTGAGTTTTCATCATGTCGCCTTCATTAGACAAAGTGCCATAGGATAAACTGTTTGAATCTGGTTGTATTTTGCCCATCTTTTTTTTTCCTGAGGGGACAGGGGAAAAAAAATTAAAGAACTGCCATAATAAAATGAATGGCCCATCCTCCACTTTTTCTTTTGAACTTTTTTTGTTCATTTTTCCTTCTTTCAAAACTCTTAAAACCTACTTACCAGGAATGTGTCCACAGTCAATATAAGGAATTCTTAAGTGCTCTGCTTCTCGATTTCTTGTGATTATGAAAACACCAAGAAATGACAGAAGACACCTGCAGAAATGTTATAATGATATGATTAAGAAGCAGTTTGCTGTTTTTGACATAAAGATATTCTCATGGGGTTCCATGCTTCTCTGTCAATGGATTCGAAATCTGAGATGCTTAGTTTAAAAGTAAAGAGACTCATTATTACAATTATTTTGAATCAGGAGTCCTGCAACTGCTCTTGTGTTTGCTGCCAGCCTAGGCGTTTATGGGACATCACAAGCAGTAACAAAGGTTCCACATACTGAATTACATTCTTAGAAATACCTCAGTCATCCATTAATTTTTCTGGTTTGTGAACTGAGATCTAAATTAAGCCATAACAAGGAACATACATGTTCACATAGTGTCTATAGTAGCATTGTTAACTAAAGTTATAGAATGATCAAAAACTAGACTAGAACCTTTTCTCTCTTAGTTGACTTTCTATCTTAAAGCCAGGCTATTGGCCAGCAGTGACCTGGAAGTCATATGTCTTAACAAGCTGATCCTGTATACAGCGTCACTACCTTATGCGTGTCACAGGCATGGATGGAAAGTGGTGAAGAGCAAATTCAGTCTCTTCCAGTACAATCACTGTCAAGTCACAGAAACCAATTAGTAATGCACTGTGTCTCCTCAGTCCTAGCTGCAGAGTAAATGGTCATATGCGATTGTTGGTCCCATTGGTTTGACTGCATTAGGGCTAAGAGCTGATTAAGGATTTGCTGTTCAACTAGTGTGAAAGATTCCCAAAGATTTCTCATATATCACCTGAACCCCTAAGTGCTAACAACCAATCAGGGCTCTCTAGTTACTCTTTTCATACTTGATTGTACAACACTTAGGCTGCCCTTTTTCAAGTATTTACTGTTTTTAGCTTCACCTATTCTCTAAAGTATTGAAGCATCTGCAAGTTAGCTGCTCCAGCATCTAGTCCCCAGAACAGAATCCAGACCTCACAAATAAGCACCCAGGCTTCTCAATACCAGGCATGCTTACTCCCAGCCTGCATACCAGATCCAGCCTGTACAGCCATGTTATCCGGCCAACAGGGCTTCAGAAAAGGCCTAGAAATTTGGCAATGGGGAAGCAGTGGCAGTGCTAGTTGCCACCCTCTTGTTGCCAAATTTCTGGACTCCTGGGGCTTGTGCCAGCATACAACTGGACCCAGATATGCAGGGTCAGGCCAACTGGCTGGGTTGCATGCACAGACTAACCCCTGCACCAACTCTGTGGGGGATCCAGCCTACAGACCAACCCCCATACCACTCATCCAGCACACTGGGCCATAAAGCTGGGCACCACTCTTCTATATAATGGGTGGGGAGAGATGGACACATAAGGAGACTTGTACGCTCTATGGGGAACCACCCAGTGGTAGACAATATCAAATACTAGGGGTGTGCGAAGTGGGCCCTATTTGATTCAGATTTGGATTTGGCCCCAACCAGGCAGTGATTCAATTTGTTGATATAGATCACCGTCGCTGATTCGATTTGACCAAATCCAAACCTGAAGATTCAATGCCGAGTTGGAGAATGAGTGATTCAGACATCAACACAGCTTTAAATGTTTTTGTACATACTTTGAGGTAAAAGCATGGCTTGTGAATGGTGTGATGGTGAGGTACATGGAGCATCTCACAGGAGTGCGGGGGGTGGGGGTCCCTCCACGTGCTTGGTGGTGAACCTGGAAGTGGAGCAGAGGTACTTCTGTTCCATTTCCAGGTCCACCAGAAAGTGTGCTGGGGACCTTCCCTGTACTCCCCTGTGCTCCCCCGGCTTGGCAATCAGCCCCAGAGGACCCCAGGTACCTCCCTAGACCCAGGAGGCACCAGGCATTGAGCCAAGGGAGCACTGGGAGGGGGGCCCAGCACATTCCCTGGCAGACCTGGAAGTGGACTGGAAGTGTTTCTGGTCCACTTTTGTGTCTGCTGCTGAGCACGCTGGGGAGCCCTCTGTACTTCTGTGGCACGCTCCATGTGCGCCAGCATCATAGCATTCAAGAGCTGCCTGCTACCTGGAGGTATGAAGAAAAAAACAGTGAAAGCTGTGTCTATGTCTGATTCTCTGAATCTTTCTGAATTTCTCCTACAAAGGCCTACAAAGGAAAGGCCTACAAAGAATGGAGGATGGGATTCACCTCCAAGGAGGAATATTCTGCACTGGTCCAGTCTTGCAGGGAGCAAACCAGGAAAGCCAAGGCTGCAACTAAACTCCAACTAGCTTTGAGCATCAAGGACAATAAAGTTATTTTTCAGATATGTGGGGAGCCAGAGGAAAAGCAAGGGCTGCGTTGGACCCCTGCTGATCCAGATGGGATAACTGACAACTGACACCCAGAAAAAAGCCAACCTATTAAATGGGTACTTTGCATCGGTCTTTCATCAGTGCAATGGGATGCCCATACCTACTATGGGACAGGGAGATCTAGGTGAGGGAGATCCCCTGCCCTCCATCAATGCTGACCTCATAAAGGAACACCTTGAGAGGCTGGATACCTTCAAGTCAGCTGACCCTGACACTCTACACGCCAGGGTAGTCAAGGAGCTGGCAAGCATCATAGCCCAGCCTCTGGCACAGATCTTTGAGAACTCCTGGTGCTCTGGGGAAGTGCCCAAAGACTGGAAGAAAGCCAATGTGGTGCCTATCTTCAAGAAAAGGAGGGAAGTGGATCTTGCAAACTATAAGCCTGACTTCTATCCTGGGGAAGATCTTAGAATCTTTTATTAAAGAGGTCATCCTTAATGGACTGGCCAACGCCAGCATCCTGAGGGATAGCCAGCACGGGTTTGTTGCAGGTAGGTCTTGCTTGACCAATCTCATTTCCTTTTATGACCAGGTGACCTATCATCTGGACAAGGGAGAAGAGATTGATGTCATATATCTTGACTTCAAAAAAGTCTTCGATCTGGTAACCCATGATCACCTTTTGGTGAAAGTGGCCAATTGTTGCCTTGGGTCCACCACGATCCACTGGCTGGGAAATTGGCTCCATGGTCAGACCCAGAGGGTGGTAATTGATGGAAGTCAATCATCATGGTGCCCTGTGACCAGTGGGGTCGCCCAAGACTCTGTCCTTGGACCCATATTGCTCGACATCTTCATTAATGATGTGGACATTGGAGTCAGAAGTGGACTGGCCAAGTTCGCTGATGACACCAAACTTTGGGGCAAAACATCAACACCAGAAGACAGGATGGTGATCCAGGCTGACCTGGACAGGCTCAGTAAATGGGCAGATGAGAACCTGATGATTTTTAACACTGAAAAATGCAAAGTTCTCCACCTTGGGAGGAAAAACTTGCAGCATGCTCATAGGCTCAGCAGTGCTACACTGGCTAGTACTATGGAAGAAAGAGACTTGGGGTCATCATTGACCGCAAGATGAACATGAGCCTGTAATGCGGTGCTGCAGCTAGTAAAGCAACCAAAATGCTGGCTTGTATCCATAGATGCTTCTCAAGCAAATCCCGGGATGTCATTCTCCCCTTGTACTCAGCCTTGGTGAGGAGGCTGCAGCTGGAGTTCTGTGTCCAGTTTTGGGCCCCACAATTCAAAAAGGATGTGGAGAAGCTTGAGAGAATTCAGAGAAGAGTCACGTGCATGACCAAAGGTCAGGAAAACAGGCCTTACAACAACAGGCTGAGATCTATGAGGCTCTTTAGTCTGCAGAAGCAGAGACTCAGGGGTGATCTGATGGCCACCTATAAGTTTATCAGGGGTGACCATCAGTATCTGGGGGAACGTTTGTTCACCAGAGCACCCCAAGGGATGATGAGGTTGAACGGTTATAAACTACTACAAGACCATTTCAGGCTGGACGTAAGGAAGAATTTCTTTACTGCCTGAGACCCCAGGGTCTGGAATAGCCTGCCAGCGGAGATGGTTCGAGCACCTACACTGAACACCTTCAAGAGTAAATTGGATACTTATCTTGTTGGGATTCTCTGACCCCAGCTGACTTCCTGCCCTTCAGGCGGGGGGCTGCACTTCATGATCTTCCGAGGACCCTTCCAGCCCTAATGTCTATGAAATCTATGAAATCTCCAAATCCATTCAGAGTTCTGATTCAATTCAGAGAGATTAAAGGGTCCTCTAATTCAATATGAATTTGGAGATTTGGCAACCGAATTGGGCTGAATATCTACCAGATTGAATCAGGGACCAAAGCTTCACAATGCCCTATCAAATACTAAATAAAGCACAGAGGTATGTTGTAGCTAGGGATCTACCTAAATCGTAGTGAGTGAAAGGCATTTTCATGGGCCACTAGTGACATGCACAGCCAATTTTGTGGCCTTTTCACAGTGAAACCCTCACTACTGATTGGCTAAGAGGGTTGTCTGCCATGCAGTCTCCCCCGCTCACAGCTGATTATATGAAAGGGCTGTCCATCATGTGACCCCACCCTTCATTGCCAATTGACCAAGGAAGTACAGGACCATATGACAGGCAGCCCTCTCAGTCAATCAGTTGTGGTGGGGGGAAGAGTTTTTGTCCTCTTGTTTTAGAAGTTATCCTGTCATCTAATTGTAGCTGCCTTGAGACTTAAGGTTAGCATATAAATTGAATAAATAAATAATGCAGCCATACGCAGAGAAGGTGGTGGTGGTGGTGATGCCAGCCTTGCCTCATATGAGGGGTGTCAAGTCTACATCTGCTACCTTCTAGGAAAATTTGCCTGAACCTTCAGACTAGAGGCAGGCTGAGATGTGGATACTCTCCACCTCTCCTGGCCACTGTGCAACAAGGAATGCAAGATTTGTGAGGTCAGAAGCAAAACAAACATGATGGAGCATGACTGCATATGCTAGTGGTTAATGCCACTGGAAGGGGACAACCCAGGGTTCTGGTCCCTACTCCCAGGGCATAGTACATTAAACAATCCTTGTATAAAAAGTAATGAAAACCTGAGATCAGGGACTGGAATCCAGAACTCCTCCCCAAAGTGAGCATCCTAACACCTTTACATTTATGAAGTCATGTTCCCTCTTGTGTTCTCTCTCTCTCTGCCCCCATTGTCATGGTGTACCCGAATCTGCAGCAAGTCATTTTGGGGGAGACTGGATCTACATGCACAGATATCCCCCCAGGTTGAGCTAACTCCTGTTGTGTTTGGTTTCTATCAGCAGCTAAGAATAAGTTAGGGTAATTTTATCATAGAAGTATTTGTATGAAATGTGGTACCCTATGTAAAATATGTATTTCAGTAAACCAGGAAAACCTAACAACCAATGATACTTTGTTTATGGCCCAGCTCCTGTGTAGTGGTGGGACTCCATTAGCACGCATATCAGGTAGATGGGAAACTCTTGGAGGAAACTATCTGTGAAATACAGAAAATGTTCCTGGGAACTGACTGGACAAGAGATGAATGGATAGGCAGCTCTGGGGATTAGGTGGGTTTCTTGGAGGCACCTGAATCTTAGGTTGAAGCAGAGGACCCAGTCAGGGAGGCTGTAGGATCACCCCAGAGGTAAGTGGGCTGTTAGCTGTTTGAAGGAGAGAGAACACCTGGAAGCTATAGCAGTAAGAAGGTTCTGTTTTATTTCTGTATTCCCATCTCCAAACATAACAACTTTTTTCTGACTTGTACAATATACCTATTTTGTTTTTTTAATCTAGCAATTATCTTGTGATGAGTGATTTTAAAGCAGCTAGCAGCAGCAGGTATTTTGTTCCTATGGGGATGGTAGACCTACCTTTTCAAATCCAGGGAACCCCAGAAGTTTTTAGGGTCTGCTCCACTAAACTGTAAGACCAAGAACTTCTAGAAGAAGAGGAGTTTCCCATGAGCCAGCTGAAGCCCTATGGATACTTAGCAAGATAATGGGAAAAGGGCCTGAAACCCTGGGGTCAACCTAAGGAAGGCAAGTCTGGATTTTGTTATATCCATGAATTTTGCATATACTGCATAGTGCCCAAAGTTCAAGATGAGGCATGGAGAGTATATTTAGTCAGCCAAAGTCTAAGCCTAGTCTTAAACATTTTCCTGGAAGGTAGATGTGGGTTAGAGTCCCCTCTGACTGAAGATAGCCGTAGATCCATCTCTCCCACTTCCTGGACAAGTGCTCTTACACATAAAGCAGGTGGAAAAAAATTTGTAATTTCCCTTATTTACAAAGGGACCACATGCTGTGCTGCTTGTGTTTCTTCTGTCAGAAGAATTCGTAGCTCACAAGTGGCTAGTATGAATAGCTTTAGATGTCTGGTCTAAAAGGAGGCCTCCACAGCAAAATACAAATATTAATAGCCTTGGCTTTAATATTTTTCAAACTACTGTGATGACTATTCCGTAATACTTAACTATAGAAGCAGTTTCTTCCTACTGAGAAAAGGAAAATTGATTCTACAAAGTTAATGTGGTTTTAATACAAACTTTGTTACATATTTTCAGTCAAGGCCACTTACCCAAACAGAAACATGAACACATTCAGCAAAGCAGCACCTTGGAATTCCTGATAAAATATGACCCCTAGAATGTGACAGAAATAAGAACTGCTGATTTTGAGCCAATTCCAAGTGATATGAATTACAGCTGAAAGGGTTAGAAGTAGTGTTACACTCAAGCAGGAAAAAAATCCCAAATATGGTATTAATACAAATGCTTGGGTGGGTTCACATTATATGTCTATGTTTAATAACTAGGCATTTTTTGGTGCCCAGTTATTGCACAGAACTTGACAAGATTTTAACCCATCTGGTTTGGATCATTTGCTCGTTTTGCCAGTTGCTCTGCATTGCAACATCTTGGTTCACCAACATCTAAAAAACCCTTGTAATATATAAGCATTGTTTTTGAAGAATGTATCCTGTCTGTATTCTGCACTGTCTAATCTTACAGGCTTGACAAAGTTTTCACTTAGGTCACACTCAGAGAGGTTCTCCACAAGCAGAGACACACACATTTAACTAACAGTATTACTTTAAATTGATTTGACTTAACCCAGGCAAAAGACTATGTCCACATACCTACATCAGCTTAAATCAGGCGTTAGGGTTTAGTTTAGTCACTTACCTATACACATGCTAGGGGTTGGGGGAATATTTTAATTAGAACGGTTCCTAGAGAGCCACTCTAATTAAAACATTGCAGCAGCACATGTATTAAGCCTCCATGCATTTAAAAATAGCCATGAGATGCTTTAACTAAAGATCATCTAACAAGCTTTAGTTAAAGTGCCCCAGCAGTAATTTTTCAACCCATAGGGGCTTATACACATGGCCCAGTGGCAATGCTAGAGCATTTTAATCAGAACATGGAGCTGACTTGATATATTGAGTCTGCTCTGATGAACTCTAATCAGAGTGCGTTAGAGCACATGTATAGGCACCCTTAGGCACTGGTTTAAGACAACCTGTGATAAGTGCCTCTTAAACCACATAGAGGTTTATTGAAGTTTAAACTGTTTTAAAGTGAACCAGTCCAAATTTGTATGTGCACAGTTCTGAGGACAGTCCTGAATAAGGAGCTGACCTTTGAAAAAGGGCAAGGACAGATTCTCCATATGGTTACACCACTACAGCATCTTTCAGCCAAAGTCTCTTGGTTACAAGATAAAGGGCTATTTTAACACAAATGCTGAGGCAATCTCTGTGTGGAATTCCCCTTCACATTAATGGCTGTACTGTATGGGGATCTCCTGCAGAGTAATGACAGGATAGCCCCCTGTGCACAGTAAAATGAATCATAAAGGTTCTAACAACAGCTTGTTGCTGATTCAGCCTCTAAATCATCTTTGCTGCTCATGCGTTTGTGATGCGCAAGATTTCCACAATTGTTCAGGTCTCTTTTTAATGACATCAAGTTCAAAGTTCTCACCCAGGATAAAATGTTAAATACTTAAAAAGTCTTTGGACTCTTTTATTTCCTTCACTTAACCTAGAATTCAGCCTTCTGAAATTGAATATACACTCACCACTAGAAAACACAGCTGGTTGTCATTTGAGTAGCTTGCCATACTGTTAAAATGACTTTACCAGTTAGGATAGGGAGTACACATGGCAAATACATTTACTGTACATCACACTGAGGCTAATACTAATGTAGGTACCTTTTCTAAGGCAGGGCACAGTAAAATGCACATTAATACTAGAAAAGCTAGAATTTGACAACTTCTATTTTGTTTTCAAGTTTTGAACTGATCATTTTCCACATTTTCCACACCTGTTCTTGAAAAGGTCTCGCTAAGAAAACAAGTGATCATATTTGGTTGCAATCCCCCAAGCAAAAGAAGAAGGTGCAGCTATTCTATTTAAAACATGATTTCTCTGGGATAGAAAGTCAAAACCAACCTGCAATGATGGCACTGGTGGTGAAGAACACAAAATTAATTGGCACAACTACTGTTGCATTGTAGAGCTGCATTGCTTGATTCAAGAACCTAGAAGAAGACAGTTATTACATCTCCTAACTATGCTGTTTACTGTGCACTTGCACTAAGCTTAGCAGTGGTGTGATACTTTCATATCAGTACATGTAATAACCCAGTTTAAAAAGATGTCTGCAACACATCTATTTCCTGGTGGTGACCCTGCACAGTGCAGATAAATACTACAAAATAAAAGATGATTAAAAGAAACCCAGTTTAAAATAAATGGGAGTTATTCTTGCCTGTTAGCAGAGGTACACCTAGTAAAAGGTTACATAGAGCAAGATCCTTCTCTGCCTAATGAGGTGTCTAAATGGCCTTAGATAGCAAACTGTGATCCTATTCAAGCTCCTGAAAAAACATTAATTCGAAGGTGGAAGGTTTGTCACCCAGCTCACTGCTTTTTGTGGCCTTGTCTTAAGGTTAAGATGACAGCATATTACAAGAATTAGGTGTACTAATGCTTTTTTCAGGGACTTGAACAAGGGGAAATAAGATCACACTTAGGCACCTAATAAGAGGGATAGGATCTGGATGATAGGACACAATGCTGATCAGTACAAGGAGGATTATGTTTAAGCCATTGTCACCAGCAACAGGCTCCTCCTTCACCTTTTAAAATGTTGATCCAAAGCTCATTTGAAGAAACTAGGCATCTTTCCATTGATGTCTGTCATCTTTGGATCAGGCCTTTACCCCCTGTCTATATTTAAGTAGGTGACAAAACACACAGGAGATTTGAAACTTCCCTCTGCTTAGGCTAAGTGCAAGCAGTCAAAAAGCCCAAGGCAGAATTGATTTAATCTATGCAGCTTGCATAGATTGGACCATCAATGAACAGAACACACATTCACTCATCAGTAGACCAAATCAGGCAGATGCCTGCACTGGTGAAGTGGGGTGCTTGTGCACACCTACCAGCTTTGCTGGGCTGTGAATGCCCCAGCCCCCACTCCCTTGGCAGCCCCACCACTGTCAGCCAAAAGCCGGCAAACAAAGCCAGAATGGGGGGGGGGAAAGCCCCCAAAACTGATAGGTAGGTGGCTAGTGAGAGGGCAGAGCCAGGGCATTTGCCACCCAGAGGAGCCTCAGAGGGTTTCCCCCCTTCTCCTGACAGCTGGGGTGGTGTGGCTGAAGTGCGAGACCATTTCTCCCATCACTGCCCACCCCCAAAGTGGTTGAGAGGCAGAGGGCAGCAAGGGGGCGAGGCTGGAGCTGCCGAATCACACAGCTTGGCAGGGAGCCCCTGCCTCAGGGAGCTACCCCCCACCTGCTGTGCAGACCCCAGCTGGGGGGAGCTGGAGCCAAAGCAGGGGTCAATTTCTCCCCATATTCACCTCCTTCCCACCCCCGTGGCAGGTGAGGGGCTGGCCAGGGGGCAGGGGCATTTGTAGTCTGCCGGAGCTGTGCTGCAGGGGAAAAAGCCTCTGCCTCAGGGGGCTTGCCCCATGTCCCCACCACTGTTCAGAGCCTGGCTGAGAGGGCCGGAGTGGGGGTCCATCCTCTCCAATCCACCACTCCATGGCTGACAGGTGGCTGGCTGTCGAGGGGATAGGCTGAGGTGTTTGCAGCCTGGTAGAGCCCCCTATGGAGGAGAAAGCCCCTGCCTTGCCAGCTTTCCCCCCTAACCACTGTACAGGCCCCGGCTCCGGGAAGCTGGGGCCAGGGCAGAAGTCCATTCCCCCAATCTGCTCCTGTGCCGTGGCTGGTGGGACTGGGGAAGCTGCCTCATCTTTGTGACAACTGGGGCAGGGTTGCCTGGCTCAGCTGGAGCAGACAATCTGGGGTAGATGCTAGCCCACCCAACCTGTGATGGGGAGAAGGGGCTAGCTGGGGTTGAATGCATCCTGGGATACAGGAGGACTAAGACATAGCTTGTGTCAGGAGGAGATCTGGGACAGAAGTTCAATAGACCAGTTTACCAAAATCAGTTAAGTATGATACTACATCCACCCAGTTTTATCTTAAACTAGTTTCAGTCATTTTTAAACTGGTCTATGTGCACTGAATTTCTATTCTGTTACAGATTTAAACCAGTTTCTGATCACTTATATTGGTTTATGTGTAATGTCTGTCCCTAGCTATAGTGTTGACAGTAAAGAGCTTGCTTTCAACAGAAGCTGTACTGGTCCAACTCTTCTCATTTGGACAGAAGCTGGCATGCATTCACATGCACATCCCCCATGAAAAACTCTCTGGATCTAAATTTATTTAATTAAGAGAGTTTGCAGCTGCCACTATTCTGTTTTGGTGGGAATTAATTTGATTTAGTGTTGCTATGGACACACCTCACTTATGAGTAAGTCAGTATAAGGAGTCCTCCTCCTGCTATCTCATACTGCGCAATGTATGACTGACAGTGGAATCCAGTGGACTCTAGGGTTAGCGTGTCTTTGTTTAGTCACCTCTGGCAAATTCATATGGGTCTCATTTGTGAGCCACTTTGTTAGCAAGCAAATCCCATTTCTCAGAGATGCATAGCTTCTTGGAGAAAACTCAGAACAGTTCTTATGTATGCCTCCTGCACCTGCACAGAGCCATCCAGAGCTCACTGCCTTCACTGGCATGCGGGATGATTAGCATGTGCAAACACAGCTGGAAAGTAGTTGGTAGCATGATTAAGCACACAAGAGCCCGTGTGATCAAAAGGCAAAGAAAAACAAACCCAAAAACCAATTCCAGAAGAGAGAAAAGGAGCTCACTCAAATCTTCCAGCATGTTATTGACAACAAATGCATCTAAACCCTCTTTCCTTATATTATTTAAGCCTAGCATTAGCTTTACTCTTCTGTACCCAATGGGCAAGTTTCTAGTTGTGATCCAGCTGAGTAATAGAGCATGAAGGTACTCCATTCCAAGTCCCAGACTTCTAGCACAAGGAATAAAATAAACAGCCCCAGGCTGTTGTCAAAAGGCCCCCAGCCAACCACCAATGCCAGCATGGAAGAAGCACTTTGTGGGGAGGAGGCAGTCATAAACCACAGTACTGTGCAGGTTCTGGGAAGCACTGCTGCTAGTGGGGTGCTGAAACTTAGTGTAGGGTTGCTGAAGGCAAAGATAGGGTGGCACCAGGGACAGCAAACCTGGGATAGCTGTAATCTTTCTAGCACAGAGTGTCATAGCTGGAAAGATGTGATATCATAGACTTTTGCATAGCATGTACCTAGGCTCCCAGATGGACCTGTTCAGCTTTTGCTGAAGTTTGCATTATCCTGTTTTACTGCTGTTGTTATTCAAGCTAGCTAGATTAAAAAGCTGGTATGCAAACATATCTTTTCTTCTGGTATACCCTTCAGCTTCTATAAGGGGCAAAGCCTGGACTAGCTCCAAGGTGGGAAAGCATAAAAGAGTGGCCTAACTTGCTCCTTCTTTGGACAATGAGTTCTGTATTTCATCTCTGAGAAGCAAACCTTAAAAATGCACCTCTAGCTTTTGTTAGAGTGTGCTGGAGTACAGTATGATTATGCACTGTACAGGGACCCATAGGACCAAGACTAAAATATGAGTTCAAGCATCCACCTTCATGATATATGCAAATCCATTGTAAAAGCAAAGCAACTGCTCATGTTTAAAGGGAATGGACATCTGTTGCAACCTGCCATATCAATATCTAGACACAAAATTATGGATCATAGCTCCAAAGACTGGTCTGTATCTCTGTTAATTCAGTGTCACCACACCATCACATGCTTTAAATGCATTGTTGGCAAAGGACAGCAAAAAGAGAAAAAATCAGGAGGCTGCAGAGTGCTTTAGAAAACTATAAAAATAACCGTGCTTAAATGTTTCATTGGTACGATATATGTGAACAGTCAAATTCCAAACTCTGATCTGTTTTAGCCATTAAAATAATTGCCTGGTTATTTTAGCAACTGTTGAACAGTCTCCATGGTGCTTTAAAAATAAAGAAATCCTGCATATCCACAGGATAGTCAGGATTTTGAAGTCATTCAAAACACCTCATCATTTTCTCCCATTTACAACAATCTCAGTCTCAGGGACCCAAATGTAGATGCTGATGCTCAGCAGCAAATCCAAAAAGATGTTGCACAAGCTGTTCTGAGTTAATATGAGCCAATAAAACAAATGGAATTGGAGAAAGATCAAGATAAAATGAAAAACCAGGAGTAACAGCTGGCTCAGAGGGAAGGCAAAGGATAGGAGGGAGATTGGGGCCAGGAAGAAAAGTGGGCACATTTAGTTGTGACCAAGTAGAAATAAAAAAGTCTGGCGAGAGGGGAGAGGGTCAAGCAGTAGCTTGTATTTTACCAAAATTTAGTTCTGCTTTTAAGTGCACAGGAGAGGGTTGCTGAATGTAAACCACCATAGATTGTTGCAGAGGAGTTCACAAATCAGTCATCGAGACACACTGCATAATAATGCCTAGTCTTTTTCTGAACCTCATATGGCAATGATATGCACTGCCATTAGAATGCTGAGCTGGCTATTTTACTGGAAACTATTAATGAAACCAACACTTGGAATTGTGCTGAAGCAGCCTGCCTCTGCAGCACAGGGACTGGCAGAAAGAAAATGGACTCTCCAGGCAGCTGTGAGTTATATTTTACCAAGCAGCCACTACCAGCTATCTCCAAAGGCAGCATAAAACAATCATTTAGCAGGCTGGAGGCCAGCAGCAAAAATCCTGAGGTCTCCTCCTGTTCTGCCGAGCACTGTCCAAAAGTTACCTATTTTCTAAAGAGGCCTAGAAATACCATCCTAGCCTGTATTTGGGCAGAGATTTCTCACTGGAGATAATATGCAGAGGGGGAGAGATGGAAAAGAAACTTTTATTTTCTTTCATCTTAGGATACATAAAGAAATGCTTATCAGTGGGAAAGCAAAGCTGAAAGGTAGATTTGTCCATTTAATTAACTGGAAACCATAAATGGGTCTACAAGCCATATGGAAAAGTAAAAACAATGACGCAGGAAAGCAGCAAGTTTCGCTGGATTTTAAAAAAAGGTCAAATTAAAATGGTATTTTGAAAAATCTTGGATTGAAAAATACATGTAGTAGCATTGCAATAAATCAGTTGTAGATCAGAATACATTTGTATGATGAGTAATACAGCAATCAGCTAAAGGCAAGTTGTGTGTCTGGCAGGAATCTATGAGAGATTTGTTGCATTCACATTAAGAGTCATTAAGCATCAGTAATTAACAAAACTGGCAGATAAATGGGTATGAAGGTTAGTAGGTAACTAAGAACTAACTTACTTGACTTGGAAGACACAAGACATAACCATTATGACAAGCATGATATAAAAAATGGGGTGAGTTAGCTGCATTTTACCCCTTGCTGAGAGCATTATCATGCCTGCCACAGCCTTCACTGAAACAACAGTCACCGATGCTGAGAGAGAGAGAGAAAGAGAAATTAACATGGAAGAAATCTTTAAAAATATGTCAGAGTTTTGGTGATATTGGAAGAGCAAAGCCAAAACGGTCATAGGTGCTTGAGTAGTGGAATTCCACTACTCAAGTCCAACAATGAGATCTCGAAACCTCTGATAAAAGTGGTATCTAAACTCCACAGATGCCTTACAATTTCTAAAGAGGGAATTAAACCTAGGTTTCTAAGTTCTGAGAAGGTCACTCTATTCAGGAAGCCATTATTTAAAAAGTGTACCATTGCTACCACCATGTATTAAAAGAAAAGGGGTAAGTCCCGCAGAGGTTTTTAAGAAACAGTTGTAGGCATCTACTCTCAGGACAGGGTTCTGAGCAGACAATCCCAAATTTATGATGGTACCTTCCTGCAAGCTCAAACCCAGATTATGGAGGGCTTTACATCAGATCCTTGCTGTTAACATTTCCTTATTGGCTCTGGACACTTGCCCACTGAACATGCTGGTGTTAGGCAGCTCCCTGTTCAATGTGTTGGTTATTTAAAACCCCACTTTGAGGTATCTAATTTCCTCCCCCAATGCATTATACATGGAGTCCAGGTGCCTCATGCACTGTGAAGCCAGGCTCTGCAGTGCCTTTGGCAACCAAGCCCTTTATTGGATCCAGTCCATTGATCAGAATGGATTTTAAAGCAAGAATTATTAATCCATTATAGTATTCTTTTTCAAAGAAAATCATAACAAGTTTAAAATACACATCACCACAAAGAAGTCTTATTTAAAGGAAATTGATGGCTTGGGAGAGGGAGAGGAAAGGGAGAAGGGAGAAGAGGGACCGTAGTGTTGTCAATCATCAGTTCATGGAACATAATTAGCTTTTTCATTCATACCAGCCAGGCAAGGGGCTGATGGTTAGACTCAAAGGCAGGAAGCTTTTCTTTTGGAACAGGCTGGTATTAAAGATGCAGAGAAGTGATGGTCAGCTTCATTCTGAACCTGTGTTGAAAACTGCTCCCAATTAACTCAGATGGGTACCTGGTCATTTGGGCTGAGGAGTCAAAGGCAGATGTGGTGGCACTCCCTTGTGTGCCACTGGCTACAAAATAGGTGTACATTAACTGTGATAGCCCAGTGGGCCATCCAGGCATGGGCAGACTTTGATTTTCTTCAGGCTCTTAGTCTGCCGCAGTCCCAGCTGCTGAAGTTAAAGCAGGGAGATTAGAATGATGAGAAGTGAAATGTAACAAATTCAAAACAAATGGCATGGCAGGATGAGAAGAGAAAGCTCACATGTGATGGTAACAGAAAATAATTAATTGTAGGGAACAGAGTCCCACCACTGAGATCCAATTCCAACTTCTCCAAAGTTCAGAAGCATCCAATTTCAGCATTCCAATTTGTGCTATTACAGCTGCAAAATTCAAATCAGCACACCAATCTGAACTGCCCTAGAGCTCAGGGCAGGAGATAAGGGGAGAGGGGGCACTTTAGATCTGGGGTTACAATTCTAAGCATTTTGCTTACAACTGCTATAAAAATCCACAAGATTTAATTAGCCTTGTGGTGGCCCCCTGCACATGCAAACTTCACTATCAGAACCAAGTTCTATGAGAGACTGCTCACCCTGTAGTATCTGAACTCAACGGGATTATTCCAGAAAAAAGCAATATTTGAGGTGATCAAAAAGTATCATATTCTGGCCTTTAAAAGGTGCCACACATACTAGGAAGATGATGATTTAAAAAAAAAAAAATCAGTAACATCAGTCTGTTAGAGAGCAGCATGTAAAAACTGAGACTTAACTGGGAAATAAGACTTTAAAGTAACAATTGGAAGTGCTGACCTTCCAATTGATGGTTAAATTGCTGAAAGGTGAAGATATTTGTTATGATAGTATTATCAGAAATGGTAGGGCAGTTTCCATTCTGTTTCTATACAGCCTTAGGAATTTCAGTTTTAGCTTCAGCATTTCAATTGCTAAATTGAAATAGTTTATCTCATTAGAGTAGCCACAAAGCAGAGTGAAATGGTTTTGCTATCTCTGATAACAGGTCCCCATGTAGCTAGTGTTATCAATGATGTCACTGTCCAGCTGTAACCAGCAGGAAGCTCTGAAATCCCAGTTTAATCTGAAACCTTTTCCAAGCATACAGTAACTCCCAGTGTATACATGAGGTAAGGCGATTCTCACCAAATCAACTTCCAGAGCTGCACCGAGCAAAATGTTTTCAGATTTTTTGTAAATATCACCTCAGTGTTTCTTTCCCAATGAACATAAATCTTACTCCATATCTCCCTCTATCCTATTAAACACATGCTTTTCTCCTCCTTAAATAAGTCCCTCTAAATGTTATTTATATATAAAACCTTTTCCCTGGGGATATGCTTTTCCAGGCATTAGGGGAAGGATTCTCCTTGCTAAAGACTGAAAATTGAAGATCCCTTTGGCTGCTTCTATAAAAACCTGCAAAAGAGGCCAACCTTGACCATCATCCTTTCAGCCAAGACTCTTTGAAGTCTGTTAACTTATCCATCAACCAAAAGGATGCTAGTGAACCTTCTGAGGCAATTTGTCATCTCTTGTGGCCCCAGAGCAGTGCTCCCAGGCTCTGCTAGCCAGAGAGGCAAATGAACAGGTTGAAGAATCCACTCTAAGTTTTCAGTGGGGAATTGCAAATGACTACCATTTTAGCTGACTAAAACTATAATTTCCAGCTTGAGGTAAAATTCTATACTTCAAAATTTCCCATGACTGAGAAATTCTGAAATCACTTTATTGTGTGAATACTGATGCATGATAATTCTGAAAGTAAATGCATTTTCCAGGACCCTGGCAGCTACTGACTGAAAGGGGCATTTTTGTCATTGTCTGTAGTTGCAGTAGGCTCCCAGGGTTTCCAATAGCCCCACCATGCAGAATATCCCAGGACCAGGGATATCAGGACTTCCTGATTTCCTGGCTAGTGAGCTATAGGATTCATGTAGTCCTAGCCAGCAGACCCAGAGTCTGGAAGCTCTGTAGTTTCCAGTCTGTTGCAGTCCGGATGATGGGTCTTCCCCAGGACCACAAACCCCAGAAGTTCAGCAGAGGACTTCAAGCCTCCCAGACCTATGACCCATGGCAGAAGCCTTGAAAACCCTTGTCTCTCTGCAGCAAAGCTTGGAGCTACAAGAAGGTCCTCAAGTCTTCCAGGCTTGTATCACTATGCTGGCAAACCTAGCAGACCTCAATGTAAGGCTTCAGGAACCAAGTTAGACACAGATTCCTGGGCCTACAGCAGGGGCTCTGAAAATCCAAGCACAACAGGGATGTCTTAGAGCTCCAGACTGTGGAAGCCTTCTTTCAGCCCATAGCAGGGCTGTTAAAGAATTGAAGAACTGGGAGGGCCAGGCCCCCATTAGTCTGCTGGGACATCAGTCAGGATCCTGATGGCAGGCTGCATGTGAATCAGCAAAAGTTCTCTAAAACTGAAGGATCCTGCAAGATGTTTGGAGCTTTTGACATTGGCATTTTCTGCTAAAGTTTTCTTTCTTCAGAAGTGTCCTGACTATACTAGGTAGGTCTCATATAATGTATCTAGAGCTCAAACTTGCACCTACAGAAGTCTATGAGAACGCTGTCACTGGCTCTACTGGGGCTGAATCAGATACTTAAATGTCCCCCAGAATATTTCATATCCTTTGGAAGGTGACATACCCCTCACATACACCCACCCAGAGGAGTTTTAAGTGTCTTTATATCATATTGCTCAAAAACTAATCAGATTTGCCTTTTATAAAAACTTACGGAAAAAAATCTCTTCCAAACTCTTTATTGCTTCTGGCCCTGGCATTCATTGATGACAATGGCAAACTCTAGGCACGTTTCAGTGTCCCACTTAGATCTTATTTCATATCTGAAAAGGCAGCAACATAAACTATATTGTGTTTGTTAGAACTTTGGTTTTGGGGAAAAATGTGTATGTAGGTGGGTGTAACTGGATACAGAGAGGAAGCCCCAAGCAATCGAACTGCAGAGCTGCATTCAGCTACACAGAGTTTAAGAGGATTTTTCTGGTTTTGTATTAAAATTACTGATTTCCTCAGTTATCCCCAATCACCAAAAGTCCTCTTAGACATATGGAGTTTCACATAGAATCTGTATTTCACTCTTTCAGGGATCTAATGATAAAGGGTTTCTTTAAATGGCAGAGATAAAAAGTCCTTGCACAATATCTACACACAATCCTCAGGTTCAGAGAAGCAAACCTAGTCTGTGAAAATAATGAATCCCAACTATAAACATAAGAAGTATGTTTATAAGGAGACTGCACTGAAATCAAGTAAAATGCCTAAGGAGTCTCCTGCTAATTGCCACTTTAAAAACAGTTCTAATAATAATCCAACAAAGGGGACCAAGTGACAAGGAGTGATCAAGCGAGAGACAGGAATATTAAAGAGAATAATATGTTCTTACCAAGTAGCGCTACCATCATTAACAAAACCACAATGTGCTTCACATCTTTTCTTTTATAAAAATACAGGAGAATGCAGAATGTTATTATTTCCAAGATCTGGAAATAAAAGGGAAGAAAGGTTGAGCTGTTAAACCACATAATAAATGCTTCATTCAAACTCTTTAAGATGTCACATTTATCTACTCTGTTCAAACAGTTCAAAGGCAGATTGCTTTATTAAGAATCTCTGACTAAAAAACAACCTTATCTCCAGTCAACTAAGTTATCAAATAATTGTTCTCATAAATCTTTCCTGCTCTTAAGGAAGATAACTTTAACCATTTCCCATCTCGTTAAGTACCAATTTGTGTTGGCAGCATTGAGAAGATTAAAACAAAGACTGCTTTTGCATGGCAGTGAATGTACCAGGGTTGCTAGAAATAATAAATATAGGGACCCATCATATGTAATCCCCAGGTTCCTTTATGCTACAGAAGAACATTATGCTATGCCAGTCAGATTTTCCAACAGTGCCTATCACTCTAGTATCCAACTGCATTATTTCCTTCAACTTTGCCCTTTTCTTCTTCCTTATTCAACAGGACTTTAGTGATCTTCCTCCCTGAACCTCCTGCCACTTACATTAAGAGGGAAAGTATTTATTCTGTGCAATGATCTTCAAATCACTTGCTAGCCACCTACCTGTTAGAAGGTTCCATGACAGGAAGGACACTGGCAAAGCTCAATGATGCACTATCAGAGACAGCCTTGCAGGGTCTTGATGCTGCTGCATCTTTACACTGTATACAATCCACACTTGCTCCCCTGAATATCATCCCCATCTTCCAGACTGACAGTTAAATTCACTAGCTTTGCTATTAATGTGAATCTCTTAGAGATTCCCATACTAACTCTTGCTCTCTTGCCAGTACAGAGATGTTTCTATATTATCAACTGCACAAAACAGCCTAGCTATTATCAGCTACAGGGTTATCCGTCCAGTGCCTTTGGGAGCAAAAAATGAGTATGGAGTCCAGTAGAAAAAATGATTCAAGAATAAAATGTGTTTTTTTGTGGTGTAGCATAAACAGGTGACTCCCTGTCAACATAAAACTTCACTCAGAAAGAATGGGCAGTGAATGTAATGGCTCCTGGGAATAACAGAATCTGGCAGGTAACCAGCAGCCCATCTACAAACAAGCATGTACTGTCATTTTCTCCCAGGGCAAGATTCAAAGGGTGAAAAATGCAGCAAGCATAGGCCCTACCTTATATTAGGACAGTCTGTGTAGCATCCCAGACATTCAAAGCTGGCCTAAAGCATGTTTAACCAGCCAAAGGAGCATGACCCTAAGGGGAATATTCAACTGATACAGTAATCGCTGTAATGCTCCTACTCCATTCCCTTCCCTGCTACAGGTGCAGGGGCCATGTTCAGGGTCCATTTATTGCCAGCCCCTGGAATAACTACTTGGGCCTATTCATTTTCTTTTGTGATAGCTTTTATTGAAACAAGCGTATATTTGGAGAGAGGCTAGATGAGCTTTTAGGCACAATGTGTCCTTATTCAGGTTGAGGATATCAGTAGCAAGCATACATGAAAGCAGCCCTCAGGTGCCTGGTAAGGGAAGCACCAAGCTGACTGGAGCCACACTGTGTTTCCTGAGCGATTCCCAGCTTCAGTCTCAAAAAGGAGCAGCCCATTGCTCACTATCTATTTCAGTGGTATAAGGTAAACAGCATAGCTGCCTTTTTTTCTTAAGAACATCAGCATATGAGATACGGGGAACGTTATAGGCCCCTCAGGCCCGATCCTGCAGGAACTCCCATGTAGATCGGTGACGTTTCTGCATATTGAGTAACTATGGAATTTGGGGCTTAAAACAAGGGTGCAACCACTAAGGAAGGCTGGTGATCAAAGTGATACCTTCTTCCCCCAGACTTTTTTCCTTCCACTCATGGCTTCATAGTGCTATTATTGAGCACCCTGATCTGACAGCATTTTGGTTACAGTATGTGCTGCCAACTGCTCTCGTTCCATGGGGCAGCTATGAAGACCACCAGATGCTAAAGGCCAGGTAGCTGAGCAGAGCAGAAACTGCACTCAAAAAGGAAGAGAGCCCCACACTGCCGGCCCAATCCAAAGTCCTACAAGTGGAAGTCCTTCTCCTACCTATCACAAAAAGGCTCAGACTGAGGCGAGGGTACTTCAAGAGCATCATTCCCTCACATGGTATCCCTAATGTACAGAACACAGCAGCTGCTGGAGCTGGACAATCCTGTGGGAAGCCTGGCAGGCCATGTAGGATGGGGTGTCTTAGAAAAATGGTACTGGAGATTCTAGTAGCAGAAGAATGATACTCAACCACCTCTATGGGACCCAGAGTTCATGAATGGATAGCAATTTAGGGCAGGGAGGGAGGAAGGCACAGAGATGGTAGTCTATCACTTTGGTATCTGAGTTCTGCAGTGATTATTCTCAATATTTTTCCATGAAAGTGATCATTAGATCAACCTTTAGTTTTCTTCTCCTGCTTTCCACTCACATTTATTTTCGTCTTCAAACTGTGGTTTCACCTCTGGCCCAAACAGACTCATAGAGGCAATGTTGGAATCCAAAAGGATTCTTGTTGGTTGCACTAATGAAACATCTACACACAGACTGACAATTATGTGGTTGCGGTTACAGTTTTAAAGCATTCACTTTTGTTAAAAAGAGAGACTGTACCAGTAATCTGTAAAACTAATTTACCTAAATCCTGTTCAACATTAACTAAAAAAAAAATTACACAATTAGAAAATATTAAAAAACCACAATTTTCTTAAATAATTTTTTTCTACAAGACTCCATACTCATTTTTTGCTCCCAAAAGCACTGGACAGATAACTTAGTCTAACATAATTATTTATACTGCAAATGTGCCAGGTTTTTTCCTTCCACGCTAAAAATATCAAAATCTATTTTGTATTTTTCATATTCTCATTTGAATATGCGTCTTATATAAAGACACTTCATTGTAGGAAGGGAATTTCAGGTACTGACTCTTTTTTCATATCATCTGAGCACCATTACAGGATGCCATCCTCAACTGAAAGGGCAGCACTAGCTTTCATCCTGTCATCAAAGCTCATCAACACAACAGTCCTTGGGCATGACCTCTTGTACACAGACACTGAAGTGCTACCACTGTTTCACAGGAAGTACCACCCTATATGTACTAGTAAATCATACTCACCTTTCAATTCACAGAGATAAACCTACGCCAAGGAAGTTCAAGGTTTGGCTATTACTGAGGGGCATTCCAACAACTATCTGCTGGTGATCTAACACCTGGAAGCTGAGCAAGGGAGCTCTCTTTTAATTTAATTTAATTTAATTTTATTTTATGGGGGGGGGTCTCCCTGCCACCACTAAAGGATATTACATAAACCTGTTACAGCCTCTTTCTTTTTAAGAGCAACCAGTGTCATATTAAAGAAATGTGAATCCACCCTGTGTATTCAGGAGTCTTGCATTCAGTCATGCTGACAGGTGCTTGACATTGTATTGAAGCGCAGAAGTATCCATGCTAGGAGAAGGATCTTGTATTATGCTAAAACCTTAGAAAGACCCTGTAATCCCTCTTATAACGCAGGAGGAGTTAGGAGCTATGACAGCTGAGGTCCTGCAGGGAAATTCCTAGGAACAGCCAAACTTGACAAAAAAGCTTAAGCAGATGTTTGTTTTGTTGCTGTTATTTAAGTTAATGTTAAACATAAACATCAGCAATGTGGTATATTTGGAGCATATCCATGTGCAGATTCTCTGTTTAGAAGCCATGGAAGAACTCTACCTGCTGAAAATAATTATGAGAACTAATCTACACAAAAGTCTATTCACAGACATCAGGCCATCATCATTATTATTGTCATTATTTTGATGACCATGTTTTCCATTACACCAACAGCTCTCTCTCTCAGAAGGTATTAACTAGAATACCACAATTCCCAAGATTACTTTTCTGGGCAATGTAGGGACCATCAATCAGAAGGATGCTCATTCCTTTAGGCATTGTGCAGGAAAAGCTGAAAAGCTTTGAAGCTGCTTTCATAGGTGTTAAATATTAACTACTCAAATAAATGTTCACTAGATTTCTGTTATAGTTAAGAAAACCTAAGAGCTTCATCTATAAATGATGGCTTATGCAGGTCACATAAGCGAAAAGCAAAAAAGCAAACAAGGATTTTAGTTTTAGTTTAAGCATGGTAACTTTACTGCAAAATCTCAAATCATGACTCTCAGAACTCAGTCCCAAAAGTTGTTTCATGGGGAAAGGTCACTCTGCCTTCGTAGAACTCAAAAACAGTGGGTGTCACATGGAGACAATTTTCTTCTCACAAGGAACAACTTCCTGTTGTATTTTTCAGTAGACTACACTCTGTAGCTACCTTTAAAAAGATCTGCCTATTAAAAACTCTTGTACCATCTTGCCTCTAAATACCTTTACCCTAGAAATGCTACAACTATATTGTTTATATAAAACACCACCAAATGCTTGTTATGGTAGGCATTTACAAATAGATAAAGGGGCAAAGCTTCCTGTTCCAAGAAGAATACTTATATTCGGATTTGTATTAGCACCCATCATTGTGCCACCTGGGTACTTCCAAGCTTGATTAGAATGGCTAGCTTATCCTTTAGTAAAAACCTGAGTCTTCTCCTTTCCTTAGCTATAGGAAGCTCTAAACAGATAAAAGCCAATTCTGAAAGGTAACAAGTCTACTAGCTCAATGAGTGGCGATAGAATCAAAGGACAGATGTTGGATATTTGGTTGTTCTCTTTCCTGCTATTTTGTCAATACTGTGCTGTAGGTCTAGATATGGATATTTGGAAGAGCAAGGGAGAAGACAAGACTGGTGGGCTCATTGAATTAATGGAGTCATGAACAATAAGGGTGGGGAGGTAGCTTCTGGACTTGAGTGCCATGTGAATTTGAAAGATGACAAACTCAAGAGTGGGAGCAAGAAATAAAAGGTACAGCTAGCTCATCGTGGTGATGGCACAGAATGACTAAGGGAAAGGGGTACATGGCAAGACATAGTTTTAGCTGCCAGCTGACAAACCTTCCCACCAACATCTCTGAAGATATCCAGATACAAGTGGGTGATTACTCAACACATAAGCTGCATTAGATAAACTGTTAGCTAATCAATGTGGTAGGGTTATTTATTTATTATTTATTTATTTATTTTAAATAAGGCACAGGGGTTCCCTACCATCCTCTTATAATTTCTTCCAGGCACCCACCCTGAAAGGCATTGAAGAATGCACTTAAGTGCTTTGCTGGATCAAGGCCTAGATCTCATGAAGCCAAGGGCGGCCCCTTTCCAAAGAGCCTATTGATTCTGAGAAATGTGTTCATTCATTAACACTGAACTATCACTTGACATTTTGATAAAGTGAGTCACTCTCTAAAACTTGTGGTCACACCAGGATTGGAATAGGGATTTCAAATATCCCTAAAAAGCTGTTTTAAGAGTTTGGGGAAGCTATTTAAAAGGTATTCCTTAAAACATCAGGTTTTGAAAACTATTAAAGGGCCCAATTTTAATGCTATAAACAGGATACTTAATCCTTAACACTCTCATCCCCTTGTATAACTGAGTCTCCACAAGGGGTCTCAGAAATAATTCTACTACATGATTAAAAACACACATTTTGATATATGGAAAAAGACTCCTAGTCTCTTCTGCTGTTCTTTATCACCATCTTTCAAGGGTGCTGAAAATACACATTTGATAGCTTGTTAAAAAAGGAACTGCTATTTAGTGTTGTCTTGTACTTAATAATTAATCAATAGTCCCATCTACAGAAATCCCATCTTGTATTTTGTAAGCTAGCAAACTGGCTGGGAATAGGTGAGGCCATGGGGTAAGGCTGGGGGGCTAGTTAGGCTCTAAATGTTTTAAACTAGGCATCCTGAAGTCTCCTCCTATTGAAATCGGAGCATTGTGAAATACAAATATCAATAATAACCATAGTAAATCATTTTCCAGGGAAAAAAGTCTAGGTTTCTGGAACTTACATATTACAGTCTACTTCCAGTGGAAGCAGCTATTTTTCTGCATTCTGGAGAGAGACGCAGACAGTCCTCCTACTCACTCTGCTCTTGTTCCTGAAGCTAATTAGAATGCATCAAAGAACTTGGGTAGATTCTGAAGCTTTGTACACTCCAGCTCTAATCAAGGGGGGATTTTGGTATTTGAATTCAAATTCAAATTTTGATTAACAATTCATGGCAGTAGAGCTGTCAGGCTCTGTTGAACCCAAGAGACAGAAGGGAAAAACTTTCAAGGAGCTGATCTGCAGCATATGTCTATGACCAGTACATTCAAAATAATTTGTTGCAAGGGTAGCAGTTTGACACTGAGACTTACTTTGCAAAAGAAAAAAAAGTCAAGATATTTTGAGAGAATTACAAAAAAACTCACCACACAGATCAAGAACTGCCAGCTAACTAAGTAGTTCTGTATTTTTCTTGCTGTGAGCTCCTGGGTTATATTTGGAGCAAAGGTTACCAACAAATATGTTCCTACAATTGTCAGAGTTCCACCTTTAAAAAAAACAACACGTTACATGGACAATGCACATAACCATTGTCTAACTTACCCTTTAGGTCTATTTAAAAAGAATTCCTAGCATAAAATGAAGTCCACTGAATCACCTCTATCATGAGGTAACTGGATGGCCCATATTTGGAGCCCTAACTAATGCAATTCTAAAATAAACTCCAGGCAAATTCCAAGGAATCCCTTCAGAATGCAGACAAAACTGTCTGCACAGTTTTACACTGTGCTGAATTAAGTCCCTAACTCTACATGACATCTTTAAGTGGGCTTAACTTTAAGCAAAAGCAAAACAAAGGAGAATCATGTCCCATGTTTCTGACAGTTACAGCTGGTTCCCACAAGTCATCAATGACTAAAATAATAGCCTGTTTATTGAGACAAAGGACAAGATTTTCAGCTGGTGTCAATCAGTGCAATTCCTCTGATGTCACTAAGGCAGTAAGTGCAACAGATACATTCCAACTCCAAGACCAGCCCTGTAGCCACTCTCTGTGATACTAACAGACGAACAAAGTGTTTTATAACAGGTTGCTTTGCAAGAAGATAGTCAGTCATTTGGTTGTAGGGGCCCCTTACAAGGTCAAACTTGCATTATTGTGCTTTTAATAAAAGCCTGGAACTTCTGCCCTGTGGAAAGCCAGCTGACAAACACAGATGTGCACAGAGGTATGGAGATGCAAGGCGGCTGGTCCTGAGCTCATCAACTGTACTGGATTAGGTATGATATTAGCTAATCAATTTTTTTGAAGTAATCTTTAAAAATTCTTGGCAAATCAATAAATCAATAGGGAACATGAGGTTCAAGAACACAAAACAAAGCACATCAGGAGGACATTGTTGGCACTGCTATAGCACACAGCTTCTCTGGAAAAGCAGAACTGTTCTATATTTATGTGCTTGCAAAAACATCACCATATTTCCCATTATACAGCTCATTCCTATGGAATGTAGCAACATTGTTAAATCCTCTTTGCAAAGTCAGACTCACAGAAATAAAATAAATCAGTTTTAGGCGTTAGTTAAAGCAATGTGTGATGCATAAGATGGAGGGGAGAGGGGAGACGTGACTGGTTGAGGGGTGAATTCTCAGTGTATCAGCTGAGTTGGCAGACTTGGATACAAAACATAAATAAATATTATAAGATTGTTGGAATGGGACCAAGCATCATTCTCCAAAATGTTCACAAGAACAGCTGTGGCACTCTTATCACATGACAGAATAAATCCTGATCAGCTTAGCCATGTGGTCCCCCACAAAAAAATAGACGGCACAATGGCCCTGTTTGTAGCCTGCCCACAAGAGCATGGTTTAAAAGACAAAACCTGAACCTGCATGTCTTTTTCTGTTAAAATGCTTGAGCAAGATCATTGTGATATACAACAATGTAGCCAGAAAGCCTACTTGCTTTTACAGCAAAGATCATGTTTCCTGATAAAGCATTTGACAACATGATCATCTGCTCTTTGAAGTGACTAAATTTGTACCAAAAGAGTAGGCACTGTCATTTTCAATTGAACTTGTTTTATGTAATATCTCTGCAGTGAAAATCTTGTAATTTAAATGAATAGTTCATTAGATCACCTTGTTTTTTCTCCTGAAATTTCCTTGAGTTCACAAATGTAGTACTAATTATCCCTGAGTTAAAAATAGGCAATAAAAATAAATTTAAGATAATCCATATATATATATATGTTAAGTTATAGTTGTAAGTGCAAAAGATTTTACATCACTCTCATATTCAGATGTAAATACAATTGTCTTTCTTGTCATTTATGCCCAATTTTGAAAGTACTGTATACGTCTTGAAACGTTTGGACGGGGGAAGTGGGAGTGCTGAAGGAGAGGAATTGGAGGGTTACAGCTTGCTAAGCATATGGTACCACACATGCTTATGTTAGCAACTGCTTACTTACCCAATATATCAGCAGCCCTCACGGTTTCTTTTAGGAACAAGACTGAAATAAATGCACTACCTGAAAAAGAAAAAGCATGTCTCACATATGTCATAAATTATATAATGCTTTATAAGTACTGGATCTGATCTTGGTAAGGAATAAAAAAATCTATCAAGGTCGCTGTTCTGCCTTACAGTTCACTGAGGTGTCCTGATAGTATGATCAAGGAACTGGGAGCAGGGCCATCTGAATCAAAGCCGTTACAGTGGTATAAGTTATATATTCAGATTAAACCTCCACTGACTTTGGAGAAGTCTCCCTTTTTTACTGGTATAACAGAGCAGAATTCTTTTCCTACAATACCACCTGCCCACTCCTGGTGTAAGGGCTGCTCTGTCCTCATTTTGTGTGCTGCTTTAATGAGGACCGGGGTGGGCAATTATTTGGGCCCAATGGCCACATAGGGAGTTTTGATGAGCTGTTGTGAGTTTGGTCAACACCATCCCATCCTCCCCTCCTCCCCACACACACCAACTCACCAAATTCACTATGGGTCTCTGGGTGGGCAGGGAACAGTATTCAGGCGTGGGATGGGTGGGCGAGACTGGGATCATGGGGCCAGGTCATGGGGCAATGACAGCTTGGGACCAGGGTGATGGGAGTGTATGGAGGGTGTGTTTGGAGGGGGACTGCCTGGGTACTGGGTCCTGGGAGTCAGCTGGGGGTGAGGAAGAGGGAGAGGTGGGGTGGGGGGGGTCCATTGGAGGACACATTGAGGATTTGGGCCTAGAGAAGCAGGAGAGAAAGAGAGTCTGGAATGTTGTGACTGAAGGAAAGGATGTGTGTGCGTGTGAGAGAGACAGCACAAGAGGGACAACGAGACTTTCAGAGAAGAGTCTTAATTGTTAGGCTCACTTTGATAGCCTCTAAGAAAGAGAGATATCTGGATGGCCTTGTTCCTAAAGCCAAGGATGCTGTTTCAGTCTTCTCCTGCCTATGCTAGAAACACCTGGTGTGATTCCTGAAAAAAGTAATTTAACTTTTCTTCTGCTTACTCTCTCTCCGTAACTCCATGTGTACCAAGCCACCTGATCTGTTCTGAGCTTTGTAAACCATTTCACATCAGTGGATACACAGAATGAACTACAGATAGTGTTTGGCAGGACTTTCATACTTGCCTAATCAGGAGAAAATCTCCCAAAATGAATGGACAGATGAACAAACAGCATTAAGTTAAAGGCAAAAGAGGGGCTAGCACATTTCCTACTCTACAGTAATAACTGTCTCACGTGTAGCTAAATCCTGGTAATTTAACTCTGTTTTATCCAGGAATAAGCTTCCCCAGTTTAGCTTACACTTACCAAATGTCAAAACACACACAGAAAAGAGTTACCAGGAGAAGCTTGTATACAGTTAGTCGACTTTCTGGTATAGTTTATCTGTCTGTCCACACCCTCAGAAATATATTGTATTTCTTTTCTAAGTAGCTTAGATATATATGATATAAAGAATTATAGAGAACTCTACCTAAATTACTATTACCAATAAAGTGGAACTATTTGTGAGAGTGCATGTCATAGC
Organism: Caiman crocodilus; assembly: GCA_030014935.1. Classification (NCBI taxonomy): domain Eukaryota; kingdom Metazoa; phylum Chordata; order Crocodylia; family Alligatoridae; genus Caiman; species Caiman crocodilus. The sequence goes on along the minus strand of JAGPOW010000261.1, from coordinate 36,986,778 downwards.
TTTAACTACATAGGTGATAAAGTTTTCTTTGTCCAACATTAAGATGAGTGCTTTGTTGAGTAAAAGACATTGGTATCTAAGCAACACCTTGCAAAAACAGAGCCATTTAACTAAAAAAAAATAAGGAGAAGGGAATAAAAGGAAACTGAGTTAGAGTAGAAACTAAATTACTGCTCTATTTTTCTGCAATCACAGCTCTTACAAATTCTGTATCAGGCCAGCTATCTAGACAGTTGCTATAACAACAAAGAACCAAAGCTTAATGAAATGATGCCTCAGTAATAGGACATTTTTTTAGCCTATGCTCTTGTCATAAAGGTTGATGAATATATTACACTAGAGAAGGAAAGATACAAGACTTGGCCCTGGAAGATGCTGAGTACCACCTGCAAAAGTCCAGTGCTGCCAGCTCTCATAATGCTATTGTGAATCTTACAATATTGGTGTCTTGGTTAAAGCCATAGTTACAGGAGTCAAGGGACTGTGAAAATCTCAGCTTCAATAGAGACAGGGGAAAAGGTTGAAAACATGGTCCATGTCAACCCTACATCTCCAAAACTACACTAGATTAGACCAGCAGAAACAGATATAATTGTTTTTGTAAACTGGGTTATTGCACACACCAGGGGCTCCTTACATTCTTCCATTGCAGCGTTTAATGTTGCAAAAGCACCCCACAAGCTACCTGTACGTGACCATCTTTCCTCTTCTATGTCAGGGACTTTCTGTACAGAATTCCACTCCAATAGCAGAGATTCTGTGCCAGGGTTCCACATTTTTGCCCACTTACAAAAGCTTTATGTGTATCCCTTTTCTAGTTCTCTCCATGACAGGGATTAAGTGTGCACCCCATTCTTCTATGCCCTTTATAGTAGGTCCCTTCAAGCTCTCCTCCATTCCCAGGACTGTGTGTGTACCCCATTATACATGACTCTTTTCTCCTATTTGTGGGGCTTTGAGTGCTTCATTCTTCACACACCAGATCCCCCAAGTTTCCCTTCCTCCCCTCTGCAATAGAGCACATGGTCAACATCCTCCATACTTACATTCCCTCCCCCTTCTCCACCATTATTCTTGGTCAGGGAGATAAGGCATTTAGGGTGCATCTACACATTGCCCTATGGTGACATTGTTACTGTGCCATGATTTAGTACTTCCTCTTAGGAGTGCTAAAACATGACACTGTAACCACCTGTACTGTTTTGTATGTGAGGTGCACAATTATTTTTAGCAGCTACTTAGTCATCACAGTGCATTATAACAGGGAGTGCACCCCTATGGTGAAGTGGCTGCTGGTCACATGCAGACACCCATGGATGCTTCATCTCCGTAATGCTTCACTATGGTGACATAGTATCACATATAGACATGCCCTTAAAGCATCAACACATTAAACTCAACTGAGCAATAATGAACAAAGCTAAGCTAAGGCTACTGTTAGTCAGAAATACATTAATTGGAGCCATCACTGCATTGTTTGATCTACTAAGCTGTAGAAGTCCTTGAAGAGGACTTCAAGGACTTGAAGTGGACTTGTTGAGTTGAGAGTCAGACCTGTAAAGCCCAGCTACCATCTGGAAGCATCTTCCTGCTCTAAATATTGTGATTTTCTAATCATTAAGTTGGAGCATACCACACAAACAGGGGTGTAATTAGGTTTGGGCCCTTAGTTTGAATGCTTTTTGGGCCACAGGCCAGGTCTTTAGCTGCCTAAAGACAAATTTTCAAAAGTGCCAAAGGATCTGAAGTCCCACTGAAAGCTAATGGGACTTTGCTAGCTAAGCCTGGACTTCAGCACCTCTAAAACTTTTGCCATAATATTTAGCACTTGATAGATTTAGGCTCAGATAAAGCAATATCTCAATGATTTGGTTAAAAAAAACACCAATATCTGATGGAATCTTAGACCTACTCTGAAACAGATGTTAATAGCAGCTACCTACACAAACCAAGGAGAAAATGGAAGCTCAAGTCCATTTTGGCATGCATATATGTGGCACCCCCAGCTGGCACTGTGAATATGTTCCCACTCTGTGGTCTATGCCCCCAACTCACCTGTCACAACTTAATGGAACTGTAAAAGGTGGGGTTCAGTGGTGTTCCTTCCCCCTGACCTGAAGATGGGATAGTCATGGGCTCGCTATGGTTGGTCTCGGGGCTCGACCTCCCGTACACCCTATCCACTCACCAGCCACATGGATCCCTGTGTTGCTGCACCAACTCTGGGCTACGACTCATGCATTGCCCTGAGGGGCTTCCACCTCCCCAGCTGTGGATGGGGCACAGGCTTAGGAGTTCAGCCTGCCCAATCCCTATGCCAAACCAGAGGCCTGAGATGCAGGACTTAGGGCTGGGGTAGATAAGGCCAGTCATTTCTCTTAAGGAGAATCACTGACCTCGAGCCTCTGTTGCTCTGGAGGCAAAGTTTGTGAAGTCCCAGCCAAGTACCAGCTCCTGCCCTCACCCCTCTGCCATGGGGCAGGGTTGTAGGGCTTGTTCATGCTGGCACGCCAGGTCTTGGTGTGCCCAGTGTCTAACCAGCTGGCTTCCCACCCCTGACCTAGCTTCTGTTGGGGTTTCTGAATCTCCCACAGCGGCGGCTCCAGCTGATGTCATCAGCTGGCCACCACCCAGCTTGATTGACAGCCGCTTGAAAAGCCGGCAGAATGCCAGCTCACACGGCTTTTTCTTCACCCCAGCCTGCCTTGAAGGTAAGTTTTCTGTGGTGTTGGCATCCCCACTCCCTTCTTCAGGAGCATCAGGATCTGTCCCTGGTGCCTCCAACTCCCGCAGGTGTTCCCCACTGCCACAGTGCAAAACCCAGAACTCATTTTCTAAAACATTATTATTATTGCACTGAAAGGCTTAGGACTTGTTCCAATATCAGTATTATGCTAAGTGAAACTATTTGCTGCAAAAACAAAAATGGCTTAATTCAGGAGCTTGTTTTCTTGAAAACATCTTGTCTTCCAATGCATCAGTGTAATATAGGCTGTTTTGTATTCATCGTCAGTGTATTACTGCAGCATACAAATTTCAGTCCACTGAAATAAATACTTGAAATACTTCTTTTTCTGAACGCTACACAGTGAAGAAAAGAGAGGTGATATATAAATTAGCTAGGGCAGATGCTAAATTTTCTAGTATTACCATTGTCTGGTTCTGTGCATCTCTTTTCTCAGATATAGCAGGATATCTTTTTATATGTATAATCATATATTTTTACAAAAAAAGTTGCAGCATTTTTTGCATTATATATATATACCAAATATAGTATTCTGGGCACTAAGAGGAAGGGGTCAAGGCTGGCTCTGGCCCTCCTGGGTACTAGGTTTGTACTGTAGGACCTCCAGGCCTGGTGGCAGTTCCCTACAGAGGGAACACCGGCTTGGATTTTTTTTAAGGGTCAAAATAAAAGGTGCCCATTAGCATTTTTGGAGCTTTTTCTGCACTTGGAGAAGTCAGCCTAGTATTGCAGTGCCTCCAGGCCCTGTGCTTGTTCCTGCAAATGCCTGTTTTTTGGTTTGTTTTTTTTTAAGGGAAGGGCCTCACAAAAGAAAAAAAATAATGGCTTTCCTCAGTATGTTTGCCCAATATGGGCCATGTGTTATATAGTTATGCTCAGTGTTGGCTACATTTAATCAATTTCATAGTTGGTTTCCATAACCGAGCACATGCTGCTTTTGGCACTAGTTTAATGACAGACAATGTATTTAATAAAGTGTCCTTGTATGCAAATGCAAGACAAACCTCATCTTATATTTGAGTAAACACAGTAATTTCAAGCACGGCAGCAGAACCAAATATCTTCAGTGAATGTATTAGTTCTGTTTGTTTTTTTTAAATAAACAAGACCTGAATCCAAATCATCTGGCATGGAGCTTAGATACAGTCTCTCTTCTGGGTGACTGTGGCTGTGTCTATACATGCACTTTACTATAGACCAGTAGGCTAATTAACTGCAGAGTAAAGTGTTACCATCTACATGTGTGACAGTATTAGGCCACAGTAAATTAACACCACTGCAAGATATTACTGTCAGGGACAAAATTATCTTATGGAAAAGTAATTAACTGCAATTAAATGCCCATGTAGATGCTGACTGCAGATATAAATTGCACCCAGCCAACCCAAGCAGGGAGCCAGACTCCTGCCTGTTGCATAGCCTCACAGCTCCACACTTAAAGTGCTCTTGTACCCTAACGAGATTCTTCACCACCCAACACTGCCACCTGGAGCCAAGAGCAGAGAGGGCACGAGCATCCCTAACAAACTGCTCCACCCTGACTCAAATTGCTACTGTTCCAGGTGCACATGTAGATGCCATGCCTTGTAGTAATTTACTCCATCTCAAACTGCTCTGGAGTTTGTTGCTTTGAATTAATTGTATGTGTAGGTGCACCCTGTATGAAAGGAAAGATAAGTGGGGAAAAATAATTAGACTGCTTATCTGTTACGGTTTATGTTGGTAGGAGGTCTGAGAAGGGGGTAATGAGTGTTCTTCCAAGCACTTGTCCAGATAAATTTGATAGAACCTTACAGCCCATCTCCTGGCATATGTTAATATACTTCACATAAAGGAGAGAATTTTGAAAGGGGATAAAGTAGAATCATGAAAGCCTATATCACAGAGTTAAACTACAGGCTAGGTGTGCCAAGAAGCTAAACATGCAAACAAATAGACAATAGTTAATGGACTACTCAAGCCTCCTCTTGGCAAGCAAGTTAGATATTGCCAATGTAATGAATACAAAGGGAAGGAGGGAGTTACAGAACCAAGGCATTCAAATGAAGGCATGTTTATCAATATTGCATGCTGAAGTTGGGGCGTTTCAAACATGTGGCAGATGCAGAACTGGAAAGTCAGTGGATAAGATGTTATACAATACTCTACCAATCTTAGTTTCTATATTTACAATTAAAAAGTAACCCAATGGTCAGAGGGTTGATAGCAAAAGAGAAAACTCTACAGCTGGCCTAACTCACTCTCTCTTACACATACATACACATTTTAACAAGACAGGAGAGAACCTTGAAAGCCATGGTATTCATTAGCATGACATGCATTTCAAGAAATGATCTGAAATTAACTTTCTGGAAAGTATTTAAGAGCTGCTGTTCACTAATACATTTCTTAGGAACTCATATTCTCAGAAGGGGGGGCCTATGTACCAGATATTCTATAAAAGTACTGTTCTCTAGCTGTACTCGTATTCAAACAAAGGCAATATCTTGATCCAACAATCATTTGGGAAAAGATCTATGAAACTACAGTGTCACCCTAGCAGAATTGTGTGCTGAAAGCAATTCTGCATGTAATGATAAAGGCTATATAAGATAAGGTCTCAGATACTATAGGTCATCTTTAATCTTGCAGGCACAAATGATAAACAAAAAGAGAAAAGTACTAAATGTTAATTAAAACAATTTTTAAAATTTTAAATATTAAAAAGTCTTTAAAGATCACATCAGTTGTATGTTGTATGTTCTCCACTATTACACACTCCTGAATGCACCTGTTTTTTGAACAATAGAATGAAGAAGAAAAAAAGGGTTTTTTTCAGAGTTATGGCTGTATAGAGTAGAACCAGAGCCTAATCTTCAGCTGACTCACCCTCCCTTTTCTGCTTAACTAAAGCTCAAATCCTAGCTGCTTTTAAAGATTGTTCTCCATGGGTGGATCTATGATTTTGAAAAGACCCAAAGAATTTTCAAGGATGTGAAGTAGGAGGAGAGAGATCAGAAACAGCTAGCAAGAAGCAAAATTGTCCTAAAAATGTTAGCTTGTTAGTGGAATATCAAGACTATTTAAAAGGAGAGATGATCATTAACACCTCTGGAATGAAGAACAATGAACCCTTAAATCAACTTACTTTCTCAGCTACTTGCATAGTAATGCAACAGATGCTGCACTGTGGAGCAGAAATAAAAGCAGGGTGCTTCTATCTGAGGCAGAAACACAGCTTCCCCACTTAACACATGCACCTCAATTCAGGAGGAGAGGGGGAGCAATTTTGGAGGAAAAGATACATGTTATATGCAAGAAAATATGGCATTACTCATTAGTTGTTCCTTAGATATTCATTGATTTCTTCTCTGCCGAAGAGAACATCTGACTTTGTCTTTTCAAACTATTTAAAACCCTGAACAAATGCAGGAGCGCACATCATTTCAAAAGCACAAAAATAATATATAATTAAAAATATGGTTATTTTGGATTAATCTACTACTACTGTTGACCTATAGCAGTGGGTGCCTCCAAGAGGTTCATTAAAGTCATCATTTGTGAGAATCAAGACACTGTTTGACCATGATTAAAATAACCAGATCAGTATAACTGCAGAATCTGTACTGCAGAATATACAATGATACATACAGGGGATCCAGTCCTGGGAACAGGCCCATTATATATACTACAGAAATATAAGACATTATTTAGCAGACACCAAAAACACTTGGAAAATCTGGGCTCCAGAATTAAGACTGTTTTGTGCCAAACTTCAGACAAAATTTTCCTTAAACAAAATTCTGCTAAATTTGCAACCTTAATTTGACTGTGATCTTTGAAGGTGAAGGAGCATATTCAACTTCAGCACAAGACAAAAGTTCCAGTATAAAACCTCCTCCTCCTGCAGAAGAGACTACAATTTTATGTGAAAAATATTTCTCAAACTGTGAAATTGGAAGACCTACATCACCATTTGCTCAGCTGTAAACAGAAGATAGTGTTTGACTTGATCAGCTTGTCACTGATCCAAAGGCGATCCTAAAATTCACAAAATATTGTTCCCCTGGCAGTAATTTTAATAAAGAAAATGAGATAAGGGAGAAAGCATCTGGTGGTAGGAAGTATAACTGAACGTGATGATTTCCTCAGTGCACTGAATTTGGCTATTTCCTCTTTCTTGATGTTTCCAGTTCATTTTCCCTTGGGTGTAAACAGATGTCATTTTTGGAGTGGGATCATCTGTGCAGGGATGTGTGGGCGGCCCCAGAAGCCACACACCCCTGATGGGGGATTCCCAGGGCGTGCAATAGTCAAACAGATGTTGTCCCATTTAAGGCATCACAAACTGTGACTACCTTTGGTCACAGCAACGTTTTGGGGCACTTGGAGCATGACAAGGGGCAAGAGCATCTGTTTGCTTGCAACTTGTGCCGCCATCAAAATTTTACAACTTGTGCTGCCATCTGTTTGCATCCCTTCTTTAATGCATTTAAGTGGTTATCCAACTAAAAATCTGTTTGTCCTCAGACTAAGTACTGGGAGGTCAGGCAGAAGAAGCTACAGCATTGCAAAGTAAACGTATCTGCTGGTTAATATATATTAATATTTCCATATTGCTTAGTTTAGGAAAATAATACTTGGACTGGGTATGAGAGAATGGCATGTGAAATATTGAAGGAATTTTCATAATATTTTGTACCAAAATTTTTAGTTCAGTTAAAAAGAGAGTGGGAGGTAGGACACTGACAAACCATAATACTTATGGAAATATTTTCATATATCTTCAGGGTAGGAAAAGGGGGAGAAGCAATAATGACATATTTTTAATGTAGACAATCCATTTCTGAGCAGGGTAGTTTTGTTGTCCCAGCTGAATGCAAGGCAAGGAGAAAACAGAAAAAAAATAAAGACATGAAAAGTTAAAAGAAAAAAAAAACCTTAGGTAATATTACAGGTAATAGTTAATATTGATTTTGGTCTTTACCATATCCTTTTGTGTTCAGAGACACATGAAATGGGTAAGATTTACAAGTTATAGATCACATATGGAGACATCACACCAACATATTGTCTGCTCTCCAGGTAACTATTTAATTTCTTCCTGTAAGAAATCCTTTCAAGGGCCATGGATTCTGGTGCATAGCTGCAATAGCTTTGTATGTGATGCCAAAATTCTGGACTATTTTAAAAAGTGAAGGATACAGTAAACTGCCAGCTCCTTCTCTTCTCACTTATTTGAAGATACAAATACACACAGAACTGCTACAGACAGGCAGTCTGCAGGGAAGAAAACTCACCATTGCCGAATAAATATTTCAGGAAGCAGTATCATTTTCAGGTCCCAGTGGACAACTGGTAGGTACCGACAGACCACGAAAATACACTGCCATGGTGTCAGAATGAATTCCAAGATATGTAGAACCATCATGATACACCAGCACCACACATGTCAATCTTCTTTGGGAAGTGTCATTATTTAAGGGATGCAGCTGATCCAGCGACTTTCTATCTCTACAGCTTCTGTGCTACCCTGTCCTATCTATTGTCACTTCCACTGGTAAAACGGCAACAACATTTTAAAAGAAGTGCCTCATAAAATAAATCAGCTCACCCTAATTGATATTAACTCAATTGTTTCTATTCAGTAAAGGTATTAATAATACAGATATCCAAATAAAGTACAAGATAAAATATACCCTAAGTTGTAAATTGATTAGTCTAATGTTTTATATATGTGCTCTGTGAAGGAAAAGGACTTCAGTATTGGTAGAATCCCACAACAAACCAAAGGTTCTGGAATTATCCAGGTCTCTTTAATATCACATGTTCCTATCAGAAGAGCTAGAACAATTTATGTACACTTAATCAACTTCCAAGGAGAGTGTGAATTAAAGACACTGATCTGATGATAGTATAATTATTTCAGGCTTATACTTGCCTTTATCAGCAAATTCACTCAGATGTGTTGGCCCAGAGAAGTCACTCAGCACTGCTTAAGCTTTGAACTGCAACTCTACAAGGCTTAGGCAGGGAGGTGCCTGCAAACCACAGGGAAGATGGAAAAGGAGTTCCAGAAGAAGCGTGTGTGGAGACAAGGCTTAAGTTATCATGGAAGATGGTGATGAGTCAGTGAGACCAGGAAAAGGTCTCTTACACTACAGTGATGAATGACTGAGCAGCACAGATAAAGATCCAGAAGTATTTAAATACCATGGAACAATCCAAATGCACTGGAGTCAATGGGTGGATATCTATTGAAAGCAGAGTCTAGAACAGGTAATTCAAAGCATTGGGGATTGGTAACAGGCCATCACTGCATGCTGCAGTACAAGGCAAGCAATAGCAGATTACTAGAGATTTTCTGTGTGTTGAGTACAGGGTTTATTTTAAACTGTCACCTTCCTAATTGTATGAATCATGCACTTTCAAATTGTTAACTTTACCAATCCCTCCCCTGACAGGTTCCTCCTCTCTCTGCAATTCTTCTAATATTTTTCTTACAATCATTTTGAATACGTTTACTACAATATCGTATAAATAAAATAGGAAAAACCATCTCACCTATGACAGACACACATCCTAGTGGAGCAACTAGGGTAGCTGGTGCAAATCCATAAGCTGCAAAATTCCCCAGCTCTCCAGATCCCATGAGGATAATTCCACTCCACCATAGCTTGCTTGTGTAGTAAGGCTTTTGAGCTGCCAGGCACGCCAGTCGGAGATGAGCATATTTCTAGAAAATTAATTATTAGTAGCAGCAATTAAAGAGACTTTCATTGTGTTCTTATATAGAATGAAGTTTGAATAATTAGGGGTGCTGTCAACTTCAAATTCCAGGTATGTCAGAGTTTTCTTTTTTAATTAGTTTCAGTTTGATCTTGTAGAAATACTGCTTGATACTAATACAATGTGGCTTCTGCTTTATGCTTTCTTAACCCTGCTCGAAACAATGGAAAACTCAGACAACTAAAATCCACCTGAAAAAAATATCAAGGGTCTCTGAAGTTTATATAGAAAAACTATGGGCAGCACTACAAATCTCTGATGTTATCTCAAAATATGGATTTTTCAAAAAAAACCCCAAACCCCATATTTCCCAGGGTACCCTAGTGGTAATACAAATGCATACAACACTGTCATCTAGGAAACCCAAGAAAAATGGCAAAATCAAAAGCTTACACTACAAACAGGGAACTACACTACAGCCAGACAGGGAACAGCATGTCCTTTCCAAGGCCCCCTCTACATATTACAGGTGTTGTGCAATTAATTGGTTAATTGTGCAATTGCCTTAAGGCCAGCTACACATGTAAAGTACTTAGCATACCATAAAAAGCTTAAACCAGCTATAAAGTTAAACTTCAAAAATGTGTACCATAGGCGACATGTAGGGGGGGCACAGGTGGGCACATGCTTCTCCTGAGATTAGCCACTGCCAAAGCCGCCACCAGCTTCTGCAGGTATTTGCTGCCCCCCTCCCCTTGCTGCTGATGTGGCCACTGGAGGTTGTGGGTGGTCCCGACGGACTGCTCGCTGCCGCCGACAGCACAGATGGTAGCTGCAGCATGTCCCTGCATGCCGCCTGCTGCTTGCCACCCCCCAACCTCGCTGCCATCATTGCTGCGTCCACCTGTGGGTGGTCTCCATTTGCCACTGCTGCTTGTGGGCAGCTGCCATGTCTCCCCAGCCTCTGGGGACATGCGTCATGAATGACACATGCCCCTGGAGGCTGGGGGGGGGCATGGCAGTGGCGGGAGCACAGCAGCAGTGGCAGGGTTGGTGGCACTAGAGGTCAGCAACCACTCACAGATGCCAATGTTGGCATTGGCAGTGTCCAGCAGGGATCACAGACTGCCTGCAGATGCTGTTGGCCGTGTCGGCAGCGGGGTGGTGAGTGGCAACCACCTGCAGGCGCCACTGACACTGTTGGCAGTGCCTTTTTGTATGGGATGCACCGCCACACTCAGGGGGTGCATGTGCACCCACGTGCACACCCTACATGTCGCCCCTGGCCCACATCGTTCATGATGTATACTAGCTTTATAGTTGGCTGTTGTTGAGCTTTAATATGCAAGTGTAGCAGGGTCTCCCCTGCTGCTGGGAGCCCCATCAGTACACCATGCCCAGCTGGAGCTGGGAGTCTGCAATTGAGGGAACTCTCAGCCCCAGCAGTTGCCAACTCTGGGTCCTGACAGCATCGGATCCCAGAGTGCTGCAGTTGTGGATACTGGGTTCCAGGATCTGGCCCGTTCCCAGAAGCTGTTGGGAGCAGCTTCCCCAGGGGGTATGTGAAACCCCTGAGCTCCAGGGATCAAGGCTGCTACAACCCACCCTATATCTGGAAGTGCATGGGGTGGCCCCACAGCTGGAAGCCCCTCAACTGAGGGGCTCCCCCTGCACCAACAGTAAGGTGTGATGGGTTATAATCCATAACCCCACAATCACACCTCCTGCCATGCATGTATGATATGGCAGGAGGTGTGATTGTGTAGATCACATATAGAATCCCATTGTGCCTTTACCTGTACATGTAGTAGGGGCCTGCCTGATCCATGAACTAACCAGAAAGGCAGTTCTTGAATGAAAGAGTAGGCAATAAAGCAGAGCTGCTATCAGAATTGCCAGGGCCCAATTCTGCTTGCCTAATTCACGCATGATTTTAGTAGGATTACTCATGGGAGCAAACCAAATTGGATTTGATCTATGATCGTCAGTAATGCAAAATTACATTATGCTTAGTCTTAGTGTATAAAAAAAACTCAACAACGTCTCTGTTTCTATTGTCCCTATCAACCAGGCTTGTGTTTCAGCATATATATAGTCAAATGGTATTTTGTAACACCCTTTTTAAAGGGTGGAAATATTAGTTGTACACATGGTAATTGCTTTCTCTTTAGCTCTAGAGCAAGAACTGTGCAGTAGCAGGATACTTGAGTGACTTCGGTTATTCAGATCTTCTCAAACAGCTCAATCATTTAATGAAGGAAGTACGTGATAGTCAGGGATGCAGAACTGTGGTGAAGTTGCATATTTTCACACATACACACATAATTAGCCTGCACATAGTCTCAATTGTCTCATGTACCAGGCCAAATTTCTCACAAAACTCTCTGAACAGTAGGGGAGTCAGTGCCAAGAGCACTGGAAACACATGAGACTATGACTGCATTTCTACTGGCTTGAAAATGGGTTTTCCCCCCGTTTGGCGGGGAGGGGAGCCAAAAAGCAAAATATTTTGAAGTGCCACATAGGAGTTTAATGGGCCAAAATCATTGGTCAGAGAACATTTCCCATGGTACACCACATTCTCTCCTGTTGAGAGGACGTATTACAGGGTAGCCAAAGAGCTGAGGTGCATTACAATAGATAAAGTGAAATGGGAAGTCTAGCTCCTAATGGAAAAAGGAAGCATGAAGAAACTGAACAGCAGGAACTAGGAGGGAACAAGACTGGATTTCAGAATGGTAATATTTAGGTTTTTGAACATCCAGTTTCCCAACAATTCATTTTCCCTTGTGATGCAGATATTCTTTGTGGAAAAACTCTGGCTAGTCAAAAACCTAGGATTCTACTGAAAACCAACTTGACAGAAAATTTCTGACCAGCCCTAAATGAAACCTCATTCAGGATTCACCTAAAGTGCTTGCAGGCCTTTAGAGAAAAATCTAGACGGCATCTTGAGATTGAAGAGAGATCTCCATTGTTTTATCTCCTGACACAGTAGATTGTTGCCTACCAAAGTTTGTTATGCCTCTCCGAGCCAGTTAGTGCCACCCTGCTCTGCTTTCCACATGTTTTATCATGTAACTTGTGTCCACACTTAGATCATACCTCCTCTATTTTAATTACTCATGCTCTTAGCATGTGTTCTGTAGATATAGCAGTTTGAAAGATATGTTGAATCCAGCCAAAATACTGCCTTTCCTGACTGCTTTTTTATTTGGGGTAGGGAGAAGGAGGAGAATGAGGTACTTCATGGAAAGGAGAGTGAAGAGATAAATTGGAACCATTTATCTCCAATTAATATTAATAGGAAAATACACATTGGGATTTAAGGAAGTCAATTGTTAAACCTACCAACTTTCAGGAAGACAGTCTCTTAGGTGCTAACAGTGGCTAATCAGTTTCAGAGCCCCATGCAATTGTTTGCAAACCTCAGCCTTATCCTTGTAAGGAGCTGTCAGGATCATGGCCCTGACATCAGCACCATCTTCAGGAAATCAAGGCCAGTCAATAGCTTCATCAGATGTTCATTTTATAAAAACACTGTTTTGTCACTAAAGAAAATACCATTTGTAAAAAACAGTAGAAGTTTCAGCTGCAATTGTTAATCACTGGATAATGGAGGGGCATTCCATTTTTCTAAATCTTGTGTAGATTTGAAAATAGGAAGACACTTCAAGTTGATCAAGCCTAGACAGTTAATGTTTGAAAGGTAATGATTAATTGTTTGCAGGTATTCTTGGTATACTGCCTTTTGAAACATGCAAATATCCTTTTGAGTCCCCTAGCAGCAAGACAGAAGGTACTGATTCAGAACTCTTTCTTCACTACAGGCTTGATGAAACACTCACTGCAGCCAACACAAGTTCTCCCATTGCACTTCCCACCTTCAGAAGAGATCCCAATCTTCTTCAAAGAGCATTGGCAGTGTCATCAACTGCCATGTAAGGCAAGAAATCTACAACAGATCTGTGGGCAGAGAACTTGTCTCTGGGATGGTCAATCTGGAAACATTCATAAGCATTTCCTATTTAAGGAAATATGAGTAAAATAGTGAAAAGTTCCCTGATTTTAATAAAAAGGTGAATTTGTGAATTTTATACTCCACAGACTTCCATGTAGGACAGCATAAAACAGATTGTATTCAGAGACCGTCTTGCAGTCTGATTCCTCTGGGAAAAAAACAGCCGAGTAGGTGGGGATATAAAAGTATGAGATACAATGGCACCAGAATTATTTTTCTAGAACTTTTTAAAAATCATCTGTAGTACAAGGACTGATTCTACCAGTAAAGACAGCTGGTTAGGATTACTAAAAAACAGTTCAGGGGGACATTTTCAAGATAAAAATATTTCCCTGTTTAACTATTAGCAAAAGTTGAGAGGTCAGGACCTCAGTTTGTTTTTCATTATTTATGCTATTTACTCTATCATTCTAATTGCACAGACACAAGTTGGTCAATGTTCCTTTAGGCATCAATCTTGCAAACATGTAGGTATGCATGTAGGTTTACTTACACAGCTAAAGAAAGGGCAGGGTTTTGGTCTCACTCTAGGAAGTATACACACTTAAAGGTTTCAGGGATACAGGTTGTAGCCATATTGGTCTACAGGAAAAAGGAACCAGACCTCTGTGTAGAGGTAGTATCTTTTATTAGACCAAATAGATATTTGCCAAAAAAAAAATCTTTATTTGCAAACTTTCAGGCGCACACACCCTTTTTCATGCATAGAAGAATGCAAAGATTGTAAAATTTCTCTTGGGTAGAAATGAAAATTCATATTTAAGCATTTTGCAGCTCGGTGATCACAAACACCATTAGGATCAGGAATCGATCCAAAGGGCCTTGCCTTTTCTTATGTCAGATTGGAAGAAGAAGAAATCCTATAAGTTAATTTTGTTGTAATGTTGGGTCACAGTATAGAAGAGGTTTAGAATCATTGCAGCATCAAAGTTATTAGGTTGAGGTACTTTACAGTAGGAAACTGTTTAAAAAAATAGAAAAAATTAAACAAAACTTTACATTTGGAGCCTGAAATTTAGACGTTAAATATTTGCTAAAAAGTAAATGCATCTAAATACTTAGAAGGCATCTCTTACCTGTATATTCAAAGAGATACTAATCAAGAAGTTGCCGGTGACTGCCAACAAAACTCCTAAGAGCTGAGTCTGAAAAATTAAAATGAAAAAAAAATGACTGAATGAATTTCTTCTATTCATATAGAAGAATGACAGAATAGTAGGCACATTTGTAACAGTATAAAAAAACTCATTGAACTTTTCTGTTAATGAATTCATGCCTCATTAAATAAATCATTGAAGAATAATTTTGCATGAATAATTATAACACTAATGGGGATGGTGCATTATGCCTGAGGCTTTAGAAGTAAACAACCAGAAAGTAAAATGGTATTTGCTTTCCTAATTTATTTTGCCCTACTTCCCTAGAATATCTTGCATGGTCTCTAGGAAAACTGGAGAGTTTCAAGTTAATATCCTGTGTTATTCTCAAAAGACCAAGTTAAACGTACAGAATGATAAAGCTTGTTGATTCAGAAAGCCTTCTTAGCCTACTGATCCACTGTTCCCTCCATTTCCTTTCTGCAATTCCAGGGCCGATGTACTAATTTACATGTAACACTCTTAAAGGACATTTTCCCCCTTAAATGAAACATATCCCTATGTAACATTGGAAGTTTAATTCAATCCATTGTTAAAGCACATTTTAACCAGGTCTCTAGCTTTTGTGTTGGCTTTTTAGCTCTAAGTGATCTTCTCAGTTTCTCTACATTCTCAATCTTTATTGGTTCAGTTCTTGTTTGGTTTTCTTGTTCAGATGTCTCTATTTCTGAGTCATTTTCAATCTTTTCTGTCATTTGTTGATGCTTTGTTGTTAGCTCTGTTTCCTTGGGTTACTCTCGTGATGCTGCTTCTTTTCTCACCTTTACAAGCTGCAAGTGTTATCTGTTTCTTCTTAATACCTGTCCTTCTGTTGTGACTACTTCATAGGATCTGGGAGCTACTTGATGATAAACTAGTGCTTTTTGTTTCCACGTCCATCCAGCTAAATAAACACCATATCTTTGTTGTGCAGTTGTGGTAACTCTCTTAAACCCCTCTTATAGTATCATTTTTGTTTGAGTTTGTAAAATGTATGTAATGTTTTCATGTTTTGCTTTTCATTCTGATGAGCATCATCCACAAGATTTGGCAGCCTGGTTTTGAGTTTCCTGTTCAATAGCATTTCTGCTGCGGACAATCCATGTTTCATGGGTGTTGCCCTGTAATTTAAGAGTGACTGGTAAACACTGGTGTGTGAATCTGTAGGTTTTATCAACAATTTCTTCACTATTTCTACTCCATTTTCCACCAAACCATTGGACTGCGGGTATTTAGGACTTGAAGTGTTGTGACGGAATCCATATTTGCTTGCAAATTCTTTAAAATCAAGGCAGTTGAATTGAGATCCATTGTCTGCTCCCACAATTTGTGGAATCCCACATCTAGAAAAAAATCGATTTGATGCGAGTTATGACATGGTTTGCTGTTGTGCTTTTGACCAATGCAGTTTCAGGCTACTGAAAATAATAATCCAGCTCTAGTTAGGATGTCTTGCTTTCAATGACATTTACAAATGTTACCTTAAGTAGGGAGGTAAAAAAACAAATCACTGTTTGGAGAAACAGTGATTAAGGTGCTATTTCAGCAAGCTTAAAGGCTATTCAGCCTTGCAGAATTACCATGTGGGTTCACCCTGTTTAAACAGTTATCATAACATGGTTTTTACCTAGCCAAGACCAAACTGTGTTATAGTACCATCATATAACAGTGTTTTTGTCTTTAGTTAAACTTGGCTTTGAAGGGGTGTTAACAATCACATTGGAATCTAGTGCAGATGAAGAATATAGGTTCTAACACATAGAAAGATTGTTGATTTTAAAATTGGTTGGCCCCAACCAGGGTAGCAAATGGTGGAGTACATTGTTTTGTCTGCAGTGGACCAAAATGCATTAGTCAGCATGTGTTAGCTAAAGCACTAATAAAACACTTTTAAATAAGACTGCTCAAGGGAATGCCTGAATGAATAAAGGCAAAGAATGGTGCTGTTGCAGGGTCAGAACATTCTTTGATTCTATTTATCAAGGCAAAAACAAATTATCATAAAAATTCCCCATGGTAGTGCAAGTTGGTCCCCACACTTGGGTAATAGGAAAGGAAAGGCAGGAGAGAATAAGGGATAGGCTGTACATTTTATAAATCAAAATGCACCTTCCCTCCAGTAGACATTTCCTAGTGCACTAGGGCTATCATAAAGGATAGAACCTTATGGGCGTGTCCAGATGAGCGCACGTGTGTATTGCAGAGGCTCAAACCCATGGAAGACGCACATGCAGGAACAAAAATACATTCCCTGCACTGGATATTTGCAGCACAGAGGCAAATTAGATTTGCAGGGGTCAAAAAAAAAAAAAAGCATCACAGAACAGCAAGACAAGGCGTGGTCCCAGACTGTGCCTAGAGGCAACCCGGGAGTTGGTTATCAGGAGAGACAATCTGGCCAGAGCATCTCTGTGGTGCTCCTGCTGCCCCCAGCACTGTCAAAGGTAAGCTAGGGGATTTATGGGTATGGCTGGGCACGGGTAGGTGTGAGGAGTGGCAGGAGGATGTCAGGGGGAGAGTGTTGGGAGGGAAGGGAGATTTCAGGGACTATGAGAAGTGGCAGATGTTGGGGGGTAGCAGGAGTGGAGGGGTTTGTCAGGGGTTGTGGGGAGTGGCAGGGGGGATGTCCCAGTGGGTGGGTACATGGAGGGGCTTGAGGGGGGCTGCCACACACCTGTCCCCCACCCAACCCCTGTGATGCCAATGGCATAAAGCAGCATGACTGTGGCTCTGCTGTAGACTCAGCAGACAGTGATGCTGAGCTATGAAACCCATACAGCTCCATACATGCTGAACAGACCCAACCCAGCCCGTTAATGCACAGCCTTGGATGGGCTGGGCTGTATCCATTCAGCATGTATGGAGCCCAGGTCACACAGTGCTGCATTGCTGCCCGCTGTACCTGCAGCAGACCACAACCTTGCTTGGTTGCTGCCACTGGTGCTGTGGCTGCCAGGAGTGGGGGCAGGCATGTGGCAGCCCCAGAGCCGTTCCCTGGGGTGTGCAGGGCCAGGGGGTGGGGAATGGAGGGGGTGGGGGTGGCAAGCAGCCAGATCATGGAGCCAGTGGCACATGGCAGGACCCAATCTGGCCCAGCCTGGTGTGGCTCTCTAGCTCGGCTTTGTACCAAAGCAGGATGCGCAGCTCTGGGAGGTGCAGCTCCTGTGCAAACACATGCTAGTTTTGTGGCCTGGGCTGGATTGGGTTGGCAGGGTGTGTTTTCCATGAGATTCAGGCCCAGTCCAGCCAAATCTGTGTGCCTCCTCCCCACAGGCACCATGGAGCAAACACCACTTCCACCGGAGGCAGGACCCAGTGCAGCATGCAGGGACAGTGTGCTGAGCCAAGCTGGGTCCTGGTGGCACTGGGGAAGTTCGTGCTGCCAGGCTGGGCCAGTTCCATGGTGGTAGGACCCAGTGCAGTGTGCTGGAACCATGTGTCATGCTAAGCCGGGTCCTGCTGCCTTGGAACTGGCTCAGACTGGCAGTGCGAGCCACCCCAGTGTGACAGGTGGTCCCTGCAAGTGGCACTGGCCCCAAGTGACACCTGCAAGTGTCACTGGTCCCCAATGAGCGGCACAGGCAGCACCAGATCTGCGCTGCTCAGGGCCAAGCCGTGCCATGGGGGGCCTGGCAGCAGTGGGCTCTGAACACCCCACACTCACTGCTGTAGGGGGTAAGTTGTGGGCCCTGCTGCGGGAGTGGGGTGGGCTGTGGCCCTGCAGGGTGCCTGGGACCCTGTGGAGGGGGGAGGTGGTCCTCCAAGGTGGAGCTGGGCTCCTACAGGGTGGGGCAGTCCA
Organism: Caiman crocodilus; assembly: GCA_030014935.1. Lineage (NCBI taxonomy): Eukaryota > Metazoa > Chordata > Crocodylia > Alligatoridae > Caiman > Caiman crocodilus. Next base: position 36,968,368 of record JAGPOW010000261.1, on the reverse strand, counting down.
GGTGATGCTCAGGAGGGGTAAGCCCCTCACACAAGGTCCCCCTACACCCACAGTCCCCCTGTAATCAGCCCACACCTAGCCACACACCAACCTGCATCTCCCCACATCCCCCCACACACCCACATGTCTTCTTCCACACCCCTTCCCACCTCCCCTCCTGCAAACCCCACATTCCCCCATCACATACCCATCATGTGAGAAGAAAACCAAAAGCACGCATTAACACGTAGATATTTAGAATGTATTTTATTATTATGATAGAGACACTGGTAGGCTTCCAAATTGCTTTAACATTTGTAAATATATCAATAAAGCATTGCCCAACTGATCTCTAGATAGATAGATAGATAGTGGTCTTTTGTTCTGATTATGGAAGAACATGGATTTGGGGGTATTTTAAAAAATAGATTTGGGATGCTGCTGCAGCAGTCCAGCTGACACAAGGGGCTAGTGTCCCCAGATACCAACTGGCCAGGCCCTAGAAACTCCTGAGAAGGAGTAGCCCTGAGCTGCTTGCTAGGGCAGCTTTTTACACTGCTGGGGCCATGTTCTGGCCCCAGGCTCCAACTCCTGCTGGCTGCAGATCTGGAAGGAGCCGGGCAGGGTTATTTTGCCTCAAGGGGCACAATTTGCCCCACACAAAAATGCATGTCTGGGCATGTGTGCTGAGGCAAAAAGCCCTGGCTGAAATTTGTCCTAAGGATTTTTACATCACTCTAGCAGTCTAAAAGGGCATTTTCAGTGCAAGGCTCTATGATGTGAAAAGGCCTTAGAGTAAATGACAATCAGGCTCAAATATAAACCTTTGGCATTAATTCTGATAAATATATCCTTTACAGACTAAAATCTGCATCAGAGATTCAGTTCAATGGTAAAACAGACAATTTACATGTGTTTCATGTATATTTTTAATGAACATTAATTTGCAGCTTTGCCAGGACTAACAAATCAGAACTCAGAAAAATTAACATACTTGCATCAAATATAAGACTTAATGGATATTTATGGAAACCTTCTATAATTGTAAGTTAAATTGATGAATGGAAAAAACCTGCTTCAAAAGTATACTGTCAACTTAACTTACTCATCAGGCTAGTTAAACTGTTTAATCTACCTTTTTTTTTTTTAATCCAAAGGAGTTTTCATCAAATTTAATGAGATGTATTGCTGCAAACACTATGTTTGGTTTCCAGTAATTAAAACATTTAGATCTTTGTGGATCTTATAAAAATGTCATGGTGGGGGAGGAGGGTGAATGCCTTTTGTACTTCTAATTCAGATTTAACTATGAAGTATAGTGGAACTCAAGAGTTATCATCAAAAAACACATTTAGCAGCCATGTGGAATGAGAGAAGATTATCATTTAAAGCTCACTGTGCTCAGTGCTTTACAGATGTATGAAGAAAACACAGCTCTTGTTCAAACTATTTTATAGCATAACTCAGATACATACAGAGTTCAGGTCCATACAAAGCACTGGGGGATAGTTAAAATAAGTAGAACGGCAGATATCCTGTCAAGGTTATCTGGGCTGAAATATTTCAGGAAAGAACCATGTTGACATTTTGTCAATGGGGTATAAAAATGAGGGAAAAGTCTGATAGAATATGAAGGGATGGTTTGAATAGGGATGATCCTGACGCAGGCAGGTGGTTGGACTAGGTGACCTCCAGGGCTAGGTAGAGAAGTTACACATAAGCTGGTTTAAGGGCATTTATACACATACCTTTTCATCCTGCAACCCACCAGAGATCCAGCGGGTCAGAGCAGACTCAGTTAATCTGTAGATTATTCTGTAGATTAATCGAATCTGCTCCACACATGAGCTGATGTGAACTGTTCTGCGTCGCACGCAGTTGTATACGCAGCAAAATGTGTGTTAACATGCAGAAAATGGTGGTGGTGTACTTTTGAACTAAAACACCTTCAAGGTATTTTAGTTCAAAAGCACACTACTGCCATTTGTGTGTGCTGATGTGCATTTTGCCACTTATTCAACTGCATGCACTGCAGCACCAGGTGTTTTTAAAAGCGCTTGGCGCTGCAGCGCAAGAATACGTACAAATCCCCCAAATGATCAGAAACTGCTTTAACTCTGTAACAGAATACAAGTTCAGTGTGCACAAGCCAATTTCAAAATGGCTATAACTGGTTTTAGATAAACCTGGTTAAATGTAGATTTAACTGATTTAGGTCAAACCAGTTTATGAAACTTCTGTCCCAAGACTCCTTCCTGGTTTAAGTTAAATCAGAGTTCCCCAGCATCCAAGCATTTTGCAGCCCTGGGCTGAGCTGGGCTGGGCTGTCTGCTCCAGAGAGCAGGACTGGCCCCACCACAGCTCCCTAGCTGCAGCAGTGAGGGCTGGCTTACTGGCCACCCTCCAGGCAAACCCCAGCTGGGATTTGGGGCCAGAGAGGGAGTTAAGCTTCTCTTTCCCAGAGTACAGAGATGCCCTGCCCTGGTAAACTTCCTGCTGGCTGTGACTGTGGACTACAAATCCCAGAGGCACCTGGAAGCAGGAGGAAGAACTGATAAGGAACCCTGCAGAGTTTTGCTGCTGTGAGTCTGAACTACAAATTCTATAGACCTCAGGGGCAACAGAAAGAGGAAACGTACACACGGCCCATGCCAGCTATGTGCCAAAGAACCACACTCTAGTGTCCCCCTGGCTTGTGGCTTGAGCCACTGCAGGCATGGCTGCATTTCCTGAAACAATAGTGCATGTCTGTTCATTTGCTTATTGGATCAATCTCTGCAGTTTAGACTAACTTGCCAAGACTGAATCAACTCAGCCTTGGGCATTTTGACTGTCTGTACTTAGACCAGAGGTCTCTTCCAGCTCTACTTTTCAATGATTCTAAGAAAGAGGGAATTCCAAATATGATTGTATCTTTGCTCAGGAAAAAATAAATCATGTACTTAACTCATTAGCTAACTCAAGGTTTTTACACAATTGAAATGATTGCGTTAGAAACTAGTAAGATATTTAATTCAGTCTACCTATTTACATGCAAGCTACAAACTATCTTGTCTTCACTAGAATTTTATCTCAAATTGCTAATGACTTAACACAGCCTTTCCCTAGAGAACACAAAGCCTATACAGCTCAAAAAGAAGCAGACAGGAAGAGGAGCATATTGATGTGTGGGAATCTTGGAAAGATACAAGGAGGCTGGAAAAGTGAGCCCCTTACTGTGCTTTATATCATTTTCATGGGCTTTTATTATGCTATATTCATCATTTTCTGATTACCTTGTGGAATACCTAAAACTAATGAGCTAAGAGGAAATATACAGGTTTTAAAACATGTCAAGACACTTCTGTTGTGCTTGACAATACAATATACAATTATATCCATTTGGGTTAATGCCAAGTGTCACAACCCAAATCAAGTGAGTGTCCCTGACACAATAGACCACCTCTCCGTATGATTGACATTGAGACTGCCCCTCTGTATGATTGGCATTGTTCTAAATTTGGTATGTTCTGCCTAATTAAGTATTCCTACTTGGCAAATTCTCATTGTCTATTCTAAAAGTATAAAAGTCTGCTCAGTTTCTGCCCAAATCTGAGTGAGCACATTCCGACCACATTGCAGGAAAGACCTCACGGAGCTCTGAAGAGCTCTGAGCACGTGGCAGAGTGACTTTGGCGGACTGATCACCCACCAATGGCTCCCCGTCAGCGACCTCCCAACGTACCCCTTCCCTGCGCGCTTTCATCTGTACACCTGTTGCAGCAACTCAATTTGTAACTATGCAAGTGAGCCTACAGCCTGCATCACAGCCACCAGCGGCGTAAGTAAAATCTATTTTAAAACCAATATGCTGTCCTGCCTCTCCATTGCCAGCCCACCTGACGTCTGCTAAATTAACCACCGACTCCCTCGGCCGGCTCTAACCGGTCGGCCGGCCGAGACACCAAGGTGAATGAAGAACAGCGCATTTTATTTTATTTTATTTTTGCTTTTCAAAAGCTTTTAAGACCAACACTTCCAGCTCTTATCTTTCAATGCCTCAACTTCAGAATTCAGATGGCAAAAACTAGAAGATGACTGGGGAGAGACAAGGCTTTTATTGTGATATCTTTTACTGTGTAGTAAGGAGAGCTACTGGACAAGACATTAGGTACACAGAGAAAACAAGGTCACAGAGAAAACTATGGGCAAAGTAATGGAATTTTTTCAGCTTTCCTTAAGTAGCAGCCTATGTTTCATGTGACTAAAATTGCATAATCAAGAAGGTACGATTTCAAGTTTCTAGTGCTGTCTATTAGCTTGCAAATGAAAAGCTTTCCAGTGGCCATATAGCAGAAGCTCAATCTTAATTTTTCATGGAGTGGATTACAGCATAACAGAAGAGATTTTCTCAGATAATCTCCTCTCCTATTCATCATCAAACAGCATCCCTATGATAACTCCATAAATTGCACAGATTCATGGAAAAGCAACAAGAGGAGATTCTTTAAACTGTCCTTAATTTAGATGCAAGATAGCTCAGGCCTTCCTGCACCAAGAGGCAATGGACAGGTTGACCACCGTGGTGAGGGAAGACATCCTGTATCCATCCCACAGATAGAGATGAGCCAAGCCCACCAAAAACTGCTGGGAGTCATGAGTTATCCAGGAAGGGGATTTCCGCAGAGGGAGAGGGGCCCTCCCCCATTCAGGTGATCAAGTGAAAGCCCGAGGAGGGGTGGGGGATGACTCCCCTTTGGGAGTAGAGAGGGACCCTGTTTGTTAAGGGTGGTTTCCATGGTTACAGGGCCCCTCCTAGTCATGGCCGAGAAGAGGGTGATGGCATTCCCTTAAGGTAGCAGGTACCTTCCCCGGTACCATTTCTTCTTGGGGGCACAGCTGCTGTTCTGGTTCCACATGTTGCTGAGATTTTTATTGTAAACTTACATAGTTAATGGTGCATTATGAGAGGATTGAAAGCTGCTCTATTTAGACTGCTAGTAGGGTCTGCTAGCACAACCCTGACTCTATACCTGAATTAATTGTATTGGTTACCATTATGTATTGGTATTCCTTTTGATATAATATCACTGTGCATGTTCTGCTATTGTCCCATCCCTGCCAGATTTTCCTTTGTTGATTTGCTGTCTAACCTGCGTCTTATCACTGAGTGTTCCCACTCTTGCTGCCTGCAAGGCCCTATTGAGGGCAAGGCTGCATACTAACTGGAAGGCCAAAGAGGATCAAGACCTGTGCCTGAGTTCAGGGTTGACAAGACTTATTGTCTTTGTAAACTTATATTTGTAAATAGCGTATAATTTTTATATAATATTGTATAATTAAACCTGTAAATAGGTAAGTAGATAAATAGGTAGGCAAGTAGGTAAGACACTGGGTGCCCTGTCTCTGCTCTGCTCTGTATGGAAAGGAGGGGAAGCGTCCTGAAGCTAGGCAGTCATGTCCCGCGCATACACGCACCCGCTGACATCCCTTCAACTGAAGAGGGGGTACCAGCAGCGTACCATGCAGGTTACATACATGTTCTCTCATTAGAAGTGATATTACTTACCAAAAAAAAAAAAAAAGAAGTACAAGTCTTCCTACTCAGCTCACTGAATCTACAGATAGCATTTGAATATCTCTCTAGAAGAAGTAGCCAGAGTCTAAACCTGAAACTTGCTGATAATCTTCCAGAACTACAACTTTATTCGTGCACTCTATTTTAGTTAGAGATGTGAGCAAAGAAAATAGCTTTTTTACAAGAAGTACCACAGACTTCATATCCATTGGAAAAATACTCTATTCTCTCTCTTTTTTTTTTTTTT
>JAGPOW010000261.1:36875823-36962485 GCA_030014935.1 Caiman crocodilus | reverse complement strand
TTTTTTTTTTTTTTAGGAAAAATAATTAAGCTGATCTCAGCAAACACTTTCTTGAGCTAGATTCTGCTTTCTCAAACACATACCTAAACTCCTGAGAACGCACATTCCTCTAACTTGTTTCAATAGCTGCAAACATACAGTTGAGAAATACTGACAGGATCCCGATGAGATGAAATCAGCGTTGTTGCTTGACTGACCCTTCCACAGACAGTGCAGACTTTACTGTCTGTTATCCTGAGAGGATAAATGAATCGTTGCTTCATGATAACAGACTCCAAATGATAGTCTTCATGGTGACTTAGTCACTGAAGAGAGAGAGTTTCTCAGGGAAAGAGAAAGAAACATAAAGCAAAGATAAATACCAACAATTGATAATATAAGAACCAATGACAACAAAAGTAAAGAGAAGCAAAAATGTATGGCAAGGAAAGAGAACATCAGTTACCTTCAGTGCGCAAACGCTTTAGTAGTGTCAAAGCTTGTCTACACACAAACTAAAGTCAAGAGAACTACACTTTTTAATTCATACCTTCAGTCATGTCAGTGAAATTATTTGTATGCACACAAGTGACCTAGTCTGTTTTATCTTTTACAATAATTCGTCTGGGAGGGGAATTTCCTGCTGTAGAAACATAGTTGAAATACAGACTGAAACAACACAATACAGCACAGTCACGTCATACGTGCATTTAACTTGCACGAATTCAACTTTACACAGGGAGGGAGTGGGGCGGGGCTGCAGTTGCTTCAGTTTGCAGCAGTGGCAGGAGGTTTTGGCAGCGTGGAGGTGGCCCGGCAGCACACAGCCTTCTCCCCCACCACCTCTCGCTGCACCACTGCTGCCAGGTGCACAGCTCCAAGCATGGCTCTGCGGCAGCGGCGGGAGGTTTTGGAGGTAGAACCAGTCGCCGCTAGTCAAGTTGCTGGCGATTTGACTATGTGTGATTTTCGCCTTACGCGGTGACCTCAGAACCTAACCCCTGCGTAAGATGCGACATGCCTGTACATATATGCTGATACAATACCAAACACTTGTGTAGTTACATCATGTTAACTACTTTTTGTGTATCAAGTACCTTATCAAGTATCTTGTGTATCAAGTTTATGCCAAATTGATTGAGTTCAAGCTAGAGATTTAGCACAAGTTTGGGCTTGTCTATACAAGGTGATACATTTCAAAGTGAGATTTTTATAATGCAACAGGCACACAGTAGTCATCTATAAATGAATAGGTAGTTTTTACTTCACTTTACTTCCACATGGGGGAGGATTTCTCTTGAGGTATGCACTACTAAGCATTATAGGTGGGTACCTGCAGTCCCTTTGCACAGCTGATGTGCTCTAAGCATTGTGGGATTTGTCCTACAAGACCTGATGGAATATCTAGCAGAAGCTAGACAGACCTCATTACATAACACAACTTGGGATGAAGCTATGAAAATCCTATGATGCCTCTCTCTCACCATCCTGTGACCTTTCTCTCTGAATATAGTGGGACTCTTTTTTTAATTCCTAAGCAATCATTATAGACAAAACAGTTCTCCACACCGTGATGCTGGCAATCAGATATACATAGTAGATTGTGCAAAAGTACTTGGCATGTCACTATTGGATAGTTGTGGCTTTGTAAACTACAGAGCAGTTTGGCTACAATTTTTCTAATAGTCGCTACAAGTTTCCCCTCCCCATGTTCACTTGCGCTAAGAAAGGAGTGACAGCCTCTAGTCCTAGTGTTTGTCCCCTTTGCCAAACCGTGGGGTTCATATATAGATGATACTTCCCCATTACCAAGACTTTGTCAACAACTACAGTCATTTTACTAGTGTTAATGTAGATTGGCCCTGAAAAGTTCATGATATCAGAATTTTCAAGAACTCTTGCCTGTTTTCTCTAGACAAAAAAGGTGATTTTTCAGCCTGATTGACAACATGGACATTAATCATGTTAGCATTCTTCCTCTTAACCTGGGAGATCCTGCTTTACCCTCTATTACTATGGCTGTCAGCGCCTTTTATTGGATATTTTGATCACAGAAGAGAACTATTTAGCAACTGTTGCAGCTGCAGGATGAAAATGAATGTGACTTCAGGACTCGAAGGGGTAAATGATGGTCACTTGAGAAAGGCAAGCAGTATCTGCCTTGAATTATAATTTATGCTGTACTCTGTACAATGTTGGCAGGAGAAATAGAGAGAACCATGACCAAGACCTAGAACCCGAGGTTCAGCAACTTTCAGGGTGGTTGGAATAACCTGTGACACATCCCCACTTAAATTACAGTCATCAGGGTACCTTATTTGTATCTGCTTTGAAGAAAATGCATTCATGTTTTGGATATACAATTTGCCTTTTACTTTGAGTTGTTTGTTGTGGTTTGGGGCACAGAAAGTGATAACAGACTACTGACTTGGGATACATATTGCTACATGTTGGTTTTGAGGACTCTGCACACCATCAATTTTAAAAGGATGGGTACATCTCAATACACAATCTTCCCAGTTTGATTATCATTCCGCTGGGCTTGTTATGTATACTGCTTGATGTGCCCTCACAGATTTATAATACTGCTGAACTTTGCCTTCAGCATACAGCCAATCTGAGTGGTTAGGTCCACCAGTCTAGGAGAAGTTACCACCATATGCTTTGTAGATATCTATGAAGTTTTTACAAATAGTGGAAGGTGAGATGTCATGGTAAAGAAATACTTCAGCTTTTGGGAGCAAATTTAAAAAAATCCTTCAAAAATGAAAAAAAAATCTTATTAACACTGCAAACAGGAATTAAAAGATAAAGTATACTTCAGTTTGCAAAGCAAGGAGCAGAACGTTCAGTCACAGGATGCATTTACACACCACGCTACAAAAGCCATGCTAATACACTAATGTACAATAGACTTAATCTACTGTGCATTAAGTGTCACAGAAAGACCACGTGCTGGCACTACTGCACAATAGTGCTGGTTACTGCACATTTAGATAGTACCGGGGGGGGGTTCAGTCAGAAATGCGGGGGAGAAAAATGGAAAAGAAATGTAAGGGCTGTGGCTACCAAACTGGTCATTACAAAGCATTCCCACTATCAGCACCATTTTGAGTATGGAAAAGGAAGTTGTAACCCACAGGCAGAGCCATCTGTAGGGTATGGCAAATCAGGGAGACCTCCCTGGGCCCTGCAATTTGGGGGGCCTGTGGAGCCAAGTGGAGCAGACACACCCTCCTGAAGCTGGCAGCTCAGCCCCATGCCACAGAAAAAACATGGAGACCCTCCTCTCCCCCCCTTTGCAGGGGTACTACAGCCCTACACAGTGTTAAGTCCCGCCCCCAGGCTGATTTGACCTGGGCCCTGCACCCCCCCAGGGCTGTCTGCCCACAGGGATGAAAGACAGGATTTAGAAAGGGCTTTAGGTCACATATGCTGAAGAAGACAGAGTCCAGTAGGAATCACTGAGAGTGTATATCACAGCCTGTAACAGCAAGAACTTATAACAAAAGCAAAAGTTATGGTGCTTATCAGCAGGGATCCTGGTTTTCTGTGATGAAAAAAAAAATCACAAATTCTCTGATAAAAAATGGCAAATTCTCTGATAGACATCCCAAAATCTGTGGTTAAAATTAAATGCCTCCCACAGCCTCGCTGGTGTCCCTCACTCCCCTCCCACAGACCTGCTTGTGACCCTTGCCCCCACCCACCCCTTGCCCCCCAGCCCTGCCAAAGGGGGGCCCCCAGCTGCCAGGGCTGTGGGCCAGGGACCCAGGTCCACAGTCCCCCACCCCCAACAGAAGGCAGTGGCTGCTACAGCAGGAGCATGAGTCAGCTCCTCCCTGCTGCCTGCCTGCTACAGGTTCAGGTGGGGCCGACTCGCAGTGGCAGCATGCAGTCCAAGGGGACGTGGGGGGGGGCGCGTCCCCCTGATCTGTGTGGGGGTGGGGGCAGGGCAGGTGTGCTCTGCCCCTGTGCACACAGAGGAAGTGTGGCCAAGGCAGCAGAGTTTGCAGCAGCAGGCAGCTTTTGTGCATGGCCCTGCTGTGCCCTGCCATGCCAGTCACACAAGCTGCGCACCAGAGAAGCTGGGGGAGGGCAGCAGGGTAGGGAGCACAGTGTTTGCAACCCAGGGTTTGTGGCTGGCTGAGCACTCTGGCCAGGAGAGGGAGAGTTTGCAGTGTCCCCTCTCCTGGCTAGAGTGCCTAACCAGCTGCAACCCCCTCCTCCCGGCCAGAGAGTGCCCAAGATGGCTGGAGGCTGAGGGAACGGGGATGCTCCAAACTTCCTCCCTTGCTCCTGACTGGAGTGCCCAAGATGGCTAGGGGCTGAGGAAGTGGGGAGGTTTGCAGCCAGCCAGGCACTCCAGCTAGGAGGGGGCTTGCAGCCTGCCTGTTCCTGGCCAGAGTGCTCAGCTGGATACAAAACCCCTGCTGCTCCCAGCCAGCTGCAAACCAAAGCACCTGGCTGGCTGCAAACCTCCCCACTCCCTCGGCCCCCAACCAGTTTGGGCACTCCCTGGCTGGTCACTCCTGCTGGGAGGCGGGGTTTACAGCTGGCCGGGAGCGGGTGGTTTGCAACCAGCCAAGCACTCTGGCCGGAAGCAGGGAGGCTGCAAACCCTCTCCCAGTCAAAGTGCCCGGCTGGCTGCAAACTTCCCCACTCCCCCAGCCCCTGGTCAGCTTCCCCCACTAGCCCTGCCCCGCAACCCCCAAATCCCACTTACCTCCAGCAAGAAAAATAAGCCTGAAGCAGCCTCCAGTAAGTGTGAGTGTTGGGCCCTGCCCTTCCCCCTCTCCCTTCCCCTTTGGGCAGAGTTGAGGGTTCCCTGCCCCTTTAGCTCTTGTAGACTGGAACTCTGCCAGCCTGCAGAGCTCTTTGAAAAAGGGAAAAGTCTGCGGGTTTCTCTTCTAAAAGAGAAAATCCTATTTTTATCAGAGAAAACACAGAAATCCATGGTTTTCTGTTTTTCCATGGAAAATGGAAAACCCAGATCCCTGCGTATCAGTTTCTTCTCCAGCACTGCTGGTCACCGGAGCGTTCTCAGGGAGAGAACGCTGGCTGCAAATGAGTACAGGTAGCCAAGTCTGTTTGTAGAGGGTCTTGCTCAGATTCTTATGCCTTGAAGGGGTCCTGACTGGCTGATACACCTCTATGCAAGGAGTCTTAAGTCATGCAGTTTTTGATATCTTTGTCCATTAGTCAGGTCCAAGCTGAAGCATAGTTTGATGCTGGTTTTCAATTCCCAAATCCTATCCAATGTTTTGTAACATGGACAGGTAGCTGGAGGCCCATCTTCCTTTTTCTCTCTTGTAAGCCCTTGGTTTTAGGAGACTGCATGATTTTCCAAGCTATGACTACACTAGGCCATTGTCTTAGCAATTCCCTTCTTTTCTGGGACATCATAAACTGTACTAGGCTTGATTCTTTTCTCATGCATTGACTTCACAGCTTCCTGTTACCTTGCCTCTCCCCAAAGGGAAGTAGATACAGGACTTCATCGAAGGTCCATGTGGAAGGATGTCAATCAGGCATAGCACAGGGATAGAATAACATACTAGGTTTGTTTTGTTGAGTATAATGACTCCTGGAACAAGCAAGTGTGAAGGGGTACAAACTGTCTGCAGATAACACTTCAAATGGGAGGTGCTGTCTGGTCACCATGCACCCAGAGTGGTAGAGGGCACACAGGCAAAAACTGTCTGGGTAAGGCAAGGTTTCAAGCAGTGTGGGAAGGCAGCTAGAGAACCATCAGAATAGTCCGGGGCACAGACACAACTATACCATGTTCCAAGGTGAAATTACTCTCAATTCTGCAAAATTAAAAACTCCAGAGCAATTCAGCAGGTACACTGTTATGACAGACTGAATTATGCGGATATAGATCTTTTTATCTTTTAACCCCATTGGCACCAGTGTAAATCCCCCATGTAGATGTACCCTTACTTTAAAAGTACTACTTCATATAATTTAAAAAAATAGAAGTCCTCCCATCCTCTTCAAGACAAAGCCATTGAAGCTAGATTTGACATCATAAACTGTACTGGGCTTGATTCTTTTCTCACAGTTTGCCTCAACTAGAATTTTTGGTTATGTTGCAACATATTAATTGATTGCAAATGTTAATGTAGACATGTCATAAACATTTGTTCCTGAACACAAATGTTATTTTTGGTGGTGGCTGATCCATCCAGTGAACCATGACAAGTGTTTGTGAAGAATCTATATTAGCATTTATCACATTAATTAATGTGTTAATTGACAACCAATTATAGTATGTTGCAAAAAAAAAAACAACAAAAAACCCCCCAAAAAAACACAACAAACCCAAAAGCCCTTAGGCTAGACAATATAAATATAAACCATTAGCTAAGTCAATTGATGAAAATGGAGTTCTGGTGGTATAACACCAATTTATGTAGCCCACATTTCTTTTATTAGATATTGAATATTTACTTTTGAAAGTATACTCCTATACAGACAACTCTCCCACAGTTCTTTATAGCACAGTTCCAGTTCTGGCTTTCAATTACATACCAACTGGCTGTGTTTAGAAACTTACATTCCAAAGTCCAAATTAGTCACATGCAGAGAAAATATGTACACTCAATTGTTCATATGAACAAACACTATTCTTTTGAGGGAATCTGTGGTGCCATTATAAACATGAATATATAACAGTTGGTTTATTAATGTCACACAAAATCGAACAATTACAGATTTTTACAATGTAACTACATTTATTGGGTTAGCCAAAGGTCTGTCACATCCCCCAAAACCAATGCACTCATTCTATCCCTTCCTTCTGTTTCTAAAGGCTGAGTTTGGGGTCTGATCTAATTTATTTTGCAGTAAGTGAGTTTTGCTATTGCTTTTAATGAGTGTTAGATTCCATTATGGATGGTGGGACATCCAAATCCTTTTGGAAATCAGAACTTTGTTCCATGGTAGTGATGAACTGATGTTGTAGCCATGATGGTCCCAAAAAAAAAAAAAAAAGCCAAAAGAAAGGATTTTTGCTGGTAATATCTTTTATTGGACCGACTCCATAGTTGGGATAGACTTAGACAAGCTTTTAAATGCAGTGCATTCTTCTTCAGGTCTGGATTTTGTTCCATACAGTTTAAATCATTTATTTTTGCATTGTACTTGAATATTGCTTTTCTTTTACAAGTTTATTTGGCTTCATCTTCCCATAGCCCCAACAGAGAACAAGTTTTAAAATGTTAACAACTGGCTAGGAATTCAAACGTAACAGCCATCTTCTTCTTTTGCTAGCATAACTACAACGCTTCAACAGTTACATTAGATTTTCAGAAATCAAATGTTCCAATCTTTCAAAGTTCTTAGGTAAGTTGTAACATAAACAAGTTCACCATGACAAAAGAGAACTATAAAAGAATTCTTTTTGACAAGGCACCCAGAGTTCAATGTTAGTTCATCAAAAATAAAATTGAGAAGTGACTTGATTGTAGTATACAAACCTTAATAGCAAAAAATTATCAACATTTTCTACTAGCTTGTTTAAGCAGCCCACAGCTTTAAGCAATATGCTAGGTTTTGTGGATTCCATCCTTACCTGTCTAACTCAGAACTGTCAAGCTCCCAGGTTGTAGGAGGCCTAGGAATCAGATGTCCAAAGTGCTTTTTTGGGTCTAGCCCACAGGCCAAGCATAGCCAGGCAAAAGAACACTAAAAATCAAAAAGGTGCAGACCAAGGCTCAGTCTACACACACAGAGTTTTGCCAGCATACCTGTATTGTTCAGAGATGATTTTGTAACCACATGTGAGCAATAAAACCTAGCATCAGGGAAAATCATCCTTTGTACTGAATATGAAATGGCAGCACAGAAATCACAGCATAAGGAAATGGTGCTTTAAACACCACCTTCATTCCTTCCTTATTCATAGCTGCTCCAAGATAACTGCCCATTTATACACTTAAATGAAAACTAATAGGGCTGTGCAAGGGCTTCAGACATTTCAGCATCTGAAGCAGCATGTCTGGATCAAAGCACTGGCTTCGTTAGGCTTTCTGAATTGGTTTGGAGGCTCTGAACCACTTCGGAGCCACATCAGAGATCTGGCCACAGGGTATAATGGAGAATCAATGAAATATCTATAACTTTGTTGTTTTCTGTCAGATTTGAATGATCCTTGCAGGGATGGTAGCCTCTGGTGACAGCATGAAGCTGCCAAATTTCAAGAAGATCAGTGCAAGGATTCAGGGGGAGTTGCACCCCAAATTCTTGAAAGCAAAACTCATGTCATGTCTATGTGTTACACCACAGGGGGGTGAAAATTACAGGGATGGTAGCCTCTGGTGAGGTCACAAAGCCTGCCAAGTTTCAAGAAGATAGATTCAGGTGTTTGGGGTGAACTGTACCTCAAAATGCTGACAGGCAAAACTCATGACATAGATGACCCTGTGTTTGTTAAGGCACAGAGGACTGAACACTGCAAGGGTGGTGGCCCCTGCTGAGGCCATAAAGCCTGCCAGATGTCAAGGAGTTAGGTGCAGGGGGGTTCTGGGGCCCTGTACCCCTAGCTGCTGACTGAGAAAACTTGTGCGATGGGTGCTTGTGCAACTGTCTGTCTGTGTCTTGGGGCAGTTGATTGTCTGTATTGATTATTTCCTCTCCTTAGTTCGTGGTTTTATAAGTGTTAATCCTTGCTCATTAACTTATGTAGTAGCTAGGTACTGTGTATTGAGCTGGTCCCTGAGTGAATCATGATTAATTGGTAACTAGTAACACAGTAGCTTAGCAGCCAGGCCTGCAGTAATCCACTCCCCGCCATGCCCCAAGACAGACACAGCTGTACAAGCACCCGTGTCACAAGTTTTGCCTGTCAGCAGCCAGAGGTGCAGGGCCCCAGAAGTCCCGCACCTATCTCTTTGACAGCAGCCAGGCTTTGTGGCCACAGCAGGGCCTACCATCCCTGCAGCTTTTACCCTGCTGCGCCTTAACTCATATGGCGTCACCCATATCATGAGTTTTGCTTGTCCACATCTTGAGGTGCAGTTTCCCTGAAACCCCTGCACTTATCTCCTTGACTTGGCAGGCTTCGTAGCCTCAGCAGGGGCCTACACACACACACACACACACACACACACACACACACACACACACACACACACACACAGAGTCATCTATGTCACGAGTTTTGCCTGTCAGCTTGAGGTGCAGTTGTCCCAAATCTCTACACCTATCACCTTGAAATTTGGTAGGCTTTGTAGCCTCACCAGGGGCTACTACACCTATGGTATTTCTTCAGAGGTTGGAGTTTTATAGACTCTATAAAATGGGTTGAATTGTGGACTATTTATGCCACTAGAGGTCTTTTATGTAGGCCTTAAACATGTTTATAGAAATATTGTCAAAATAAACATTAAGGAAATGAGATGAGGGGAGAGTTTTTTGCCCTACTCCTTTCCCTTTATCACCAAATCAAAAGCTGCAACAAAGCAATCAATCTTCCTTTCTTAATGTGGGTACTGCAGCCTGTGCTATTTCAGTATATTTTCTATTTTGAACTTACGTATTTCCAAGTGTGGAGGGGCCATTGGCATTCTGCAAGGCCAAAGCCGTACAGCATGTTACAGTGTTCTCTCATGGGTATCTACCTTTACTCTCAAGAAAGTTTAAACAGATGATATAATTATTTCTTGAATATATAAATTACATATTCTATGCTTCTTGGTCTTTTAAAGTTGAACAAAAAATGGTAGTGCATAGGACAATTCTTTAAAAAGTAGCAATAGTACCTCCAGGGAGTTCAAAAAAGGAATAATTCAGCATTTTCAAGATTTTTTTCATAAAAAACAATCTGTTCTGAAAAACAAGGTCTGTAACTATACATTTAGACCCTTCAGAAATCTAACCTCATATCTCTGGCAGAGTTTAAAAGATCAACATGGGTCCTAGTCCTGCTTTTGCATGAAGTAGGCAACATAGGCTCTCCAGCTTATTTTAATTATATGGCAAATAAAAACCACATCACTTATTTAGTTCAGAACAATGATCATAAGGAAAAAAAACCTTGCATGTAAGGTATCTACATAAGCATTAACTAAACAAAGATTGCAAATTTACTTCAAATCACATATATAAAAGCAAATGTTAAGTAATATTCACTTTTCAGCTTCCTGCAGAAGCGTTCCCAAAAGGTGTTTTTACATTCCATTCCACTCCACTCCATCCTGCTGCAGACTTCTTGAGACTCTCCATGGGTGCAAGAGTCTACCCTCACGAAGCCCAGTAGCCCCAAATATATGGTGCAGAAAATGGGAATATTCTATTAGCTCCATAGAATGAACTCTATGTTTGTACACTGGGAATGCCCAGACTAACCTTTACAATTGTTAATTTGAGTTAGCTAACTGGAAATTAGACAAAGGGCAGCAAAAGGGTGAAGAATCTAATTGGGAATCTTTAGCCTGAAAGTTCTCATTAATAGCAATGGGTTTTGCCTGATTAAGGATTGAAGGATACCATTCCTTTCTGACTCTTATTTTACTGTCTAGAACAGAAATTTTTTTTGTTTTATAAAGAAACAAATGATGAGAATTATTGAGGCTGTATTATGGTTAGGGAATGCATGGCAAACATAAAAAAAAAAATCAAGGAGAATCAACTCTATGTGCAAAGTCAGCTCTGCCAGGCAATCCTAGGTCCCAAACAGAAACATTAAATTGCAGTGCTTCTGCTATCATTCCACAGTAAAGCAGTTACCTTGCATGTGCTGGACAAGAAGTCAGTGACCCATTGCAAATCCTGTGCCCCTCAAAGTTGTAGCTACCAGGCAACTGTTCTATGGTATTCAGACAGTTCATTGCTCTGTCACTCTTAGACATCATGGTTTAAGCACCCCTGGCTCTCATTTGTCCAATATAGTGGTAAGCCTAGTGGTCTGGCCTTAAGCTATGCCAGAAACAGCCAGGACAGGAGAAATCTTGCTGACATGCAAAAAGAAGTAGGATGATTTCATACCCTCTTCTTGGTCTGGAAGCAGGAGACTGCCTGTGCCTGACACATGCTGCTGCGCTAATTGGTGCCTGGATAACTCCGCAAGAGGAGAATGCAGAGTCAGGGGAATTCGAGAGTTTCTAGAAGCCCCAAGGGAAACACGGCACACTGTCTTTAGAACAGGAAGCAGCTATTTATAAGTTAGATATCAGGATTATACAGTGCTTTACATTACAAAAAGGCAGCTCAGTTCTTACCCAGTTGGGAGTCATATAAGTTTATTTACCTCCACTGCTTTACAGGCTGTGAATTGACAGACAAGGAGGATGCCAAATCAATCTCTAAAATAGCTTTATTGTTAGCAGATGCTACTACTTATCAGCTCTGAAGAGCTAGGCCCTCTCCATTTTGTGCCGTCTTCAGTACTAAGCATGTAATCAGAACTTAAGACAACAACTAAACAGCTATACTATAAACTATGCCAGGACAATGCTTTTCTCCCATTATAGGAGTAAGAGTCTATTTCTTGCACCTTTCAGGGTTGTATGTTTCCAGGGAAGAAATCCATGCTTAATTGAACATTTTGAGACTACAGGTTGACTCATTAACTAAGAGCAGGTGAAAACAGTAAGGGTGGGTCAGTAAAGAGGTTCAGGGAAAGAAGCTCCTTAAGGAACTGTAACATCTTTCTTTCCCTTAGCTTCTACCTTTGACACTCATCTATAGCCCCCTGGACCAGACAGTCACTCATTTACCTTGTTTGTATTGTACCAAAACTTGGAGAGGGACCCATTGCCAATCTGGTGCTCCTCAGAGGTGGAGTTCCAAGACAGCTTGCCTAATGAGCTCAGGAAGCGCATATCTCCAGTCATCAGTTGTACCCCCATGGCTCCTGCTGCACACAGTGCCATGAGCACTTGCCAGGGGATTGCGTGGCTGTCCAGGTGTGCAGAGACTTTACGGTCACTTCCTGGTTTGGGATTGTCTGGCAAAAAAATTCTTCTTGCATGACACACACCTGCACTGCCTGGGCTCTGAACAGGTGTGTGCAATCAGGGGAGGAGGACAACTACTTCTAGGAAACTTAGGGGTATTAAAAGGATCTGCATGGCTTTTAACTTTTTTTACCTTTTTATAGATATTTGTATAAACATAACAAAGCCACATGCCATAACTTTTCATCTGGCTTTTGCTGACTCTGGCTGAGCACTCACACTTCCCACCCCCTCTGATTCCCTGTATGCCCCACCCCTATTCTATACTAGCAGTGTGAGAGCTTAACTCTTTCAGAGACAAGTGAACACTAACTCTTACACTGGCTAAATTATTCATAACTAATTGATGTTCAGTGATACAAGCTTTTTAAAAATGACTGTTATTCCTGAGTTACTAGCATCAATTTTTGTTTCAGTGAGCATATTCCTTGGTTGTAAGTAGTTACCAAATAACTTATGTGAACTGTTTTCAGGTAATGGAGCTATTTCCAAGCTGTTATTTCATCTATTTGCTGTTGGTGAGGTGTGATTAGTCACTTCAGCTGCCTCATATTTCTACTCTTTGCCTGGAAAGTGAAACTTGCTCTTCATTCCTCCTTCTCCTACAACACCCTCCGCCCCAGAAGAGCAAGTACCCTCAGTTGCACATGAATATGTTTGTTTAGTTTCTTAGGAGATGGCTTAGTATATGGGAGTAAGCTGTTATGTACACAAGGTGGATCCAGAATCTAAACAACTAGTTTTGTATGTGAAAACTAGTCACTTTTTAAGGTTAACATCTGAAATCCCTCTGGACAAGTGTTTCACTATAGAGAATAAAGTAGAGAAAAGCATGTTAAAGAGGAATGAAGCATTAAGGCTAAATACAGATATTCAAAAAGCCTGAATTGATTCAATCTTTGCAGGTTAGTCTAACCTGAGTAGATTGAACCAATTTGCAAGTGCATGGACATTCACTTTTGATTCTGGAAATGCAGGCACATGCATATAGTGGCTTAGGCTAGAAGCAGGGGGTGGGGGGTACAGGGACGCTAGAACGAGCCCTCCCTTGCCTTTGGCAGCAACTGCAAGGGTGGAGGGAAGCTAAGCTGTGGGGGGACAGGGTGGTGTGGCTAGGCCCTGGCAGGCTGCTAAAGTATGATTGCAGAGGGGTTGAAACACCCACCATAGCATGCAGGGACCCCAGCCAGGGTATGCCTGGAGAGGAAAGGCGGAAGCAGCCCTTGACAAGTTTGTCCCTGAGGGGGGCCATGGCCAGCAGTGCCTCAGGTGAAGGGCAGAGGGAGGGGGATTAAACTCCCCAGTCTTCCCTCTTGAGCATGGGTACAGGAACCCCAGGTGGGGTTTTACTGGCTTTCTGTCCCATTGGCTGCTTGCATGGTGGCGAGCAGGCATGGCCCTGCCATTTTCTCACCTTACCTAGAGCTGCAGGGCTGAGCCAGGCAGCCTACAGGTGCTGCTGAAGGCCAGTGAAGAGGGTTCGGCCCAGCCTGGGCCTCAGGGGCAGGGCCCTTCCCAACTGCCTGTGGCTCCATGACAACCCGGCCTGGTATGCATGGGCAGCACTTGGCCAAGTAGTGACACAGAGGTGACCCCACTGCAGGT
The DNA here is from genome assembly GCA_030014935.1 of Caiman crocodilus. NCBI lineage: Eukaryota > Metazoa > Chordata > Crocodylia > Alligatoridae > Caiman > Caiman crocodilus. The sequence goes on along the minus strand of JAGPOW010000261.1, from coordinate 36,948,938 downwards.
GTGGGCAGGCACCTTGGCAGCTGGATTGGCCATGCGGGATGTGCCCGTGGCTGCCCAAGCCAGCTCAGAGGTGCTGGCAGGCCCACAGCCCAGCAGTCACCTGCCCCAAGGGCTCGTGTGTCCACAGCCTTACCATTCCTCTGCACAGTGCTTGCTCATCACAGGAACTGTGCAGGGAGTGCAGCAGTGGTGGCAGCTCTGGGCACACAAACCCCCGCAGAAGGCTGCTGCTGGGTTCTGGGACCACCAGTGCCCCTGAGCCAGCCCAAGCAGCTACGGGCACATCCTGTGTGGCAGGGTCAGCTGCCAGGGTGCCCTCCCGCAGCTTCAGTGACATTGCCTCCACACTGCTGCCAGGCCAGCAGCTGCACGTGCATGCCAAACTGAGTTGTCACAGAGCCGCATCTGGCTGGGAAGGGCCCTGCCTCCATGGCCCAGTTTGGACCAGCCCCCACCCTGAGCAGCACCTGTGGGTCAGCCTGGCTCAGCCCCAGCCCCGGGTGAGGCCTGCGAATGGCAGGGCCATGCTGGCTGGAGTCTGGCCATGCCCCTGCCCCTGAGGCTAGAGTGGGGAGTTGCGGGGATCCTAATAGGGGCTGCTTTGTCCCAGCCTGGCATACCCCAGCTGCAGTCCTGCCAGGGGAGAGGGGCAGGAGGGGGAATAAACCCTTTCCCTGCCCCTTTACCTTACAGGGCTATGTTGGCCAGTGTCTGGCCATGTCCCCACCCCTGCTCTGGCCAGGGAGCAGAGGGGTGGGGCCAGTCCTGCTCTCTGGAGCAGACAGCACAGCCCAGGGCTGAAAAGCATGGTGGGATGCTGGGGGACTCTGATCCCTGGAAGGGGTCTGAGACATAAGTTCCATAAACCGGTCTGACCCAAATCAGTTAAGTCTGATACTACTTTCAACCAGGTTCATCTTAAACCAGTTTGGGCCATTTTGAAATTGGTTTATGCACACTAAACTTCTGTTCTGTTACAGGTTTAAACCAGTTTCTGATCACTTAAACCAGTTTATATATAAGTTCTGTCCCTAGCCTAAAGGAGGTAGAGGCATTTGCAGGTGCATGAAGAAAAAAGGGGACAGAAAGGGGGGTTGTGGGAAATCACAGGAAGATAGAAATAGCCTTACAGATCAATATGGAGAGTTCTAAATGCAGAAGCAAGAGTAAAGCTGTTGCACCCTTTTGATTTGTAAAACATATAGTTGAGTATAATCTGGAAGAAGTTTACACTGTCCATCTGCCAGTCTGAACAGCAAGATTGTTGACCTGGCACAGGAAGAGAGACCATGAGGAAAACACTGTGAATAATTAGGTTGGCATACCATACTCATTTCATGCAGTTCTTCAGGTGCTGCGGTTTGAATGGGCAGCACTCCCAGAGACTTACACAATAGCAGTATTAACAACAGTACATCCTGTTGAAACATCTTTTGTCAAATGTTGGTTTCGTGGCCCGTAAGACTGCAGTTACTTGTAGTGCAGAGGGCTTCTGGCTTCCATTGTGTTTCAGGGTCCTGCTGTGCTAGGCACTATCCATATACTTAAGAAAAATGTAGCCCCTTCCTCAAAGTGCTTATAGTCTGTAAGAGATAAAGACCAACAGGTAAATATAATATTTTGTCTGGAACCACTACTGCATAAGAGTACAAAGAAAAGTACTAGGGCTTATTCATTTGGGATGAAAAATGCCCAGAGGAGCGTAGACTAGTAGAGCAAGACAGCTGGACAATATGTCCAGAGGAACAGATTGGAGACTGAACTTCTAGCAAGGCATCGTGTCCAAGAAGTATGGCACAGCGACCCAGGTGACAGGAGAAAAATGAAGCGAGAGGAATACATGAAAAGGAGAAAGCAAGATGGAATGAAGGTCAGAAAGAGCATGATTTAACCACTTTTCTTTTTAAACCATTGCTTTAGAGAAGCTAAAGTTAATTAAAGACTGTCCTAGCGCCACTATGCAATGTCACATTTGCTGCTGCAGCCTCAGTCTGTGATGTGGGTGTATGAGGGAGGTAAGATGCTGGTAGATACAGGAAAGGGGGAGGTGGTCAATGTGGCAAGGTCTTCACTGACACTCCAAAAAAGGACCAGGTGCTCTGTTCTGAACATTAATAGAAATATTCAGTATTATGGAAGATTGACTTATGCTACCTTGAATGTGATCCCAAGTTTTGTTTGAGTGTAAGAAGAAAGGAAGGAGGTTGGGTAATCAAGAACAGAAAGAGTTTCCCAAGCACCCAGGAAGTACAAGTATACTGAACACAGTTATTTCAGACAGAACTGATGGCATACCTGTTAAAATGACTTCGTTTCAGAAACCAAAGACTGATTCCTATTGACTCTATTTTAAATGTACTTTTCCTGTAAATGATGATTCAGTATCAAGAAACACTTTGTTTCAAGGATTCACAGGGTACTGTTGAACTTGAAATACCAGTTCCAGTGCTCACAATTCCTCTGCATACTTTGTAAATACTGGTATGTAGAATTGAATAGCTGGATACACTGTACTGAAATGGTTTCTTTATTTCCCACCTTCATAAACAGTTGCACAGTTTATGAGTATTTTTAAACTGTTGCATAATGGTGCTTTCAATGCCTCAGATTGCATTGAAAAAATGTCTCTAGCCAACTTGGTTTAAGATTGCAAAGAAAACCCTCAAAATGGGAAAGAAGTGTAAACTGATGCAATGATATTTGTTTTGAATCTAGGAAGAGGTGAAACAATAGCTCTGAGAAAGAAGTGTGAATGGGTTCCATTCTTCTAACTGGAGCATTAACATGGAAGTCTGCTGACAATTTAAATGTCAACATTAGCTACTTCAAGGCAGATCATTTTAGCAGAAACACCAAGCTAATGTTCTTATTTGTCATTTCCAATTTGTAATTGTTGGATGTAATGGCAGATACTGGAGGTAGAGAGCAATGGAGCAGCTAGTTATCAAAGTTTTGTAGTGGGAAAGATATTCAAACCTCCCTCTGTCTCCCATTTTAAAGTCATCTTTGTCCCTGGTCAAATGAGAAGGGAAGGACTCAGTTCTGCTAAGTGCCAAAAGCCAGCCTCATCTGCCACCTAAGTAACTAAAACCACATCCCACCTTTCATGGGAGCCAAGAGCTACGTTGGCCTTCTACCCAACTGCCAGAAACTTCTGCGGTGCAGTTCTCCATTGCCAAAAATGCAGAAGCTGACAGCATGTTGAAAATTGGGAAGCTGCCTAAAATAAATTTAATTGAACCTCCAAATAATTCCCACCAGTCACAAGGCAGTTTTCATGGCTAACTCCATTCTTATCAACATATTGTTTGAAATAAAAATGTGACCATATAAAAAGTTGTTTGAAAAAGAACAAGGCAAGTTGTCTATAACCTTGTTTGTGTTGAGCCTTTTTTATGCTTCACCTGCCATTGATTTAATTTAACATTGATGGGAGCATTATTCCATACCAGGTTTAGATAATTTTACCCCCATACCTTCTTAAGTTTGGAGGCCTCTATGGCATTCTGCATGGTTTTTTTATAAATTGCAGATGGCATTTCATATGCAATAGCTTTCAAAGTTCTGCTTACATTCCTAATAGAACCAGCCTATAACCTGAAGAAGGGTCAGATTTATTTGAATAACTGGGCTCTTTCAGTCAAATTGCCACCTCATGGTGGCAGAAAAATCTGACTTTGCAGCAGCTGTGCACTGCGATTAGCTTAATGTCACTTAGTTTTTAATAACATGCAAAAATCTGTACCACCTAGAATTAAAGTACAGCATGTCATTAGGAAACCTCCTGCAGCTGGCAGCACAGCACAAAGAAGCACGACAATGTGCTTCCAGGAACAATGCACTTTTAAATCTACAATGTGGCTCAGCTATGCTGTGATCCTGCCTGTCTTAAATTTTGTTGCTCTATTTAATCCAGGCCTTTTTTTGCAGGGGAGGGAAGAGAAGGAGAAAAATCCTTTTGATTTTTACTGCAATCATGACTGGAAGTTGCTCTCCTTTGGGATCCTATGAAGGGGGGGGAGAACTAAAGATGATGTAGGATCTGCTTCCTCAGAGAAGTCTTGTTCTCTAAAATGTCTTGTTCATGTTAGTCCAGCCCCTTGCATATTTATTTTTTTATCATCTCTACCTGTTCCACTCGAGCTCAATTTCAATCTCTTTAAAAACAGCCGCAAAGCTCCTATTGATTACAGTGGTATAGGATCAGGCTCTCAAATAGGCTGAACAATAATTTTTAAAAATCTAAAGTGGATAAGAAATGGCTTGTCATTGCTTATCAGGAATGCACTGTATTTTCTCCAGATGTAAACATGACCTGGAAAGCTGAACACTGCTGTGCTTTTTATTATTTCTGCAGTAGAATACAGCATCCCGAGCATATTCCATACATATTTCTTCAGTTAGGAGGCAAACACTGCTATGTAAAGTGAGCAGCTTGTTTACCATAGACCCCTACGGCTTGCTATCAAATTAGTAGTGAATCAGTAGTAGGATAAACAGAGGTCAAAGATCAAACCTGCAATTTCACATAAAATTCCAGACGATGTACACAAAATATGAAATGCAAAATCTTCAAGTCACAAGACCATCAACTGCTCTTAAAACTAATCAAAAGCAGGAGACGATTAGAGGAAGTAGATTTTAAACATGAGTTTAATCCAAATTTTGATGTAACCATCCTATCATAGATCTCTTTTAAACTGTGACAGCATGCTACTTATTTTAACTTGAAACAAAACAAAATTTTGTGTTACCAGGACTAATTACATTCATACATGTATGCTTTCAAAGGGCCAATAAATATAGCAATGTGGTGATGAAAAAATTAATACAGCCAAGACTTGCCTCCTGTCCTTATTAAGCCAACAGTAATTCATCACTGACCTGAAGCACACAAAATTGGGCCTTGAATTTCATTGCAATTTATGATGCTGTCTATTTAATATGGGCACTAAAAGATTCCATTTCATAATAGACTAATTGTTCCTGAAATTACAATACACTCATTAAATTATCTGAAAAATAAGTCTCCAGACAAACATCTCACAACATATGGCTAGCAATGTGCCTGAGTCTTGCTGCAGTGTGCATGTACTGTGCCAAGGATTTAAACTTCAATAGCAATAAGCAATATAGTAAGGAGATAAAATATTTCTTAACCCAAATGTTTAACCAGTTGCTTTGAAGGAACTCTTTAAAACAGAAATGTATTTTTTAATGAAGTTTCAGTTACTCAGTGCCACCAGATGTCAGCATTCACTATGCGATTGAAAACAAGTGCTTCAAACCTTTCACAACTGGATTTTAAGAAAACTACCCTTCTGCTAATAAAAAAATGGCCCAATCAACCCTGCTGTACAAGAAATTGTGGCAGGGGCTAAGGGAAGTGTTTCTCAGCTCCTCCATCATTAGTGTGAATGCTCTCTTAATTTTCCCAGGGATTGAGAAATCTCTAGAGGACCAAGGAAAGGATGATTTATGTCTCCCATATACCCTGTTCGCAGTTGTAGATAGTAGGGCCCATGTTGTGCATTGTCCATGGATTCAGGACAAAGGAAGGAACCTGCTGTAGACTCAGTTGAATCTGTTTTAATGTGCATGAATCTGAGCAGTGCTGGATTTAGGCTTAAGCTACTTATGCTACGGTTTAGGGCCTCGCAATATGAGGAGCCCCTAAATAAGGGGAAAAAATGGACACCTTCATTCTAATCTGACAAAAATATACATATATATGGCTCCACAATTATTATTCATACTGAGTTAATAAATTTGTGCAGAAATAACTATAATTTATCTTAAAATTTCATGAAAATCCATTTTTGTGGATTTCATGAATTATTTTTATCACATGGGGCCTCTTAAATTGGACATAGTTTAGGGCCTCAGCATATCATACTCCAGCACTAATCATGGGGACAATTGGGCTGTGAATGCTATAGTTTAACTTGATCTTTTTCACGTCAACATAATAGATTAACTCTTTTGCTACACAAAACTGCCCTCACCACTTTTCGTGCTGTAATTTGTTGACATTAAAGATCATAAAGGCCTGCTATTGCTCTGAAGAGTTTTACCATTGATTTCACTGAGAGAAAGAAAGACACCAGGACTGATGCTATCTATAAATGTAAATTAATGTCTCTAAACACACACCAGCTATCCTTTTCAACCATTATTTGCTGTCTGTTTCATTGTGGGACCTTGCCATATAACCTAAAATCTTGGTTTGCATCATGAAGAAAGGGCAGGTTCAGTTGTTAGAATTGAGCAATTACCATATCTCTTCCCACTGACAAAACATACTGATTATACTTGGAGCATTGCTGCTCTCATGTTTTGTTTGGTTTTTGCAAGTGTTCTTATGAATATGCTTACTGGAAAAAATATGCATTTATTTTGTGTATTTGAAGAAAATATTCTCTGAAAATATAGTCTGAATTTGTAAATAGGAGTATCCATGCTAAAAACTTGATTGAAATTGTTCAAGTCAACCAAAGAATGAAAAGAGATATCATGTGACTTTATTCTCCAATCAAAGTAAGCAAAACTCAAACAAAATTAATAATTGCAACCAATTGCCCGCAAACACTCTAGAGAACAGGAATTCTTTTTCTGAAAATATTTGGCAGGGCTGTCTCTTGGGACTCGTGAAAAACCAACGCAAAAGACCCATTAAGCAGGTTGGCTTTTTCCTGAGCGTCAGTTGTCACTTGACCCATATGGTTTAGTAGGGGTCCAGTGTTACCTTTGGTTTTCCCCCAGCTCCCCACATATCTAAAAAAGGACTTTTTATTGCCCTTGATATGTGTAGCCAGTTGGAGTTCAGTCGCAGTCCTGGCTTTCCTGGTTTGTTCCCTACAGGTCTGGACCAGTGTAGAGTACTCCTCCTTTAGGGTGGATCCAGCCTTCTATCCTTTATAGGTCTTTCTTTTTAGACGCAGGAGGTCCACAAGGTCCCTGCAGACCCAAGGGGGTTGTTGTGTCCTTTTGCTGCCTTTCCTCTGAAATGGGATAGACATTGCTTGAGCTCCCAGGATTGCTCCCTTGAGGAGCAACCTGTAGTTGAAGAGCTGTCACATTTAACAAAGACAGAAAATAGAACTGCTTTCCTCACAAAGCAGTTGCCTGCAGAACTGGTAATGATAGCCTTCATAGCCACCTGGGGGTTGGGCCAGATGACCCTCAAGGTCCAGCCCAACCCTATATGATTCCATGAGAGCAGAAAGTCCAATGCTAAGATCTGATCAGGGGTCAGCTTCTCTGACACAAAAGAATACATTTGAAAGGATTGCAATCAAGTCCCAGAAAAATGAGCAAAAGCATGGGTTGTTTCCCTTTGTAAGTTAGCAGTATTCCAGCCTGCAAAGGGCTGCATGGGATGACTGAAGGCAGCAGGAGCATGTGCGACTGTGCTCTCAGATGCACGTGACCAGTATACAGCAAGGCCAAGTTGAGGGAACAGCTTCAGCCACTGGGCATGTGTAAATGTATGGAGAGTGGGGGCTAGAGGCCCAGGGAACAGTCCAGAGGGCTGAGGGGAGAGAAGTTTATGTGTGTGCATACGTGTGCATGCACATCTGCTGGCACTGGGGAAAGTATCTGGGTGTGGGGCTGCAGCAGAACAATGGAAGTGGGGGAGGCACCTGGCCCTTCAGCAGGTGGGGGAGGGGACAGGCCTGGTCCTTTGCAGTGGGGAGCTGTATGCCTGGGCTGGCAGCATGGGGCCAGTGCCCATACACACAGGGGCCTGCACTTGCTGCTCAGGGGACGGGACAAGGGAAGAACTTGCTGCTCGAGCTCCAGCCCACGCAGGAGAGGGGCAGCTGGGGGCCCCTGAGGCAGAGCTGGGTGGGACAGGGGATTGTGCGTCAGGGGTGAGGGGCTCCACCATGGCCTGGGGGGCAGGGGTCTGTGGTGGGGCACCAGCTGGGCCAGGGAAGTGTGGGTTGGAACAAGCCATTGATCTTAGCAAATGTGTCCTGGTACAAAAAATATTGAGAACTGCTGCTCTAAAGGCTTTCAGTCAAAGGAGTTTGAGTGCCTATCTGCTATTGAAATCAATAAGAGAAAAGTACCAGCATAGACTTAGTGGCCTGAGCTAGGCGTAACTTTACTTAACTAAGTAGTTGGAAAGAAACTGCAGAAACTCGCTTACATATTATAAAACCCAAACCCCAGGACCAGAGCAAAATCTGGGTTGCAGCAAATATTTGATGTATTATAGCCTTGGCAGCATGAAGTATCAGTGAACTGAAGCTATGTGTACCAACATCCAGTCTGGTTTGATTTTTTGTTTTGGAAATTTGTCATTTGAAACTAGAAATTATGGTACAGTATATGGGTAAATCTGTAAAATCCCTGCAATATTAAAAGTTTGGAAGGGGGGTCAGAGGCAACCTACAGTAGGAGTGGACTGAGAAACTGCTCTGGTTTCCTCTCTCCAAGAAATAAATTGTCCACATGAATACCATATGTATGAGGGGCAGGAATTTCAAACAAATGTAATAAATAATGTATTTACATCATGAAGCCTGTTTGCATGTAGCATTGCCATTTCTAGTATTTAGGGGTTTAGAGAACAAAGTTTTCTGCATAATAAACTATTAGCAGATTGTTATTGTTTTCTTTTGAATTAGGATTAACTACATTGGTTCCTTGGAAAATGTGCATATTCTAAAATATATTTTTCCATGTTATCCAAAGAGGTAAGACAGTTCTGATTATTGCCTAATGTTTATACATGTCAAAGATCAACATACTAGGATTTTGCTGTAACTGCAGAAATTCTTTTTGAAAATGTTGCTTTTTTATCCTTGTGACAGAACCAAAAAAATCAAGTTACAGCTGTACAGATCTGTAGAAAGCTGACTAAACTGTCCAGGCTCAACAAATAATAATAATGAATCAGGGAAATGATTATTTATGAATTTCACAGGGAACATCCTGGTCAAGACAGGCTGACATACATATTTTCTGAAATAGCAACTTGAGATCTCTGAAGCATTTAATGTAGACTTGTGGATTTCTATGTTTGTAATAAATACCCTTTATAAGTTTAATTAGACAAAATTCAAAGATTCTTTTTACAGGCAACCCTTGCCATTCCTGGAGGTAGCTTTTAGGCTCTTGCCTTCCCCTACCACTGCCTTCCCCAATCATAGAATCATAGAAGTAGGGTCAGAAGGGACCTTGTAGATCTTCAAGTCTGACCCCTGACTGGGCAGGTGGAAAACTGGGCTCAAATGAACCCAGCCAGTTAAGCATCAAGCCTCTTCTTAAAGACCCCCAGGGTAGGAGCCAACACCACTTCTCTTGGAAGTTGGTTCCAGATCCTAGCTGCCCTAAGTGTGAAGTAGTTCTTACGGATGTCTAATCTAAACCTACTCTCCAACAACTTGTGGCCATTATTCCTTGTTATCTCAGGGGTACTAGGGTCCAAGGCAAGCTGCACCTTACTGGCAAACTGCTGGGTGTACTCACAGTTAAGAAATGTAAGTAGCTTACCTCTGGGGACTGCCAGGACTGAGAGTTCCACAGGATCCATGGAGCCCACTGGTTCTCAGGCATCTTCTTCCTGGTCCTGCGGCTCAGCAGGCTCTTTAGGCACTGTTTGAACTCCCCAGTCCACCAAGACCCCAGACTCTGGTTGGGCTTGGGAGAGCTCTGCAGCCCCTTGGGACAGGGGTGGGGGTAAAGGTGGGGGTGGGACTCATTCATAAAATGGTAGGGTAGAGCTGGAGCCCCAGGGTGGGGTCTACGCAGGGTCTCCAACAAGATCAGCCTGTTGATCAGGGACTCCACCCCAATCCCCTCTGGTGTGGGACCATGGGGCAGCCTGGAAGTGAGATTTTTCTGGGAGGGTCAGGAAAGAGACCTGTCAGGCACTGCGGTAGCTTTGGTGTCTGCCTCAGGGTCCTGGGAAAGGGGACCTCCCTTCTCAGGGCTCACTAGGGTGAGCCCCAGAGCCCTGTCTCCCCAAGATCATCAGAGGGGGAGGGCTTTGCTGCCAGACCTTCTTTTGGGTCAGCCTCAGACACAGTGCCTGTGGTCTCACATAATAGGCCCAGGCCAATGAAGTGAGGGGTTTCCTCCATGGGCTCCTATTTGGGACTGTCCAGCAGCCCCAAAGCCTCCTCCACTAGGATAACCTGTTTAATCTGTCCAGGGGGGTGCAGTGTCAGGCAGAGCCAGGGAGGCCCCCAGGGGCTGCGCTGCTTCTTCCCTTTGTGTGGTGGTCTTGGGAGTGGGGGAGGAAGGAGTCCTTCACATCAGAGGGCTCCAGCTGCACCCAGGCCTTCCTCTTGGCTTTGCACCCACTCAACCATGAAGCTTGCCCACCTGAGGACCACCCCAGTAGGAGAAGGTGAGGGCTGGGGGGGTGGGACAGCTACAGCAGGGGCATGACTAGGGGCAGGGGGGGCCCTACTCCCTCTCTGCTCTTGGCTGCTGCTACCCTCACCGGGACCCTGCCAAACTTGCTTTGGGAGTGGGGTCCCCTGAGCTCACAGGGGGGCCTGAGAGGGTAGGGGTACCAGTGGCACCCCTCTTGCCAGTGGGACCTGCAGGTGCCCTCTTTTGCTGGCCCATGGGGTACTCATGACACAAGTGCATCAGGGCACAGCACCAGAATCATCGCAGGTCCCCCAGTGTACAGAAAACCCTTACCAGGGCCCCCTAAACAGGAATCATGAGGCACCCATCTGCCTCCACCTGCATTCCTGCTGCCAGCTGGATCATAACCTGTTGATGGAAAGAGAGCATGTGGCAGAGGCCAGGATCTTGGCATCCCAGCGAGAGGGCCACTACCAAGGAGATAACTTCTCCCAGGGTTTGGAGCTGGGGAGCAGGGCCAAATTAGGGATATAAGGAGGGACAGAACTCAAGACCACCCTGGTCCTCAGCTCTTCTAGGGACTCAACAGAGACATACTCACCCTCCACCACAAGCCCCCTCTCCCCTACCTTTTGTGCAGTGGTCTCCAAGGCAAGGAAAGAGGCCTCCTTGCTATGAAAGTGGGAAACTGCCACGATTTTGTCTACTGCCACTATCTGAGCCAGGGCCTGTACCCAAGTGTCAAAGTGCAGGTTCTCCTGCTTGGGCAGTTGGCAATTCACCCTGTGCCAGTGGGTGAGTCCCAGAAAGGGGGCCTCAGCACCCAAGCTGGAAGAGCTGGTGGTGGAGGGTCCACACCTCATGGCTTCAGGTTGTCCCACAGCCGCCTGCTTCAGTTTCTCAGCTAGAGGGTCACATTGTTGGAGCTGGGGATAGGGCCAGGGACAGACTCAGTGGGTATGCTGGCTAGTGTAGTGCATCTGGTCCCCTCACATGCCAGTGGTCTAGGCTTGGGGGTGGGGCTCTTGCCCTTCCCACCCCAGCCATGGAGGAGCCTGAAGAGGAGCCCTTCCCACTGCCCTTGCCCTTGGTCCCTGATGGCAAGGGAGGGGCTTGGGAGGCTCTATGGGGGGCCAGCCAGGCACTCAGCAGCAGAGCAACAGGCAGGAAAACAAAACAGGATCAGATGCAGTGAGGAAGCTGTGGGAGAGTGTAGGATCAATCAGTCAATTAGGGAGTAATCCAGTGCAAGTGTGGTGTTGACAGGTGCAGCAGGGAATCTCCCCCTTTCCTGAGAGGGAGGAGCAGAACAATTGGTAGCAGTAGCACAACAGTGGTGGTAACAGCTGTCCAGGTCAGCCACCCAGGGTGTGCTTTAGGTGAAAATGAAGATGAAGGCTGAAGGTGGAGGATGGCCTGTCGGGGCAGCTGGGGCAGGTAAGTCACCTCTAGGCTCTGGCGGTGATGGTGGGGGAGGGGCCCACAGACAGCACAGGCTCCCTCCCCAGGCTGTCCCTGACCGTGGCTTGGTGGCAGGCTGGCAGCAGGCTGGAACAGGAGTGCAGAAGCTGGGGTGCACTGCAGTGCATTGGCCCTGCCCTGAGAGGGGGTAATGACATGCAGCAGAGGCAGGACAGCCACAGCAGCAGCAGCCCGAGGCAGGAAGCGGTGAGACCAGCTTACCCCCAAAGGCTCCGAGAACAAGGTAGCAGCAGCCAGAGGCAGGAAGGGGCCTGGCCACCCCGTCCCCAGAGGCTCCTGAGACCAAGCTAACAGCAAGAGCCTGGGACAGGAAGGGGTTTGGCTAACTTCCTCCCAGAGGCTCCTCCCTCAGAAACTCCTGAGGCCACATAGCCCTAAGCTGCTGCCCAGGGCAGGTTTTTATACTGCTAGGACCAGTACAGGCGCTCGCCCCAGCCTCTAGTTCCCCGCTGCTGCAGATCCAGGAAGATCTTTTTAGCACAGAACAGACAAGCACAGCAGTAATGGCAAACTCCCCCGCCCCCAGCAGGCTAATGTCTGTTTTCAGTGGCCTGCGAGGAGAATGGCAATAAGAGCACCAGCATTCTAGTCTAACTTTTGTCATTTCTCCCTCTGTGACCCTGGCAAGGAACCTAGCCTACTTTGTCAAAAATGGCCTGTACTATCATTTCCCATCTTCAGATACCTGAAACCATTCACTAAATAATATTAGTATTTTGGAAGAGATTTGTACCTATAGTTCCCATAGACCGGGGGTTCCCAAACTGTTGTACATGTAACCCTGGAGGGTATGCAAGACATCTCTGGGGGGTACATGAGAGAAATTATGTAATGACAAATTTAATTTTTATTATAATTGGCATTTAGGGGGTTAAAATATAAAATGTATCCTCGTAAGGATACGTAGGCAGCTACTGAATCTGGAATGGGATATGCAATAATAAAAAGTTTGGGAACCTCTGCCATAGACTTCAGTGGAACATGTTAAGCTATATCTGAAAAAATAAAGCTCCAGCTACTGGAGTTGGACACATGAAAACTAATGGTACCCACATGAGAAACCACTATAATAGATTTGGATTTGAAAATGTATTACCTCAGTTGTACTATCTGTAAAATGGCAATAGTAGTGATTACCTGCCTCTATAAAATCTTTGACTTTGGGGCTGAATAACACTAATAAGAAAGAAGCATTTATTCTACATCACTGCCTTCTGGTGGTATTGATTTTTTTTTTTTAGGTGCGCATGACTATGACTATATTTTAAATCACAACCTGGTAATTTTAAGTTCATATTGCATTTCTAGGCCCCCTTGGTCATCTATTACTTATGATGATTTAAAAAAACGTTCTCAATGATTTTGCAGTTAGTTTGTACAGTTGGACTGAAAACAGATATTTTTGCCCTGTGGAAAAAGGATGGTGTATGTGTTACATCCATCTTTCTTCCACAGGGGAAAAAAGATCCATATTCAGTCCAACATTATAGTAGTGCTCATGTGATTCACTACTAGCAAGGCATTGAAAGCAGTGCACTTTAAACATGTTTTATCTCTGAGTGCCATCCACTAATAATGGTTTTGTTGTTTGCCTGTTTTAAGCTCCCTAGCTACAGGATCGTGTCTTGTAGCACATAGTTGCTTTACAGCACATACTGGTGCTGCTGAACTATCAGAGATGATGTTGCACTTGTGAGGGAGGAATTTATCTTTGAAGTGCCTCTTGATGAGAGTCTATTTGATGAATCTGTGCATAATACTAACACACACAAAGGAAGACTACATTGTAACTGAAAAAGAGAACATCTTTTAAAGCCAGTGTTTTGCAAGGATGAATAAAGAAAGAAACAAGCTCCTGTAGAGACTGCACTGTTACCCCCACTTCTGTCCTGCTGAGAGATCACAATAGGGGAGTAATGATAGGCTGCGACTTTTAAAACTTCTAGTAACTTTGGGTGCCTCCATTTTTTAGTTCAATTAGAAACACCTTAATAGAACCTGATTTTTCAGACGTGCTGGACATTTTCCCTCACAATCCAGCCACATTTCCAGCTCAACCCCACACACTGAGATGTCCAAAATCACTAGCTGCTTTTGTTAATCTCTAAGGCAGGTGTCAACAATGATTTCCAGTAGCAGGCCTGAATGACACAGCTCCCATCTGAGATGGGCTGGTGCTAGTACCCACCTGCCTCCACCATTTCTCCCTGCCACCCAACTGCGGCATGGCACAGGCAGAGCTCCCCCTCCACTGAAGTTCCCAGCTCCTGAATGTGGCATGATGCAGGCAGAGCTCCCCGTCTGCCAAATGCCACCACAACCATGGGTCTCCGGTCCAGATCCAAAGGCTCCACACCTGTAAGTTGCTGACCCCTTCTCTAAGGTGCTGCAGATGCCTTCTGCCTAGTTGCTTTGAAAAAATCTTGGCCCAAGTGGCCATTGAAGACTTTGTCTTTAAAATATTTTTGTTCGGTCTTAGAAAGAAGGCAGACTTTCAACAGTTTAAAGGATTCATTGACATATGCTTATAGCTCTACTTTTAACTTGGATTAAATGAAAAGTGTTTAGCTTCTGCATTTAAACGTATATTGCTTCTACCTTTGGACTCAGAACTCTATTTAGCTAAAAGGCAGCAGCTGCCAGAGATGATTATTAGGGTAGACAGAACATTTTATACCAAAACTGTAAAAACAAAAAATGAGACTTTTCATTTAAAAAAAAATATTTTTTTTCAGAAAGTGTCTGCTTCTAGAGAAAAATTTTACTTTTCTTTTGGGGAAATATTTTAAGGTCCTCTATTTTAGGACAAGTTGAAGGAGAATTGTGGCTTTAGTAACTTTTTTTGCTGATGATTATCTCAAGGTCTAATGCCAGTCTCAAGTCTGGATAAGTCAAGGATGGAAGCAGCAAAGAGGAGATTAATTCTACTGTTGTTAAGCAAGTCTAAGAACCCAGTCATAAAAAATGCTCAAAGAAAGATACCAAATTGGGTACTATGCACAAAAACCTTCAGTGCCATGTTTACTGTTAGAGCTCTGGAGGATAAAGCTATCCTGGCTTCTACAACTTTCCTGGTTGCAAGAACAGTTGGGAGGCATCTGGTGGAGAAATGTGCCAGTCTTTGAAGATGGCAAAGGCAGTTGGACCATCAGAACCTGGAACACAAGATAGCTTTGGCACCCATTTAATTTGCAGAAGGTTGCCACATTAAAAATGAGTTACTCTGTTCCTTGCTGCATATTTTGCTCCACAGGGCATCACTACAGCAGCAGTCTGTACAGAAGTGGAGAAGTGGCAACCTTTAAAATTAAACCTGTAGCTAAAAGCTGACAGACCTCCATAGCCCCGAGTAGCTATTTGCAGCAGCAACCCTGAGGCAACTGGAGGCTGGGTCATCCATGGAGATGCTCTGGCTGCCAGAATGTCTCTGTCTCACTCTCTCTCTTTATTGTGGTCTTTTGTTTTACTTGTGAAGGAACATGGACTTCAGGGTATTTTAGAGAGTGATTTTGGAATTTTTTTTTTTAATCAGGGATTTTTAAGTTTTCCAATAGGGAACACCAGAATTCCTGCTAGGGAGGCCACTGGCAGGACCCCGCCTGCTCAGACCTGTCACTTTGGACCCATCTGGCTATGGCTGACCTGGGCCAGGAGGACATGCTTTGACAGTTCAAAGCAGGCCAACACACCCAGAACATCTTTCGGGTGACAGCTGCCCAGATGGCTGGGCAAAAATGGCAATAGGGCCGCACAAAGACCAACCCTGCACCCACAGTCCACTGGTAGCTGGCCCAGAGGGACAGATGCCTCTACTGTCTCTGCAGTCCCCACCCGAGTCTGGCAGGTGCACAGTAGGTCACAGCCAGCCAGGAGCCCCCACTGCCAGACTGCTTCAGTGGGTAGAGGGTGCCAGTCCCCCCTACCCACTGCAGGGCTCATGGCTGCTTCAGCAGTCCAGCTAGCACAAGGGGTAGTGTCCACAGGTACCAATTGGCAGGGCCCCAGAAGTTCCTGAGAGCTAGTAGCCCTGAGCTACTTGCCAGGGTGCCTTTTATACTGCTGAGGACAGCATAGGTGCTGACCCTGGGCTCTAGCTCCCCCTGGCTGAAGATCTGGGAGGAGCCAGGCAGGGTTATTTTGCCCCTAAAGGCACAATTTGCTCCACAACAAAGTGCATGTTTGAGCACCTGCGCTGAGGCAAAAAGCCCCGGCTCAAATTTGCACCGCTTCTATTTGAGCTGCTGCAAGCAGATGTGCTTGCATGTGTAGATGGACCCCATCTGTGCAGGGGTTTAGAAACCTAACCCAGTGAAGAATCCAGGCTTTACTTCCTCTTGGTGTCAGAGGTTCCCTGGAGCAACTGTTTAGGTGGATCACAACCATGTATTCAGCACCAAACTCCGTTTGTAGTAACACTGAGAATCCTGAGCTGCAAAGATTGGCCAAACACAATAGAGAGATGCTAAAAAGGCTTGTGGTTCAAAGGAAGTATGAAGAGAGTGTCATTCAAAAGCCTGCATGACAGCCTGGCATTCAGGAAGCATATGTGGCTAATTTGTGGCATACCTGTCAAAAAGGTTGGCAACCACTATATATAAGAGAAAGGAGTCCAGTGTAAGAAGTTAATTCTTGAGGTTGACTACTCAGATGTGCTAGAGATCCCTGGATGTTGAAAGATGTTCCCTGCCTGGCTGAAGAAAAATAGAAAGACAAGATGAAAGAGGACACCACTGAGCCACATGTAGATTTGCCAGGAGATTTGCAGAAAACTGAAGCAGCCAGATAGGGAGAACTGGATGTCAGAAGTGCCACAACATTGAAAACTTACTAGATCAGCAATTCAGAAAGGGTGTGCTACAAGAGCAACAGAAATGTGCTGCAAGATCCCCCTGTGTGAGGAGATAATTGCTCTTCTCCCCCATTCACCACCCTGTGCCTGACCCAGGTACCTGCAGGTGCTCCTCTGTGCTAGGGACAGCCATTAAAAAAACTGGAGCCTGAATTGATTCAACCTTTGCAGGTTAGTCTAACCTGTCTAGGCTGAACTGGTATGTAACAGGACAAACATTTGCTCTGGATTGAGGCCGCTGCTGCTGTCTGCTCAAGGCCAGCTCTGTCCCAGCAGAAGGAGCCACTGGCACCAAGCAGAGAGTGGCTGCAGCTGAGCCAGGCAGGCCCTGCCGCAATGCCAGGGGCCAGCAGCTAAATAAGCTTCCTCCTGCTGAGAGTGGGCTTGCCCCGAGCAGAGAGACACCGCTCACACTGCAGCAGGGTCTGCCCAGACTGGCCCAGCTGCTGCTGCCTCTCTGTGTTGGGGCAGACCCCCTTCCTGCAGGAAGGGGCTAATTCAGCTGCCAGCCCCAAACACAGGCTGAGCGGCAGCTGCAGACTGGTGGGCAGACCCCACTGTGGTGCAAGTGGCCTCTCTGCTAGGGGCAAGCTCTCTCCCAGCAGGAGGGGGCTTATTCAGTGACTGGCCCAGCCTAGCCACTGGCAAAGTTGACGGGATACAATGGGGGGCAGTCACTGTCTGGGAGCCCAGGGGCTGCAAGCTGACCCCTCCAGAACTACAAGTGCTCAAGGCCAGCAGTGGAATAAGCCCCCTCTTGCCAGGAGGAGACTTGCCTCAGTGCAGAATGAGCAGATGGCCCCCCACTGCAGCAGCTGGAGCAGCAAGCAGTGAGTTAGGTGACAGGCACAAGCTTCCCAGAGTGCTAGCCCCTTCCCAGCAGAGGGCCATGCTTTGGTGCCAGCAAAGGTGCTGCGGAGTGTGACAGCACTGTGGTGGCATGGCCCCTGGCAGCGGGATGGACAGGAAGCAGGGGTTGTGGGTTATTCCTCCTCCCTCTGAACTCTGGGAAGGGGATGGGGCAGGGAACGAGTGCTGCAGTGACAGCTGGCAGACCCGGCTGCCAGTGGGGGTATAAGGGAAACTAACTCTCCTACCCTGCCCCCTCTCCCTCAGGGGCTGTGGTGACCAGTGCTGCAGAAAGAGAGGGGAGCAACTGGCAGACACCACTCAGGTTCCTACCGGTGGCACAGGGAGGGAGGAATTAAACCCCTCTCTGGCCAAACCCCCACCCCTGCCTGTCCCCACTCAGGCTGGGGAGCAGAGGTGAGGGGCCAGCCTGGCTGGGCAGGAGCAGAGAGCTCCTGCCAGCCCAGAGAGCATGATGGGAGTCTCTGACTTATCTTAAGCAAGCAAAGCATCTGGGACAGCCACTACAAAAACTGGTTTGACCCAAATCTTTTAAGTATGATACTACACTCAGCCAGGTTTATGTGCACTAAATGTTTGTTCTGCTACAGGTTTAAACCAGTTTCTGATTACTTAAACAAGTTAAAGTGTAATAGATTCATAGATGTATGGTCAGAAGGGACCTTGTAGATCTAGTCTGACCCCCTGACCTGGGCAGAAGAGAAAATTGGGCTCAAATGATCCCAGCTAGGTAAACATCAAGCCTTCCCTTAAAGACCCCCATGGTAGGAGCCAGCATCACTTCCCTTGGAAGTTGGTTCCAGATCCTAGCCACCCTGACTGTGGAATAGTGCCTTCTAATGTCTAGTCTAAACCTACTGTCTAACAACTTATGCCATTATTCCTTGTTACTCCGGGAGGTGCTTGGAGGAACAAGGTCTCTCCCAATCCCCGCTGGCCCCCCCAGTAAGTTTATAGATGACCACCAGTTTCCCCCTCAGCCTTCTCTTGTGAAGGCTGAACAGATCAAGATCCCGTAGCCTCTCTTTGTAAGGTCTGCCCTGCTGTCCCCGGATCATGCGAGTGGCCCTCCTTTGGACCCTCTCAATGCTGTCCATATCCCTCCTGAAGTGCAGCGCCCAGAGCTGGACGCAGTACACCAGCTGTGGCCTGACCAGTATTGCATAGAGGGGGAGGATCACCTCCTTTGTCCTAGTTGTGATGCATCTGGGGACGCATGACAAGGTACGGTTAGCCCTACTGACTGTGTCTTCGCATTGTGTGCAGCACCCTGCACTTGTCAGTATTGAATCCCATCCTATTTTCATTTGCCCACCCCTGTAACCTGTCCAGGTCCTGCTGTAATCTGTCCTTCCCTTCCCTTCTAGCATGCCCGCCTCACCCCAAATCTTGGTGTCATCTGCGAATTATAACAGAGTGCTCTTCATCCCGTCATCCATGTCACTAATAAAGAAATTGAACAGTGCGGCCCAAGGACCAAGCCCTGGGGGACTCCACTGTCCACTTCCCTCCAGGTTGAATATGACCTGTCTACCACCACTCTCTGAGTATGACCCCTCAGCCAATTTGCAATCCATCTGACTGTTTAGGCATCAGTGCCACAGTTGCCTAGCTTTTTTAATGAGAATGGGGTGGGAGACAGTGTCAAAGGCCTTGCTGAAGTCCAGAAAGACTACATCCACCTGGATACCTGCATCCAATGATTTTGTGAACTGATTGTAGAAGGCAATCAGGTTGGTCTGACAGGGCCTGCCCGTAATGAACCCATGCTGGTTGCCCTTGAGCATCATCCCTGCTGCTGGCCCATCACATATGTGCTCCTTGATAATCTTTTCAAAGAACTTCCCCAGAATTGAAGTAAGACTAATGGACCTATAGTTGGCTGGGTCTTCCCTCTTCCCTTTTTTAAAGATGGGGACCACATTGGCTTTCTTCCAGTCATCTGGCGCCTGGCCAGAGCACCATGAGTGCTCATAAAGCAGTGCCAAAGGCCCCGTGATAACCCCTGCCAATTCCCTCAACACCCTGGGGTGGAGAGCATCTGGAAATGCTAATTTGGACACGTCTGGCCCCTCCAAAAGTTCCCTAACTCAGTCATCCCTGAACCTATGTCTGGAGGAGTTTCTCCTGAGTCCGTTCTGAATCTCAGTAGGGGAGTCTCAGTCCCTGCACAAGAAAATGGAGGCAAAGAAATTGTTAAAGAGGTCTGCTTTCTTCTCTGGTGCAACCACCAGATTGCTAAGCATATCCTGAAGGGGCCCCACATTACCCGGTGCCTTTTTCATGCTCCCTATGTATTTAAAAAAGGGCTTTTTGTTATCCCCAATCCTTGATGCTATCTCTAGTTCCATATCTGCCTTAGCTTTCCTAACAGCCCCCCTTCAGACCTGTGCGGTGGAGGTATACTCCTCTTTGATGATAGCCCCTCCCTTCCACTGGGTGTACACCTTCTTTTTGGCAATCAGGCATTCCCAAATGCCCTTGGTGAGCCAGGCAGGCTTTTGGGCACTCTTGCCCCCTTTGCTTCTCATTGGGATTTTCACCCCTTGGGCTCTATCGTCTCCTTAAGGAATGACCACTCATCTTGGACACCCAGTTCCTCTACTCTCCAGGACCCCAGTGCCTCTCCCATTAGTCTCAACTCATTGAAGCTGACCCTCTTGAAGTCAAGGGCTACTGTCTTGCTGCAGGCCCTTGACACCCTGAGCTGGATGGTGAATTCCAGCAAGCGATGATTACTAGCACCCAGGTGGTTGAGGACCTGGAGTCCCCTCACCAGGTTGTTGCCTGTGGCCACAACCAGGTCCAGCAGGGCATTCCCCCTGGTGGGACTGTGCACCTCCTGGGTTAAGTGGAGGTCCTGTATTTTGGCAAGGAACCTTCATGAGTAGTCAGACCTGGCTGACTGCTCCTCCCAGCAGATGTCCAGGTAATTTAGATCATCCATGACAACTGCATTCCTTGCCTTAAGTGCCTCTGCAAGCTGACCTGAGAATTCATGGTCCAGCTCTTCCCCTTCGTTGGGAGGTCTGTAGTAGACCCCCAGCATTAAGTCCCTTTCCCCATAACCCCTCTGTATCCTGACCCAGAGCACTTCAGCCTGCCCCTCCTCAGACCCCATCCTGCTGGCTGAGGATGTATATTGCTCTTTGATGTAGAGCACCACACCTGCGCCTTTTCTCCTCAGTCTATCCTACCTGTATAGTCTATAGCCTCTAATGTTAACTGCTCAGTTGTGGGATGAATCCCATCAGGTTTCTGTGAGGCCTACTATGTCCAGGTTTGAACTAGCTATCTGGAGGGCACATTCCTCCTGCTTATTCCCCATATAATGAGCATTGGTGAAGAGGCATTTGACGCCTTGAATTGGTGTGTGTGCCACCCCCTGTTTCCCAGGACTATCTGGACCCCTGTTGCTTACCTGGGTACTCCTTATGCATGTCACCTGTCTTGGTTGGGAGGTGTCCACAAGTCCTCCTGTGGCCCCATTCCCCGGCAAAGCTAGTTTAAAGCACGCTGCATGAGATCAGCCAACCTGGAAGAGAAGACATGCTTGCCTTTAGGAGAGAGGTGTAACCCATCCTACCCAAGCAAGTCCCCTGTGCGAAAGTAATGTCTGTCCATATCCCTGGACACTGCCACCACTGTTGCTGCCTTCCCCTGCCATTCTTCACCCCAAGGCAACCCCTTTGCTGCCCCCTCTACTCCTCCAAGGCTCCCAGTAGTGTACTCTGCTGCAAGCAGGCAGGCAGACTGATGCACACACAGATGCATACTTTGCAGCCTGGTTCATCCCCTCCACTCTTCCCATGCTTCTGGGGCTGGGCACCAGTATGTGAGACCCTATAAGAGCAGCTTCAGCAGCGGGGGCTGCCCTTGCCCCTGAGGAACAGACGAGGGATTGGGATACAGTAGACAATAGAAGGAGCAGGCACAGCAGGGTGAGGTCCTGGCCCTGGCCCTGCTCCTGCCACTCTTAAGTGATCAATGATTCTCAGCATGTTTAGCCTCAAGGTCCCCTTGATATCTTTTCTGAATTTAGATCTTGCTCAGTGATTTTCAACTCAGATGCTATGAAATTCAGAAAAGTTATGGAGGAGGCCTTGAGGCTAAAAAGGTTGAAAACCATTGGTACAAAGACTAATTCGTTGCTTAAAGAAAGATCTACATGGTGGTGTTTTTTTAACAGTACATCTCAGCACTGGTATGGTTTGCTCTGGTATTGAATGGAATATGTTACATGTTTTAAAATATATATATTTCATACCTTACAAATTGGCAGTAGCTTTTGACTGAGATGCTAAAAGCTGCTTCTAATTTGATTGTAACTGTGAGATGGGTAAACTTTGAGCTATGGAGCTGCTGGGGGAAGATAAGATGTTGAGAGTAGACTTTGTCCCTGTAGCCAGCAGAGCTCCATGCAGCCAGCATTTAGCTTTGGTGAGCATGTGTTGTATCAGGTAAGATTATGAAAAAATATTTTTTTCCTTTCTCATTGTAGTTTCCCAAAACAGGTGTATGTGGTATGTAAATATATATGGTAGGATGGTAGGACGTAACAGCTTTGACTTTGCAAAGTCAAGTAAAAGGAAGGCTCAATACTTTCAGAAAGGAAGAACATCCTAAGGAGAAAAATCAAATACTGACAAACTCTTATTACATAAAATGGATTAAAAGTCAGAAGGAAGTGCTCAAAGACCTTGAGCAGGATGTCATCATACATAACATTTTGCTGGTAGATGTTGAGAGCCTGAGCTGGGGGGCCTGAAGAAGACAAATAAGAGCCCAGGAGTAGCTGGCATATCCATAGAGATGATTGCAGCAGGGCACAATGATCTGAATGGTCAGTTCCAGGTGCTGTGCAAGAGTATCAGAGGAGAAAATTTTCAAATTCTGAAGAAATCTAATCTTGATGATAATTTCCAAGAAAAAATGACCTGAAGATCTCTATGAACAAGATAATCTTGATGCTATCAGCAAAGTCCTTTTCCAAAAGATTCAAAGTGTTGGTAGAATGGTCTGAGGAGAAGCTTATGTCCACAAGGGAAGAGTGGCAGTGCCACAAACCCTATGCCTAATAGTGATTATGACAAGTATAGAAAGGCCATTTCATTAGTTTCAGAAAAAGGCACTCAAAATTGTATGGCATGGCAGGATGTGGAGCTGTTCTGAAGTCATACAAGGTGGGCCAAGAAACTGCTAGTTCTGCTGAAAAACATTTATCAAGAGGTGAAGTCAGTGGTCCCAGTCTATGGCTTGACTGATTCAAGCTGGCAATTGGCAGCAGACTGTGTGATTCAATATATGTCCCAGTATCCTTGTGATCTTACCGGATTCAAGAGATTGATGGATGAGATCACAATGGCCAAAAGCTTCACACAGCAAGAAGATCTATCATCTAAAGTTTGCTGATGACATTGATCTACTGGATACACAGAGTAAGGCTTCCAGAACCAAGTCAATGTCACTAGTCCTATAGAGGCTATGGGCTGGAATGGTCTGTTAAACAAAGGAAGGAAGAGAACCACACAGGCATTACTGTAGGCTGTGGTATGGCAGAATAGGCATGTTGTGTACCTAGGAATCTTCATCACCAGGTCCTAAAAGGGATGAGGGACTTCCCTGCTAGTCTGTAATAACAAAATTCAGTGTTGGTGTGACAAGGTCCCTGGTCTGACTCATCATCTGCCTCCCTACCTCCTCATGCTTGCCTCTGGTCTCTCGGGGTCCTTCCCCCTACTGTTATCTATTCTGCTACATCTTGTTGTTATAGTTTCACATGGATGATTTCCCCAGAAGGCAGATATGGGTTTTATGATATGATATGATATGATATGATATGATATGATATGATATGATATGATATGATGGTTCCTTGTCTGAAATAAGGTCCTTCCTGGCCTTGGTTCACTTTTAATCTGTCTGGGTCCTGCTGCTCAAACCATACCAGCACCTAGGTTCTGGGGCCCCAATTCCATCTCAACCCCCTGTGGATTGTGGGACACTGGTTTCCAGGCCCTAGGAATACTCTGAACTTGGTGCCCTGCTGCACCCCAGTGGACTCCAATCCACTCCTTACAGCCACTCTACTCCTCCAGTTTAAATGCAAGTCAAAAGCATGAACATCTCCTCTCAAAACATGAAGTTCATCAAAGCACAAGACATCCCTGTTGGGGTTAGCCCTGCTTCACGGTACAGGATATAAGAAGGGATATATATTGTATATATATACAATATAAAGGTTAGAGGTACTTAACTGTCGCCGCTCCAGGTGCAGGGTTCATTTTGGTCTTCCTCTGTAGGCAGCTTGGGCAGGCTCTTCCCTGGAGCTCTGTCTCCTCCATCTCCTATGGCCAGACTCCTCTTCTGGGCCAGGTCCTGGACTTACGAGCCTCTCCTTGAGTCATCACCCCAAGCCTGCCAATCACAAGCCACACCTGGGGCAGGTGGCCATTTTATTTAAGGTTCCCTTTGCCATTATGAATCTATTCAGAGGGGCTGGGCTGACTGGTGGACCATGGGCTTTTTCCCCCTCTCAGTAATGGGGCAGAGGCTCTGTTACAGTCTCATATAAAAGATGCCCTAAAGCAGCTTTAAAGTATCTTAAAGATGTGAGAAGTCTGGAGCTGCACCTCAAAACTCATAAATAGCAGTAGGTTATTCAAATGTTACTGACCGTAGGTGAACACTACCTTACCTTTACAGAAGACTATTATTCATCCTTATAGATGATCATTCTCTTTACTTGTAGATAAGTAAGGCTTTCCTAAACTGTTAACAGGAGCAGATGTAGTGGGTTACAGTCACAACCCCCCTTCAATTCCTTCTGCACTCCTGCTGCCTGTGGGAACTGAAGGCCAGATCCTGCTGGAGCCAAACTACCCAGCTTCTTTTCCCAAGCCAGATGGGCAGCTGGCAGCACTCACCAAGTTAGCTGATCCATGATTTTTTATATTTAGGAGGTTGATGAAGTGAAGTTCATAGGCTCATCTGTGAAAAGTGTTTTGTAAATTCAAACATGCACCGAACCTCACTAACTTCATCACTAGAATCAAACTTCCTACATTCCAAAACACACCAAATGGATCCAGACTATGCCATAACAAGAAATGCAAAATCTGTTAACATATCTCCAGTACCCAACAATTAGTACACCTCACAACAGAACTATCACCATTCCTGACTCTTAGAGCTGCACCTCCAGAAATGTTATATATTTCATCCAGTGCACCAAATGCCCTGATGCAGAATATGTAGGAGAGATCAAACAACAACTGTGCACCAGAATGAATGTACACCGGAAATCCATTAAAGACAAGAACACCCACTAGTTACTAGTGGGGCACATTTCTCGCAAGAAAAACACTCTCTCTCCAATCTCTCAGTCCTGATCCTCAAAGGGAATTTACAAAACACTTTTCACAGATGAGCTTATGAACTTCACTTCATCAACCTCCTAGATACAAAAACTCATGGACTCAATATAGACATTGGATTTATGACACACTATAACCTGCCTAACATTTGACTCCTGAGGTACCTCTCCACTTTCACTTGCTATATCCCCCTTTCCCCACACCCCCCACCTGTCTCTCACCCCCTGATACCTCGATTTACATTTTCACTGACTGGCTTTCTTGCATGCTTACCAGCCTCTGGCTTCTTTACTATTCACTACATCCAGGAAAAGCACACAACAACTGCAGAAGCTTCCTCAGCTTGACGAAGGGGTTTTAAACCCAAAAGCATGCTAAGATGTATTTCTCCAACTATTTAGTTGGTCTAATAGAAGATACCAGATTGACCCAAATAATCTTGCTTGCCTCATGTGTCTTAAGGCAGAGCGGGATGAATACAGCAGGGATGGTAGCCTGTAACAGGGGGCCTTCCCGGTGCCGCTTAGATCTTGGTCTGCCCACCTATTCCTAGGCCAGACACCCACCCCTCTTTCATCTGCCATGCCTTGATGGAAAACTAATTCAGAAGCTACCCAGGTGGAGTTACCCATTTAGGCCCCTGAAGTCTAGGTGTGACATCTATTCCGCAGCTCCGTATCTTCTCTACACTGCAGCCCATGACTTGCAGATTGCATCCTTCACCCCTTCCAGCTGTGGTCCCTTCTTTGGGACCTTTGGCTCCCCTTAGGCCCTAGCCCCACCTTCAGGCCAGTCAGAATCCCAAGCCTTTTGTTCTGGACATTCCTTGCAGTGGGTCCCTGGCCCTTTGACCCCCAATTTGTGTCCTGGCCCCAGCACGGACCAGTTGAGTATACCTCTGGTCAGGTCTGAGTCACCTGCCTGTTCTCACCCTCACAACTCCACTGCAGTGAGTAAGCCTGAGACCTCTCAAAGGTCTTACAGGTTTGGGTTTTCCCCAGCCAGGACTGTACTTGAGTGTGGTGGTTATCAGGTGCCCCCTACATGCCTTTCACCAGGGAGGTTCATGGTCCTAGCATTTCCTGGGGCTGCTGTGCCACCAGCAGTGTCACAACATCCCCAACAATGCTGAACACCCTTTCACTTGGAACACTGGTTGGTGGACAGGACAGGTGTTCCTGGGCAACCCTGACCAGATCCTGCTACACCTGGCTGTGGGTTGCCTAGTAGGGGTCATAGTGTAGCAGCTCCATGTCCTTGGTGAGATAGGTAGCCACTGAGGCCTCTGCGCTACCTGCCAGATGGTGGGGTCTGGTGTCTCTGGACCCCAACATTAAAACCATACCCTTGGCCCACACTGCCAGTGGCTGTGGTGGAGGAGATTGGCTCATGGTTGGAGTGCTGGCATGCAAAAAGAGACCCCCTTCTTCCATGTCCTTCTGTCTTTGCCCTTCTGCCTCCCTAACTCTGTTAACTAGAACCTCTGTCCAGTGACTGAGGGCTTTCCTGCTGCAGATGCTCCCCTGCTAGCACATGGACCATACTGGACCACAATGGATCCAGCTGGTTTTTGATGCCCTCCTTCAGCCACTTCACCAGTGCCTGCACCACTGGTGAAAGCAGCTGCCCTAGCCAGGAACATCGATCCCCTGGAATTTCTCCATTTCATTCTAAAGCTCCTTCACTATGGGGATCACCTAGCTAAGGAGGGCATCACCAGTGCTGAGACTCATGGTGGCCTTGAGGAATGGCTTGAAGACCACCAAGATCTAGGAGACAGTATCCCACGCTGTTGTGTTAAGGGGGCCACAGATCCCACTCTCCCCAACCAAGGCTATCTCATGGATGGCCTTGTGTTGCTTGACCAACCTTTTGAGCATCAGGTATATGGAGTTCCATCAAGTCTTTACATCCTGCATGATTTTGTGCTATGGGATGCTCAGCTCTGCCTATTTGTCCCACAGCACCTTGCCTGCCTTGATGCTCTGGTGGAAGTAACCCACCACCTTCTTGCATTTTGAAATGAGCTAGCTGGTAGTGGTAGTGATGGTGCCATCACCAGGAGCCCTGTCCCCCTCCAAGGCATCCCTGACTATAAGGCGGAACTTACGTTCTACACAGCGGATGCCAACAAAGTTGGCATCATGCACTGACTTGACCATATTGGCCCCATTGTCTGTGACCATGAACCTGTGGGTGAGCTCACCCTGCCCAATGAGCCACCCCTGCAACATGCGGTTCATGGTCATGATTATCTCCCTTGACGTGTGGCACCCATCCATGACCTCTGCTTGAAGGAGAGCCTACCAATGCCCTGACTGATCACACCAATGCCCTGTCAGGGAGTGGTAGGTGTGATCTTCATCCCAGATGCTCCAGATGTCCAAGGTGAACTGCAAAGCCCTGCCTTCTGCAAATCCTCCCTCAAGTACTCCCTGCATGGCTCATACAGGGAGGAACCCACTGTCCTGCTAAAGGTGGTGTATGCAGACACTTGATAGGATGAGGCCATGAGCACCATGAGCCACCTTAACCCTGGATGCTCAACAAAGGAGAAGGGCTGGCCATCGAAAGCAAGCATCTCCCCAGTGCTCTGGGTGACCTTGTTCACCTTGGGAACATGCTCCGCTTTGTCTCCACCTTTCCCCCACTGGTTCCAAGTGGTCTGCTTCTTGGGGATGGGGGCTTTGGAGTGAGAGGGGGACTTCTTTTTGGTCATGCTCCCACTGGTGCCAGGCTGAGGAGGAACAGGGGCAAGAGAGTGCTGCCTCCTGAGATGCAGTAGCATTGTCATGGTGGTGAAGTGTTTCACCTCCTTGCCCTGGCTGAACCGCTTTTGGCAGTGCTGGCAGGTAGCATAGCTGGGGCCATCTGCCACCGGAAAGTGATCTCACTACACTACCCCTTCTTCCCCCTCACCCCCTGCTTGTGGGTTGAGGGTGGGGATCCTGCCTTATTCCCCTCCTCACCAAGCAAAGGCATCACAACAGGAGGACCTGAGCCACCTTCCCCCACAACCTCCTTTGAAGTGTCTTCCAGAAGAGACCTGTCTCTAGGGGAACTATGAGGAATGTGGAAAACAAACTCAAATTCCCCCTCCTTCCTCCTTCCCTAGAATTTCCTTGACTATGGCACTCAGCTCTGCTGCTTCCAGCTCCAGCTCCTCCTGGGGCACTGGAAGGCTGTCACTGGGAACTAAAATTGTGGTGGAGACTGTCATGCTGGTGCTGGTGGTTATTACTGGTGTTAGTGGAGGTGATGCAGGTGCAGAGACTGCTCCCACTTCCTTGCTCCCACTCATGGGTGACTGGTCTGAGTCTGGGGGGCAGGGGGTACTAGCAGCAGATTGCCAACTTGGTTGAGGGGAGGTCTGAAGCACTGGCAGCAAAACTGGAAGTGCCACCAGTGCTTCTCTCTGTTCCCCCATCCCTGGCTAGCAAATCACAGGGTGGAGGGGGCACTGGCAAGTACTTCTCTCGGTGCCCCCACTTCCGGGCCAGCAAGGGCTAATTTCAGTGGGGGCATGTGCCCTCCTGTGTCCCTGCTACTCATTGCCTATACTCCCACTAGCACCAGAAGACTCAGGAAAGAGGGTGCGTCTATGGGTTTTTTGGGGGCGGGGGGTACTTGCAGTTCTTCCTCTACCTCCTCCCCCTCTCCTGCCAGAAGACCTGGCACCTGCCTTTCCAGCACACTTCATAATGTTTGGTGCAAAATGTGTGTGTGTGTATGTGTGTAATATATGTTGCGCTTTCCTGCACAATGATGACCAGGGATCCTGGTTTTCTCTAATTAAAAATTGCAAATTCTCTGGTTAAAAAGCCAAAATTGTTGATAAAAATTAAAGGCTCCTCAAGCCCCTCCCAGTGCTACTGATGCCCCTCACAACAGCCCCCCAGACTGGACCCACAGATATTGACACCCACCTCAGTAGGTAAAGTATGTGTGGGGAAGGGGCAGGGTGGGGAAAAGGGAAGGTGCTGGGGGTGTAGATCAAGAAGGGGAGAGTGTGCGCCTGTGTCCACTCCTGGGAACAGGGCCAGGGGGTGACAGCAGAGGTGCCACTCTGTGGGTCACACACATGCCAGCCAGCCTGACAAGAGGTTTGCACACGGAGGCCACCACCGCAACTCTGCCATTGCACCCTGCGCTACCATCCCATGCCCACCTGAATGGCTTTGTGGGAAAGTGGCACAAGGTGTGGCAGCAGCAGTGTGGTGGTAACCACTTTGTGTGCACCACATATGTGCCGCCCAGCTGGGGGCATGAAATGGGGGGAGTTGCATGCAGTGGCATGCCCCACAACTGGCTGCACAGCTCCACGGCAGTGTGGGGTGGTGGCAACTGCATGCAGGGTGGGGGGGCTTTGTGGCTAAGGGCTGCCACCCAGAGCCATGCCCTTTGCCCCGAATCCTAGAGGTAAGTGGGGCTTGGGAGCTGTGGGGCAGGGCTGGGTAAGATGGTTAGGGGCTGAGGGAGTAGGGGGTGCTGCTGGCCCCAGGCAGCACATGCAGCTGGGAGCAGGGCCAGGGGGTCAGGGCAGGGGTGCCCCTCTGTGGGAGGGCTTTTCAGGAAAGTGATACAGGGCACAGTGTGGTAGTGCCTGCCATGTGCTGGTGACACACATGCCACCCAGCTGACTGCCTGGGGGAGGGGGAGAGGGAGGCTGGCATGTACTGGAGCATAGCTCCATGGCTGCCGCTGCAGCCACAGTGAGGGATGGGGGCATGGGGCGGGGCTGGGGCTGGGGCTTGGGCTTGAATGCAGCGGCTGATGCCACTTACTTGGAAGGCTGTGATGGTGGTGACAGCCACTGCCTCCAAAACCTCCCACTGCCATGGCGGAACTGTGCCTGGAGCTGTGTGGCTGGTGACAGCAGCACAATGTGGGGTGGTGGTGGCTGGGCAGCAGGCAGCCATTCCCAGCCTCACCATTTCACCACTGCTGCTGGCTGCACAGCTCCGAGTAGGGCTCCATAGCGGCAGCAGAAGGTTGTGGAGGCAGCGGTCATCACTCCAGCATGGGAAGCTGCTGCTGTCGCTTGCCTGTGAGGCTGCCAGCAGTGATGGCCACTGCATACAAAACCTCCTGCTGCTGCTACAGAGCTGTGCTTGGAGTTGTGTGGCTGGCTGCTGGGCAGCAGCGGCAGCATGGTGGTGGCCGGGCAGCATGCAGCTATTACCAGCCCCACCATCACACTGCACTGCTGCTGCCGGCCACACAGCTCTGAGCACAGTTCTGCAGCAGCAGCAGGAGGTTTTGTATGCAGCGCATCACCACTGGCATGGGCAGCCCCACAGGCAAGCGGCAGTGGCTTCCCATGCCAGCAGTGACTGCCGCTGCCTCCACAAACTACGACTGCTGCCACAGAGCTGTGCTCAGAGCTGTGTGGCCAGCGGTAGTGGCGCAGCGTAGGATGGTGGTGGGGATGGCTGTGTCGTCCAGCCACCACCACACTGCTGCTGCCACCCAGCAGCCAGACACACAGCTCCAGGCATGGCTCCAAAGCAGCAGTGGGAGGTTTTGGAGGCAGCAGCTGTCACCGCTATCACAGCCCTCCAAGTAAGGGCAGCAGCTGCTGTGTGCAAGCCCCAACTCCAGCCCCCCACCCCTGTGCCCCCATTCCTCACTATGGCTGCAGCATTGGCCATGGAGCCACATGTGCTCTGGCTGCATGGCAGCCTCCCTCTCCCCCTCCTCCAGGCAGCCAGCCAGGTGGCATATGTGTGGCCAGCACATGGTGGGCACCACCATGCTGCACCCCGCATCACTTTCCCACAAAGCCCCCACACGGAGGGACACACCTGCCCTCACCCCCTGGCCCTGCTCCCAGCTGTTGTGTTGCGCCTGGGGCCGGCAGCAGCCCCCACTCCTTCAGCCCCCAACCATCTTCCTGAGCCCTGCCCCACAGTCCCACTTACCTCCATACTCCAGGGTTGAAGGGTGAGCTTGAGCCTAAGCCTGGCCTTGGCTGCCTCAGAGGCTCAGGCTCTGCCCTCCCCGCCTCCGGCTAGCCTTGGGGGTTTCCTGCAAGAGCTCTTTGCAAAAGCGGAGAGTCCATGGATTTCTCTGCTAAAAAGAGAAATCTGCATTTTCTCCAATAAAAACAGGAAATCCGTGGTTTTCTCCATTTTTCCATGGGAAACAGAAAACCCGGATCCCTGGTGATGAGACACTCTCAGGGAAAACACAGAAGAGAGACTAGCTATCTACCAAGAGACTAGATAGCAATCCAGAGCCTTTTAGACACTGCTGGTCCAAGAGAGAGACAGCTCACAAAAGGCACAGATCACTTCACATATAAGTTGTTTCTCCCCCAGAGAGCACTGGGATTGGAAGGGAACTCAGGGAAAGATCACAGTCACCAGTCAGCTACAGATGTCAATATCGGAGCAGTCTTCCCCTCCTCTTCCTCCCTCCCTTCTCAATTTCTGTTTCCTGGAAGCCTGCATTCCATATCTCCAAATCTTTCTGAATTGATTCAGTTGCTTCTGAATCAATTTGGACCTTTTAATGGATCTCCCGATTCAAATTAGATTCAGAGATTCAGCTGCTGAATTGAGTTGAATCTCCGAATTGAATTGGCTACTGAAGCTTCACACAGCCTGATTGCTTATGGTCAGCTGGCAACCCCACATCAGACTCAAGGTGATCAAAAAAAGGGGTTAGTGCTAAAAAGGCAGTCATTGACATGGAATGAGGTGAAAGGATGGTAAAGCAAGGAGGACAGACAACAGAACATCTAGGTGTCTAAACAATATATAGGAAGTTGCAGCAGAGATCTAAAGAGTCTATAAGCCAAAGCACAGGACAAAAGAAGTGGTAGGGTATAGAATAATGTGCGACTTTCTCCTATGGCTGTTGTTCTCAACCATTTTAGATGCAAGGCACCCCTTGTTAAACTTTAGACACCCCTTGGAAAATGTCAGCTCTTCTTTTTCTCTCATTGTTTGACTTAGGACAAATAACAGAGTACTTTTTCTGTTGCAAAGAACTAAGAAACACCACAACAGGTCAAGACATTTTCAATGCTACGTATTCTTATTTACAATCCCTGCATTTACCTTGTGGATCATGTTTGCACACTTAACAGTACTGACATTCTCTGGTTGAGAATCACTGCCCTATGGTGATAGGAGAATATCCAGAACATGAAAGAATTCCTAAGGAACATGATAGGAGATTCACTATCATAATACAGGATTCTTACATTATATTAAGATAAACCTAGAACAGTGCTTTACTGTAGAATATTAGACTAGTATGTCCTAACTGAATTCCCACCCATCATCCTTGCCTTTTTCTATGATGGTCTCCACTTCACGATCCTTTTAATATTTTCCATTAATTTGTTGCACTCTCTTACCTCCTGTGCTATTCCTTCTTGCACTTCTCAAACTTTGTCCCCAAATATATTATACCTTAGGTACTGTAAATAATAATAAAAAAATTATATATTTTTCTTCTCACTCAATTATTTTTAAGTATCTACATAGTAACTGTCCTGAAAGACACTTTAGTATGTTCTTAAATTTAAGCATGGAAAATAGTAGTCACATTGGAACTTATCCAAAGTGTTAAAGTAATTGTTATCATCACTTTCTGTGGAAATACACCCTTAAATTTAAACAGTACATTGCTGTGTTAGCTCCTATTCTTTAAAAGCCTTTTTTGCTTACATCTATTTTCATCTTAACCCAAAATCCAAATAGTTCAACTTTTAAATTATGCACATAGCATAATATGCAAGAATCCCCTGTAAATCTGGTGGGAAGAGTCTGATGTAAACAGTTCTACCAGGAGTTGGCAACCTACAGCCCATGGACTGGATCCAGCCTGAGTGGCCATTTCATTTATCTCATGGAGCTATGGGTCTTCTATGGTGTTTGAGTGGTAGAGGGTTTTGTCAGCTTTCTGTGGTGAGGGCTTCACTCAATCATCAGAGAAAAGAAATGGCAACAGCAAAGAGAAGCAAAAGAGCTGGAGACACCGGGTGGAGGCTAGTGGGGGAGGAGGGAGTGATGACCCATGGAGTGGGTGGGCAAGGTTAGAAGTGGCCTGGGCTCAGTAAACTCCCCAGAAAAACACTGGCAAACCCTGCACTACACCAAACTGTTGCAGCACGGCTGGTTTTTTGTATACAGGATGACTGGCAAGAAATGAGCAGAGCATGAATTGCTTGATATGCATTAGAAATAAATAACTTAATCCAGGGTACTATCAACAGTCCTTTCATTATTCAATTTCCCCCAATAGGTGTTACACCATAGGCTATCATTTAAATTGTAAATTAACAGCATTTGTATATGCAATTTTAATTTTCCTTCACAGCTGCCTGATAACATGGTGCTGATGATTGTTGCCTTTCAGAGTGAATGAATTTTAAATAGTGGAGTCTCACAGCCTGCACAGCATTTTGCATTATTTATCCTTCACTGAATGTGCTAGCTGCCCATTTGATTCCAGTTCAGAGCAAGTACAGCTCATTCATCAGCACTTTCCCCTTTTGATCTTTGTTTAAGACTGCCAAAGTCATTGCAAGTTGAGAGGAGGTTTTGTTTTTCAAAACTGAAGAAAATTGCTATCCAGTTCCCTGAAAGCCAATTTTAAAAGAAATGTTTGGGAGGAAAGCTTAAGTATACAGCTCAGTGAACAGAAAACAAACAGCAAGCCTTTACGTTGACACTGAAATAGGACCACATTGAGCTATAGGGCTTGACTCTGCCCTCAGTTGCATCCATTTAAGTTGCACTCAACTACAGTTACTTGCTGTACAACTGCCATGGGAGCAGACTCAGGCCCAGGCTGTGATGCAGGCTCTCCAAACAGCTGTCACAGGCCTCGTTTACCCTGGGCAAGGTCACTGTGGTAGTTAGGGTGACTCCTGAGTATCTGTATGTCCTAACCTGATGGAATTTCCCAGTGTAAACAGGCTCATAAGTGTCCCCGTTCAGTTGTATGGTCCATGCAAAAGGATCATCATTGTGCTTTGTTGGTATTACAGAAGTGCCCTAAGGCCTCAGTATCAGGAAGACACAAACCCTTCCCTTCCCAGACGTGCTTAGAATCCAATGTAATGCAGGGCACAAGGAGTGAGCAAAAGGCTCAGTGCAGAGTTCTACCAAAGGTGCCTTCATATTGATTTGATTGAACTAATGCACTCTTGTCCCAGTTTCTTAGCATCTGCATCAGGAGGGCTGCACCAATTAAAATGATGCAATTTCTTGTACATATGTAACCTAGCCATGTGCTTTATTTGACAGTTACTAATTATTTTAATTTAAACAAACAAACAAACAAACAATCCCCACTGGCCCTGTAGCCAAACGATAGAAATTAGCAATTAGCCCTAGGCAAATGCAAACACTAGTTACAAAATCTCAGTTTCAAATACAATTTGACATTTAAAATGGTAAAAAATCTCTCTGTGTGCTGTGCTGAAAAACAAGGAAGCAATTAAGTGGAAGAGGAAAAAATACATTTAACATTGTTTTTACAAAGCATCCTTCACTGTAAATATATTTTCTGATGTCTGTAAGATGTTGTTTTACTAATAATAAAAACAATAATAATATTACTTTATACTTTACATCTTCAAAATGCTATAACAACCATGTACTAAGCCTTCTTGGATGGCACTGTGAGCTAGGTAATTGTTTAAATACACTTTGACTTAACGCTAGATTTAGATAAACTAAACTTAAGGGACTTCATCTGATTTACATTAAGGCTCCAGATCCTACCTTCCACTGATTTTCAACTGAGGATCTCAACTAAATGGCTTGACTTTTTTAAGATTTACTGGTGTGGATACTATTTATTACCACGAGAAGGGAATCCAGCCTCTCCTTTCACAAAAGATTTTCAGAATTGGGTCCTTTCAGGAAGCTCCTTGGACAGAGAATCTGTTGTCTTCTGTAAGTAAGCTCTAAGCAGTCACTTTCATTTTATAGGTGGAAAGCTGAAACAAAGTCATCTCCTGTAAAGTATTTGACTCCTGATTCCCATTGCTATCAGTGGGAGTTTGGTGACTCCCTGCTTTAAGGATGTGGACTAAATAGTTCAGGAGAAGCCAGGTTTATAACTCAAGAATTCTTCATTTGAATCCCCATACTCAACTCAGACCAGTAGTTCTCAATATTTTAGGCCTAAGGCATCCTCTTGTTAGACTCAAGGAACCACTCAGAAAATGTCAGCTCTGCATTTTCATTTATTTTTTGGCTACAAAAAATAATAAATTCTTCTATGGCAGCAAATTAAGAAAACCCACAATAGGCCGACTGCTTTTAACACTATGGGTTCCTATTTGAAAACTCTGGGCTTATCTTGTGAATCATGTTTGCACACCTAACAGCGCTAATATTATGTGGCTCCACATGGCACCCATGACAGGCTCTGAAAGCTCTTCATATTGCTTTTCTGTACTTGGATTTGCCTTTATACACCTGGATTTGTAACAAGGGACATTGCACTGATATACACTATGCATATGGTTATGGTGGAAGTTAGCCCACATGGGGAAAGAAATTAAAAAAGGAAGTTTGGTATTACTCAGCTCAAATGTGCTCTATATATGTTTGTAAAGAGAAAATACTTTATTTTTTTCCTTTTACCTGCCAACGCTGCAAACCCAGTTTAAGATGTCAAGAAGTTTTTCTTCATGTTTTATTGTCTACAGCAAAAGCAATTCTTCAGGCGGAATACTACCCTCAGTAGTTACATCTCAGCAGCCTTCACTGACTTCCAATTACTTCTCTGTGGCCTTGTTACCGTCAGTGATGATGGTGCACAGGTGTGACCGAGGGCATAGTTTGGAAACAATGGCTTGTAATTACAACATCCAGAAAATAATTTATTTCACTCTCCCAAGGTAGGTTTCATTCCTCCAATCTACCAGCAATACGCTTCCTTTTAACTAGAGTAAACAGACAGGACACTGTAAACACACAGAATTAATTCACCCTCTGCTAAGACCAACACATACCCTATGCATAAACGCAGGCACAAATATTGTCTGCAAAGCTGGAACTCCTGACACAACAGGCGCTATTTTTCTATGGTCACTTTTCACAGTAGAGCCATACTTTAATAATAATGTTATACATTTCTCTTACCATAAACCTGACTCTCTCAGGGTGGTGATAGTACAATTACAGCCTTTATCACATTGATGATTTAAGTGAATTAAACTGAGAGAAAACAGAAATGCATGAATGCTGACATTTTTTGTCATTACTGTAGTAACAGTGCCCTCTGTGTCAAAGTAATTGGATTTAATGGCAACATTAATTGGCAAAATTGTATTGTAGGTAGAAACTAACTTAATTGGTTTTCACAATAAAAAAGAAAGGTATAATTTAGCACATTAGCTAAAAGTAGCTTGTTAGCTAGGGAGTCATTATGAAACAGTATGTAAAACAGAACATAAGGCTCACTAATTTATTATTAATAGTGGCTTGCTAATTTATTGTTAATAGTAGAGTGACAGCTCAACTGCAATAATATAGCATATAGAAAACATGGCTCCCCTCTAGAATTTGTGTACAAACCTGCAGAAGTGCTGGGCTTATGGTTTGGCAATGCTGAAGCTATGAAGGAATGATGGGCATCTGAGCTGTGCTATGGACTAGCATGTATATAGTGAGGGTTGTCTTTAACCTAAGGAATGCAACAAATTTGTATTTATTTTCTTTGTTGCTTACTCAGTTACTAAAAAAGAAAATTTGTCCTTTGCTCAGTTTTTCCAGTGCTACAGTCTCTCTCTGCATGTTCCATTGCATGTTTGTGTAGGATGTAAACTCCTTCTACACCCACAAAGCTCCAAGATCTCCAATATGCCTATGCCCTTTACAAGAAAAATAAGTGTTCTGGTGGATACAAGTTACAGTACAAAAAACCTGTGCCATTCAGTTAGGGGAAGCAAAGCTCATTCCTTCCCTCAGGAACTGAGAAGTGGTGAAGACAATATGCTCTCCTCCCATGAGAAACGCTGCCCATTTCATTCTTTAGTGACTGATGCGGTAGCAGTAATAGTTTAGGTTCTGCTTCCTCTTTCTAAGCAAGGGTCAATAAAAATGTGACTTCTTTAAGTGAGGATAAGAGAACTGGGAGAATCCCTGTGAACTGTCCTTGCAAATAAACTGTGCCACTGAGCCACATACCAATGAACAGCAATATTTAACATTGACCAAATATAGTATATTGGGCCTTCTAAGGTGTCACAGTGACTTCAGGTAGAGTCTGTTTTGTTCCTTTCAGGTCACCTGTCAGATAATAAGCTTGGCCTTCTTTATCTTTCTAAATGGTGGAGTCACTCTGCATCTGGTTTTGAGTAGCAGCCCTAGTCCAGCCAGCTCATTTCCCCTCCCATTTCCCAACTGTGTTAATCCAGTAAATCCAACTGTGTTTGCCACCAGGAGAACGGACCATTCTCCAGTTAAGAGCTTCCCATTTTTTTCTCAAGGACCCTTAACAGTCTCTGGGACATCCCATAACAATTTATACCTGCTTACATGTGGTCACTGCTTTGTTTCCTGTTGGCTTCTCCCTAACACCCTCCTGTGATTTAACTCTGTGCAACCAGATAAGATACCCGAAAGTGGGAAAATTAAGGTGCACCTGATAGTTTTATAAACAAATGCAGATATTTTCCATGCAAGAGTTTTTACAATCATTGCAATCCACCAGGACTCCCCCATAGAACTGCTGCCCTAGCCACTTATGTCCCATTTTGTTCCTTTGATTCCTTCCTCCTACATGTAATATTTTGAATTTGCCCTTATTAAATTTTATCATAATCATTTCAGACCATATCTGCAATTTATGAAGATTATTTTGAATTCTCATCCTGTCCTCCAAAGTGCTTGCAACCTCCCCCAGCCTGGTGTCACACACGAATCTTTAAGTGTACTCTGTTCTATAATTCAAGTCATTTACAAAAATACTGACTAGCATGAGACCCAGGAACGCATAGTGTAGATTTTCACCCTTCTGCCAATTTGAATTTGACCATATTTCTCTTGTTTGGTTTTAAAAATGTCACATGAGCTAGTGTCAGAAGCTCTAATACAGTCAAGATAAATCACATCTACTGCTTTCCCTTCATGCACTAGACCAGTTATCCTGCCAAGGTGGCACATCTACACAAGACACTAGAGATGCAGTGGGCTAATTCTACTGTGCCTTAGCACATCACAGCAAAACCTGTGCTAACGCACAATAGAATTAGTCTACTATGCATTAGTATCACCTGAAAGACGTGCACCAGGGCTACTACACAGTAGCACCATTTACAGTGCATTAAGTTAGCACCTGTCATTACCGGAACTAAACTTAATGCGCCATAATTATGGCATATTAATACACACATAGATATGCCCAAGGAGGAAATTAGGTTGGTTGGACATGATTTGCTCTTGACAAATCCATGCTGGCTGCTTATCACTTTATATCCTCTAGGTCAGTAATCCCCAATCTGTGACTCATGGGCAACATGTTGCCCACAAGATCCCCCCAGTATTGCTCACAGGCAAAGAAAATTGAAAAAGTTCAAGTGGAGGTTTGCAGGGGAAGCAAAGTATGCTGTTGGCTGCACAATATTAGTTCTAGGAAATGTTTCTCATAAGCCAGCAAAGGTTAGAGACCACTACTCTGGATACTTAAAAAGCAAATGTTTAATAACTTGTTCCAGTATCTCTCTGGTGATCAAAGCGATAATTCTAGTTTATAATTCCTGAGGTCCTCTTTTTAACTCTTTAAAAATATGTGCTGTTTTCCCTTCTTTAGTCCTTAATGACATAGATGTTCAAACTCCAGCCTGTAGGCCACTAAAGTCATGGCATCCGGCCTGCAGGACTCCCTACAGGTCAGGAAACTTAGTAGCAGGGGAGCAGTGACAAGTAATACTGCCACCTTTCTCTTGCTGCCAAATTCCCAGGTCGTGCATGGGTAGAGAACACCCCATGCTTCCCCAGCGTGGCTGGACTGGGTCTGGGCCTCACTCCCCTTCTCTGGCATACAGCCAGTTTGGGGCCAGATCTAGTCCGCAGACACTCTGAGCACCATCCATCCAACCCAAAAGGGAAAAAGGTTGGACACCACTGCTTTAGGATGTTGCCTATTCTCCACAAATTCTCAGAGATAATATCTTAGAGTTCAGAGATTGTTTTATCAAGATCCTTAACTATCCAAGGGTAGTTTCATTAAGCCCCATTGACTTGAATACATCTCAGCTATCTAAATGTTCTTTAATCTGTTTTTTTTTTATTCAATGTCCCTGTCACCTTGTTATTATTAACCATGTATCTGGTCAGAACTAACCCTTTAGGGACAGAGGAAAGACAGGAAAAAGACAAATTTCATCTTTCTGTCATCTATTTTTTTCAAACTTCCCCATTAAGTAATGGCCCTGTATATTTTCCATCACCTCTTTCTTTTATTTCTAATGTACTTAAAGACTTTTTTTCATTTGGGTTTCTTGTTAATTGAAATTTATTTGGCACCTTAACCTTTCTGATTTTGGCTGTACAAGCCTGTGCTGTTGCTAGGGATGAAAGACTATGTTCTCATTCCTATTTCTTACAGGATTCTATACATTCAGCTTATTAAAGAGCTACCAACATAGCCACAGTGGTCTCCATACTGAATAGTTCATTCCTGTGCCTGGAAGCATACTCCAGTCAGCTCAGACAGAAGTCTTCCTACATTCTTAACCTGGATCAGAGATGGATGCCCTTTAGGGTTTTTATCATGATCCCCACCTATGCAAAACTAGGGACAGTATAATTTGCCTTCCTGATTCATCAATGGTGAGAAACAGATAGCAAATAGTTCAGAGTGCACACAAAATCTTCTGGTGGTTGAGGGCCCTGCCTCATCCAGGTCCATAATCTGAATATTGTCCCTTTAAAAAATATTTCTATAATATGGCTGGGTAGTACAATTTGCATCACCTGCCAGGTAGTACAAAGGTAGCAATGGCAAGAAGATCCAATCATCTTGCAACAGATAAGGACATTACATTTGAGGACTGCAACAAAATGATAATCAGGCTCAATCAAAGCTTTCATGCCTAGCTCTGCAAAGCAGATTGGAGTCACAGATCTAGTTGAGGAAGATACAGAACGGAGAAAACCAGGTATGTACCATGCTCAGAAAGACTGGCTGGGACCTTTTTATCCCCATTGGCACCAACCGTTCTTGCAGATAAAGGTCAACACCAATAAATGTCTTGTTGCAAAAATGTTTTTGGAAAAAAATTGTTGGACTAGCTGAAATGGGATGTTTCAGGGGTTTGGTTAAAAATGACATTTACAGTTAAAATTACTTTATAGTAGTAAAAAATGATGCAAGTCAAAATCTGAACAAGGTATTCCCAAGTTATTAATGACAGGGTGCAAATGAAGGGGATCCCATGGGTTTATAACTATCCCTTCCGCAAGATTAGGTTCTGCTAAATGAAATTCTCAATCTTGCCCCTTTCAAGACACTAAATATTTGTTCCATTTTAAGGAGGAAACTCAGATATGAAGTTTATGTGATTACATTAGCTCACAACGTGAGCCAGGGACAGAAAGATTAGAATTTAGAAGTTCAGTTTACCTTTTGAGTGACTGAACCTTGACAAAGTAGGAAACTTTTCTTTGTTCCAAAGACCCTGCAAACCTCAGAGGTGGAGTTTTTGACTCCTGATAGGGCCAGCCAAGGCAGGTAGGTCAAAGAGTAGGGAGTAAACAACCAGTAATCCACTGCTCGGTTAGACTGGGTATTAAGCAACAAGCAAACAACCTATCCATGTAAAAAATGAAGTTATTAAAACACAAGGGAATCATTCCAACAAGCAGCATGTGGGACAACAGAACCTTGTTCGTGGCTCAGCTGACATATGATAGTGCAGAAAGGATTCCGATTCAGTTAAATTCTGAGAAAAATATGCCTGAGAAGTAATGGCAGGATATAGCCCCACTGGAATGTGATGACTTTTAAGAAATATAAAAGTCAAATGACTTGTTGGTAGCAAAACTATCTTCCCAAGATGGAATAATGGAAAATTCCTTTCAAGAACTGGTGTTTAGACCTCACAAAAATGCACAGCAAATTGTACTGTGATTTATTTGTCAGGGTCTTTATAGGTTGGGCGTTACTTTACTCCACAGCTGGAGTCAATTTTTAATATTTAAAAGTGGAAAGAGAGCAAAACCTAAACACATACAGATCTGTCTGTTTTAGATTGTACTTTTCCCAAACATTACTGTTTAGAATTGAACCCTGAATATAATTCTGCAGGGGCCAGCTGGCAACACAGAATTAAAATAGCTGGGACTGGGCAGATTATACAGAAAGACCTCCTAAACTGTAGTTAGCTGATCTGGTATTCATAGCCACTCCAAAAATAAATATAATCTTCTCCTCTGTTCTTATAAAGAACATAAAACTTCACCTTTATTTTTTCAGTTCTGTCTTGCTCTCACTTCAGTACCAACATTTATATAGAGTAGGTGTGGTACAAATACATTCTTTAAATACAGTAGTTATTGGTTACCATGACAGACTGTTGAAGAAACAGATAAATAGTGTGAGGTGGCAATGGTGATTTACATCACTCTTGAATCATAAGTAGTCAGAGCAATTACTGGAGAAATGTATGACAAAGAAATTTTCCGGTGCCCATCAACTTCTATTCAGTTAGCCAGCAAAGGCAAATAGAATAACAGCTGCAGTAAGAAACAGATCATATTTCAAAAGTCCAGATTGATAGAAAACTTGGTCTCCTGTGCTTTATGCTCAGCCACTTATCGGAGATTATTGTAATATAGAGTGGCCTCTTATAAGCTGATGGTTAAAGCACAATCTGGGAATCAGGATTTCAGGACTATATCCCTGCTTCTATCATGGATGCCCCATGTTGTCTAAGGCAAGTCACTACACCTCTTTGTACCTCATTCTTACCACCTACCTGCTACTCTACTTCCCCACCTCTCAAAACACAAATTGAGGTTTATGGATGTCTGCAAAGGGTTTTAAGATCCTTGGGTGGAAGATAATATAGGAAGAAATGATGATGATGATGGAGCTACTAGGTAATGAAACTCAAGCCACCATGCATATTTAACTTCCCTTTATAACCAGAGTGAAGCTCTATTCAATATAAATATCATTTTGTCAACGGATAGCAGATTCCAGTATAATAGTCTCTCTCTCTATTTTAGTAAAGAGCACATGAAAACACAAGTAGATTTATTAAACTGAAGACCAAAGAGTCTTTGCTTGGTATATCACACTTCATGCACAATTTGAGTCTCAAAGTTCCATTGTTCCACTGGTGAGTGGCATTGGCATCCCTGAAGGCAGCCATGGGTATGTTTACCAACGAAGGGCTCTATAACAGACAACATATGTAGGTAGGAAAAACAAGTCTAATTGTGACAGACACAATCCCATTTGGTACAACATTGCTGTACCTCTTTACTTTATTTTATTTATCCTTTCTTCCCTGCTGAGTCACGGTGGATGCCAAACACCAGGACCACCAAGCAAAGCTGGCTGCTTCCCAAAAATGTGCCTTGCATGAGCTGATTCGCTCCGTGAAGGATTGCAGGAAGATGTTCTCCTTCAAAGATTTTTACATGATTGGAAGAGATGTTGCAAGATAGGCAAAGAATGGCTTCCAGCTGAGAATAGCTTCAGTTTCACTCTGGCC
The DNA here is from genome assembly GCA_030014935.1 of Caiman crocodilus. Taxonomy (NCBI): domain Eukaryota; kingdom Metazoa; phylum Chordata; order Crocodylia; family Alligatoridae; genus Caiman; species Caiman crocodilus. Next base: position 36,906,331 of record JAGPOW010000261.1, on the reverse strand, counting down.
TAGTCAGAACAAGAATTCTTTTTTGGCTCACTCAGTGGAGCTGCTGTCTGTAGACCACAAGGCTCTTCGTTCAAACCTCAGCTGTGAAAATGTGCAGGACTCACGAAGGTAGATTTCATATAGCAGATGAGGGACATCTCTATTTGGAGAAAGCAGTTCTGCTCTTAACGTCTGGACAGCAGCTGGCAGGCCTGAAAAACTAGGTATTTTTTTAAATGTCAAATTTTGTGGCAAGCCATTTCCTTCATGTTTTTTCATATCTCCTCTTTGGAGATTAGCATAGTCTCAACAGATTTCTATTCAAGAATCCCTTAGAATTAGAAGAGCTCCGTAGAGAAACACTTCATTCTTAGGTGCATCTGCAATGAACTAGTAATATTACATTGTTAGTTTGCTATTATCTGGAATTCCACAACCAAACTAATATCAAGGATCTGCTAAAAAGCTGGTTAAAAGCAGGGATCAAATAAATGAAAGAAAGCAAATTATCACATGGTATTATAATGGGACAGCTTTGACTTTCACTTATGAGTTATATACCCGTCTATCACCATTTAAATGAGGATGTTTTAGAAACTAACAGCAGCTCCAAAGTAAAACCACTTTGTGTGTAACAATTTATGAGGCCATATCACTTCTCTGCATATTTGTAAATGATGGTTATGTTCAGCAATGAGACCATCGGTGTTCCCCACTGCTGTATAGTTTCCCACTTTGTTGTAGACATACAGCAGGCATTTTGCTGTTAGTTTCTGAAACACCCTTGTAGTTATCCATGACGTGCCATTATGAAAGAAAGATCAGAAGCCTATCCAAATACTGCAAAATTGTTCATATGCAGGCCCATAGTGATGGCAAAGGAAAAATGACTGAACCTGACCATAGAAAATACACTTGTTTCTCGCATTCTATTGCAGAAACACCCGAGGCCAAAAAGAAAAGAAAGTACACAAGGTTCTACATCTAAGCCTTTCTGAGCCACCGGATTCCCAGTGAACTGAGAAATTTACTCTTGCTAAGACTGGGAAGCCTTAAATTCATAAACTGTTAAGGCCTGAAAGGACCATCATCATAATCCAGTAAGACCTCCAGCATAAATTTAGTTTGAAGAACCTCAACCAAAAAGAACCCCTGCATCTGGATTGGATGCACACCTTGCCGGGGTTGTTTGACCCCTGCGGTCCTTCCTGCTCAGAGTAGCGGAGCTGGACCCAATGATCTCACAAGGTTCCTTCCAGCCCTAAACTTTTTTGACCTTGATTCAGAGATTCATAGCTCTTGGTCAAATCTTATCTTACACAGCTTTAAAAATGTAAAGACTTTTAAGTGATGCAGACTACAACACATTCCTAGTGAAGTTGTTCCAATGGCTACTTTTCTTCACTGATCAAAATGTGCACTTTATTTGTAGTCTGAATATATCTAGTAGGTATTTAAAGCAGTTTTATCAGGCCTGTGACAGGAAAGAAAGGACTCCAAAGAGTTACAAAGTTTAAAGCCAAATATAAGTTTGGCAATATTGAGATCCATACAAGGGTTTTGGTTTAGGTTAATTTCTACTGGAAAGTAAGCTGGAAACCTGAACTGGTTTCTCCTCTCTAAGAACAAGTACCATATATAAATGTGTACCTGAGCACATAGTCATTTTGCATGCATTTCATCACAATTAAGTAATAAGAGGATGTAACTGTAGGTGACTTGATCTGGCTTGATCATCTCAATATTTTGGCTGCAGTATTATCCTGGAGACACACTCCCATAAAACCTTTCCCTTTGACCCTGTGATTAACCCCCATGTCCCTGAGTTGCATGTGCTCACAAGGAAGAAGGAGTGAGAGACTACAGGACTCTTTGTCTTGCTTTTTAAAATATTGCTTTTTCATAGCAGCTTATGTTAATTCCCATAGGCATGGAATTATCTTGCTTTCTGAAAGTTGTACTGTATATACTGCCAGGTATTTTGATAATATCACACTGTGCTCAGCTGATGTTATTTGAAGTGTGGTTCATGGGAAGAAGTTGGACAGAGGTTTGGGGACACCTCTCCCCAAGATACTGTTTGAAAATATCTGTCATTTGGTGCAACCTGGTCCTTTTAAAAAACAAAGAGTATAGCTCTTCAGTATTTGTCAGAAATCCCTTCTGGCATGAATGACTTAGCAGTCATGTAGGAGACATAGTGAAATCAGCCTTCATTTTGCTGGCAAAATGCTAACAAGGTACTCCCAAGACCCAGTCCTCCAAATAGTACAGCACTTCCGTACCCCTGGTTTTAAGAAAGGTCATCTAGTCCAGCCACCCACTCAAGACAGAATGATCTCTAACTAAACCACCCCAGCCAAGCGTCCATCTGCCCAACTCTTAAAAATGGGCAAGAATGGAGATTCCACAACTTTTCTAAATAGTCGGTTCCAATGATTGACTACCCACAATGTAATCACCAACCTACATTTCCTCTGCTGCAGCTTAAGACCACTGCTCACAGTCCTATCATCTACAGCTGAAAAGAAAACCCCACCTCCATCCTCTCTGTAAGTGCCCTTCAGGTATTTGAAGACTGATAATGAATCTCATCCTGCCGCCCTCAGTCTTTGCTTCTCCAAAATAGATAAGCCATTTTTTCAGCCTTTCCTTGTAAATCTTGCTTCCCAGGTCACTAATACTTTTTGTCGCTCTTCACTAAACTCTTTCCAATCTGTCCACATCCTTCTTGAAGTGTGGGGCCCAAAACTGGATGCAGTACTCCAGGTGAAGTTTTACCAGTGCCGAATAAAGCAGAAAAATCAATTCCTTTGATTTGCAAGCAACATTCCTGTTAATACAACCTGTGCTGTGCTGTTGGCTTTTTTTGTAACAAGACCACACTGCTGACCATATTCAGCTTGCAGTCTACTGTAGCACAGAGGTCCTTCTCTGCAGTATTATAGTTTAGCCAGTCATTCCCCAGTCTGTGTTTGTACTCCATACCCAGTGCAGCTCTTTGCACTTGTCCATACTGAATCATATCCAATTCATTGTTGGCCATTTCTCCAGTCTATTCAGATCATTCTGGATCTGCCCTCCAGAGTGTCTGCAACCCTACCCAATTTTATTTAGCAAATTTGCTAAGCTTGGAGTCAATCCCATCATCCAAATCATTAATGATGATACTGAACAATATCAGACTCAAGACAGACCCCCAGGGAATCCCACTTGATACCACTCACCATTAAGGACTACTACTTGAACATGATAATACAACCAATTATGTATACATATCATAATATTTTCATATAGTCTATATTTCCTTAACTTGTTAATAAGACTGTAATGGGAGACAGTGTCAAGGTGCTAACATCAAAGTATATCACATTCACTGCTCTTTCCCTATTCACAAAACCTGTCGCCTTATCATAGAAAGAAATCAGTTCAGACATAACTTGGTCATGGTGAATCCATGCTGGCTGTTCCCAAGCACCTTGCTTTCCTTTAGCTGCTTTACAGTAGATTCCTTGTGGACCTACTCCATGATCTTTCCAGGTACCAAAGTCAGGCTGAATGCTCTGTAATCTCCTGGTTCCTCTTTCTTCCCTTTTAATAAGATGGGTGCTGTACGTGGCCTTTTCTAGTCATCTGGACCTCACCTGACTTCCACAAGTGCTCAAAGAGGATAGCTGATGGCTCTGAAATTACTTCATTCAGTCCCATCCAGCCCTCCTAATTTGAAGGCACCAATGTTTTGTAAGTAATCCCTAACTGTTCTTCTACTGCTGTAGACTATTTATCTCATGCCCTGTCTTTGCTGCCAATTACACTTGTCATCTGGTATCTGCCCCTATTTGTGAAGACTGAAGTAAAAAAGGGCATTAAATACTTTAGCATTCTTTCCATAGACCAGAGGTGGCCGGAGTTACTCACCCCAGGAACTACATCTGATCCTCCACCACAGTTCAAAAGCCAGAGAGCAGGGAGAGAGGGAGGGGCAGTGCTGAGCGACCCTTAATGGAGGTGACCAACCGCCCGCCCCACACCAGGAACCTGCTCTGGCTTTCCCCACAAGGAGCATGCCCCAGGGTAATCAGCATGGCTGAAGCCCCTGCCCTGGCAGCCCAGCACCTGAGCTGGCAGTCCCAGAGGGAGAGAAGGAGCGCGGGCTCGAGGTGCATTCCCTGGCGGAAAGCCGGAGCACTGGGTGATACCAGGCTGTACTGTCCCCCAGAGCTGCCTCAAGGAGAAGTGCGAGGGGCTTCAGCCATTTTCCAGAGAGCTATGAGTATTGTGCCAGCAAGCTGCATGCTGCTCACGTACCGCAGTTTAGCCATCATGGCCATAGACTACGTTCTGTGAGGGACCTATGATTTTTGATCTTCCTTACTTTTCAAAAACTTGTAGAATCCCTTATTATTGCCTTTTATGTCCCTTACTAGTAGTATCTCAACATGTCTTGGCCTTCCTAATTTTGTTCCTGCATGTACTAGAACATATCCTAAAGTGTTTTAGGAGAATCTCCCCTTTCCACATTTTGTTAAATAATCCTAAATAAACTGTACTTAAAGTTACTAAACTGTCCAAGAAGGCTGCTGTAGAGTTCTGCTAACCTTCGCTCATACAGAGAGAGATTTTTAGGGTTGCCTTGTGGATTGCACTCAACCTGAGTCACATGAGCTGAACCCCTTACCCTCTATATCTTATCTCACAGCCTGAAACAAAGCTGACTCCATTGTCCATCTTGTTCCTTGAATAGAGCCCTTCTAATAATCAATCTGCAGTAGAGACAGGAAGTGGGATGCAGAAGGACTAGTAATCAGGAACAGGAAGTTCTAAGCTTGTTGTCCCACTGACTTCCTATCCTTCTAGTCTAGTCACAGGGAAGTTTGGAGCACATTACAGGGACAACCAAGCTAGGCTGCAGGTCCTAAAATACAGCAGAGCTTCTTAGATTAGGTTGGATGACTGCTGGGGCTGAATCTTAGATGTTATCAGCATAGATGTTCTGTGTGCATGGGCTTGTGGATGGCTCACTGAGCCTAACTATCAATATAAATGTAGTCCTAAATGCCTGAGGTGAAATCCTGGCCTGCCAAAGTCATTGAAACTTTTACATTGATTTCACTGTGCTAAGATATAACCCCAGATATCTGATTTATTATCGTTGGCCCTGAGAAAAGTTGGGCATTATAAGGAATTCACCAAGCTATTATACCAATAGAGTTTTAAGACCAATTAGTCTTTAAAATGTAGATTCATAATAGATTTAACTTCTCATTTTTACACTAGAAGTTTTAAAATGTTTAATTTTGTTTTTGTTTTACAATTTTGGACCAAATTCTGCTATTGTATATGTATTAGCAACTCCTATCAGTTTCAGTAAGAGAAATGAGCTAAGCATTTAATGGCACAAATTGGTCCTTTTGACTAAAAAGACCACATTGAAGTTACATTATATTTTTAAAAATCTACAGAAGATTACTAATTACACCTCTAGTGAAAGTTGTATTTGAAATATCTGGACTGTCCAAGAGAGAACCTGACTTCTCTATTAAAGATGTAAAAATAGCTTTTGTGCCTTAAAAGCATTGTGCTTTTAGAATCCACAACACAGTCCAGGGTCAGGATATGGAGATCAGATGCTAAGTATCAAGCCAAGAAGCAATCCACAAGACAAATTCCAAAAACCAGAATCAGGAGCCAGGAAACAATTCTGTAGGGAAATCCAAAGCCAAAGTCCAGAAATAAGTAAAAAGCCAGGATCAGGAGCCAGTAGAACCAGAGTGTCAGAACCAAGAGGCTTGCCACAGCAGAACCCAGGGCTGTAGATGATGCTAAATGGATAGGCAGCACTCCCAGCAGCCAGCCAGGATGCTTACTCCTACTAAACAGGACAGAGTTTGTTAGCTGAGGCTTATGGCAAATATAGCTACTGAGGCACTTGGCTCAGGCTGGCTTCCTTGACACTAGTCTCAGAAAGTGTGAGGAACACTTCCCCACCACTCACGTGGGGAAGCATGCAGGCTTTTATTCTCCTAGGAGAAAGTCTCCTGGGAGCAACATCTATATGGTTGGAAATGAGCTAGTTTTCTTCCAGAGCCACCATTTTTGTTTGCATAAAAACTGTGTAAGTGCCTATACACTTGTGTTTTCTACCAGAAAAAAACACTGGTTTTCTACAAGTAAAAATGTAATGCTTGTATGCGGCCATAGTCAGTTCCCTGCTCCAGTGTTGCTGAAATAACTCCTTTCGCCTTTCCCCATCTAAAAAGGCTACAATTATAGGAATGTCAATGAGATTCTTACCTCTGTTTTCAACACAAGCAAGATCTGGACTGTTGATGATGAAGTATGTTATGATTTGGAAAGACTGGTTCAAATATAGAGGAGATGTGTCTCAAGGTGTTTCTGCTCAAACACGCCAACTCTTCAACTGTGTAAGGAAATGCAACTTACCCAAAAACTTGTGCAACTTATGTATAAGGAGCTGGTAGAAAATGAACACTGAAACAGGACATCCCTGCAAAAATCTATGAAGGCCCATATTTTATACATTGTTCTGTGTAGACAGGTCCCAACACTCAGATAGGCCCCCCTAAATCTGACTGAGCTTTGTGTACATGTAGAGGAACTTGCAGGGTGAGAGTCCAAGATATGAAGTCATTCAGATAACCTTCTACATGGCCAGGTTGTTCTGATGGAAATTTGAGAGTTCACCAGTTTGTTGTCATTATTATAATACAATTTTAAGGATGCTTGTTGCTGGCCTAAATTAACTTCACTGGCTCCACCTTATGCTTGTTCAACACATATGGACTAATTTTAGGCACTCTTTGATGATCTTATTGGCCTAGTTTTCTCAGCTTCCAAAACATGGTCAGCATCTCTGCCAACTACTTGGAGATATTTGATTACATGAAAAAAGGAAGTTTTAAATTCCTGTTCATTTTGCATTAAAACATTTAGTGTTGAATATTAGAAGGCTGTCAATGAAAACAACTGTTTACAAAAGAACCATCTCACATTCAGCAGGATCAAAGTTTTAGTTTGAATTTTAGAGAAAGACACTGTAGCTTTTAAAAATCTGATGTACATTTATGACTAGCAAAATAGTGCAGAACAAAATCATGCATTTTAGATAAAACATGCTTTTTATGTGAGCTGTTGTGAAACTGAAAACCTACGCATGCTTGTAAATAGATCATGCTTAAATGGAACAGGATCTCTAAATACACTGTGACTCACGCTGCTTTAATGTACCAGGATGGTTCTTACACTTCAGCATGATTTTTTTTTCTTTAAAGTAATGCATTAACAATCCCTATGGCATTCACTGTTATTGGGAAGATCTGATAAAAGCAATGGAGAATGACAGTGGCATTTTATCTTGGGAGCTGTCTGCCATTTAATTTTTCTTTTCACTAATTCCTAATCAATCAAACAAATTATCAAGTCACTTTTAAAGGTTAGAGGAGTACTTAAAGTGTCTGTCTTCATTCACCAAGCAAGGAGCAACCATTCCAGAAGGGAAACATACTGGCATGCCAAGACATTACACTGAAACCAAAATGCTCAGTAGCTTGTAGGACCAAGCACTTTGTTGTCTTCCTTGTTGTGAGTTGCAATGACTTTCATCGAGCCTGAATTCATGCTCCTGAATCAGAGGGTGTCCATATATTGATTTCAACAGGTTCAACAGACCTTAATTCAAAATGAGCTACGTTTGTCAAGAAGAAACACACTGAAGACATGGCAATGACTTATGCTTGGTTCACATTTTTGAGGTAAATCTTAACAAAATGGAGATCTAAAAGCATCCTTTTTTAAAGCTGAGAACTGATATTTTAGAATGCAAATTGTTGGCAAATTTGGTAGGCTTGGAGTGCATGGGGCTCAGATTCCAGCTGATGAGCATATTGGCAGAAGTGTTAGCCAACACAGGCAAATACTTCAGAGAAAATAAACAAACAGTGAATAATAATAATATAATCATCCATATTCATGGTGGAAACCTGGCCCCATCTAATACTCAGTATGGCATTGCAGCTTGTGCTTAGGTGCTTTCCTGAAGCAGAGCTACTAACAATAAAAGCCATTCAATTTGAAGACAGAGGTCTACCACATGGCCAACACAGAATTAATTTTGAACAGTCACAATGAACAGGTCATAACCCCAGCTAGAGACCCAGAATTATCCATACACTTTGGAGTGAGTAATTTTAAATACATTCAAGAAAACTATGAGCTGTTGAAAAGGTCAATATTCATCAGCCAAAATATTTGTTATTGGCTATTCACAGTGCTGTAACTCAGAACACGGTCCTCATGCTATCAGTTTGGTGACCCTGGCTCCATTCTTGAAGCTATTGCATGCAAGTGGCACCTATTCACACTGGGAGATGAATGGAAGCAACAACTGTGGCATTAAGCCCCCAAGAGTTTAGCTTACTCAGTTGTGATTTGAATTGTGATACCATATTTTGACCTGGAAAATAGCTGCATAGGAGTTGCTTTCTCACGCTGCCATCAGAAAAGACAAGGTACCGGAACCATGGCAACACACGGCTTCATCTCTACTTTCCTCTCTCCTCAAAAATATATTTAGGTATAAAAGAACAGAAGGTCATTTAGAACGAGCCTTAAGAGACCTTGCTTGAATGCGGAGCTCATGGCTACGAGTTACGAGGTGCAGGCAATATGAGTCTGAAGGGATACATAGTTTTGAGTACATTTAAATGCCTTCCACTCCCCTTGCCATTGAAATGTTTGCTGACAATATAAAAGGGTGGAGGAATCTCAGCAGTTCTCTCTGGGGGACTTTTAAATTTTATTTTATTTTTATGCTACATTCCACTCTTGCAGCTGTAATTTTTCTCCTGTTCTTTTTTTATTATTTGTGATTGGGAGTTATTCCTTAAAATACAATAATACTACCCAGAGTGAGCCTTATCATGATCCCTCCACCCCCTCAGACAGGATGGCACTGATCCATGTACGGAGGATCCTCCCACTACCACGTTCATATGTGAACAGGGGATCATCCATACATGGATTACTGCTCTCCTGTGTGAGGTACATCTGAAGTACGGGCCTCCTCTTTGTCCTGAAAAAGGACTGTCTGTGATCCTGGGAACCTAAAGGCAAGGAGGTGGGAAGCAGGAGTGTCATGATATGCTGAGATGGGGACATGTCCCATCATCCTTTCCGTGGCTCCACAGAGATTCCATTTTTCTAGTGAATCGTGTTTCCCATCAGTGGAGGCGGCTGCTGAGGCCACAGACACCATTCCTTGATATGGATTGTTTCTGAGTCCCTGCTTGCCTGCAGGAGCCAGAGGGTTTGTGGTTGGGTTTCACTGCCTGCTCGTTGGGAGGCAACTCCACCCTCATGACAGAGAAACATGGCAAAAGTCTCTACAAGGCAAGCTCCACAGAAGTTTCTTCCCTCAAGCATCTCCCATGTGTTTTCCTGCAGGAAAAGCTAATCAGACTCCAGATTCTTTGCTGGGATGCATTTGGGTTAAAGCTATATATATAGATAGATAGATAGATAGATAGATAGATAGATAGATAGATAGATAAAATAATCAAAGGCTCCTCCCCTAGGGGAGGCATTTATAACACCTTGAGTGATAGAATCCAGTCTATCACCTTCCCCTGTTCCTTCCATTGGCTACTTGCTCCATGACACTTACTGCCCAAGATGTCAGCATTGGAAGCCTGATCTAAAATATCCTGACGTTAGCTTTCACCTGAGGACAGGGTGGTGATCCAGGCCGACCTTGACAGGCTCAGAAAATGGACAGACAAAAACCTGATGGTGTTCAACACTGAAAAATGCAAGGTACTCCATCTTGGGAAGAAAAACCCACAGCATGCTTATAGGTTCAGTAGTGCTACATTTGCTAGCACCACAGCCAAAAAGGACTCGTGGGTCATGGCTGACCACAAAATGAATATGAACCACCAATGGAATGTTGCAGCTGACAAAGCGAGCAAAACTCTGGCTTGCATCCATAGATGCTTCTCAAGGATGTCAAACTGCTGCTGTACTTGGCCTTGGTGAGGCTGCAGCTAGAGTACTGCATCCAATTCTGGGCTCCACAATTTAAAAAGGAAGCTTGAGAGAGTCCGGAGGAGAACCACACACATGATCAGAGGGCAGGAGAACTGAGAGGCTGAGAGCCATGGCACTCTTCAGCCTGGAAAAGCATAGGCTCAGGGGGGACCTGGTGGCTGCCTATAAGTATATAAGTGGTTTGCATCAGGATCCAGGGAAACACCTGTTCACCAGAGCGCCCCAAGGGATGACAAGGTCAAAGAGTCACAAACTCCTCCATGACCGTTTCAGGCTGGGCATAAGGAAGAACTTCTTTACAGTCCAAGCCCTCAAGGCCTGGAACAGACTGCCACCAGAGGTGGTGCAAGCACCTACTCTGGACTCCTTTAAGAGATATTTGGACATTTTTCTTGCTGGCATCCTTTGACCCCAGCTGACCTCCTGCCCCTGGGGTAGGGGCCTGGACTCAATGATCTCCCAAGGTCCCTTCCAGCCCTAATGTCTATGAAATTTATGCATGAAGCTTAATCTATGAAGCTTAATAACTGAGGTGTTTTTCACAATGTGTGCCTCCTACTTTCTGAACCACTAGGGTGCACATGGATACCATTTTGAAATGGTTTTCTCTATAACCTTAAGAACTAAATTTTTACTTTTTTTTTTAATTGAAAGCTATTTTCCCTTCAATTATTGTTTTTTTTCTTCCAAGAGCAGGAGCAGTAGAAAGAAGAAACATGCGAGCTGGCAATAAATTCTCTCATGGCTGACTTGTGACTTCGCTTCTAGTCCAAAGGGGCATAGAAATACTATATTGGTGACTCCAAGAATTGCATTTCAGTCTCTGGCTGTCCTTTGCTCTGAAAGAACAACACAGAATTCTCCACTTAGACTCATATCAGAGAAATGCCTCGTTCACTTAACTGCATAACACTATGACAATCTCAATTTGCTGCCTGTTGCTTACATTGTAGTTAACATGGGTTATCTGGATAAACTGTTTCAATTTGTCTACTCTGAAACTTAACCGTGTTCAGTTTTCTATGTAATAGCTGTAATAGCACTTGTCTCTTTGTACCTAATTTTCTGGTGAAAGAGTATGAAGTTAAAGGGCAACACCTGGCAAAGGGATGCTATAAGAAGCCTTAAAAGTGACAGGAACTATGGGTAGTTACTTTGGGGTCTATTAATACAACAGCACTGAGACCACTGTGTAAATAATGAACATTATTTTCAGTAAGTTTGGATATGTGCATACTCCAGGCAAGTACATAGTCCTTTCCAGTCCTGAAGCTCGTCACGGGGGAGAGTGGGGAAAATGACCCCAAACAATAAACAGAGACCTCTTGGGGCAGGAACCATACATAAAAGGAGAAAAAAACACAAAAATATCCCAAGGAAAATACTCACCAGCAGAAGGACCTGCGGTGCAGCTGGAGTAAGGAAGGGAATCCACGTGGGTTGTAAGCCATGCCTTTATCCAGCTGAAGCCAGCTGGTGACATCATCAGCAATCACCAGCCAGCAGGGATAAAGTGAACCACCAGGGGCGATGGGAGGAGGAGAACAAAACTGGGGACGATGCCAACGCCGGACACCATCCAGGACACTCCCGGAAAGAATGAGCTGGCAGGGGCCCTCTGCACCAGCAGAGGACAGCACAATGAGGGTCGAAGAATCAGAAGAGGCTGTCTGCGCCAGCAAAGGCAGGAATGCCAGAGGGATGGGAGAACCAGAAGAGGCTCTCTACACCATCAAAGGTGGGAGCATCAGGGGAACCCGGGAGGTGGAGGAGGCTTTCCCTCTGGGGCATGCCAGATGAGAGCAGCTGTGAAGCAAGACTACAAGAGGCAGGGTGCCGACTCTTAATCTGAAAAGCGCCCAGGCTCTTGGGGAGGAATCGCAAGACATCGACAGAAGGACGTCTCTGAGAGCAGAGAAGGGAAGCAGTGCCACAAACTACATGTGACAGAGTAAAGGGGTAGATGGTCCAGGATGAGGGGCCATGGTCTACCCCAGCCACACACCGAGCCAAACCCCTAGGAGGTTCATAGAGAACAAAGCACTCTATTACCTTAGTAAAAGGGCCAAGAAAGGAGCTGCATGGGTCTGTCACAATTTATTTACCTTGAGTTTTTTTCATTTGTTTCCCCTATTTGGAGGGGTTGAGGAGTGAAGTGAGATGATGCAGACAGGCTAGCTATGTCGGAGTTTCTTTTGTACTCCATCTTTAATTCAGGGACACAGGTTAGATCCTGAGATCCAGGTGGAGATGGCCTCAGGACAGGAGTGAATGGTCTCAGGAAGCTTACAACTAACTAAGCGAGTTACCATGGGGAGCAGGACCAAGGACGCGAGAGGGTTACAAAGGCCACTGAGCCCAGGAGCACAACAGTATTGGGAGTATGGCCGAGAAGACTTGGTGACCGGCCAAGGGTTGGCATGAGACTGGGGTGTAGGGGAGGTGAAGCCCCACAGATGACCACTGGGCAGACTCCCCACCGCAGATGAACCCTGGGTGGTCGGCCCCCCTCACTGGTATAACATTCAAAGTCATGGCAGGAAAGACCAAGGGAGGCCACTCCAGGGATAAATATTTACCCACCGGCCTACAGGGGACTGCAGGGTGATCACTACCGGCCACCCGGACCAAGGCTGCATGTGACCATATGTTCGAACCCAGGCGGGCACAAAGCTATAAACTTAAATGGAGTATGCTGTATCAATCATAGATTAATTCCTTCTGTGAGCTTGCTGAGATGCACTAGCCAACTTATTGGGTGGGTGAAGCCAAAATATTACCTCCTTCTTTCCCACCTGTTACAAGTCCCTCAAATTCCTTAGGCATCCCAAGGGGGATTGTTAATCACTTATGTATAAGGGGACACAGTGCCAGATTTAGGCTTAAGCTATTTAAACTACAGTTTAGGACTTCACAGTATGAGGGACTTCTAAATAAGAGAAAAAAACCTGACTTAATATCAAGTCTTATAATAATCAGTTAGTAAATAAAGGAGATAAAGGAGATATGGGAAAAATGACTCTCTAAATATGGATATTTTCATTCTAATATGACAAAAATATACATACATGGGATTATTTTTATTGTATGGAGACTCTTATGCTGGACATAGTTTAGGGCTTCAGCATGTCATAGTCCAGCACTGTGGGACATCCAGGAACTACAAGAATGCTACTTTCAAGAACTGTGACAGAAATGCAGGAGATGTCAGCCACAAACAATAAAGTCTGAACTTTGAACTGTGTTCCTGCACTGACACTAAAGTCCATTCTTATATACCACTGTGCTGTCAATCAGCAAAGCTAAAAACAGACCACTAATTTCCAGACAGAGCCTTTTACGCTGGGATCCTGCTGATCTACAAGCCCACTGTCCTACCCTAACCACCTGTGAAGTACCAAGATAAAACTTTTTCCCCAGGGCTAATTTGAGTAAATTGACATTTTAAGCTGAATGTGTAAACAACTGTTTTTCCCCTGCCCTTCCATCTCATCTCATTCCCACCTCCCCTATCCCCCAAACACCTGTTTTGATGGGTTAGCCCCAAGATAAACTGGCCCTCTTTTTAGCCCAAGGTGCCTACCACCTGTAGCAGGCAGCATTGGAAACTGGACATTTATTATCTGCATAAGTCAATTTCACCTGGTGTTTGTAACATTCCTAAGAATGGCAAATATTGCCAGTTCCATGGTGCTTGCCACTATAAAGGCAAACACCAGACTGTAAAGTCTCCGTATTTTAATGGCTCCCATTTCTCATTTTGCCTAAGGTATGAAAATACACTAATCAAGTTCATTTATGTTTATAGTCAGTTGCTGTTGGGTTCCATTTCCTTGCTGTCATTCAGTAAGGCAGTTTTCCAGTGCTTGGTTTCCAATACTACAGCAAAATGTTTAAATCCAAACAAAAAACTGCCCTCACTGGAATTTAAAAATATACATGTATGTGTACATGCATACATGCATGCGTGCACACTTTCCAAAACTTAACATGACAGCTTGTCTCTAAGCTTTTCATGATCTGGATTCTTCCTGTTGTTCTGCACCTGTGTTTTTAATTTATATGAATTTTCCTGCGATATGACAACTGGCTGGCTTATTTTTAATATCACCGCTGCGCATAAGCAATAAAATGTGGCATTTCTTTAGAAATTCACCAAGCTCACAATAAGTCTCTTTCTTAACAAAAAAATAAAAATTCAGATACTCAGGTACAAGAAGTAGAAACTGATGCATCTAGGAGGTTTGTAGAAAATAGGAATAGGATAGAAAATGAAACAAGAGCATCTCAAATGGATTGCAACTTACTAATTTCTGGCCCCACAAAGATTAATTGAACTAGAGTAACTCCCTTTTGAAATTACCAATTAACTGCTAGGGGCTAGATCTCAAGTCCAGTTAAGCTGTTTAGTGTTTCTCTGGAAACATAAAACAATATTAACAGTTGGCCCAATTGGCCAGATGTGGTTTTCCCAGGTGTAGGGGAACCGTGGCTGTCACAAATGTCTCACAGCCAGGTTCACACAATGCCACCTCAATCCTCCAGCATTACTAGCCTGATGGGCACGTGGAAGCATATGACTAGTGCAACCAAAGCTTCTCAATGTTATACCAGGGGCCAAACCTGAACTCAAAGGGAAAAAACAAACCTGGCTTATTTTGTTTTATTGTTTAGCCAATTCAGTGGTGCACAGGTACTGATCTAGACCCCAGGGACAAGAGTTTCAAGAGAACTTGACATCCCTAATAAGGTGGGACATAACCATGTTAGTCTGAAGTAAGACAGAATGCAGAGCAGGGCGGTACCTTGAATGAGTTAGTCCCTAAGGTGTCACCCTGCCCAGCCTTCTGCCTAATGTATAAAGGTGCAAGTACCTTTACACCCATATCACTGGTATGAGGAAGGATCACAACTGAGATACGCTCCTCTGTTTAAATGTGGAGGAAAAAAAACAAAACTTGCCATATTTTCATGGTCTGAAAAGTGTAAGTAATTTTAAGTTCTCTTGGTCCAGGTTGTTCAGACACACACCCACCAGTTCAGATCCCTGAAGGCTGAGGGAATATTGGGAGTCAGTTTCTAAATGTCTTCAAGATCAGATGAATTGCTAAATAATGTAAAAAGTGATACAGGATTCAATAACTAAAAAAAATAAAGAAGAACAAAGCTACTGTCAGTCAACATGAGATTATGGTAAAAGGCCTTCTCAAACAAACCTAATTTCATATTTTGGAGATATCATAGCTTTGCTGGCTAATGATAACTCTATAGATGGAATAGATTTAAACATTCATAAAGTGTTTGTACTGCACAATATTCTGATTAAAAATTAGCACTACACATTACCAATATAGTATGTGCTTGTCATGGTGCACCTCGCTGCCCCGCTCCTTATGTGTGAAGGCTGCTGGGGAAAGCCCCAGCAGTGGGATAAGGAGCTCAGCTGAGAGTTGCCAGGGCAACTAATGGCAGTCAGCTGACCCTAAGGGGCAGGGCCTGGCTCCTATAAAGCCTAGAGCCAAGGCCAGGCTGGCAGTTCTCTGCCAGCAGCCAGAGGGGCAAAAGCTCTGGGAGACAGCATATGAGTACAGCTCACAAGAGCTCCAGAGGCTGGAGCAATGAGGCTAAGGTATAGCCAGGAGGCTTGTGTTGTTATGGCCAGGTGCCTTATGTTTTCAGTTATATCCAGAAGCTTGAGTTTGTGTTAATGTTATAACTGGCGGTTTGGGTGAGGCTATAAGGAGTCGGAGGAGGCCTCATAAAGGGACCCCAGCAGTGTGGGGATCCCAGCGCCTGTGGGGGTGCAGTGTTCTCATAGGTGTCAGAGAGGGTGCAGTAGCATGGGATGCATAGACCCCAGCCCCAGTAAGGGGACAACTGTGAGAAGCCCAGAGAGGGGCAACATTTTAGAAGCCCGGGAGGGGCAATGCTTGAGAAGCCCAAGACAGGCAGGTTGAGCCAGTAATAGGCTAACGTGGCAGCAGAACTCAGCCGGGGCAGGGTGCTGTGGTGGACCCCAGGAAAGGGGTTAGCAGCACAGCGCCTCCAGAGAAGGGCAAGCTGCTGCGGTGGTCCCTGAGAAAAGGGACTAGCAGCACGGTACGCCCAGCAATAGAGAGAGAGAGCTGCGCGGTGGGCATAAGAGACCGGATAGAGAAGGCCCAGAGCAGGCGAGTATATAGAGAAGGCCTGAGAGAGTGGGCACAGTTTCTGACAAACCAGCGTCCGGTACATTTGTGAGGCTTGGGGCGTGGTATTAGGGGTTGGTAGGAGCCACGCATAGGCCATAAGGCTAGGGTGCCTAGGGAGCACCCATCAGACAGTCTGGGAAATCATGAGGACAGGAGGTCCCAAGCAGCTGTGCCCAAGGAGGTATAAGGCAGCCTCCCAACTATATTTAAGATCAAGACATGGCGGACGAGAATTTGAGGGTGCCTTGGGCCGGCCTTGACGCGGTGAGAGGGACCTCAGGGAGATCACGGCTCTCCCTGCAGGCACCGTCATGACAGTGGTATGTGGATTAAGAACTGGTTAACTGACAGGTCTGAAAGTATGTTTTCATCAGGGAATCAGTACTGATGTGTGTGTGTGTGTGTGTGTGTGTGTGTGTGTGTGTGTGTGTGTGTGTGTGTGTGTGTGTGTGTGTGTGTGTGTGTGTGTGTGTGTGTGTGTGACAGAAAGCTTGCTAGAGTGATACTGATGAGGATAGGGTCATCATACAGCGTGATATGGATTGGCTGGTAAATCAGGCCCATTCAAACAAATAAGTTTAACTACCATCAAATGCAAAGTTATACATCCAGGAATAAATAATGTAGGACGTGTCTACAGAATGGGGGACTGCCCTAGAAAACAGATTCTGAAAAAAAAAATGATTTTTCATAGATTGTAAGGCTGGAAGGGACCTCAGAAGATCATTGGGTCCAGTCACTTGCACAAAGCAGGAAAGATAACTGGGGGTCAGGTGACCCCAGCAAGGTGACTGTCTAGTCTCCTCTTGAAGATTTCCAAGGTAAATGATTGCACCACCTCTTCAGGGAGCTTACTCTTCACAGTCTACCATCTGGACTGTGAAGAAGTTTTTCCTAATGTTGAGCCTAAACCAATCTTCCAAGAGATTATGGCATTACTCCTAGTTTTCCCCTTGGGTGCCCTGGTGAATAGTTGCTCACCAAGTCCTTCATGTACTCCCCTAGTGTAGCAGTAGCTGCTACCAGGTCCCCTCTCAGCCTTCTTTACCTCAGGCTGAAGAGTCCCAGATCACTCAGCCTTTCCTCTTATGATTTACCTTTTAAGACTCTGATTATGCAGGTGGCTCTTCTTTGGACTCTCTCAAGCTTGCCCACACCCTTGTTAAAGTGTGGTCTCATCTGTGCCAAGTAGAGTGGAAGAATCACCTCCTTGGTTTTGCTGGAGATGCATCAATTGATGCACGCCAGAATATTATTTGCCCTACTAACTACTAGGGGTGTGCGAAGTGGGTCATATTCAATTTCAATTCAGCCTGATTTGGAGGACAGTGATTCTATTTGTTGATTTTGCTCACTGTCCTGAATCGTCTCAGCCGAATCTGAATCTGAAGATTCAATGCTGATTTGGAGCAAACTTATCAGAAAAAACTTCTTCACAGTAAGGGTGGCCAAAATTTGGAATGGGCTTCCAAGGGAGGTGGTGATCTCCCCTGCCTTGGGGATCTTTAAGAGAAAGCTGGATAGGCATCTGGCAGGAGTCATTTGACCCCAGCACTCTTCCCTGCCTAGGCAGGGGGTCAGACCCGATGATCCATTGAGGTCCCTTCTGACTCCAGCGTCTATGAATCGGGAAGCACACAGGGTTGCCCTCCCAGACCCAGGAGGCATCAATTGCCAAGCCAGGGGGTGTGAGCTCCCCCCAAGTACTCGGCAGCAGACCCAGACATGGACCGGAAGTGCTTCTGGTCCACTTCCAGGTCTGCCACCAAGTGCACTGGGGACCGCCACACACTCCTGTGGGATGCTCCATCCACCCAATTGTCACAGCATTCACGAACCACCCGGTACCTTGAGGTATGTAGAAAAACCATTTAGAGCTATGTGGATGTCTGAATCATCAAATATCTCCGAATCGATTCAGAGAGATCAAAGGGCCTCCTGATGTGATTTAGATTTGGCTGACGAATTGGGTCAAATCTCCACCAAATCAAATCAGCGACTGAAGCTTCACACAGCCCTACTGGCTACAGCATCACACTCGTGGGGGATACAGCCCATGAGGGAAAATCTGGGGATGACCTCCTGCGAGTTCATGAGGCAGAGGAATGCCAGTGCCAGCACTACCAGCTTATATTCATACTGTGGCCTATTATTACGCCCAGGTCCCTTTCATTCATGGTGCTAGGCAGTTTGGTGCTGGAAGAAATGCCTTACAGTGAGGGATTTTTAGAGACAAATTTGTTTAACTTAATTAAAGATTGAGGTGACCTGATTACAGTTTATAAATACCTTCATGGGGAGAAAATACTACAGCTTTTCAATCTGATAAGAAAAGCTCTAACAAGTACCAATAGCTGGAAGCAGAAGCCATTCAAGATCAAATGAGACAAGGAAAAGGATTTTTTTAACAAAAAGACCAGTTAACTACAAGCTACCAAGGAAAGTGAGAGGTTTTCCATCTCTTGATGTATTCATGTCAAAACTGACTGTCTTTCTTGAAATTATGCTTTAGGCAAATACAAGTTAATGGAGCTCAGTATCAAAGTGACTAGATGAAATTAAATGCCATTTGATATACAAGAGATCAGAATAGATGTCCTGATGGTCCCCCGGGTCTAAAATCTCTCCAAATCAATGACGTGTGGGGCTGATTATTCGTCTTTATCACACTTTTGTTGTAACAAGTTTAAAGGGCACACATCTTATATATACATAAATAAAAGCACATACAATTTTTCACTGACCAGTTGTATGTATTCAAAAAATGAGAGGGCAGACAGTACTGTAAAACAGCATTGGCAGAAACTGTTCAGCTGTGCATGCATTGTTTTTAATATTTGCTGTTATATCTTACAAAGATTTGTCTGAAAGATTTTTTTGGCGTTCAATTGGTGCACTGAACAATTATGCGCTTATTCTATGGATATGGATTTTATTCTCTGCTCTTAGCTGATGTGAAACACATTGATTGTAGTAGCCAATTTAGTAGAAAAGCAAGTTCAAAAATGCATACCATACAATTGCTTGGGGATTATAGTCAGTTGCAATTTTCCTGCTAATTTAAGTCACTGTAGGAAAAAAAAAAAATCCATGTTGATTTTATTTCAAGAACAGTGAGATTGCATGTTCAGCACACAGCTTCATTTGATAGAGAAGCTTGCATCTGTATTATATCACTGACAGCTACAACATTTGCTACAGAATATTATGGAAAGGTCATGATTACCAAGAGAAACATAAATGTGTATGCACTTACCAGCTTATTTGACTTGGAAGCTTATAGTTAGATATAGCTGTTCTGAGTATTATAATTGGTAGGAAAGACTTCTCAGAGATGAGTGTAATCCATTTGAGATATTTGAAGAAAAAGATGTATATTTGGGCAATCTACTGTTCTTGGCTGCAGTTGGCTTGCTGGTCTGTGTAACATCATTATACCCAGCAACTAACTGTTACAAGATTTTCTGGGTCCTGCTGATTCTGAAAGAGCAGACTTCATGCAAGCAGATTGAATAACAATACTGTTTACCTCATTGCTTTCCATTCTTATAATTATCTGTTTAAAGTAGTCAGGCAAGAGAGGACACGTTTTTTGCTGACATATCTTGTAATGTGGCTCTCCCCTCTGTGGACATGACAGATATTTCTAAAAAGATGGCTTTGTTTTTATTTCAAAAAGATGCAGCAGTGATTTTAGTCAAAGATTTGAGCTTTGTTGAGGAAAGAAGGCCACCTGTCTTGATAAAGTTCAACATGTCTTTGAAGTTATCCTAGCTTTCTATTCCAACAGCTTTGCTCACCACCACATAACAGAAATAGCCTTTGAGTTCAAATTGATCACATATTCATCTTAAATAAAATGGAGAGGTTAGGATTTCATCAAGGATTGTGACCCATTTTATGAGGCAGTTGCAAAATGATTTCAGTTGCTGCTTAATGTGAAAAATGCAGATTGTGCTACTATGGGTTGCACTGCTACCTGGCACAATAACATATAAAAAAGACAATATTGAAAACAAGAAATATTAAGGAAGAAAGCCTTCAGTCCTGTTTTCAAAGGGAATGCATGCATTTAAATCCCAGAAAAGCTATGGTACTTCAGCTTCTAAATCATGGAAGCATTCTGACAAACTTGTCCATATATCTTTCTGTTTATTTTAACAGTTTAGGACAACTTGCATACTGACTAATGGTTTCTCAGGAGCCAAAGAGCACAGTAAAACTATTTTCCTTGGTAAGGCCCTATCTTCAAACCTGGGTGCCAACACTTGAAGACTGCATCTATACTTAAACAAATTTATATTTTAGACAAGAGGCAAGGGACTTTGTGGGCAATAACTTTTATTATCCCAACAATACATTTGGTCTAAAATTAGACCAGCGTTCAAATGCAAGGCATTCTTCATCAAGTTGCACCTAAAAGTTAGTCTGGACATTGCTACTAAAATAAATACCTATCTAGTTTGAGGGAAAGAAAGCCAGATTACTCCCTTCCATGTGAGGAAATTTCTGTGAGGTGTTCCTTATGGAAAGGCTCTCGGACATATGAGAGTACTGGAGGAGTAACAAGAAATTTGCTGCTCTATTTGCACAGTGGCCCCAAGACTCAGAACTGGCTTCAGGACACCTAACTCTTGCCACCTGGCAATAGCATGACTTCACTAAAGCTATGCCACCAAGGCTTCTGCAGCTGGTTCTAGGAACACTCCTTCCTCTCCCTATAGGTGGAGGGAATGTAGAAGAAAAATAAAACTGACATATATGACATTTTTCCCCTTAGCTGCCTAGGGCTAGTAAGAGGGGTAGGGGTTACAAATCCATCCTTTCCCCGCTTCCCTGTTTGAATCATTAGATCAGCAGTGGTTCATTCGAAGGAGCATAGGGACAATGCAAAGGTATCAAGTTGAGGGACTTTGCCATACTCAAAAAGCCTGATTAAACATCCAGAAACACATCCTGTTTCTGTGAGAAGGCAGACTGATGACTAGGATGCAAAATATCCTTATTTTGTATCTTTCAAGTTAAGTGCCTTTCAAATGAGTGAAAACCTTTGACAATAAAGGTCATATGGCACCATGTGGTATACATTACAGAAAACAATAATGGAAAGTACATATGCTATATTTACAGCTATGCAGAACTACATTTTTTTAAAAAAAAAAACACTTAGAAATATCCCCTTCCTTCCCCATTAGTTATATCATAACTAAGGTTAAGCTGAAAGCCCTTTAAGATAAAGATCATACATTCTTGTTTGTTCAATAGAGCGTCTTGTAATTTTTTAAAACACTGTAAGTTGATTAATTATAACAGCTGATCTAGTAGTCAGACAGTAAGGCACAAATGAGAAAAGTTGCATCTATTTATACAGGCAGATCACATCTCCCTTCCTGCTATTCCACAGGTGTTAAATATGCCGGTGGAAGTATTATGATATACTGATAGTAGTATTATGGAGTTAGACAGCTCTCTCTTGTATGGACAGTATCACAGAATAATTTGTGCCTCTACCAGTTTAAACCACTGCACTGTAACTTGTTCTCCCCTACGTTAATGCAAACACTCAATGGGAGATACAAGAAATAGATCAGACCTGAGACTTCACCCCCTTAAGTGTCTTGAGCTCTGCACTAAATGGCAAATACAGCTTCAACAGGCAACAATTCAGGAAAAAGCCATTGTAGCAGGGAGTCAGAACACAACCCTGCTATGCTCATCCTCCTTGATGGGCCTAAGCCAGAAGTACACTGGTGAGATTCCCCAACTGCAGAGATGGTCCCTTTAAGACCAGCAGGTTGCCCAGCAGAAGAAGAAGCATGGAAATTTAAAGGACTGTGGTGCCCAAAGAAAGTGAGGCCCAGGATCCTTTAAAGCAAAGACAAACTTATTACGTCCCTAGAAAGGGGCAAGAGTCAGAGCGACCTTACATGGTGCCAGTGCGGAGGCCCAGACAAATATCCAAGTGGCATATTCCTAGGAAGTGGAAGAGAGAAGAGAAAATCCTGTCGTCTTTGCTGGGATGCTGAAAGCTGGAAACTCCGTGACCTGCAAGAGGTGGAGAGGGAGGTCTTCCAGTGGCAAACAGACTAAGAATAAGGAACAGAGCTCCAGACTGGAAGACGCATCCGAATGGGGAGCAGAACTCCCAGTTGGAAGCCAGGTGTGGGCAAGAAAACAGCCTGGAGATTGAGTAAGACTGTGCATAGACCAAGCCATGGCCACCATCATCAAAAAAAGCAGTCCTGAACCTCCAGAAGTGGGAAAGGCCCGATCCCATAGCCCTACAACGGGTATACCAGCAGAGCCAACAGATACTGTTGGAATTGATTGTGAACTGGTGGGATTCTGCCTATGAATTTTCTTCAGTATAGTATGGACTGTAATTAGAGGACCTACAGACCTTGGGAACCGTAAAACGGAACTCCCAGTCAAGTCGACCTGGAAAAGAAACAGGTGACTGGGAATACCCACTGTGGCAGCGAGGCACCACCACAGGCTCTTGAGAGGGAGAGAGTGAACCCCATGGGCCCCATACCCTGAGAACAGGCCCCCGGTGGAGCTAACTTACTTCCCACAGGACAGCCAGAGCAGGAGCCGCGCCCACAGCTGCAGCCGCGCGAACCGGCATTATGCTGGCTGTTTAATCAGCTGTTTCCAGGACAGGAAACAGCTGAGCCAATCCCAGCAGCTGTACTGGCTGCTGTGGGAAAGTTTAAAAGCCCCACCAGACCTGGGGCAGGGAGAAAGCCGGAGAGAGAGAGAGCGGGCTGGCAGCTCATTAGGCGGGCTCCGGCATGGGGAAGAAGTGACCCAGCCTGCGTGGATCTCGCAGGCAGCACAGGGGAAAGCTTTAAGCCTTATGCAGGAGGCAAAGCAGGGGCACCCCCACAGCCCCTGGAAGAAGCTAAGACTGAGGAGGCAGGGGACCCCCCTGCTTAGAGTAGGAGGGAAGAGGCATCCGAGATCCCTAGAGGGGGCTGGGATAAGGGAGGCAGCCCTGCAGCCCCCTCCTACTCAGGAATATTTTCTGTGAAGTAAAATGACCCCCAAGAGGGGAGAAAAAGTGACTGGAACCTGGTAGACAGGCCCTTGGCCATCCTACAGGGCCAGAGATCATCATCTGAGTGGACAGGGTGTATGGGAGGCAGAGCCCTGTGGAACATCATGTCTGACAATTGTAAGTAGCACCATCCATTGGGAGGGCCCACCCAGGAAAGATCTCCACTGAAGACCCCTCTTATAGTAAGTTTAACATCAAAGTCATGGCAGGTGAGCTGAGAGAAGGGGCCACACCCTGACAGGCCGGGCAGCCAGAAGGGCGCAAGACGTCACAGTGGTGCGTTGGCCGTGAAGTCTTGTATATCATCAGTGGAACAGTGTTCCAGACCCAGGGTTAAGCAGAGATGCAGTAGCCAGCAATAACTCATGTAGAGCTGCTTATGCAGGCGATTCAGGCCATAGAGCAACTGCTGGAGGTGCGGCAGCTACAGGGCACACACCAGCAAGAGTGGATGCAACAGAATGCTGCTGTATTCAAAATGCCCCGAATGACTGGAGAGGATGATCCCGAAGATTATATTGAAGCTTTTGAGAGAACTGCTATCCAGATGGGGTTGGACCATAGTCAGTGGGGTCATCACCTAGGGGCGCTAGTGATAGATCAGGATCAAGCTGCCTCCTGGGCCCTGTCAAGAGAGAGAGCCTGGGATTATGAAACAGTCAAGGCAGCAATCCTCTAGAGGCTCAAGATTTCTCCAGAAAGTCACCAGCAGGCCTTCAGGGCCCGAAAGCCCAAGGAGGCTAAATGACCCTGGGGCTTGTTGAAAGCTTTAAAAGAGTCACTTAATAAATGGTTACCAGTAGGCAAATTGGACCAGGAGGGGGTGATGGACCAGATCCTACTAGAACAATTCCTCTGGGATTTGGAGGAAGACACCCAGAGATGGGTACAAAGACACCAGCCGCAGTCCAGCGAAGAAGCACTCTGCTTGGCCGAGGCCTTTATCAATTCAGAAAAGGAAAGAGGATACAGGCAAGGTGCACCAGCCAAATGAAGGGGTGAGGCAGATCGGCCCAAGACGAGGAACACTTGGGTGGTGTGCTATCGCTATGGGCAAACAGGACACATCTCCCATGAATGTAGTATGGGCCTGAGCAAGTTGAGCCATGCACCAGCAGGATATCCTTTGTCCCGTGAAAGAGGCAAAGAAATGGAGAAGGGGGAGCCTATGGATTGCAGTTTTGGGTTCATCATCCAAGAAGGAGGATGAAATTGACCCATAGTAACTACCTGGATTGCAGGCAAGGCAGTCAAGGCAAAGTTGGACACGGGGTGTTCCCAGTCCCTACTACGTGCAGACCTCACCTCGCAGACAGGATGGAAGAACGCAGGACCCTGATGATGACCTGTATATTAGGAGGAGAGATGCGGTTCCAGAGTTATTATGTGCCATTCCAGGTGATAGAGTTTTCTGGGGAGCTGCGAGTCGGATTAGCCCCGACCCTGGCTTGTGAGATGATCCTGGGGTGAGAATGGGGGCCATTCTACACAGTTCTCGAATGAGTGAGAATGACGGAAGAAGAAAGGAAATGGCTCAGGAGGGGAGAGGGATGGGCCGGTGAGGGCTTGGCCCATCCAAACAAAATAGCGTCAGGCAGCATCAAGCTGGAGCAGCTGGTGAGCACAGCCCAATTCCGTAGGGCCTGAAATAAAGACCCAGAACTCCAGTGGCTATGAGACACAGACCCCGGGGAAGGATCATCACAGAGTCATCCCAGCTTCAAGGTAATTGGCAGATTATTATATCGGGTCCAATGGGGTGAGGAGGGCACCACGAAAGGGAGGCAGTTAGTGGTCCCGTCCTCACTTCGCCACACAGTATGGAGATTGGCTCATGACTCTCCCATGGGTGGCCATTTGGGATGCACGAAGACCCAGGCTAGGCTGGCCCAAGAATTCTTTTGGCCACATCTCCAAGAGGACATGGAAAGATGCGGGGGCTGCATGCCCAGAGTGTCAGAGGGTGCAAGAGTGCAGACCCCCAAGGGCATACCTGAATCCCATGCCAATAATAGAGACACTGTTCTCATGAGTCGCACTGGATGTAGTGGGCCCTCTCCTGAGGTTCAGTAATGGATACCAATATATTTTGGTAATGGTGGATTATGCCACCCAGTTCCCAGAAGCAGTTCCCTTGAGATCTATAACAGCTACGCAAGTAGCGGAAGAGTTACTCAAACGGATAGCATGGGTGGGCATACCATGAGAAATGCTCACAGACCAGGGGACGAACTTTGTCTGGGGTGATGAAAGCTTTATATAAAACTCTTGGCATCACCCAGTTAAAGACCTCGGTCTATCACCCCAAAATCAACAGTGTTATGGAAAAATTAAATGGAACCATCAAGAATCTGATCAGACGTTGCTCTCAGGAAGACCCCCGGAGGTGGGATACCATCTTGATGCTCTTGTTGTTTGCCCTGAGGGACACACCTCAAGAATCGACACAGTACTCTCCATTTCAGTTGGTGTACGGCCACAGTCCCAAGGGCTGCTACAGGTTGTCAGGGAAGAATGGGAGTGGCCGATGGGATTGGGAATATCATCAGAAAGGCACTGCAATGAGTTGCAAGACCAAATTACCAGGGCCCAACAGATCACCAGTCAAAATCTGAAGAGTGCCCAAGAGCAGCAGGAGATGCACTATAATGAAAAGGAAAAAACATGCACCTTCCAGCCGGGAGACAGGGTTTTGGTATCACTTCCAGTCTCTTCAAGCAAACAGCTGGCAATGTGGCATGGCCCGTTTACAGTTGTTACACAAGTGGGGCCAGTAGATTACGAATTACTCAAACCAGGTCACTGCCGAGAGGACCAGATTAACCACGTGAACCTGCTTAAGGAGTGGAAGACTCCACAGGGCTGGATGGCACAAGAAGAGGATATGAAGGTTGGGGAGATCCCCAGAGAAGGGGTCAGTGCAAATAGGCAAGGAACTGAATAGCCAACAATGACAGGAACTACTAGCCTTGATAGAAGATTTTCAGGAGGTGTTTCAAGAAGCCCCGGGATGGGTAACGAAAGTGGAACATGAGATCAGAACACCTCAGGGAGCCCTCATTAAGGAAAAGTGGAGGGCAATACCCCAATGTTGGCAACAGGAAATAAGGTGGGAGATCATGAAGATGCAGGAACAGGGGATTATACAACCATCCCGTAGCCCTTGGCAGAGTCCCATAGTGCCTGTGATCAAGTTGGATGGGTCACTGCACATATGTATAGACTATAGGAAGCTTAATGGCCTGACAACCTCTGATGCCTTCCCGATGCCACATGTCACTTACCTCATTGAGAAGATTGGCGAAGCACAGTATATATCTACGCTTGATCTAGCAAAGGGGTATTGGCAGATCCCTATGCGCTCCACAGATTGTGCCAAAACAGCCTTTGGAACCCCATGGATGCCCTTTGGCTTCAATGGCACTGCCGCAACATTCTAAAGGTTGATGGATAACTTGTTGGCACCACATGCAGCATATGCAGCAGTGTACATCGATATCATTGTATTTTTCCCCAGTTAGCAACAACACCTTAAAGCCCTGAGAGCTGTCCTGGGATAATTCTGAACAGCGGGGCTGACTGCCAACCCCAAGAAAGGTAAGCTGATGGGAAGAGAAACAGAGTACCTGGGATTTCGAGTAGGCCGAGGGACAATTCAGCCCCTTACTGACAGGATTGAAGCCATAAGGCAATTTCAGTAACTGCGAACCTGCAAACAACTACATTCCTTCTTGGATCTCATCAACTATTATTGGCGGTTCATACTCTGTTTTGCAACTCTCTCCACCCTGCTCACAGACACATTGGCTGGGGTGTCCGTAGCTCTGTTGAAATGGACACCAGAGATGCAGAAGAGCTTCTAAGACTCAAAAGAGGCAATGCACCTCAATGTTATTGTGCACACCCCTAACTTTAATGCCCCTTTTGTCTTACAGCCAAATGCATCAGGCTGGGCCCTGGGAAACGTATTATTCCGGAAATGAGGGCAAGAAGAATGCCAGATCGTGATCGCCAGCTGAAAACTCAGCCATGCGGAGACCAGGTATGCCACAGTTGAGAGGGAGTGTCTGGCAATATACTGGACAATAGAATACTTTAAGTACTACCTAATGGGGAGGGAATGTGTAGTAGTGATGGACCACGCCCCACTACAGTGGTTGACGCAGAAACAAAGCATGAATGCCCGGATCACCCACTGGGCCTTGGCACTGCAGCCATTCACGTTCACTGTGGTATACCATCTGAGCAAAGATAATTTCATGGTTGATTATTTGTCCAGATGGGAAGGCCTGGACAAGCTGGAAAAATGATCAGGTCACATCCATGGGGAGGAGCATCAAGTGGTACAAGCCATCGCATGAGAAAACCAGATGCCACGAGGCAACTTAAGGGGGGAGGTCCATGGTGGCAAGGCACCACCACAGACTCTTGAGGGGGAGAGAGTGAACCCCGTGGGCCTCATACCCCAAAAACAGGCCCCTGGCAGAGCTAACTTACCTCCCACAGGACAGCCAGAGCAGAAGCCATGCCCGCAGCCTCATGAGCCAGCATTACACCACCTGTTTAATCAGCTGTTTCCAGCATGGAAAACAGTTGCGCCAATCCCAGCAGCTGTACCGGCCACTGCGGGAAAGTTTAAAAGCCCCGCCAGACCTGGGGCAGGGAGAAAGCCGGAGAGAGAGAGAGCAGGCTCCAGCATGGGGAGGAAGCAACCCAGCCTGCATGGCTCTCGCAAGCAGCACAGGGGGAAGCTTTAAGCCTTCTGCGGGAGGCAAAGCAGGGGCACCCCACAACCCCCAGAAGAAGCTGAGACCGAGGAGGCAGGGGAGCTTCCTGCTTACAGTAGGAGGGAAGAGGCATCTGAGATCCCTAGAGGGGGCTGGGATAAGGGAGGCAGCCCTGCAGCCCCCTCCTACTCAGAAATATTTTCTGTGAAGTAAAACGACCCCCAAGAGGGGGGAGAGAGCGACTGGAACCCGGTTGACAGGCCCTTGGCCATCCTACAGGACCAGAGATCATCATCAACACATCACCAACTGGTTGGCAAGTGGACAGGATGTAGGGGAGGTGGAGCCCCGTGGAACATTGTGTCTGATGATCATAAGTACTGCCATCCATCGGGAGGGCCCATCCGGGAAAGATCTCCACTGAAGACCCCTCTTATAGTAAGTTTAATATCAAAGTCATGGCAGGTGAGTTGAGGGGCGGGGCTACACCCTGACAGACTGGGCAGCCAGAAGGGTGCCAGACGTCACACCCAGTCATCCCCCTGAAACAGTATTCTTTTGTTTCCTTTGTGGGGCATGGGTTCAGGTGACGAGCTGATAATACCTGTAACCTGACCTGGGGCAACATATCCATGATAAGGACAGAATTAGTGGTGAACTGCAATGCTCTATTCAATGGCCTATGTCAGGGTAGAGATGGACACAGTGTAGGGGCAAGTTGGAGCCTTGTATTTTGACCATAAACAGCAAGATCCTGATTAAGACAGCCTCCCGCATATTTTTCATCTTATTTTCTTTTTTCAGATGACAGCCAGGCAGGCTGCCCAGAACACAGGGGTGGGTAACACCCCTGTTACAGCCATCAATAAAGGCCACCTATACAACATCTCATCTTCAGTTCGGAATCCTACTCTAGCAACAGGAGCTAGTATACTAGGTTTTTGTATTTTACATATGTAACCCTGTTCATTAGGGGGTGTAGGTGCACAGGAGGCGACTCAGTTTCTCCTAAGGGTACCTCAGTTTAACAGGTGGGTACAAAGGAGTTTGATTTATTTACACACTTAAACATCCAAACAGCAGGCTGTAACCCAGCATGGAAACCTGATAAGATAACACAATTACTCCTTTTAACAGTGTAATTTAAAACCTCAATTGTAAACAGTTTCACAAGGACCCTCTGGGGTGAGAACCTTCATCTTTTACACTGTTCAAGCTGTCCCAGAGATGGGACTTCCACTGGCCCACAATCACACTGAGTGCACCAACTTCTGCAGCTTTTTCAGTGCTACTCACTCAGGTCCTGCTGGGATCTTCTCCTTGGGGAAATCAGTCCTTCTTCCAGATGCACTCGGACCAAGCTCCTTCATGATCTCCTTAGGGACCCTTTCAACGCTTCTGGGAGTATATCAGGGAGTAAAACCTCTCCCTTGCTCCATTGGATCCAGGCAAAAGATCCCCACATTACAGCTCCTCTTTCCTACTTACTCCCCTGCTAGCTCTCAAAGCAGCCAAGAGGCTGTAGTTCAAATGAGCTCCCTGGGTCTGGTTTTCCTGGTCTTGGAGTGGCTTCATGCCTCTCTGCTTAACTGTTTGCAGGCCAAGGACAGGGGTTACACATAGTGGTAGATTCAACTCCTGACCCTAAAGATAGCACAATCATCTATTAAACAGCATTTTATAAAATGTTGAGTCCAGTATGAGCATCTACATGACAATAAGAAAGGCTGCTAACTGATCCCCACCTCTGCTTTCACATGTATACAGAGGTAGACTGCATGTCTGCTTGTATCAAAGCACCTGCTGTATCGGACTAATTAACATATCTGCTTGTGAGGTTTAAGATAATTCTCATAAATCTCTGATACTCACTAATGCCAGGCAATGCTCAGGAGAATCTAACGAGATTCAGAAGAGCTCATATTTCCTGTTCATTAACTGCCCTGCACCTTTGTTTAGTTAAGCTGGTTGACTGAAAAACCTGAATCTAATCCTGCTTCCAGTAGTGTTTTCCCAAAGTATTGCAAACTTTGTTCAACTGATGGCTGCACTGTCACGGGAACACAGGATTTACCATGAATCCAGACCATCAAGCATAATATTTGACCTCATGTTGTGATCAAGATATGAAAGTTCAGAAGGAAGAAATACCTATTTAAATACGTTCAGTCAACAACACACTCATGTATAATCGATTAAGGGTAGCAGTTAAGGGGAACTCCTTCCTTCATAGATTTCATAGACATTAGGGCTGGAAGGGACCTCGGAAGATCATCGAATCCAGTCCCCTGCCCAAAGGACAGGAAGTCAGCTGGGGTCACAGGATCCCAGCAAGATAAGCATCCAGTTTGCTCTTGAAGGTGTTCAATGAAGGCGCTTGAACCACCTCCAATGGCAGGCTGTTCCAGACCTTGGGGGCTCGGACAGTAAAGAAATTCTTCCTTATGTCCAGCCTGAAACGGTCTTGTAGTAGTTTATGACCATTC